>OU015526.1:74309222-75509222 GCA_907165065.1 Caprimulgus europaeus | reverse complement strand
TGTATTTCATGGTGATCCACAATCACTTCCTGAGGAAATGCACTGGAGTAACCATTGCTGTGTAGCTTTAAGTGATATACAAACTAAAGGGCCATGATATGCAAAAGTCAAGGAAAAAAAGTAATGTTGTCATGTTAAAAAATCTGACAGAACATATGATCTCTAGCTCTTTATGAAATGCATTGACAGGACTTGCTCAAAGCCTCAGTGTAACCTTTATTCAAGGTCTTGTTTGTAAAACAACTTATTTCAATGTTTTATTTTGTTGTCTTACCTTACAATGTGGTTGGAACTACAACAGATGGACAAATAGACCATTCTTTTAAATGAAACGTCAATTTTGGGTAACAACACTTTCCCACAAGTAATTTACTGATTTTCTGTGTATCTGCATCCTTCAAATCTCATGTCATGAACGCACATAGGACTGTAAGGGATCCTCTGTGCCCTTTTAAGTCTGTTCCTCTGCTATTGCAGGTTCAGTGACCTGAAGTTCTTACAAATTCTCCAAAATCAAAGAACTTCTCCCTTAAAAATCCTTAAGCTCTCTCTACTGTGCTTCTGTTGGAAAGCTGTTCTGGAACTGTAACTCTTCTTTCATTAGATGCTTTCATCTGTTTCCATTGGGTTGAATTTATTCTGGCCAGATGATATTAATTTGTTCTTCTGGTAGTAGTGTTGAACAGATCTACTTCACTCCTTGTGTGAAGCAGATCTGTCCTCTCCTTGAAGCAGAACTGTCCTTTAGTGAAAATCTGATTGCTCTCAGAGACATTTTCTCTTTCCCTATAGCTAGAGAGCAATTGTATTTTCACTAGAGGATAGTTTAGCTAAGCTGACCCAGCTCTTTTAGTCTTTTAAAATCTAACTATGCCTGCTAATATGCATGTTTTTTCATCTCAGTCATTTTAAACTGCTTAGTTGTCAGTTTATAGAAGATACTACTACTTTCAAAGTACATTCACCTTGTTACTCTAAGTATATTGACCTTTTTACTTTTGGCTTTATCCAACTTTGATCTGGTCATCCCAAGTACCCAAAGTATAGAGTCTGCTCTGATCCTACTTTGATGTCTTCAGCATGGAAGTGATGTTGCAATGCTATAATAGTTTGCCATACTATATCCCAAGATTATTGGCTCGTCTGTGACTGTTTCCTTGTTCCCCATATAGTTCAAGTACAAGCTGAATTTCTGATTTATGAGTTCATAACTTTGCTGCAGCGGCATCTCAGTTGTTATTTAAACTCTAGACTAATAAACTCTAATGTATTTCTTCTGATAAGAAAGTCTGGGTTTTTTTGAAAGACATCAGGTTAAAGAAGGCTTTACTCATTAATATAAGGCAGTTCTCATTAATATAAGGCAGTTCTACCCATTTCTCATTAATATAAGGCAGTTCTCTTAAAAATTTCCTCCCAAGCATATCACACTCTTGAAGTTAGATTAAGAAGTTTCTAGGTGCCTGGACCACTCCACCTTTTCGTAGCTTTGGAAACCAAGGTAGTTATTTTTCAGTCATACAGTTCAATTTTTGATGTTGAAAAATTTAGTAAACCTCTATGCTGTTTGTCATGTAATTTCAGGTTTCAGTTCTCATTGCTTCTGAATGAATGTTGTTTGACACATTCAAATTAAGTTAAGCTCAGTTTAACTCAGTGAGCTGTGTTCTTTCTCTTTGGTACATCTTCCTTGCTGTTAGCCATCCTGTCACTGCCACAGTGTTCTATATTATCCTCCTTATTGGAAAGACTGTTTTGTCTTCCTTCTTGTACTCATTTTTATAGTGAAAAAATGATATTTTATAGTAACAAGTGTATATTTTATAGTTTAATTCCTTTTGCAACATACAGCTCAGTATGACTGTCTCTCTTACCCTAGCCTTTTGTCTAAAAACTACCAGAAGTGTGGCTTTTGTTGGAATTAAATCCTTTCGCCAGTCCCTAAAGGCATTTTGGTTTTTCTTCTCAACATTATTCATCTTTTTTTTCAGCTTCCATGAGATATGATTTTCTAGGGGGTAGTGGAGTGGTTTGCTTGATTGAGGGGTTTTTTGTACTTTCACTTCTAATGAAGTAGGAGTAGCCAAATTATCTGAAAAAATTGCATACAGGACTAATTATAAAAGGTGCCTAGAAGTTCTTTGTCAGTTCTCAGATTTGCTAATTTGAAATTGCAAATCTTAGTTACATATTTAAAATACCTTATTTACTTTCAATTTCAAGAGTCTCATGATCATTTTATTCATGGTTGCTTTCTAAAATAAATGAAGAGTAATATCTTAATTTCTTCCATAAATGACTCTAAAACAGCCCCACCTTTTGTCAGTTCAGAGTGATGGGAGTTTTGAAAGAAAAATATGCCAGTTACATCTTTGAGTATTAGTTTTAGTAGTGTTTCGTCTCCATTTCGTACTTGGGAATCCAAATGTCCCATAATAACATAATTCTCAATAATTTGCTGTTGATGTAATAGCAACATTACAAAATTTTACCTCTTCTCCCCCCCCATACCTAGCACTTCTCAGAATGTCTCTTACAATCTTTCCTCAAAGATTTTGATTTCTATTTAGGATGACCCTAAACTTATTCAGCTTTATTCATGCTGAAGTTCTTACTTCATTTGAAATTAGAAAATAGGATCTATCAGTATTGCTTCCAAATGTGGTTTAAAAAAATCCTCACCTTATTTTTCTCTACTGTTAACATTTTGAAGGTTGAATTTTCTGGATTTTTTTTTTTTTCTCCATAAATCTGAGACGTAGAACCTCCTCAAAAGAACCTTGAAGGAAAAAAAAAATTGCTCAAATACCTAATATATCTAGATGATGATATGATTCTAGGAAGTGAGCTTCAAGAAATATAGACAATATAGTGACATTTGTTCAAGAATGAGAACAACATCAATAGCTTATAAATATACATACTTCAATTGTAAAAGTCCATTACCATTTGGCAACACCAGGATGGCCATGATCTTCCTAGTGAAGGAGTTTTAACAGTAGACAGAGCCATATGAAAGTGCAGCAGATGACTGGGAAAATGGTATGTTGTGAAGGAAGCAGGACACTCGGTTATCTTTGAATTAGGGCAGCTGAGAATTTTCTTTTGAGGGTGGTCAAATATTGGAAGAGATTGCCTGGAGAGGCCATGAAATCACCTTCCTTGGAGGTGCTCAATACTCAGTTGACAGGCCTTGAGCAACCTGATCTCCCTGCCCTGGTTCTGAGCAGGGGCTTGAACCTCTGGATGTCCCATACCACCCAAATGAGTCTTGTGATTCTGTGGTTGTCAGCAAGATTGAGATGTATTCCACAGAGGGAAGAAATACATTTCACTCATCACATTTCACTGCTTAACAAACCCCACACCTGGGAAAGGATCTGGGTTGCAGTCAGCCAGGGAACACATCATGCCTACTGCAATATTGTCAGACTTCACTGACTCTTGCTGCTTCTGGTCATCCATGCCTCATGTAAACACCATTGTGGAACTGTTTTTTATTATTTGCTTTATTATTTGTGCAGAGCACTGCAATGTCATAGGCTAAAAGGGATCAGCAGTGGCTCAAAGGGGCAAAAGGAGGATTAATCAGTAAGCTGTCTGTATCTTCATCCTCCCATGTTTGTTCAATCTTATTTTTATATTGTCATGACGCACAAACTTTGCCACTGTTATACCGATTTATCTTCTGCACAATTCCTAGGGGCAGTAGGTCATCAGATAAAAAGCCTTCCTTTTCTCTGCTGTGCTCTCCATGGAAAGTGATTTTTTTGTTTGTTTGTTTGTTTTGATAATGAATACTAATCCTTGTGTTACTTTAGATACTGGTTCTCCTGCTTGACCACTTCTCCCTCTGCCTCTTCCCTCTCCAAATTATCTTCCCTCCTTCCCTTATGGCATGAATGGAGTATGGCCATCAGGGGAGAGCTGGGCATCATTAGCAGGAATTGAACTTTCTCAAATGGGTAAAGTTAGCTGAGTCTGTATCTTATGTGAAAGACATTAAAAAGTGCTGAATGCAGAGTATTTGTGTAACAGGAAGAAGAAAAAACATATTTAAGTGTAGTGTGTGGTTATAGACAGAGAGGGGTAAGAGTGATTTAAAAATTATTTCAGTCCAAAGGAGAGCTGTGCAATACTGTTTATAAATAAACAAAATCTGCAAAGAACTGTGGAAGAATTTGACTGAAAAATATAGAGTATGAGTGTTAGCAGTGCAGTGTGTGTATTCATAACTCCCTCTAGTGACAAGCTGCAGAGGCTACATAACTTACTCTCAACCGGATGGGTTACTTCAGTTTCAGTTGAAGAAATTTGTACTCTTAGTGCAAAAAATTGTTTCAGTCAGACTTTACTGTAGTCACATTTTTAGGCCATCTTTGAATATTGCTTTTATGTTCTTGGGGTTTTTGTTTGCTTCATTTTGGCTTCAGCTGAGTTTAGACTCCTGTCTTTGTTTTCCCAAATTCTGATTTGCACAGGGAAATAATGTTTATGAATGAGATTTGCAGCTGTGATTTCCATAGGTAAATATTGGTTATAATCATAGGCAAAACCACAGTCCCCTAAATGACACTGTCTCAAATTCATGGACGTAGTGTGGGCACTTTGAAAATTTGGACCTAGTCATGGAATCATGTTATTCATGGGGTTTATATCCAGTATATAGAATTGAAGCTACTGCAAGTGAAGGGAAAACCCCCACAAGTCTGTGACTCACTCTAATCTGTTTATTTAGAGAGCAAACATTTTAATGATTTAAAATGATTTTTTTTTTTAGTGTAGTGAATCTCTGTTTAGTAATTTTGCTTTTTGACCATGCAGGCCCTTCTGGATGCGTTGAAAAAGCAGCACTCACCTGCTCTTGGGACTCTTTCAGAGAAGAGTGACAGGAAAAGCCTTGAGGACATGAGAACCCAACTTGAAGTTCTCAAACAGCAGGTGAGAATAGCTGGGAGTAAGCCTGGATGGATTTCATACAGCATAATTTAACCCTCTCTCTCAAGAATTGTACCTGTTAGACTTGCTATGTGGAGCTTTTGAAAGGAAGAACAAGTTTAGCCGTAGCCCATTCAAATGGTGTTTCCTAAGATGCCATCATCACAGCAGTGTCCACGAAACGAAGCCGAGTCCTTGCAAAGGACAGGAGCAAGGCCTTGTGTAGGACTTGAAGCAGTGGAATAGCTCTCCTGACTCTTGGAGAGATCCTGCCAGCTCTTTGCTAAGGGCTGAATTTCATCCAGAAGGAATGCAAAATTTCATGAGTTACTGATTGTGTCTTCTGCTCCTTTTTTTTCTTAGAAGTTGAAAGTGTAGTGAATTATCTAAGAATCCTAGTCTTGGAAAACTAGAGTGTTGACACTGCAGTTTTTCAAAGTGTGAGGCAAAACATTTGCATCCATAACCTGCATACCCATCACTGTAGAGAAATATATTTTTTTTTAGTCTTTATTCTGAGCAATTCAAGCCCTTTGTGCACTCTTTTTCATTCCATATGAAAGAATCTGTTTAAAACCATGATTCTGTTCAGATACTTTTGCACATCCTGGACAGTGTTAGGGTTAGTGTTATTGACACACAAATGGATGTGATCAGAATGGGTATTTTATTCAGTGGAAATAAAATACTTGTTTCTGTCACGTTTGACAGCAGAGCCAGATTTTGCTCTCTAATATAATGCTTGCCACATGCTGGAGAATAAAATCCTGTACTTGATTGTACAGTAATGAGTTATTTCGTTCTACACAATAAAATAGAGTAAACCAATTTTTTTTTCAGAATTCTCATGGGGTATCCATTTTATGAATGTCTTTTTCTAGTTGTATAAATCAGTACAGTGAGTCCAGACTTCCTTCTGCACAAAATGGAGCAGAAGGCTCTAACTGACTCTTGGGACAAACAGTAACGTGACAGAGTCTCACCAGAGCTTGGCTGTCGTCAGCTCCTCCCTGACCACGACAGAAGAGATGAAGGCATTCATTCCTTAGGAGGTGTCCCTCTCTTTCTCAGGGCAACAGAATATATGGCAAAACTGTGACAAAGTTGTTCCCTTGCAGCTTCAGCAGATTGTACAGCTCATGAGTGGGAGGGAGGTGGGACAGCAGAGAGGGACTTGGGGGAGAACAAGTGAGGAAATACTGAGGAGAGAAGCGTGTAGATGGACAGGGATACAAGAGACCTAGATTTCTGCAGGCCTCTGCTTCGGAGAGTCAGGGCCATGCTGTGCTTCCTCCAGGCACAGGCTGTGGAGCTGAGTCCCCACGTGGCCACACAGAAAGGCTTTGTTTCTTTTACACAGTGTTATTCAGGAAGGGGGTTATATCTAGCGGGGGACCATTGAGTCTGAGAAAAACCTTAGCTGCAACAGGCAAGTCATGAAAATAATTTATAGAGCCCTGTGTTGACTTTTTTTCCTTCCCTTGAGGTATTAATATTTCTTTAGTCCTCCTGTGAAGTCACAGTGCTACTGCCAGCAAAAAGAACACTGGATCTGTACAATGGGCCAGGCATGAACCACAGCAAGCAAGTTCTTTTGAAATAGACTATCAGTGGGCTTTAGTGACTAATCAAGAGACCATGAAAGGACTTCTGAAAGTTCTGGTGGTGGTTCCCACCTTAATGTGCTTTTGCTGTTATTTGTCAGCAGAAGCACCACTAACTTCCAGCTTCTTACCAGGTGGATGCCTGCCCATTAGCTGAAGAATTAAGCCAGTCAGCTTAACACCAGTTAACTTACAAATTTGTGTGAAGCTATAGACAATTATGAAAATATGTCAAGTAAAGCAGGCTCCAGGCCAATGGTATTCAGTGGGCTATAAAAAGGCAGGACGTTATTTGACGATAGTGGCTCGGCTTTAGGTTGGATAAGGTGATAACATTCTGTCAGACTGCATGCTAGAAGTCATTTTTTTGTGCAATGCCAGCTAACTGCTTGCATCTGAGATACACAGAGGGGTGAATAGTGCTCACAATTGACAAGAAAACTGGAAAAGTTAGTTAAATGTTTGTCCTGCTACTGTGTATCCCTTAAAAAAATATATCTGTCTTTACTATTTGCTATCTTATTTATAATATTTAAAACTGGTATCTGCCAGTCAGCCTTTAAACTACAAAGGTCTATGAGTACTAAAGCTGTGGACTGTTTCGATTGACAGGTGCCATTGGAGAACAGCAATTGCTTGTCATTTTGTGTTGGTCATAAAAAAGATGAGGGAAACTTTTGGTTGGAGGATTGTAAAGAGGATGGGGTCCCTTTGGAATGTACTCTGCTGTTTGGTCAGTGTTTAAAAAACAACCAAATAATAAAGTGGATGAAAATTTCCATTGTGGCTCTGCTGAAATTCACATGCTTGGTCATAATGATTGCAGGTACAAATATATGAAGAAGACTTCAAAAAGGAGAGATCTGACAGAGAAAGACTTAATGAGGAGAAAGAAGCATTGCAGAAAATTAATGAGAGATTACAGTCTCAACTGAATAAACTAAACTCTCAGGTATGAGTCAAAAGAAAGTTACCATTGCCAGAACATGTGTACTTTATTTTTATTTTCTCACTTTCCACACAACCCAAGGCTTTCTGGCTTCCATTAATTGACATTGGATTTTATATGAGGTCACCACCTGGGATGAAATCATTCTGAAGTAATGCAGTAAGAAGATGAGAAATGATTAGAGATTACTTTGAAATTAAGTAGATGAAGGGAGTATTTATTGCAAGAACTCTTCAAACATACCTTAAAATGGAGCGAGGGAAACAAAAAACATATCCAGAGGACTGTTGATTGTTTCACTGGCACTTGATAAGAGTTGAAACATCAACTTTTGAAATAAAAAGCTTCTGTAATTAATCCTGACCTCTGCAGTGGAATCAGAGAGTAATGTTAATATCACTGAGGAAAAAAATTGTCTCCATCCAAATTAACTGAGCAGCTGCTGCAATAATTTTTTGTTGCAACATCCTTTTTATCTCTTCATAGTAGTGTCAGGATTCTGTTCACAGCCATTCAGGAAGCCATAGTAAAATCATGGCAGGCAAAACTCTGAGCTTTCTCAATCCACATTTAAAAATTATGAAATTTTGAGGTTTCCTGTCTTGACAAAATTGTGCAACGTTTTAAAAGAATGGCTGATTACCAAAATGTTCTGTGATGATTTATTGTCCTCCTCAACATTGTTGTGAAATGGAAACTTCAGTATTGGCTTATTCTTAACCAACACATGCATCAATACTAGTAGGGTCTTGCAATCAGAGGCAAGGTGCTGAGCGAGAGTGGACAGCAGGTTGGGTGTCCTGGCTGATGCTGGGCACTACTGCAGTTAGATCCCAGACTTGTCAATGCAGTAGATGACTATGAATGGGGCTAAAAAGCTTTTCCCACTCCTCCCCAGCTGCTCTGGACCAGGGGAAATGCCAACAGCACTGCCTGTGTACAACATACCCAAAAGGCTGTATGAGTGCTGTGTAACCTGTGTGTACAACTCGACTGTCCCTGCATTGCATTGACAGTTTGCACTAGAGATCATCTTGTTTGTGCCTTCGTGCCTTGGGATTTGATTAAACAGAGCTTGTGAAGGATTTTAAACATCAGAGGAACCATATAGAATATTTATTAGTTTGTTTTCTTAAGTGAAATTACTTAATTGTGACTCACAGAATGGAATCATAGAATGCTAATCATCTTATTCATCTTTTACCCCTCCTTGCTCTGTCTTTAGGCAAATTTCTGTTGACTCTGCTGGGACACAGAGGGCCTAAGAAAAGACAGACCCAAATCTTGAGGCCATCAGCTTTGGTCCTTTACCAAATTTATTTAGTTTTCTTGTTCTGCAAGTGCCTATCCATGTAGTTCTGCTTCAAACTATTGAAAGCTACTTGTATGTAATGAAAATGTTTCTTGAATAAGAAAACACCCAGAAATGTACTTGCCATATCTTGAAACCAATATTTTCTCACATAAAAAGTCTCAAGACTCCAGAGTGGCACAAGTCAGCATTCTTGAATATTTTTTAAGTCATGAACAGTCTGAAGGATCTAAATGAGCAGCATCATGGCCCATGTTGTGGGAGAAGGCTTTTCTCTCTGTTGCTTTTTACACATGAATTTGTACATGGACATTCTGTTCGTCATCATATCCCACTGCTAATGCATTTATTTTTGCTTTTCTTATTTTTTAACAGACAAAAGACCTCCCAGTACAGTCTGAGAGGCCCAGTTACCCACCTCCCCTCTTCCTCTCACCATGCATTAATTATGGGAGTTGTGGGTTGGTTCTTCACTATCAAGATCCTCGACTACATCCAGCATCTCGCAGGGCCCACGAGCAGCAAGATCATTCAGTAAGGTTCCACTGTCTTCCATTTCACAAGGGCACTGATTTCCTCACAGCATAGTGACCACAGGAGAATAATGTGGTGCTATCACAGTGCCATCCTCACCAGGAACTAAATCTGTTGTTTCCCCAGATCAAGACTTTGTACTGGTTTTAGAATTAGCCCTTGGTCTGGAACACCCTTCCTAATCTCTGTACAGTCTCTTTTCCCTTGCTATCTGCCTCAAAATGCTGATTTTTCTCTTGTTAGTAGTGTTGTTTTCTTCCTTGCTGTTCCAGTGTCTTCAGTACTGAATTGCACAGGCACTGAACTGTCATGTGCAAATCAAAGTATTACCAACAGAAATCTGTGCACAAAGAGGAAAAATTGCAGCAATTTTAAATATATGGTTGAGAAGTTATATTTTAAGTATATATTTTAAATTTACTTTGGCAAAACCTATTTATCTACAATACCACTGAAAAGAAAAAGGGGTTTATTATACAATTATTTCCAATGATACTGGTGCTTATTCCTTAATTAAAAAAATAAGATTGTTTGATTGAACTCTTGCAGATTTCTTAGATTAATTTACTTCCACAACACACGTTCAGAGCCCTTTCTTGCTATATAGTTCCCCAAGTTCATAACTGGGGATCTGCTCTCTGGAGCCCAGTTCTGGGCCTTCAACATAAATGACAGTAACAAAAATGAGAATGTAGCTGTGGTCAGCACTATTCTGGTCTCTTCCCTCTATTTGGTCTAAGAAAGCTTGTTGACTATTATGTCTTATTTCCGTGTCTTACACCGGATGTTTCTTTCTCTCATCCTCTCTTTAGAAAATTACTTTCCTCCTTCACTTCTGGCTTCAATATTCATAGGTAATTTAACTGGCCTGCCACCAGGCACTACTACTGTAGCCAGACTGCACCATCCCAGGTTCCTTGTACACCTTCTGGGCAGGCAGACAAGCTGTTAGCAGGATTCACAACGCTGCTATTAAATTGTAGGCAGGAAATCCCAGATACTGTTGCTTGTACCCAGTAGTATCTTCCCCCTGGTACGCTGCTGTGAAACAGGATTACGTGAGGAATAAGGTTCTACTGAGGGTGAGACACTCTGGCTGTGAATGCTTTTTACACGAGCAAGCCTGTGTATTGCAAAAAAAATGAAATTGGAAAAAAAATATCTGCAGAAGTGGAAGTTATATATGAGTGTGGCTAACACTATGGGAAATTTGCCTTTTTTTCCTGGCACACAACAGGATCCTGTCTTCCTCAGCAAGAAGAAGAATAGCTTTGCACTAGGGCAGGTTATGTGAGGGGGAGTTACCTTATTTAAAGGAAAATATCACTTCAAGGAATGATATTTTTGAAGTGCTTTGGGTTATCTAAGTGGGCTATGCTTGCTCAAATCCAGTGAGAATGCATTTAAACCTGGTGAATGTTATTTTAAATATGCAATATCTGTTTCTGGCTATAAAGCTGTCCTGTATGGAAAGATGCTCATTATTTGAGAAATTATAGCTGAATTTTTGCAAAACTCACATAAGGCTTTCAGAGTGTGGAAATCCAACGGAAAAGCTGTGGTCAAACAAGTCATTTCTGTGCTTCAGGAGTGTGCTTATCTGCCTATTTATCAGATTTGGAAGTATTGCAGAATGTTTTTCACTGCAATTTGGACCCTGTCCCAGATTATTTTGGCTCTTCTCCCTGAACTTTCATCATCTGGGTTTCTAATTCTGCGAGGGATCACTGGGTTTACAACATTGCCATTTCTGCCGGAGCACTGGGGTCAGTTTGACTGGTTGCTTTTTAACTCCCAGTTTCATTCTGAGTTTTCTTTGAAATTCTTTGTGTGAGTGCAGCATTGCTGCTCTGAGCTTTTGATACCTCCCTGAGCAATTTGTTTAGCGATGAAGAAAGGTGTTAGAATTTAATGAGTGTCCCAAGTTAACATATGTAATCCTGTGTGTTTAGTCTGTGCTTTTGCTTTTTCATTCTTTTTGTATCTTGCACCTTTTTGTTCCTCTTTACATTGTTAGTAGAAACATTTTGTTTAGTCTGATGTGAAATACACCTCTTGTTTCTGAAATTCATTCAAGTTTGTGTAGTGCATGTATGAAAGAGAAGGGTAAATCAGAGACCGTAAAATTCAACAGAAACTCAAAAAAGCAATGCAAATAAGTGTATTTTGAGCTATCAGTGGAAAAATCTGTGCTTAAAGCAAAGCAGACTCTTGCTTTGTATTAAAGCCTATCTTGTTTGCCCATGAGCACAGAATTAGTTAATAATTCCTGTGGATGGTACAATTTAAGTGAAAATAAGATAGCTTCTTTTTTCCTGACAGTGTACGAGAGCGATTACTGCTATGTAACTACGAATGACAGCTTCCATAAAAGTTAAATCTGTTTTCTGCATCTACAGCTTCATCCTGCCATCTTAATTTAGGCAAAGCTTCTTTAGAAGTCTATGACATTTCTTCCCTCCAAGTTGAAATCTGTAAGAGTTTCCTTGGGACTCCTCAGGATTTTGTCAGAGTAATTTATGCAAAACAAGAATTATTTTCCCAGGTTAGCAAATTTGATGCAGGAATCTGACAAGCTTACATGTACTACTTAAACCAGACAGGCAACTGAATACAGCTTCAAATGAAATGTCTAGTTCCAAAATTGTTTTCTCTAGTGGTAACTTGCTACTCATTTGCCACGGTGTGTGGTATAAACTATAAGATAATATTTCTTTCTTCCAGGATTTCCCTGGACAAAACTATGTTTGCATGGACATAACCTTCCCAGTACTTCCTCTTATAAGAAAGATGGGAATTTTTCCCATCCCACAGTATTTTCAATAAGTTATTTGATAACAGTTAATGTTATACTAACACTAATGCTAACCTGTGGGGAAGGGAGGAAGGGAGAGAACTTTATTAAATGGGTTATTCCTGTCACACTGAAACATGTTACAGATGTTACACATATTCAAACTAGAACAGCTTCACCTGTCAGGTCGATGGGTACCAAGATTCTCTGGAGTTCTTTAGTACAGAGAATGTGATGCTTGCTAGTATCTTCTGGTATACTTCATTCCTTAGCCCTTTTAAAATCTGATTTGTTTCTGTTAATGTTTCTGTTGATTTGTGGGATCTAGAAAGGTTTACACCAATATTTCTAATGAGTGCAGCATATAAACCACATGTCATAAAAAAGGAAGCAAGCTGAAAGACTCCATCAGTGGAAATATAAAGCTAAATATAAGATTATTTTGTAAACTACTTTTGTATGACTAATAAAAAACTTCACAGTGCAATTATATTTTTATCATGTCACTATTCTTTTGTTTGAAGTGTCTATGAAGTCCATATTGCTGTAATAATGTTTTATTGTTCTGTGCAGCCAGACTATCAGTGGTATGTTCCTGACCAGTTTCCGCCAGATGTGCAGCACAAGGCAAATGGTAAGACAACAGCTGTACAGAGCATATTTAAAATGTAGGGGTTTTTTTAATGGGGGCCTTTGAGGGATGTAGAGTAAACTTCCCTATTTATCTGTTGAGTGCTTATGTGACAGCTTTGTCTCAGAGAGCCCAGGTTGGTGTATGTGCAACACAGGTGAGGCTTCTAATGTAGTACCACCTACATAACAGCTTTCAGCTTTGTTGCAATTCATAAAATGTCTTTATTACATGTTATAGGATCACACATTTGCCTCATTAAACACCTAGTAACAGTCCTAAAGAAAAGATATCCACAGAGTTGTCCTTAGAGCTTCTGTTGTTCCAGCTAAAACTAAATTTAATGATGTGCCAAACCCAGGGGCCAAGATGGGGCAGATTTGAGAAGTCCTTGGTACCAAAGCACCGCCTTTAGAATGTTGTTTCACCTTAAAGGTAAAATGCCCATTGCTGTTCTTGGTCTGCTCTGATAGTTCAAGGTGCCAGGTCTGAAAATAAAAGCATGGAAATGGACAAAGTTAATTAGTTGCCGAAGTGCTGGTGCAAACTATCTTTTGGAAACCAGGGGGAGTATTTAGTATTTGTACCTGGATTTGAAATCATACCAAGTTCATGGGTGTGTCAAAGCACTGGTTTCAGACCACTCAAAAGATGGATGCCAGAGAGCACAAGGAAGAAGGGATGTAGTTCTGGGTGGAAATCCACCCCTCCAGATGTTCTCCTTCAGAAACTCCTCTAAACCAACCCTTTTCTCTCAAAAGTGGTGGAGAATTATGGCACCTAAAGTTTAGTGTTTTGCTCTGTTTTCATGTCTTGTGGCCCTTTTGTAGAGATACCATCTCAGATGAATGATACATCATCCTCTTCTGCAGAGGGAGCAGCTAAGTTTGCTGGTGTGCACTGCAGGAGCGTGTGTGCTTCATGTGGCTGCCATTTCGTGGTGTGAGTGGGTACCATATGAGGGGGCAGGGATTCATCACCAAAAGTTGTTTTGTAACATCTAGAAGAAGATGGCTACAGGGGAACTATTCTGTTATTTTTTTGTCATCCACATTTGCACAGAAGAGAGGGTAGGGTGGGAACATAGCTCACCAAAATGGAGGATGAGCTTCCCATAATTACGTGGTGACTGTTTGGAGGGTTCTGATGTGGTCGTAGGGAAAGTAGGGCTGTGACTGCAAGAGAGGACAGGAGATTAATTTTGTACTTCTTCCCACTTAAACTCATCGTGATTTAATGCACCAGAGAATACAGGGAGGATGTTTATAACACTGAATGAAACAAGTCCGGCCACCAACTGCAGCTGTGGTCCAGGGCAGTACATTTAGGGAATCTGAAGAAAGAGAGTTCTTCTTTTACACTGCTTGATTATGTGACTTGACTTCTGGCTCCCTGAAAAAACTTTTTTCAAGTCCATGCTCAGTCTTTCTATTATTGTTCCTTGTCCAGAACATCCAACTACCTCATTCTCTATGGGACAGTGAGTAGGACACGTGGAGGCTTTTCCCTTCCCTTTTTTCTTCAATCCCCATAAAGAGGAATTCTCAACGAGTTCAATGCTGTGTAGGAAGTTTGCTTTAACATCTTCAGGGCTTTTATTCTTTTTATCTTTGCCAATAAAACAAAGATTATTTTATTAGCTGTTGAGCACAGAGAAGTCTAATGTCTACTATCAATTAAAAGGCACTAGCCTGGGTTTATGTATTATATATTGTCACCTATATTAAATCCACATTTAAGTGTTTTGAGAAAAGTTTCAGAGAGAGAAACTCCAAGAATATGTAGTGAAACTATTCTTGATGTTCCAATTTCTTTGTTCTATTTTATACAAGAGCTAATTACAACAGTGGGTTTAAATGAGCTGATGTGTGCAGCAGCATTCCTGAGTCTCATTTATCATCTTTCATTTCCTCATTAGGTGATAAACTGACCAATAAATTTTATCTCTTCTGAGATAGGGCTTCATTATAGAAAAACAAAACAGCAATGCAGCAACTTTTAGGCATGAGGCAGTTTTCTTTAGGAATGCTCTTTCAGAAGACTGATGTTTCTAGGGAAAACTCTTAAGTTCTCCTTAAATGAACAAATTTTCCTTTGTCACTAGGTTGTTTTTTTTTCCTTAAGGAATAATTGCAAAATACAGGTCATAAGTTATAACTTTAGAGCTGAACACAAGTGAAATGGACTGGAAAAATGATTTTTTTAAATGATATACTATCAAAAAAGCCCATTTTAAAGATATCTGAAATCTATTAGAGTCTCTACATCAACTCGAGTTTGCTATAACGTCATTGGAACTGCAAAGGCATATTGTCATCGAGGAGAAATTACTAATTTTTTTCTACAGTTCTGTATAGACATACCTAATTGTGCTTTCCTTCCTTTCTCCTTTGTGAGGAGGAAGTTATTTGCACCCAGCTGCTTTGGCATTTGACTTAGGTTCTCCAGGTCCTTCTGGAACCAGCTGTGATCTCATGTTTTGTGCTTCTCGTGGAACTGTATCTGTACTTTTCTTCTGACTGGCACTACTTTCCTTGGCTGCTCCTGTGTTCAAAGAAGACTCTCTTAAAGGACTGAGGCCTCTGTGAAACCTAGTTTGGCTTTCTGTTTTCTGTAAGAAACACCTCTTTGCCTGTATCTACAGAAATAGGATAATCACAGAAATAATTCTAAAATAAAATTTAAAAAAATCTGCTACAGAAATTTGATTGATCCTATCTGATCCTATTTTCCAAAGTTTCTTCTCCAGTCTGTTATTTTCGCCACAGATCTGTGTTTGGCAGAGGATCAGTTATGCACAAGTCTGAGGAGCAATGTTACGTCCAGCACTGAACTGTCACAGTAGTGTGATGGTTTGGGTCTGGCACTTTCTGATTTGAGCCCTTTCTAATTAACCTGGAAATAACTTTGTCAGAATACAGAAGGATGAGAGGAATAGAGGGGCAAGATGAGAAAAAAAACTCTCAGAAAACTCTATTCTTTTTTCCATTAAGCCTTTCTTTCCAAAATGAGAATTAACAAGAGATATTCCACGGTAGCAAGACAATGGTAATTATTTAAATGAAATCCTTGCAATTTAGCTTTATGAAGAGTGGGAAGCTGAAGGAAGCTGCTAAGATTACAGCTGTGAAGTCTGGCTTTATGCAAAAACCTTATGTGTCTGTTCAGAGTTTGGAGTAGTGAACACCACTCATTATTTAATCAGGGCTACATCAGCTCTCTTTCCCAAGAAACTTGTCAGTTAAGTGAGGTTCAGCCTTGTGCTGAGCCAGTCCTCGGTTCTTTGTCTAAGACACCTCAGAGCTGCCCTGTGCTTCTTGTTGGGGAAGTAATCTCTGTGTGTCTCTGTTTTGCAGCTAGAGTGTCAAGGGACCATATAAGAATTGAATTCTACTGAAAAGAGCATGAGTTGGTTTTAGTGATCTACCTCTCTGTTGTACAGCTAAGTATCTATGGACCAATTAAGAATCTGGATGAAGAGAAGAGTCTTATAGCTCTTGTGGTACATTAGACTGAATTTGCTTTATAAATAGAGACAGTTATTCCCAGAGTTGCCACAGCTTTGCTGCTGCAGCTTGAGACACCAGTACTCAGCCTTGAAATCACATCAGCATGTCCTCAAACAGAGTTCAGAGCATGATGCAACAGCATAATCGAATATCTTATCCCTGTCTTTGTTCATGTAGGGCATGGAAATGTGATGGTAGGTGTGTGTGTGTATCAATATGTGGGGGTGACCAAACACAACTAGCAATCCTTGTATGTGTGTTTGATTGACTTTACTTTAAACATTTTTATTTCTCTGTATGCCTAGATAAGTAAAATAAAAACTACTGGCTGTATGTAGATATTCTGGTGTCCAGGAAGGGATTCCATGGATAAGACTTGACCTTTCTTTATTTTTTTGATTCAGAAATCAAGATTTAAATTATTTTATCATTTTTTTTTTTTATTTGTCCACAGTTGCCCACAGTTATTGTTGAACTGCCTTCTTTAACCAGAAGTTGATGATGCCTCTGGCTGCATAAAGCCACACAACTTGTTTTTAAAAACATGTCTCTGGCTTTAGGGACTTTACCTAAAAGTTTTAAAAAAATCCATTCAGGCCCCTTTGTCTTTGGGACCCTAGGAGCAGTTTTAGTAGGCTTGATAGGTTGAAAAATACAGCCTTTCCATTAGTAAGCATGGAGACAACTTTGACCTGCCAGGGATTGCATGGGACAATGAAGAATTACTAACCACATAAAATATAATTTTCCAGAAAGGATGGGAAAAAAAAAATCTGTCCTTGATGATGTGTGCTAGCAAGTTGATGTATTCCACACCCTTGCACATTTGCAGTGCAACAGGTACTAAAGGTGTGCCCGTGCGTTGGGGTGGCTTTCATGCTAGGGTGCCCTGCAGGGTGCAGTTGCCTGCCATCTGTATGTCTTCATGGCCACAGGAAGGTGAAGGTTTAACCCAGTTCCTCTCCTCCTCCTCTTTCATGCTGCAATTTCATCAAGAGTTCAGTTTTCCACACCACCACTGGGATCCGAATTGAATCCAGAACTATTCAACAGGCAGTTTGCAAATAGGAGGGTGTGGGCTGTGTTCAGGCTTATTGGTCTGATTTTACTAACATTTTCTTCTCATTTGTATCCAGAAAATTTCATGTTGCACCCCTGTTAAACTGCTTAAAAACACAGATAACTCATACCAGAGATCAGCTTGTCTGTGAACATCAGTATTTCTTCTTCATATCTTCCCAAACATGAGATACTCCATCTGAAAGCAGGCAGAGCAGAGAGATGGATAGGAGGGTATTGTGTCCAGCCATGCTCTGTGGGTGGGCTGCAATGGAGATCAGGCTGCCAGGGAAAGACCACTCAGGTAGTCCTCACAGGGCAACCTCCTGTCTGCAAAGCAGGATTAGGGGAAATCATCAGGCTTCCAAAAAATCAAAGGTGTTTCCTTCAAGGTCACAATAGAGAGAGAAGGGCAATGTGGAAAGGTAAGCGATGGGAAGCACGTAGAGCTCAAGGAAGATGATAAGATGTTGTCTCACTGCACCAGCAATGTGTTTCCAAGAGAGTAACTCTTCCTGCCCACCTCTGGGCTGGTCCCTCCCCAGGTACTGTGCTGTGCAGAGAGCCTGGTCCTAAGCTGTGCTTAAATTCTTCAAGCTTAGCCTTGTTTGACCAGCAGTGCTGCATTTGGAGGGACATTAGCTCCTAAGTCTCTCCATGCCATGTCACTCAGCATTCCTGGAACCAGTTTCCCATCTTTTTATTCTTGGTCATAGGTTTTGGGGGGGGTTTGTTGTGTTTTTTGTTTTGTGGGTTGTATTTTTTTCCTTTCTTTCTAAGGAGCGAGGCAGAATGATTTCCAGCAAGTGTACTTAATGTGGCTTTATTTGGCAAGCAATGTTGACTTCCTTCCTTATCCAACTGTGCAAAATTGAAAGGGCAGTTACAAAAAAAAGATTGATTTTGGAGATTTTCCCTGAACTCAGTTTTTTAATGAAAAAATTTCTGGAAAAAGAGTTTTATTGCTCAAAGCCTACTCAGAGCAAGAACCCTTTTGCACGTGCCACAACTGCTGGTATGTATTAGCTTTTTCACTTCCAAAATTAATCTTACTGTATTTGTTTTCTTGGCAGAAAGATTCTCGGTACACATATTTAGGAACCTCAGTTACCCCTTCAGAATATCTAACTACTGGATTTCTTTGACCTAAACTGTACATTTTTATTTTGGATCCAGTTATGCCAGGCACAGGGAGAAGCCAAACTGTAGCCCTTCACCCGCCTCTCAGTTCAAGTGGTACCTCTGGAGGGTTTGTGGGAGAGGCAAGAGCAGTCACCACCTTGTCTTGGCACACCTAGGGAAAGCAGAAATCAACCTGCAAAGCCCTAAGGATGCCCAGATGAACACATGAAGAAGCATGATAGCTCTGCCTACTTCTGTTGTAATACCATCTCTTGTTCCCTTCCCCACTCTGCTTTCCAGATTTTTGCCCTCAAGGTACCTACTTTGCTGCCAATGTTGTTATAATTACAGCTAATTGGAAGGAGAGGAGGGAGAAGTGTAGAGTTTTCCACTAAAAATAATGACATTTGTAGGGAGGGGGGGAAAAAATGACAATCTGAAAAAATGGATTTGTGGAGGTCTTCAATGAAAACTTGACAGAAAAAAAGTAAAATTAACTGACATCTTAATTTTCCTGGAAAAAATCCCAGACCCTAAACATTTTTTGTATTAGCCTGTCCTCAGTGCATACATTACATTAGAAATTATCAGTGCTCCCAACCAGTCAAGACAGATTTAATTAGCAGCTTGCCATCCTCACTGGGACTGAAAATATGATTATTTTCAGGATTTTTACAGATAGAACTTGATTTCTACTAGTGCGATGTAACAAAAAGGCCATTAGCACACCTTTAGTTGCTAACTCCAGAACTTGAGAAGCTACCTTTTTTAGAAAGGTGTTGTTTTTAAAACTCAGCTTGGGCTAAAGATCACAGAACATGTTGTAGTTTTTCAGAGGATGAGGCAGAAGTCCCATGTGAAAAGGAATAGGATATGAAATTTAGGCAGCTACATGATGTAATAATTTTATTTCTATGAAATAATGTATCGGGATTTATCATTCAGTACCCATTACATTTTAAATGGCTTCACACACAGTGGCATTTTTTTTTTCCTTTGAGAATGAAACATAGAGAAGAATCAAGGCATTTGAGGGAACTTGCCTGAAAGAGGATGTCAGTGGTGGTCTTCTGGTGATAGGTGGCATGGTGGCTGTTCTCATTAAATCGTTCTCTTTCCTGATGACTTGATAAAGCATCCATCTGTTATCTGGAAATATCCTGAGTTCCACACTGATCATCTAAGGAAGCAATGTAAAAATTCATTCCATGCTATTTGCTTGTTAAAATAGCAGCCAGCTTATATGGAGTCCACTTTCCTTTGCCTGTTTTATGTGTTTTAAGTGTAAAAGTACTCTGTGCTGGGCTTTGAAGCCTGGTTGTGCAGCGAAATATCCAGGTTTTCCTATTGGTTAATGCCATCCTAGGTGAGAGACACTCTTTAGTTTTGGGAACTACATGTTATATCATGTTTGCCGCCTTCCCTAGCAGACCATGCCTGAAATGGTGTGGTATCTGCTGGTTTGCACCAGCTAGGCAAGAACTTCAGGAGCCAAAAGCATTTTGGCATAAGCAGAGTGACCTCAGTGTGTCTCAGTGGGACTTGGGAAGGAGCAGAAATAACTGAAGGACATCTCCACTGTGTAGCTGCCTGAGGTGTTTGAATAGCCAAGTCCTCTCCTTTTTTTTTTTATTTCCTTTTTTTTTTCCCCCACATCATGTTGTTCCATGAATACCAACATTTGATGCAAAGCTTGGAAGCACATTTCTTGTTAGAAAAGTTTTGTTCCACCCTCTTTGCCGTTATAGGGGTCTAGTTACATGAAATTAAATGAACACACAAATACCTATACTTATCTGTCTTGCACAAAGAACCAGTCTGCTAATTGTTGCTCTTCTTAGCTTTTGTGAACAAATAAAATGAATTTTAGCTCTGATACTACCTGCAAGGAAAAAGTGTCACCAGAATTGATGATTCGTGGTACTGCTGCTTGCTACAAATGCGGAGCGCTTGGATCAAGTTTTCTTTCATATACATTTGTATATCATCAGCACTGTGGGTTTGGAAGTGAATGATGGGGTTACTGTGTAGCAGCTGCAGAGCAATTCTCCTAGGCAAACTCAAAACCCTGCTGAAGATATTTCACTCTTAACGTTTCTCCTGCAAGTGAAATACTGTGTGCACTTGTGTGTGTGCTACTAGTGACGTGTTACAGCATTTCCAGAATCTTTTGAAACTTCAGGAAGGAAGTATGTGTTACACTGGCAACAAAATATTTCCTTTATTCAATTTGATTTTGTTTTCCTAGCTCGAGTGAGTTACTATCAAACACATCTTTGAACTGCAGACACCTACTTAGCTGTAGGTACTACTACCTAATTCTTCCCTCTGTCATATTTACCTACTCTCTTGGGTGCACCTAGTGCTAATATATACCTTTGAGCACTGCTGAACGTCAGCTGTTCTCTTTAGAAGTCTAGAAATATTTTACATGGGGGCTTTAGGTTATTAGACCCTGCTGTTTGCTCTGTGTCAGCAATCAGGACTAGATGAAAGTAGAAAGAGAGAGATTACTAGGGCACTGGATGATACCCCTACCCTCTTTTGCTTCATCACACTTAGTGACATTTGTATTGGATTGATTACAGACTTATAATGATGTACGGTATTGGCTCCAGGGGTGTGTGTGGATGTGTTACAAAATAGAGGGTAATTAATTATAAGCAAGTGGTATTTCTCAACGTCAAAATAATTTGTATTGATTTATTTTTTGCAGATTCATCCTCGGATAAGGGAGCCCATCCCTGACAGCCTATGACCTGGAGAAGTGTTGACCGAAGGCTGCAAGCTAGTCTTGCGACTTCATTATTCTGTTTTGTTCCGGTGGTGTTTTTTTGCCCCTAGCTCCTTATCTCTTCAGTGCATGTTATTTATGCCTGGTGAAATCCCTGCGAGGACAATACAGACTAGTGATCCTCAGGATCCAGTTAAACTCTGCTGGGAAGCATTCTTGCCCTTTGTTCTGAAGATGTTGTTTGTGCTGCCTACGAGAAGCTGTTAAAAAGCCTGATGAGAAGAGATGCAGCTATTGCTGGGGGTTCTGTGAGACAGTCACATCTGGTTTGAATTCAAGAGCTTATAAGCCCAACAGTGTTGTGATATTTCTTTGAGAATTATAGTCTTCTTTTTATTTGATTCCAGGGAATGATTTGTTGATCTTGAATTCTGTACTCTTTTCTTGGTTGTTTGGTAAAAAGCCTATCTGCTTCACTGTTCCACATCTGTATAATTGTAAGCAGGGTACTGCTGATGCCAGGCCAGGTAGAAGGTGCCTGCTCCCCTTTTTGATTCAAGGCCAGCTCTCCTTTTGTTTTGGCCCCAGAATGATATGAAAAATGTAGTCACAGGTTTTTTTCTGTGTGTACTTATTTGTATCAGAAGAATTTTAGTAGAAATCTTTAATGAGTTTAACTTCTCAGTGAAAATGGCTTTATATTTCTAAATGATTACTGTCATGAATCTGGACATCGTTGTGTAACCTCTAACCTGAGAATAAAACCTGGCTTTTTAAATGAAATTATAGTTAGACTGTGACATTTTTTCAGAAAGTTGTGGTGAATGGCTGTTCAGCAAACATTACTTGATAATCTACTTGAAAGATTCTCTCTTTCCTTCAGGCTTTGAAGAGGGCAGCTGTTGGGAGACAGGGACCCGAACCTGCCGGCATCCCACCTGAAAGAAGGAAGGAAGATTTTTTGCATCATAAGGCAGCATGAGATGTCCTGCGTGCTTTCCTTATAGCTCAGAAGTAGTTAACATGAAAGATTCCTCACAAGAAGATTTTTGAGCTGTGCAAAGACAGAGTAATCAGTTACAAGATCGCCTGCATGTGTCATTTCTGCTTTTAGAAAAGGTATCTGCATCTCCAGCAATATACAAAGGCCTGTGCATTAAAATAATCTTCCAGGATTAAATGTTCAGCATTTGATTTTGGACACCATGGGGAACAGTGTATATGGGAAAGGATTTTTCTGCTGTTACATTTTACAGTGATGCTGCTTTTGCCTACACTGATCAAAGAAACGACGCTCCTAACTTATAACACAGACTTGGGAAGATCACGAGCAAAGCAGCGAGCAAAATGATTTCTGGAGAGAAATTGCTTTTTCATGAACTATTGAAAATTACAGTTTGACTGCAACATTAGCTACAGAACAAACTCCTGAGCTTCTGTTAGACAGACAGGAGTTTCTGTCTCTGCAGGAATTTGGAGCTGGCTTACAGGCACTATAGCAGCAGATAATTTAACCAGCAAACAATCTAACCGCACTACTGCTGATTAGTGATTTGGCTAATAAGGGTGAGATCATGGAAAATGCTAATGTGGTGGTGCCTTTGGAAAATCCAGTTATAATGTAACCTAATTCAATGTGAGCTCTCAGCAGGTGATCAGTGCTGTGGGCAGAGCACCCTGCACTCAAAAGACGTTGTGAATCCTCAAAACAGATGAGCTTCTGTGTGGTTGGTGTGGGAGGCAACAACCCCCTGTTTCATTCATTGCCACTGTTTTCCACAACTAACTGCGAAGGTTTGTGCCTTCCATTTGTGGAGCTGAACTCATTATCTGACAACTTGTGCAAGCATTATCTGGCCCAAGCAGATAATTCAATGAGAGCCATTCACAGAAAGAAAATAGAGCTTACAGGGCTATCTATTTTTTTTTTTGCTGTGTTTAGTCACAGGCTTTTAAAGTTTGTCTGGCTCTGCCATAAGACTGTAAACCTTGATTCACACAGATCCTAATCATCCTAAGCATGGGGTGTTCCTTGTAGCATATGATAGAGAATTTGTTTCTTTTAAAATGAATATTAAATGCCTGTACAGTTGATTTTCCTCTTGAATTTCTGTAATGATGTATGTTTCCCAAATGCAGGTGCTGCCATCTATTTGAATTAGCGTTGTCAGACTCGAGCACCCCCAGAGGATATGCTTTCTGCAGTGACCCAGGCAAGTTTGAGGGGGTGAGTTATTTTAGTTAAAGTCAACCATAGTACTCATAACAGGCTTTTTTCTTTCCTTGAACTTTATCAAACTGGGTGTCAGCATTCACAGTTCTTCCTCTGGCCTTTTAAAGAACTTTTGTGCATTTCTCAAATCTTATTTTCCAAACATCTGACAAATTTTCCATCTCATTCTTTCTATTTAGCTTTCTCCAATATTTTTGTGCATCCATGGTGAGTGGACCAATATCTCAGTAAGGGCTAATGTGTTTGTGAAAGGCCTTTTCTATTTTCCTTCCTTTTCTTGTAGGAAGTGCTCAGGGTTTGGGAATATTGGAATTACTATGTACATTACGACAGCAGCAATTCCAATACAGAATGTACCTTTCTGTCCATACCCAACCAGGCACTTACTTGAATACCTGAACCTGTAACAGCACTAATGAGCTACACCCATGGTTTGTTCCCCCCAGTTTCCTCTTTCACAGTGGCTTTGGGAAACAAGACAATCATAAAGAGATCTTCTGTCCAAATTTTTCATCAGTTTAAGGGAATGTTTTCACTTGTCTAGGAGAAAGACCAATGTGTCCTGCATCAATGCTCTGGCCAGTCTACCCACCAGGTGAGATGTGTCAGGAGTACTTGACTCTGATTCCTGTGCGACTGCGTTATAAGGGCTTCACTGCCATGTTCAGAATGCTTACAAGGTGATGGACTTTCAGGTATATGCTAAGGAACTGACCTGTAATGAAGCTGATGACTCAGCATGTTAAAATGAGGGGGAGGTCTAGGTGTGGGTTGCCTGGAAAAGCAACCAGCCCTGGAAAGCCTTGTTACTGTGTTACTTCTGGTGGGAGCACGCCTGTTAACACAAGTTTGTACAGATTCCCAATGGTGAGTTATGACATCTGATAGAAACGTTAAATTTTATTAAAGAACAGATTCTAAAGAACATTTTATGGATGTTTTAGCGTGGGTTTCTGTGGACTTTTCTTCTAAACTGAACTTTTCCCATTTGGTTGCAGTGTTATATACTAAACATGTTGTGGAGTAATTTTCATTTCTATGAATGAGAGCAAGTCTTCATAAGTCAAGTTAAATTATCTGTTTACAATGTTATTTTACATTATTTTTGACATGATATGCTGGATTCACTAAGTGATGTTTTGATTATCAAAACGGTAATTATCCAACATTAAAATAGGAGCATGTTTGAACTCATGGAGTCACTAACACAAATAAGGTACTTAAAAGCTTGGGATCTTTCTGGTTTGGGGTGGTTTTTTGTTTTTGTTTTTTGGTTGGTTGTTTTTTTGTTTGTTGGGGTTTTTTTTTTTGTGGAGCTAGCAGATGTGACACTAGCATTTTGCTGACATTTTATTTTGATTCACCACTATTTTACTTCCCAGATATTTTAAGCTCTGTGCCTTGTCAAAAATGCATGTTGTTTTAAAATTGTCTTTTTCTTGTGAAGGCCTGAAGTGCTATTGGTGACAGTCATGCCAATGCTTGTTCCATTCTGTTTCTATAGATATTTCTTTCTACTCTTATACATAGATAACGTGTGGCATGATATGAAGATTTCATTGGTGATAAGTAAGTTGTCTGTCTTTATAAATCACTAAATATCATCCCTCCTTAGTCTCAGACTGTCATTTATCTTAGGAAGGAAAAATTGTTGCTTTGAAATTGTTTTAATTACCTCAGAAACCCTGGATGCAAGAGGAAGTGGATTAATGACAATGCTGTAGGCAAAGCACATGGGGTGCCTCAAGTACACACCTCTGCAACCCTGTAATAGGAAAGCTAGATATCACAGCTGAGGATGATTAGATAGATTACAAGCAAAATCCTGGATCACATCCCTTTCCTCTTTGAATCCATTCACTCATTTTTAATCTTTTACTGTATCAGTATTAGATTTCTTGTCCAGATAATAAACCTTTGTCTCTTTCATCTCCCACACAATATTTCACTCTCTCAGGCTCTCCCAGTTTCTTGCCTTCCACAGCATGGCTTTTGCATCCTATATAAGATGATGTTGCTATTGCAGTCTTCAGCTTCTGCCTGTCAGAAACACTTCTGTCTTCCTTCAAATCTCTCATGTAACTCCTCTTCCCAACTTCTTCTCTGTATGATTGATTTCTAAACTCTATTAACTTGCAGTGGCCTCTCAGATTCTGGCATACCATTCTTGTCTGTCTTTTAACAATATCTAAGAGAAGGTCAGGACTTTGTTTTCTAGATCCACTGGCAAAGAATGCTATTCTACCATCTCATAAGAGGGATTAATGTGTTATCCACTGCAATGCAAGTGTTACGTTGTTATATGTAATCATCTCATGAATTACAGTAAGAACACATTATCAACAAAAATATTCTCTTCTGAGGTGAAATGAATTGTATAAACAGTAGAACTAGAAATGCATGGTGAATGCTGTGGAGGAAAGAATGCACTATACCCTTTGGCTCTGGTTTCTCACACCCAAAGACTTGTACTTCATTAGCTCCACGTCATACTCCCAACCTCCTACCAGTCATTGCTCTGTTAGCATTTCACTTTCTGTTACAACATATTTTGGGGGAATCAGGTTATGAATGCCCAAAATTTCTAGTCTTCATCCCCCTCTCCCTCTCTGTAGTCTAGAATAGAATTAGGTGTTGTATGATAACACCTTTTGGTCAAGCAAAGCTCAGCAGCTCCAGCTCCCCCTATTTTCCCTGCTTGAACAGACTAGGAACACAGCCTTACCCTAATAAGCTGGAAATTCTACTTTGCCCATACAACCCTGTGCTGAGCTTAGAGAGTATTTCTAATCAAACTGAAGTTCTCTCTCTTGTTAAAAAATAAAAATTAAAAAAATCAAGTTTTAAAAATGGTTTCTGTATTTTAACTTTGTTGTGAGAATGACAGAAGAATTTCTCTGATTTTTGCAGATGCAAGTTGAAAGGTCTGCAAGACACCACAGGATGGAAAACATTTTTTTTTATTAATAAAACACTTTCCCACCAGGAGCCAGGATGCTGGCTAATGCTGTGTTTTCACTAACAGCAACAACAGCCTTGCTTCCACCTGCCCTGTAAATGGGGAACACCCAGGTGCTTCCTGCTCAAGGGGTGCTTGTGTGAGAGCAAAGGGTCCACGCTGGCCACTGGCTGTGCAATGGGCTGGTTGTGGTGAGAGCAGGGCTGAGGGTAACGAAGGCAGGCAGGTAGGGTACATGATGGGGCATGGTTCCTGACACAATCTGTTGATCATTGTAGGAGTTAAGATATTGCAAGACTGAGACTGTTGATTGCAATTTTTTTGGTCTAATAGGAAGTATTGCACCAAGGTGGGTCTGGTGTCCTCCCCATGGCCAACAGAAAGGATTTGGAGAAGGGAAATCTTGTGGAGCAAAAGCAGGATGTGTGCCAATCATGTTTGTATTGCCTCATTAAGAGAGAAGTTACAGCTTTGATGAAAGGTAAAGCTCCTTTGTTGGCATTGTCATCATCAGGTTAGTTTATTTCATTTAATTATTGGGTTTAGTTGAGAAGAGAGAGGAAGGTGTTTTAATTTTCTTGGAGGTAGTTTTAATTTTGTGCCTTCCTGTGTTCAGGCATCCTATATCTCAGCTCTTAGTCGTGTAAATCCCAAGTAAATCCATTTAAGGCAGTGGCATTACCCTGTAGAGCTGCCACACGCATAGGTCCTCTGCAAGTTATTTAGAAAACCAGATATCTCTTTGCCTAAATATTGCAGTCATTTAAAACTGTTACTTAAGGCTAGTCATAAAGCACCAGCCAGACTATATTTCCCTATGCTACAAGTTGGGAAAGAGCTGCACTTTTCTGATGATTAAAAGAAGAGCTGTTCTTTTTGCAATTCCTCTTCCTTTTCCTTCTTTTTCCACAATGCCAAATTTACAGCCTGTCCTTTGTAGTTGTGATCCAAATGGAATCTGTAGAAATAAAGCACCAGAAGAAACAATTCTAGTTGTGCTTAATGGAAGAACTAGTAATGATGCCAGAAAAACATAGTCACTGACACCAAAGAGCAGGATATTTTAAATAAAATTCTTTCAGTGTAAATGACCTGTTCAGACACCAAAATAACATTGGAGGGGCAGTCAGTCTCCCCATATTTTCAACTTTGTTTGAAGAAGGAACATTATGGCTGTACAGGAGAAAAGCTGATCACTTACAAACTGGTATAACAATGTTTTTTTACATTGGCAGTAGCAAGGGATGGATTACTTTATTCCCTGTTATAATTCCCCTGTGGTCAAGAGTTGGGGAGGGTGGGGATACCAAACAGGGGACACCAAACAGGGGACTTGGAGCCTCCAGTGATGTACTAGAAGGGAAGGGAACTCACTAAAATCAGGTTTGAGGCATGAATTGCATTACAGTTAGCTAAAAGCAGGCTTGAGTCTGGCTCAGCAATGCCAGCAAAATTGACTGCTCACAGGGATTGTTGCTAATCCTTAAAAACGACAATTAAAATTCAGTGTGTGTGATGGTATCTCTCTGTTCATGACTTCTGAAGAGACATCTGACTTCCCTGAGGGTTTGGGTGTGGTTTGGTCAGAGCACTGTCTCTACTTTTCTATTGCTGTCTGATAAATTGATAACTCGTGACTTTGAAACACAGCGAAGAAAAAGTTGCAAACCCAGAAAACCTCAGCGCCAAATCAAACCCGCTGCGTTACAGGGTGACCTCTGCCAACCACAGTTCTGCACTACAAGGTACCTGTTGGGCAACTGAAAAAAAGAAAAAAAAAGAAAAAAAAAAAGAAAAAAAGGGCAATTAATCTGAACGTGCTGTTAATTTAATCGTATTCCCATGGGGAGCCTTAGACAGTGCTACTATTCACAAGCTTACCATAACTTCCTACTGTTCCACAGATGCTTGTGACAGACTCCACTTTTCGTGCTCATTTCTCTAAAGTTCTTTACTTTGGAGTCACAGCAAACCATCTATTTGTATCTTTTGAGTCAAACAAGGTTTGTGGAAAGTAAAATTCCCGTTAGAAAAGAACTTAGAAAGGTGGTGCTGTACCACCAGGAAACTTTTCAAATAATTGAATTTTTTATTAATAGAAGTTTTCACTTTGATGAATGCAAACATTCAAGCTATAGCATGTTCTGAGGCACTCTGTATCTGAAAGCACAGATAAGAGACGTGGGAAAGGCAAACAAAAAAACCCCCTCTGAGTAGTACCAGGGAGGGGGAGGATATCAATAAGGAATGAACATCCCTTACGAGTTTCTTGTTTGTTCTGATTCCTTCAGCCTATTCCACTCGATTTTGTTTAGTTTCTGTATGTAAACATCACTACTCTTCACGAGCAGTATTTCATTTTGTCGTGGAACAGCTTAATCTTATGAAGACTTCAAGTCTGAGAAGAAAATGATACAGACATTGCACCTCAATTTATGTATGTAGGGAGTAACACCGACATGATATTTCATAACTTCTAAGCAGATGTCATTCATCTTGGTCAATCATTCTAAAAAATACTACATTTCAGTTGCAGGGATCTGTATCTCTGTTAAATTCTTCAGGCTACTTTAAACTTTACACATTATTTCCTGAGATTCTGCAGAATTTCTGCCTGTGAAGTCTACAGAATCTTGCTGCCAAATCAGGCTGATTCTGGCTTTGCTGAGCTGCATGGATTTTCCTTGCTCTGTAGGAAAATTGCAGGTAGACAACTCAGGTTCTTCCAGGTCTAAGGACTGCACGTGCAGGTGGTGACGTTCATGTACACGTGAGCACATCCCAGTTTGTATTCATGTGCATACTTCCATATTTATATTATACACACAGAAAATAAGTGTTCAGTTGTGAAAGTTTGAGTGTAAGAGCTAAATATATAAATATACACTCTCTTTCCTCTAGGAAAGAAATCTAGCAGAATTGCTAAAACTTTTAACCTGGCCACATAACAAGAGTCAGTATGCCGTGTCCCCAGGGGAGAGCATTGTAGTAAGAGAAAAGGAGGATTTGTTTTTAACCTGGAGTTCAAGCTTCACCAGACTCTGATTTTTTTAAGTCTTCCCAGGCTGAGAAGCTTTGCCTGTGTTAATGACATATTGTATTCAAGGCTGGCAGAGTCTGCTCCCTGCCACTATGCTTGCATTCTCAGCACCAGCTTTTTGTTTATACACTGGGGAGGGAAAATTACATTTCCGTTTATTTTTATTCACTCTTTTATAAGAATACTTTGAGTTTACTAGAACAGTTTAATTCTGCTCCAAAGCAGTCTGTCCTGCTCACAAAAGCACACTGTTGTTCCACTTCTGCTTTTCCTTTTGGGATGAGGGGCCTCCAGAGCTAAACTGCCGTCTCCTCTCTGCCCATAGGTTGTGGAACAACTCATGGTGCCTCTGTGAGCGTTGCTGGAGCGGTGATGGGCACCAGACACCTTTCCTCTCCTCGGCCTCCTTCGCCCAGTGGCGTGTGGTGTTTCAGCAGGAGAGGGACAAGGTCAGTGCCTCTTCAGCAGAGCTGTTCTTGCAGCTGAGAGGAAAGCTGGATTTGTCTGAAACTACGTAGTTTTAGATAAGCCTGAAAAACTACTGGCAAGTTTAAAACCTTTCCTTTGTAGTGAGAGAGTGCAACATAAAAGCTGGCTTCCTCATAGACTTCCCGGGCCATTCCCTCACCTCACAGAGCTGATTTCCATTTTGCAAGGCACGAGCTCTTCATTACAGGCAGTGGATTATTTTTAGGAGTTCCCAAACACAGGAACTATCCTGCCTTACCCTTGCAGGAAGGGGAAGGGACCCAGGTAGAACAGGTCCATGCTCTTTGCCTGGTTTCCTACAGAGCAGGAAAGCTTATGAAGCTGTGCTGGCTGCATGCACACATGTATCTGCCAGGCCTTCCCAGTGACTTTGTAACATCTATGAAATATCACATTTGCCAGCTTCAGTCCAATTTGATAGAAAGCCAGCAGGTCTCAGAGGTGTTAGCTTCCTAGAGGTGGGCAGGTAGAAGACAGGGGAACCTCTAAGCTCATAGAAATCTCAGTGCAAACTCAGGGCTTATTAGATATCAGAGAATCCACAGTGGACCTCAGCCAGGTGAGAACTGTCCCTAGGAGACCCAGCTTCAGCGACCCAGGGCCACACTGCCTGTATGAACTCCATCCCTGGTCCTGCAGAGCTGGTGAGATTTTTCTGAGGGAGAGAGGCAGGCCATAATGAATTAATGTGAAATATATGTGTCAGGCACTGTGGACACTCAGATAATTCTAGCATTAGTGTGATGTTATTCTTGATAATACAGTCTGCATGAGCTGAATCTTGCTGAGTTAGGCATGCCATCAACTTCTGCCTGAGTGGTTGTACTACAGACCACACAGACATTTTTCTCATATATATATTGTTTCTGTAAGAGTATGTAGTTTCGTACTCTTCATTTTTTATAGGAACAGCTGTCTTTCAGATGGCTGGCTGATAAAGCTATAAAAGGCAGATGGGTGGGTAAGTGATCAATTTTTATTTCCATTATGGTCCTATAACACAAGGCAGGGTTACATAAGGTTACACTCATGTAACATGATAGGTTGATTTCCCAGTGTTTCTAGTTGAGTAGTGTTGCAGTGAAAGAAAGCTCTGTCTTTATTCAGCACTCTGAAGGTTTATCACAAGGGGAGTGCACACCAAAATAGTGTAACCTCCTGTATAAAATTAAACCTGGTGTATTTACAGTTCAACAAAGGCAAGTGTAGAGTCTTGCATCTAGGGAGGAGTAACCCCATGCACCAGTACAGGTTGGAGTTGACCTGCTGGAAAGTAGCTCTGTGGAGAAGGACCTGGGCATGCTGATGGAGAGATGTGCCCTCGTGGCCAAGGAGGCCAATGGTATCCTGGGGTACATTAAGAAGAGTGCGGCCAGCAGGTCAAGGGAAGTTCTCCTCCCTCTCTACTGTGCCCTGGTGAGGCCACATTTGGAGTCCTGTGTCCAGTTCTGGGCTCCCCGGTTCAAGAAAGACAAGGAGCTACTGGAGAGAGTCTAGCAGAGGGCTATGAAGATGATTAGGGGACTGGAGCATCTCTATGATGAGAAGAGGCTGAGAGACCTGGGTCTGTTCAGTCTGGAGAAGAGAAGACTGAGAGGGGACCTTATCAATGCTTATAAATACCTAAAGGGTGGATGTTGAGAGGATGGGGCCAGATTCTTCGGTGGTACTCAGCAACAGGACAAGGGGCAACAGGCACAAACAGGAACACAGGAGGTTTCATCTGAAGATGAAGATGGTCATCATCTTGATGGTTTCCCAGAGAAACCACACTATCTTCTCTGGAGAAGTGGGATGTAATAAGCAGCACCTGAGGATGCTGCCTTGTCTGGGTAGCGCCAGACCTTACGGAAGCAGCGCAGCGTTGCAGTGGCTGAGCTGTGCTAACGCTGTCTCCCTCTTTGGTTCTGTCATGCTGTTTCTTTCTTAACATGAATAAAATAAAATTTGAAAACAAACATGCTGCACCTTATCCCCCTTTCAAAGATTCTGATGGTGACAGGTGAAATGAGTGGCTTCTAAACTGTACATTTCCTATTTGGCTTTTGCTTGGTTTTAAAATGCTGTTTCCTTTCCCCGTTTCCTTGCTGAGCCAACACTCACGAATCTTAGAAAGCAACCCTGCACCCTTGACAGACCTTCTTCTCTCAGCAATGCTGGGGATATTGCTGGGCATGGGATGTCCTTATTGTTTGGGACATGTCCTTGGGACAGCTGGTAGCATCAATTGTTGGTTGTACATGAAGGGATTGCATGACTTTGCCCTCTCTGCCTGTGTTAGCTGGTTAGCACTGTGCAAATACTCTGTACACGGTGTGAAGGAGCACTTCCCTTTCCCAGGGGATACATGTTTGCCACAGGGATCTCCTTTTCCAAGTTTGGACTGTGATTATCCCCAGAGCAAAAGAGGAAGGAAAAAGAAGAGCTACCCATGGACCCTAGGAGAAAGTAGATTCCAGTAAGAAACCTGGGGCTTGTGAAATTTTTGCTTGCATGTTTCTTGTATTCAGGGTAAGAGTTTTTTAAGCAGTGATGCCGGTTTTGTGCAGAGGGGTGGGAGAAAACTGAGGTTGGAAAATATTTTGTTGGCTTGTATGAAAAACCTTAAAGCTGGTGCTAGGAAAAATAATTCTATTTAAGCAAACAATTGCATTTGGAGTAGTAACACCTTAAAAGTATTTTCAGCCACTTAGTTCAGGGGTGCTCTGTCCAGTCTGACTCTCTGACGTAGTTGACTCCCTGTGTGGTGGTGTAAAAATGAAAGATTCAATAAATGTATCCCATCAATTCCTCCTTGGCCCTCACTGCTTCGGTAGCAAGCTCATCTGCACAGATTTCTTAGTGTCTTGGGGCAAGCTCTCCCATGGGCTTTCCTGAGGACCACACACAGACATTCAGTTCTCTGCTGGCATTTTTCTGTTAATTGCCCAGCTCCTAACAAGCAGTCCTTGCGCAAAGGACTGATAATCAAGAGTGGCAAAGAACTTCTTTTGAAGAACTCTGATGTGCTTAGCTACGAGAAATTGGTAACTAGAAAGCGTGTCTGTTGTGCCTTTTGCTCCTCACAACATATGAATACCATGAAAAAACAGACAAACTGGTCGGGCTTGTTGACTGCACACGCACGTCTGAGGCTGTGTGCGAGCCTTCCACGTAGCCAGATGAATCCTGCTACCCTGCCCAATTTGTGGAGCCTCCTACCAAAGCCAACACAATGAGCACTTCTGAAGGCAAACGAGTTACATGCATTCCCACATGCTGTATTCTTTGGTCAGAGACAAATTTCTGCTGTTATATAAGATGTGGGTTTTTAAGCTTTGCATAATTGTCTTCTATATCATTTTGATCTTGTGCATTTTTAAATTTTGCTCTCCTGGCCAATGTGATTTATTACAATTAAGTTTTAATCTTCTGCATTGGTCTTTATCATCTGTTCACTTCAGTCAGGAAGCAATTACAGATCTTTGAAATAGATGTCCTACTTAGACTCAGAAAAATATCTTTAACAGGATCCAATGTTTAGTAAGTGAGGATTAAAAGCTATGGAAACATCCTAAAGTATAAATTTGGAAACTTTGTAGTTTCTGAGCTGTGCTGTTTCCCATCGATGCAACTGGGTGCAGTAGCTAAAGAAGGTGCTTAGAAATCAGAGCTTCTGTCACTCGTTTGCCATGTGACCAGAAACAAATCCCACTTGGCTCAATTTGTTATCTGAAGACAGTCACCTAGTGCCACCTGAGATGCCACTGGGTATCCAAAACATCTGCAGATACAGCACTGGGCAGTTTCTGCCCTTCAGTATGGGCAGCTATGACCAAATAGGATCCCCCAGAGATGTCTCAGAGGGTGTTAGGTGCCTCTCTTCAAGAAACTGAAGTAGCCTTCAGTCTCCCCATGTCTTGTTTTCTCCATCAGTAAAGACCGTAACACTGGTTGCACAGGGATGCTGTAAGGCTTGATGTCAGAAAATGCATTTAAGACAACTCCATAGGTTATTTTCAGAGTACAGAAAGTCAGAGACTCTCTCTGACACACAGCTGGTTAAGACTTCACTCTGTGAGAGCTGAACACCCAGGCAGGGTGAGCTTTTGGTTAGCTGTCCTTTGAACGCAGTCAGGGTGGACCAAAGCAAGACCAACTCAGCAGCAAAGTGCTGACTCTGAATGGCTGCTCCTGTCAACTCTCATTGGAGGGGTTTGTAACTCTGGGTTTGACCCTGGAGACCAAAATCAATCCCCTGAATTAAGTTATGGCTGAAATTCACACGTGTCGTTGGAGCACCTGAATTTGGCCTTGGAAGGGCTGGATGGATGCTTCGACATTTTGGGAAAGCCCACCAGATGGAGCTCTTGGTTGAGGGATAACGTTCTGGCAGGCAGCTGCAGAAGCTGAGAAAATAGGACATAGACCTCGTTTTGATTGGATTGTTTCACGTAAGGGGGTTGAATCGAGCAAGCCTGCCTTCCCAAGCGCTTGCTTTTAATGGGAAGCGTTTGATGCTAAAGATGCGGAAAAAGGAAATGTATTTTTGCGGCTAGAAGTGCTGGAAGCTTTCATTGATGTTTTTCATTTTCTTGTCGCCAACTTGTTTTGCAGAACTGTTTTAGCACTCATTCCCTCAAATCGTGCTGTCCCTTAGTATGCTTCCCATATTTAATTATAATAATTACACCCGTTAGCTATTAAACCCATATAAAATCAAAGCACGGGAGAACTTGCTTAATGGTTTGGGCGGGGAGGGGGGAGGAAGTACAATTGGGATGTGAGAAGGGAAAATATTCAACCTTAAACTTTGTTCCCTAAAAGACAGATAATAAAACTTTGGAGTGTGTCAAAGAAAGCAGAACTAAGTGTGTCTTAGTCTGTGGAGTTTTTTGAAAGACTTAATTTGTGAATTCAGAGGTCTAGCTACATGCCGCTTCCACCGGGACCGTGCTAGTTTGGTATGCACGTCACCTCGAAGATTTGTGCCTGAAAAGCTTTTAAAAACACATTTTTAGAAGCACATTTGTTATTCATGTAATCAAACAACTACACTAATACATCGGAGACCAATGTAAACACTGCAGCTACGAGGACGTTATGCTTATCTTCAACGTGGGTGGTACGAGCACCGGTGAGATTTGGCCCTGGCTCCATGCAGCTTGAGGTAGTAAGAAGCCACATTCTTAATGGAAAGCAAAATTAATAGATAACACTAATTTCACCTTCTGATGAGACAGTCAAGTGGTTGCAGCCCACCTCTGTTCTCTGCAAGACAATGTAGCCATCCTGAGGCGCAGGGGATGTTCTGGGGGTAGCATAAAGCAGGATTTGACTCACTTGCTATTGGATTTATTTTAAATTCTACCAGCCAACCAAAAAATATGTTCATACCAACCAGCCTCTAGTTGCAGACATGAAGCAACTGCCTCATACCATGGGATTTCTGGGAGGAAAAAGAGTCAGATCATCTTTTATCCTAAACCATGTAGGATGAGCTTGCCTTCAATAATGCCTTTAGAAGAACCATTTTAGAGCTCGCCATCCTGCTCTGTTGTTGCCTGGAGCTCTCCTCTGCTCTGTAGAAGTGAATGTCCCAGCAGACAAAACAGTGTTGCTAATTGCTGGATGCTATTGGGTACACTTGGATAAGTAAAAAGGATCATACATGAGTTACCATAGCTGGATGTATACTTCAAATGCTGTGTGGCAGCTGGTTGCAGTTTTACAGTAGCTAGATGTTACACCATGCTTAATTTGACCTCTTTTTATTATTATTATTATTGTTACAGCCTGCAGTGCAGACTTTGAAAATGGATAAGTTGAAACCTGGAGCTCCCCAGAGAAGAAAGGTTAAAAGGACAATGTATCCTCGTTGGTCCTTATCAGTAATTAAAGAGAACCACATCTTAGCTCTGATACATTTCAGATTCTCCCAGCAAAAGTATCATCTGGTCAATGACTGACAGTTTCCCTACTGCTTTTTCTTTCTCATTGTTTTTTGTCTATTAAGTAATTTGCATCCTCAGATTTCCTAGGAATCATGGCTGTCTGCTGATAAAATACACTCAGTGACATGGGTCAACGCCTATTCAGGGTTGTTCAATCCAGAGAGAGCCATGCCTGCTGCACAAAGCAATGGTTATGTGCCATAGATGTACAAAAATGCTAAGAATGCTGAGCATCTTCATGTTACACTCACCTTGGGATCTTCTAGGAAAGTCCAAAGGGAAAAATGTTGACATGAGGGTGATTTGGGTGTTTCTGCTGAGTAGAGTTTGTAATATTTTTTTTTTCTTCTTGTCATTGGTTAACCAGAAGGGAAGAAGTCTCAGTTTTGAAATGGGAACTGAGGATATTGAAGGCTGGTCTTTACCTTGAGGGAAGAAGGAGAAGAAGAGGAGGAGGCAGCTGATGCCCTCGATTTTTCAGTGGCCTGGCAGGAATGAGAACACTACAGACTCCCCTTGTCTGTCCTGTGTGAAGACAAATCCTTCTCAATCAGGTGGCATCAGATAAACCCAAAATCAGTTCTTCAAATCAGTTCTAGTTTTCTGCCACGTAAGTTGCAATCTTTTTCTTTCAGCTATGTACTTATGGAGTCCTCACGTTGGCCCTAAAAATTGCAATTACTATTTTTGCACGGAGCTTTTATGATGAGCAGAATGTCCTATTTGTCCATGTTCATGCAGAAGCTGTATGTACAGCTGAAGTTTAGGATGCATGAAGCATTAAATGCAAAAAAAAAAGAAAGTTAGTGTTTGGTTTTAAGTACCATTTTGAACAGCTGATTCTTGTTGCCAAGGAAAGAATTTGTTGCTCCATTGTGTGAGTGTGTAATACTGTGGTCGAAAATAGTGACTTGAATAAACACTCTGCAGTGACATGTCTAAAACAATTATTCTTTGAAGACAGGAATATAACAAGAACTTAGGTCTGGGCTGTGTCTGTGGGAACACCTAGTCACATAAGAATTAAAGGGTGCGTGTTCTAGATCAAAGTAGCCTAAACTTCATAATGTGTCTAATTATCATACCATTCTCCTTTATTAAATTCACTTGTTTTAATTAGAGGAATAGATATTTTGCATTAGAGTTTAAGGGGTCTGTTGGGCACTTGAGATTAAATCAATAGTTTGTTAACAATTTTATCTGGAAAGTAGATTAGGTTATTTAAATTATATGAAGTAGCATGATTTTTCTTTTCTCAACAGAATAAAGTCATGATTAAGAAATAATGCTTGGAGCATGAGAGCTCTGCTTGTCATTATTTTTCGCATGCAGATTTGGGATTTTACAGTGAAATCATTCATCTTTAATCTGGTTTTATAATATTATATCAAAATTGGTGAAATAAAACAAGTGCTACAGTAGGTGTTTTCCAGTGACAATATGGGAAATGCCAACTCTGGCTACCTGATTCAATAGGACCATATTTTAGATTTGTGTTTTATTTTTGTACTGTTGGAGCAAAAAGTCTTGTTAATCAGTTCATTAAAAAGTAGGATGAAAAATAATGTACTGGAGGTGTAAAACAGTCAACACCAAGAGATTTTTAAAGATTAGCTTAAGAAATAAATTGTAATTGAATAAAACAGGCAAGTCATGAGTTAAGGGCAGCCCAAATGTGTAATTTCTTGGGGTCAGTGGCAATGCACCAGTTTACAGGGCAGCTGGGTGAAGCCTAGAGGGCACGGCACAGGGTGATGTGAAATTGTATTAATCACACTCTGCTGTTGAGGTGTCTTGTTTTACCCTTCTCCCACCAGCACTTTTCAGTGATGCAGGAGAAACGCTGAGTTACATCGCAAGCCACACGCCAAGTGTTGTACATGCTTTTGATTTTTCTCAAGATAGGGTGAAGAAAACATCTCTTTTTAAAACAAGAAACCATAACTGAGGTGAGAAGGGAGCCAGCAGAGCACTTACAGGATGCTCACACCACCCTGCTGCTGGCCACAGTAGCTCTGGGTTTTCAGTGGAAGTGTGTTGGGTGCGCTGCTCCTTGCCTGCCTGCCCAGTGCACCGGGGGAAGATGTTTTCATGGGCTTGTGCTTTGCCCAGCTCTGAAAGGCTGTTGCCCCTTCAAGCACAGGCCACTCTGCTTCAAGCAGTGCCTGCTTGCTGCCTCACAAGAAGAAAAACTTGACCTCTTGCTCAGATTAAACCTGTAGCTAAGCCTCAGCTAAGCAAAACCTAGTAAGCAACATCTCCTGATAGTAGGAGCATCATCTCTGTGCTGTGGTTTTATCACCTACCTGCTCGCTCTCATTGCTCAGACTCCACCTGGGCATTCATGTGTTGCTCCACAGGGGAAGGCAGCAGCAGGTCCTCAGCCAGACGCTTCCAAGATGCCTCTCAAGGCCCCTGATGCCCAGCTCGTTCCTCTTCACACAGAGTGAGCGCCATGTGATGCTGCATAACTAAAACCCATCACAGCCTACGAGGCATAATTGATTGATAAGTCTGGTTTAGCATCTCATTGCTGAGGTTAATAGATAACAATAACCTTTCCCTAGCAACAAATGTTAATCAATGGATTACTGATAACAGATTTTCCGATCGGCATCACGAGAACCACCTAACTGGGTGAAAAAAAGTCATACACACACGCAATTAAACACACACATGCAAGCACACACAGTGTCATCTGTTCTCTGTACCAAATGCAGAGCAGCACTGGGTGCTGAAATTTGCAATGAATTATTTATATGATGAATTATCCCTCTTTCTCTCCTCCTAGAATATCCAATTGCCCATTTCCATTTTTGTTTCGGAAAGATTTATTATTCAGATTTATTCACTGGATAGCTTATTAAACGTTTCCTTCTCTTTTTTTCTCCATAATACATAACATGCATCTTGTTTTCTGGTAGCACCTATCCATCCACTCTAATAGGGTTTCCCAGCGTGGTGAAACCGTGAAGAGCGCAATTGTTACCCAGACAGTTTACAGTCGCCTTTGTGAACCAATTACAGATGGTCCAAATTTTGGATATTTATTTGCTCACTTAAATCAAAACAGTTTCAGCTCCCAAATAAATGACCCACAGCTACAGACAAAAACTGTGTCTGCATGTGAATGAATAATTGGGTTCTCAAGTTCTCATCAGTATTTAGCATGTACCTCTTGAAACTCATTCTTGTGCCCATTTTTGCTGGTAAAAACTCAGTTCCCTGGAAGCCTCTGAGAAGGTGGAGGGAGAAGATGAGCACCCAGAGCCAAGTCATTTAGAGGTTTGCTGATCTTCTCCCCTTTCAGTTTCTCAGTTTTGCTGCATCGGCATAAGGAGCAGCATTTTACAGTCGAAGACTTCTCGCCCTGGGTGTTGTACTGCCCCTGCCATGCCTGAGCCCTGCTCCTGTAAGTTGTACAAACGTGAATCATCTCTGGAGTCAGGGGGTAACATTTTCAATACCAATTTCCTAGCTGCTGGGACAGTTAAATGGATTTTAAAGGAATTACCTACCCCCAAGAATTTTCTCTATTTTGGGCTTTCATTGTTTGGTTTCCATTTAACTGGCTGCCCTAATACCCTCCAGCCTTTCACAGAATTTTTCAGCATTTAAACCCCAAATCCAGCTTCCGTATCTGTGTTTAATGTTTTTGTACCTTGTACATTTTGAGAAGGGTGAATCTGGCTCTGAAAGTGTTTTAACTGTTCCTCTGGCTGGGAGTCACTCTGTGCTATGCTTTAAATCACAATAGATATTTACACTTGCAGAAGAAGTGGAACTGCAAGCATTCCCCCCCCCCAAAAAAAAAGAAGAGTTATCTATATGCAGAGGAGTTGGTATTCACATACCTCAGTAAATAATATCCCAGGGATGTCATCTTGCTTCCTCTGAAATCACAAACAGTAATACCCTCTAAGAACAATAGCACTAAAACTGTCCTCGGGTTAAAAATAATCGGTTTGCCTGTGTGTGAAGCGCACAGTCTCAAAAGCTCTTTGGCTGGGTAGCAATATTTTACCTCTAATGACCTCAAAACGGAGCCAGCCCATTTTTGCAGGCTCTACACAATACTGTTGTGCCATGAATCGTAGCTGAAGGTAGCTGCCTGCCTTCACCTGAGCACATCCCTCTCTGCTGCCTCCTGCACACTCCGAAGGCTTGGGGAAAAACTAGGGAGATTGCACTGGGTTATCTTTACTAATTTTAGCTTTCTCATTTAAGTAGATTCTCCCATTTTTGGATGATTGTATCCCTGAGTCTTCTGCAGAAGAAGAGGAGCACATGTAATTTGCTGAGTTGGTTTTTTTTAACTGAGGTGTTGCAGTTGGAGGCCAACGATCCTCTAGAAAGGAAGAAGTCGGGATGCTGTGTGCAAATACCAGGTACTTTTAGGTTCTCCTTAAACATGGATAAATTAATTCTCAACTCCTGTGGCTTTCCTCCCTTCCCCAAACTCCTACCCTTGAACCTATTTGAAAATGATAAATATAGTTGTGAAATATGTAAAAACAGGGACACAAAAGCAGAAGAATAACTGGATGGGGGTTCCCATGGGGGTCTTTTCCGTAATCCTGGGTTTCTTTTGGTAAACTTGAATTTTTGAGCAGACCCTTGGGCAGAGTGCAGTGAGCGACTCAGCTACGCTGTGAGTTGTTGGAGTGGGAGGTAAGTGGCAGTAACTAATGGCAATTAGCAGAGGTCTGGACAGCTACGTGTCCCTGAAGACATGAGCTCTTCTGGGGGGTTGTGTCTTCACAGAGTGAAGCTGATAGTCACCTTATAGAATATGACAATTTGCATCCCTCCGCTGAGGCTTTGCTGTCGCATTGGCTGAGCAGCCTTGCAAAAAAAGGGAAGGTTTGGTTTTATTTTTGCTCCCCAAATCTGTTGAAGTAGTGGGGGAGGAATGATTACCTTCAGGGAAATTACCCATCAGCTGCTATTGGTAATAACTTTTTAAACGCGTATGTAGTACTTGACTTTTTATGACTGATGTGCCAAAGAAAGAAACTAAAAAGAGAGAAGGGTTTGTTTTTAAGTGGCAAAGGATACTTTCTGCCTTTATGCTGCAGCTCCCAGGTAATAGTAAGAATAATAGTCAGAAAAACGCCTTTGGCTCCCAGACCCCGACTCTGATGAGCACCCACGGAGGGAGGGAGGTGAGAGGTTGCGTACGCAGCTTCGAGCCCCGTTTGCTACACGGCAGGAGGGTTTAATGTTTCTCACGCACCCCCGACCAGCTCTCCGGCCCTCCCTGCCGCCTCCATCGCTGCCGGGATGTTCCGCAGCGTTCCCGCACCCCAACCTTTGTCTCTCCCCCCATCTCCCCCTGTCCCCACTCGCGGCCAGGATCACACTTCCAAGATGGATGTTGAGCAGCTTCTCGCAGCGCAGCAGCGGAGGGGAGGGCGGCACGAAGCCGGCCGGCCCGACGTTCCCCCCGCGGGCTCTGCTGGAGGGGTCGGGGGGCGGGTGAGGACCCCCCCCCCACCCCCGGGAGCCACGGGACCGGGGCTCCCCCACGGGCCCGCCCCTCCGCGGAGCTGCGCGGTGGCGGGGCGGGGCGGCCGCGCCCGCGGGGCACCCCTGCCCGCCCCAGCGGCAGCAGCGGCAGCAGCGAGACGCGCCGGGCGCCGTCGCTCCCTCAGCGCTGCTCCGCGCCGCTTCTGAAAACTTTTACCGCCCGCGGTTCCTCCCGGGAGGCGAACGCGGGGCCGTGCCCTCGCCCCGGGCGGCGGCGGGTGCCCCGGGGGCTCTGGCTCCTTTTTTTCCCGGTTTTTATTGTTTTTTTATCCTTTTTTCTCCCCCCTTTTTTTTTCTTTGCGGGTAAGGGTGGGGAGGGGAAGGGGCTATAAAGCGCGGAGGGACGTGTGTGACAGCCCAGCCGCAGCCCGTCCCCGCCGGAGCGGGGGGGTTTGATAAACACCCTGAAAAAAAAAGCTTCCCTGGCCCCCCCCCATTAACGGAAGGGACCGGACGGGACAGGACCGGACACCGCAAGGTAAGACACCGGCACCGGGACGGAGGAGCGGGGCAGCCCGCGCAGCCCTCCCCTCCATTGCCGTCGGGGCGGCGGGGAGCGCGGTTAAAGCGGGGCGGGGGACGCGCCGCAGCCAGAGGCCACCCCAGCGCCGTCCCTCCGGCACCGCTCGGCCGGGGCGTTTGCGGGATGCTGCGGTAGGACCTCGGCGCCTTCTCGGATCCCCCACTCCCTCCCTTCCCTTGGAGGTTTGTTTTTTCCTCCCCGTTTTCGGTCGTTCTCATCCCCGGGCGCTGCGGCTGAGCCGGTGTGTGCCAGGCAGACAGTGGTTCCATCCTCGCTAGCATCATACTTCGTTTTCGGAAGACGGGGGGGAAATAATAATTTTGAAAAGTGGCTACCAAAGAAAGTAGACAGAAAACTCAACGGTGGGATGTAAGTGCTGAGATTTGCTGCGTGCAGCTTGAGTCGTTTTTATTTCGACAGCGCAGAGACAATGGCTATAAAGCGGTGTTTAATCACTTGCAGATAGAACTTTTCCGTATTTAAACCTTCACGGTTAAAGGCTAGCCCGGATTTTTGAGAAGCAGTGATTCTCTAAGCGGTTTTGTTCTGGATGTATTTAACGCTCGAGTGGTAACGTGCCCTGATTCCTCCGACCCGTTAACTTAGTGCCAGGGATGAGCGTGATCTTGTCGGTGCCGTGCTGCCCTGGGCAGCTCTGGAAATCATCCCGGTGGGCACCTCTGGATGCCTCTGGTTTCAGAAAGTGGGTTGTGAAGCTTGTAGTGTCCCTTGGACTTTCCCTCCCCACCAAAGGATCTGGTTGGCATCTCGTTACAATCTTTAATTACAATGCTTAAGTGGTGGTGTTGTTCCTGTGGCTTGACTGAGCTGCAGGAGGTGAGCTCGGAGAGGAGGCAAGGTCCCCAGTGTAAATACACAGATCTCCCCGGCCCGGCTGGCTGGTTGGGAGCAGATCCCAGGTGACATTCAGTGACACAAGCATGGCACCACGTCTCTGTCAGAGCATCCTACAGTCAGGCTATGTTGGCAGCCACATCCAGCACCGGCTTAGGACGGGCTGCCAGCCCTAGGTGCACCGGTTTCATGCTTGGTCGAGCTGGTAGAGTTGTGTGTGTGTAAAACTGGAGGAGATGAGAGTGATTCTGAGGGTGAATTCCTCCCTGGGCAGCTGGCAGTGAGTGATTTATACACCAGTGACCCTGGCAAGACACTGCTGCCTCGGCCATAACCTGGTCTCTGCAGAAATAACGCTTGGCCGTTAGACACCGTCAGCACCCTTAGCTGTGCTCTAAAGGAGCAGGGAGAAAAACTTTGTGATTCTGTTCAGCTTACTTCAAAAATTGCTGATTCTTAACTATTTTAGGAATGGCATTTCGGATTGCTTCTTGTCAGGAATGCCTCATCTTCCCGGCCTCGCTCTCCTACCTCATAGCAAAACGCATACCTGCAAGAAGAGAGCTGCCGAGGTCAGCTTTCGAGTACTGCTAAAAGTCTCTCTGAGTATTTAGGGTACTATCTAGAATTTAAAACTTGTCAATATTTGAAGGAGGAGAGGACTTTTTAAAACACTGAGAAATTTTAATGTTCCAGTTCAAGTGTTAAAAATACGATGAAACAGAAATGTGCAGTAGTGTGTCCCACGTGGGTACCGTATGGATGGAGATATTTGGGGTCCCGTGGCTGTGTTTCATCCTGTTGTGAGGAGAACAATACCTGTTCCTCATGGACTTTCTGTGTCGGCAGATAACGAGCCCCTCTTAATTTGAAAGGGCTTTATAATAGATCTGAAAAACCCCTTCAGCCTTGTCACATTTTTGGGATGAGCACTTAGGTGCATCACACTGTCACTGTTGCTGTGCATCCCCAGACAGAAAACCCATTGATTCTTCTGCTGTGGAGGGTGAGCATCGCAGCGTGGCATCGCAGCCGTGCCAGCGAGGTGACAAGATGCGCATGTCCTGCGTCTGCCCGGGGACAACGAGCCGTGCTCTGCAGCGCCTGCGAGAGGAGCTGGCTGTTCCCTGGCAGAGCCACACCTGGCAGGCGGTGGCACATGTGTGACGTGCTGCTGGCGTCATCAGCCAGCGAGTTACTGTGTCATTACCTCACGCCCCAGCCTCCCTGGAGGAGTTTGGGTGATCAGATGCACAGCAAAACCAGGAGAGAGAGGGAATTTGAACACCGCCGTGTAGGCTGCCCATTCCCCACGCATTAATACGGGCCCCTCCTTTGAATTTCCAGGAGGTTATTACGGAGGTGAGGCAGAGCTGCCTGGGGTCGCCCCGTGCGCCTGGTTTGTTGTGGATGACTCCTTTGGAAACACCAAGGAAAAGCGTTTGGGTTTCCCCAATGTTTATAAATACAATCTGGTGCAAACTGTCAAGCAAGCTGTTCAAAATCACGTAACGCCTGTGCTGCCTTCCCCGTTTGGCTCGAATGCCTTCACCACATACTCGGCGTTCATCCGACGTTTAACGCTCCCGGCACGCAGCTCCGGCCCATCTGCCGCCGGTTCTTCTCCTCCTGCGAGCTGGGCTGGGGACACAGTGGTGCGGACAGGGTGGGTGCCATGGCTCTGCTTGCGCTGCGACCTGCTCGTTGGAGCCCTGGGTCTCCTTCGGTGCTGCTGCCAGCTGGCTCTGCAAGAACCCGGGCTGCCCTGAAGCATCCAGGCTCCTACTCCCAAAACTGTGGGTAGGGACAGAAAAGATATCTTCAAGTCTGGTTGGTCCTCTTTGGAAGGTTTGTCCCCCTTAGAAGTCCTCTGCAAATGAAGGGATAATCCCTTTCCTGGGAGGTGCCCAGGAGCTGAAGGGTTGGGTGGGTTCATGGTGCTGGGGGAGCAGGGGCTCACCTTGGCTGTGCAATGTGGTTTCGAGCCTACAGCTACACGGTGGCCTTCTGCTCCTCATCCCATGAGCTTGTTAGGGTTGGATGGAGCCTTTTTTCACTGGATATTTTGCCCTGAAGTGTGCCAGGGTCTTCTGCCTTAATATATATAAAAAGATGAGATGTTTATTAAATTCAGACTCTGCTTTTTCTTCTACAATTTCTGTTCCAAAAGGCTGGCAATAAACAGTTTATTAAAAAGAAATCCTGATTTATTTCTGCAAACAGTTACATTTCAAGCTGGTACCAAACAGTTTTGTAGGAGACCACCTTTTACACTTCCCATGGCAGTTTAAAAGATCGCTAGAAAAAATAAGCCAGAATCTAAGTAGGTTTGGATAAAGGCAAGCCAGGGCTGTACGTCAGGGTACGTGGTGCTTTTATGCAGCGCAGCAGCAGACTTTACCACAGAACATCTGGGCAGTGGCTTCAGTTACAGCACAGATTTCAGTGGGATAACAAGGCTTGTTTGGCTTCGCGTTCGTTTTGAAGTCACTAAACTTTATGCGAATAATAAAACTGTAAGCCCATGACTTCACTATATTCAAGGGGCTATTTCAGTCCTTCAGGGCCTTACATCTTCCTAGAGCTGGTTTTATTTTGTTTTACTAAGCGTGTATTTATCTTCTCAGTCCCCGGCTTGCGTTAGCAGGAGGCAGATGGACTAATTTGTACCGATGGACGCAGCAGAGACGGCGGGTTCCCACCCGACCTCGCCGACAGTGCACGTTTTCTGCATTAAGGGCAGGCTAATGAAAACTGCACGTTTCTCACTCAGGGTGTTCAGAGGGGCTGGTGTTATTAACGTGGAAGGCTATAGAGCTGCTCTGGGCTACCGGGGTTCAACTGCTTGTGAGAGTCAAAATAACCGGGGAGGTTTTTGCTTTCTTTTTCTGTTTGATTATCAAATGCAGAGGAGAAGGGCAGACTTGACTAAAGGAGTGAAGAGTCTCCTCCTTTGTGTAAGAAAACAAGTTTGCAAGCTCTTACAAAAGGGTGCATGTACTGGTGGGGATGCCCAGCACCGAGGATTATAACCTTGACTAATAGATAATTGTATATCAAGAAATACATGTTTGGAATACCAGGCTTGTGTGAGAGCGTGGTGTGATACCGAACGCTGTTGAGCTCTGTATTTTGGTGTCACTGACTGTACAGGCAGAAGTGAAAGGAGAAGAAAGCAGAATGGTGTTAAAGGAAAGAGAGTCTCTTAGGTAAGAGCAGTGAGAAGGGGCTCAAGGACCGCTAGAGCTCTGCTAAATAATGCGCGGTGCAGGGAGTGAGTGCTGCCTCGGAGAAAAGGCAGAGTGCAGAAGCTGTGTTCCCTACTCTTTGTTTTACATTGTGGCTGGGAATATGCTGCTTTGACCACAGAAATCTTCATGAGATCAAACAGGGATCGTTTCTGCCTGAGAAAACGACTCAAAGAAGCTAATGCTTACGGATGGATGGAAGGAGCTTTGAAGGCTGAGGAGATGTTATGTTTGAAAACTTTAACAAGATGTCATTAGGAGAGGAAGTATTTGCCCTTAGCTCGGGAAATAGGTCAGGGTAATAAATCATAACTCTGGGAGAACGTGTTTAAAGCTGGAAATAAATTAAGAGGGAGACAGAGAGAGAAAGTAAATACTAAAAAGAAGTTTGTTCTTTCAGAGTTACTGTTCTAATTTGCAGTGTGCAAGGACACCCACCGAAGGGGAGAAAGGGAAATGTTAACGCAGAGCTGTAACAGCCACCAGCCAAAAAATCTGGTGACTGCATGGATGGCTTTGATTGCACCTCGGGGAGCTCGCTGGTTGTGCGGGACATACCAGAAGCAGGCAAAGCATCGTCTTGTTTCAGTTCACGTGTGAGCTAGCTGATACTAGAACATCACCAAAACCATCGTGATCTGCTGGGGAACTTTTACAGGATGAGTTTTAAATGCCATTCATCAACACGAGTGTTCTGAGATCCCGGCTCCCAGCCCACGACTGCTTTGATAAACAAAGTTATACCTGAGTTACCAGAGGGATGCAGGCAAACCCTGCGCCGAGCATCTTTCGGTGGGCTGTGTCCTTCCACCTGGGCAGGGATGAGTGCTCAGGTAACTGCAGCATTTTTACAAAGCATTTCTGACAGATTCCTCAAGAGCACACAGGGTGGTTCAGGCTTTGGCCTGAATCGGGACTGCTCTGGTTTTAGGTTAATTAAATTCAGTAGTTGGAAAGATGTTTGTTGCTTGCATGACAGCTGAGATAAGAAGCAGTGAGTACTTACTGCAAGCACCTGGAAATCTGAAAAACAAAAGGCAATAATTTATCTTTCCTACTTCATTCCCCTCTCCACGGGTCCGGATATGAGTGCCCCTCCAGCGTGACCCTCACACGCTCACAACGTGACACACCACCGAGGCCAACCCTTCCCCTGTGATTTACAGGGGAAAAGCATTGTTCACCTAATTGAGCGTATTTCTTGTTTTTTTTTTTATTTAAGGAAAAGTAACTTTAAAGGGGTTGAAACTTTATTAGGGTGTGAGAAAAATGATGCTTTTCATCTTTCTCACTTTTAGCTTATTACTGAAATAGAGCAGCGCTAGAGCAGCCGCTGCTCCTGCTGCAAAGGCTGGTGGGGAGGCGCGATGGGATCGCGTGTTCTTCACACACGTCTGCAGGGATTGTTAAACGGGGTAGGTGGATTCTACAAAACAACCAGAACATCCTGAAGATGTGAGCACACTGTCTCTCTCTTGCTGCTTTGTTTAGGTGCAGCAGATTTACCGCTAATTAGTTTATAGTCAAACAGTCTAAACGTGTCTCAGCATTTTGAATCCAGAAACCTGATGTAAATTAAGCAGTTTACAGATCGGGATGGTGATGGTGTGGGATAGCCGCGTGTCTCGGAGCTGCCAGCTGGTCTTGGGATGCGAAGGGAAACAGGAAAACATCAGTGAGCGGCGTTAACGGTTTCTAGTCACCGTTCTGTCTCTGCCTTTGGCTACTAAATCTGCATTTAATTCCCTGTGGGCTTTTTCTCCTGGGTAAGAATTAGTTACTTGAGTATGATTTGTAGGACTAATAGGATCTTACCCTTATTTGGGGAAGACCCTAGGGGCTTTCTCAAACTGATTTTTCAGTAATGAGAAATAATGAATAAAAATCTAATAGTCCTAGGGGGTATTAAAGTTACAATTTTGCAGGGAAGATTTAATGTCAGTCAATTAAAACTTTTATAATCCCGTTATAGTACAATAGTTGGAAAAAAAAACATACTAGGAAAAATAAGGTTTTAATACCCTTTCACATCATGTGAGCAAGTCTAACTTAATTTAACATTTGAATTAAGCAGATATTTTAAAGCAAGAGTCTGAGACATCTCTTGCAAGTGTGTGATAGCAGGGCAGCAGGCTCAGGGAAAGAAATGCGCTGTGTTAATTTACGGCGCGTGTTCTCATTCCCACCTATTTAGGAAAAAGCAGTTGCAAAGCGTTTTTGAGAAGATCCAGGCAGTTAGGGCTTTAGAAAATGCAAAATCCATCCATGCCAGTGAGGTGTACTTCCAGCAGGCCAAGATGGGATTCTGGCTCAAGCTTTTGCTCGCTGGGGTATGGCCATCCCCACTCGGCACTACGAGCTCGGTGTGGTTTTGTTCAGCCGGGGACTGTGCAAACCCTGACTCGCGGCCCGCGGCCAAATGTGCACATGGGGAGTGAAGTGGGACCTGTGGGGTCTCATCCCAGTGGGCAGAGCCCCCTGCCCAGCTCCAGCCCAAACCTCTTGAGCTTGCTGAAATGCCTGGAGAGGACAAAGCACCAAAGAGCAGATACTTTTTTGAATTTACAGCTTTTTGGTTTTTACAATGCAATAGTAACAGGGGTGTTGAAATGACACCTTGTCCTTTAGCAGTAACTTTCATCCAGGGATCTCACAGCCATTTCCAGTCGTTAGTGAAGGGGCACCCCCAGAAGGCAGTGTTGGGTCCCATGCCACAGTTCTCAGCACATCTTCCCTCTTTGGGAAAAGAATTGCCATTGGCACATATTTTGGCAATCTCTGAAGGCAAAAATTACCTTCTCCTCCCCTCTTCTCCTCCCCTCTTCTCCTCCCCTCTTCTCCTCCCCTTTTCTCCTCCCCTCTTCTCCTCTCCCCTTCTCCTCTCCCCTTCTCCTCTCCCCTTCTCCTCTCCCCTTCTCCTCTCCCCTTCTCCTCTCCCCTTCTCCTCTCCCCTTTTCCTCTCCCCTTTTCCTCTCCCCTTCTCCTCTCCCCTTCTCCTATCCCCTTCTCCTCTCCCCTTCTCCTCTCCCCTTCTCCTCTCCCCTTCTGCTTTTCTTTCCCCTGATGTCAGCTTAGGATGTATGGTTACCATAAGAAGACCTGCAGGTTTTGGGGTTGTTTGGATGTCTGCTCACCCATGACAGTCTGACCTATCCATCTGTATGTGTTTCCCCTGCTTTTGTTCACAGTAACTAAAGGACTAACCTTTCACCTACCAGCCTGGACAAATAAACACTGGCCCAGCAGTAGAGTGGAGCTGAAACTGACCCTTTTGGTCATCTGATTTTTGAGATCCCTTATCACAGCTCTGCAGTTGACCCTGGCTGGTTTGATACTCTTGCTGTATGTCCCATCAGAGCGCCTGTCTTTCTGCACTCAGGAAAGACTTTTCAGCTTGGTCATGCAGGAGTTCACCACTTAGAAAACTCAAAAAGTGTTAGAAAGTCACCCTGAAAACTGTCAGCTCCAAAACACACTCCTATCCTGCTTTGGTGTGATGGGCTGGTGAGCTGTGGTTGGGCTTGTGGTGTCTTGTAATCTCTTCAGACAGATGCGTGCGTCAAGTGTGACCGTAGGCCCAGCTGTGGCAGCAGTCTCCATGGCTTTGCTTCACCATCTCTCTGGGCATGTTCTGTTTTGCCCTTTGGAGGCGACTCCTTTCTCCATGGCATGGTTCCTTAGCACTGGAGATGTTCAGTGATGGTGAGTGAGCAGTGCTCCGTAGCACTTGCTGAGAAGCTCGGGGAGGCACACAGGCTGTGTGGGCTGTAACTCCTCCATCACCTGGCCACACTTGTCCCAAATTTTTTGTCTGCTTCTCAGCAGCTGCAACAGCCTTGAGTAACCTCAGGAGCCATCTCACACCATATGGGTGCTCCCCTCCTGTGAGGGTCCCTGCACCCTCATGAACATTGAGTGCATTCGCTGTTGTCACTTGTCCCAGTGACTAGCAGGGGGATTAGGAAATTGAGACCAGAGCTTCCACCCGCAGGTCTGGGCAGGATGAGTCCCCACCACCTTGTTGTGCAAAGGTTGGGCTGTTGGGGGAAGCAGAAGTTTGGATTTTCTCTGGAGGAGCTGGGAAGTGTTGGGTGCCACAGGGGGTGACAGCAGGGAACTGCATGGAGAAGTCAGTTGCAGCTAACATCCTTCGCTAACAATTCTCATTCATTTACCAATCTGGGTCTGGTTTAAAGCAGGGTGCTCAGGAAATAAATGCAGTCAAACAAAATTTAGCCAGCATGAGCATTCTGCTTCTTTGAATCCCTACCCACGTAGTGTGTAGAAGTGAGGTGCGAAAGAGGGAATGTTCTGAATGACACCCGGGAGAAGTGGTGAGGCTGGTCGTCCTCTCTGTGCTGTGGCTCACTTGCCATGGGCCATCGTGTGCTTGCAGCCTCTGAGGGAGTCACCAGAGCTACTGGTGTGACTGAGAAGTTGTGGGTGCTGCTTTCTGGGGACGGTGGGGATCAGCCTGGTGGACGATATCCACGCTGGATCTTGGAAAGTCTCTGCTGCTCTAACTGTGGCTGAGGTGTGTCAGCTCCAAGTGCTGGTAGAAATATGGAAATATCAGAATCTTTAGCGTTCTATTTGATACTTTCTGTTTTCAAACACTTGACAAATGTTTACATTTTCAGCAGCCCTTTTCCAACTAGGGAAAAGGAGCCACAGCATCTGTGAATTACTGTGATACGTAACAAATCATGATGAGAGAGCACCTTAAGGGTTCATTAAGGGCTTGTAGGGCCTAAGGTTTCCTTTGCATTCCTTTAAAGCTGAAGGCAGATAATGTTAAAACTGAATCCAGTTTTGGTCAGTAAGTTCAATTAGAAAAAATTGGATTCCGATGATAAGGAACTGGAAGTTTTGGAGGATCACCTATCTGCATAACATGTATTACTGTGGTCAGAAGTAATTTGGGCTAGATTCCTGATTTGGAACAAAAAGTCAAGGTTTCTTTGAAGTCAGCTGAGGATCTGGATTACATGATTCAGGTATAACAAAGCAACACAGGGATAACAGAAAAAATATAGGAAGGAACAGAATAAAATAGAAATAACTTTTTTCCCCTATTCATATAAATTGTTTTTTCTCCTTGTCCCGTATCTACTTAACTGTGAGTGTTCCTGGATTGGAAAACTTAGAATCCAACCTTACCATTGCATTTGGTGCCAGATGCCCACTGCAGTTTCTCTGTGACTTCCTATTGCTGTGTCTTTGCTGCTCTCACTCTCCATGCTATTGCAGGCATTCCTGGTCATTACTGGTTAGCCTGGAGGGACTGTGAAACTGTGGGTGGTAAAAGGGAAGATATGGTAAAATTACAGATGAGAATTTCTGAGTAGCCATTGCAGGAAAGCTCTGTGTGCAGAGGCAGGGAAGTGGCTGTGAGTCCTGATGTACTCGGGCTGGCTGTGGTGTGTAATCCTGGGTACGTGTGCGGTGGTGTTCCTGACGCTGAGGAAAACTGTGTCTGATGGCAGCTGAAGGAATCAGCCACTGTGCACTTAAAAGGGTCTCAAAGTAGTCAGCAATTTTCCCTTTTTCAGTCATCTACCAAAAAGCAGAAGGGCAGAAGTGCATGAGCAATTGCAGCGTGCTCACAGCACAGCCTTCCACAAAACGTGAGTGCTCCGGTCGTTGCCGGAGCCACAGGAGGCTCAGCTTCCCCCTGCCCTGCCCGGTGAGTCACACCGGTGACCCGCAGCCCCTCGCCCATCCCTGCCTCTCCCGCAGCTCCCTGTGCTGTGCCAGCCCCCTATTTTCTTCCCTTTAGCAAACACCCTGTTGGCCATGGCAGCTGCCAGGCGAGTGGTGTTCCCCAGGCCCTCAGAATGGCTCAAGTGACTTTAACTCCTTGGCTAGTCAGTGCAGTGAATGACTTTGGTTTTATGTTTTAGCACTTCCCAAAGGTCTTTCTGACCTCCAGCCGTAAGCCCCGGCGATTTGAGGATGTGACAGCAGGATGCACGGACCCCGGTTCTGCTCCTGCTCTTTATCACCCCCTGACACTTCAGTCATCCCTGTCCCTCGTGGGTTTTGCTCATAATGTCATTGAGAAGTATTCCAGAGAACCAGTGGGAAACTCCGTACCAAATACCAACACGCCTTGTGTTGGTTGTAAGTTGTAATTGTTCGTCTGTGTTCCTCCCCGCTAATCCCCTTGCTGAAATTCATTATGCAGAGACAGTAACACGCACTCAGAGAGCTGTGCTGAAGGCAGAATGACTTGGCCAAGGAAAGTAGCTATTGTTTTATGATTAAAGGAAGGGATTATATTGGGATTTCCTTGAACAAGGAAAGTCGCTGCCCCACTTTTATTGCTTGTAACAAGGGGATAATAATTACTCTCCGTTATAAAACACCTCCAGATCTTGTGCTGAAAGATTTGTGGTAGAGCTGCGTGGCATTTGGGGTTGGTTATCTTAAATGGCCTGGAGTTGTGCAAACTAAGATTTCTCTGCCTTATTTTATTTCTCCTACTGGGGCTCAGACCCTGCTGAGACTATGGAAAAAAATCCCCTTCTCCGAGTTGGGTGTCTGACATGAGATCTTCCTCTGGAAGAGCTGGTACCAGTCACCCATCCTGTGACACTTGTCCTCTCCATGAGCGGCATCCAGCCACCTGGGGATTTTGTACGGGCTTGGGAGGATGAGCAGGTACAACAGTAAGGACACAGACCAGCCCATGCCAGGGCAGCCAGGGGAAGTAGAGCTCCATACGGGGTGCCAGCTGGCCGCCACCCAGTGCTCCAGCACATCACTTCTTCCTGTGCTGCTGCCGTCCCCTCGCCGGGAGAGGTCCAGGAGAACAACTGAGCATTGTAACAGAGGTCGCTGGGGACTCGCTGTTTGTTTGGTTTTGACTCTCACTGCTGAGTTGCAGGGGTTGAGGTGGCTGTGAAGGAGAGAAGCGCTGGTATGTGGTCTCTGATTAAAACAAGAAAAACTACCTAGGCATTTCCTGAAGTGTCCCCAAGTGGTATCTTCTGGTTCAGCTGGTTTTTGAAGCATCCAGCTACCACCAGCTCCAGGGTGGTGATTCCAACGTAATCAGAGTTGAATCTGTTTCCACTAAAAGTGGAAAAATAAATAAGATTCAGTTTAGAAACAAAATAGTCCATGTAAAATTTGATTTTTGATACCATATCTCCCTGAGTGTGTTTACTTTTCAACATGTCTAATTTGAGACAGCTCCACATTTTACAATGTTACTCCTTTGGAGTTAACCTCTCCCCTAAGTTGTAGTTCGTTGCCACTGTTGTTCATTCAGGTTTGGTGTAAACGTACCCTCATTTCTTCATACCTTCTTATTTTTACATAGTTGGGTTTTTTCCCCATGCTACTATGGTTTGCTTTGCTAAAACAATACTCCCAGCAAAGGAAAATCACGGGTTGAACTGGAATTGCAAGAGGTGATTGGTTTGATCCACAGATTATTGACATGGTGGACCCTAAATGCTTCAAAGGCACCATTATAGTCCATCGTGTCCCTGTGTACTTAGGAAGCTTTAATCCACGGATTACAGGTCCATAAATGCTCCTGCCCTCCCCTTCACAGCTGCTCCTGCCAATGGGAGCTGCCATGCCAAGCCAGCCATGGTGCTACACACAAATATATCTCTTTAAAATCCACAGAGACAGCGATACAGCCCCATGTCCCTGTCGGGGCTGCGTTCATCATCCCTCCCTGCTCTGTGGGGAGAGGCTTTGGGCTGGTACACGTTCTGCGGTGGAGGGGCTGCGCTGGCCGAGCTCCTGGCCAGGCTCCCACAGGCCTGCGTGGCCTCTGCTTTTCCCCAGGCACAAGGCAGGACCAGACAACAAGTTTGCAAGAGTGTTTAAAAAAGAAGAAAAGCATACCAAACATTTTCCAGATCCTTTAAGGAAAAGTGAGTATTAAATGGCTGGCCTTCACTTTTTTCCTCTGGTCTCCCCCTAAACAAACAAACCAAGCAGCTCCCAGTAAATAAAATTTCAAAGGCGTTATTTTTCCCTTGTTTGCACATTAAAAAGAACTAATTGTATTACAATCAAAATCAGTAGGCTGAGGTGATAACTCTGTGTGCCGAGGTGCATATATTTGTGTTATATATCTCTGGAAATGAAGTGTATAATGGAAAAGCTCACAACCTCTTTACTTGCCGCGTTCCTATAATAAGTCAAAGAAGTCACACAATGCCCTTTTATTTCTGAAGCTGGACTTAAATCACGTCAATAAATCTACAGACTGATTATGAGATGCAGCATGGGTAATGTAAACAACCAAAAACAACCTCCCCAACACACCAGAGTTTAAAAATAGGGTGTAAGGAGGAAAAAAGTTAACCATGCATACAATAAAAAGGGAAGAAATGCAGCACAAAAGCACTGTGGCAGGCAGTGCCTTGAAATTATCCTCACTAAATTACAGTCGTGCACTTTCCACTCTCTGTAATTAAACATTAGGCGTTATTTATTCCAGATGCATTTGCTTCAAGTAAACTTGGATCTTTTTGTTGTTGCTGATGTTATTGTAAATGCTTTACAGGTCTCTGGGAGCTGCAGACAGTTGAGAAGTAAAGCCAATGATTTCTGTAGATCAAGGCACTTGGAGATGACTTGTGGCTTTTGCATGTGGTGGATCCAATAGTCTCGCTGCCTGTTTGCAGAGCGTTGGTACGTGTGGTGACACCGAGCCCTCCCGTGAGCGTGCGTGTCTGTGCGTGCAATAAATGCACCGTGAAGCCCCAACAGGAGTCCCCAACTGCTCTGATCCCCAACAGCCAGACAAAGTGGGGTCTCGGTTTGCTGGGTGGGATTTCTGTGACAGGATATAAGCAGGGAGCCTCTGATACCCCGTGGGGTACACCCTCCATAACTGCTATATTGCTTGGAAAACCTGGCTTGCTTAGGGCAGGCAGAAATACCATAGGCTTGATCACGGAAATAAAAAATGGGATGATTTTATTTGCCCCCAGGGTTGCGCCTTTCTGGCTTTGGCTGAGGATGCACCCACCCTGCTGATCCCACAGCCTGCGGGAAGAGCCGGTGAGGTTCTGCCACAGCTCTGGCTAATTTGTCCCCTGACTCAGAACCTGAGGCAGTTGCAAATCCCATTATCCTTGCTGTTTCTGCTTCGAATTGCAGTTTACCCAGATATTTGCAGGCCTTTCATATAAATGAAGTTCGTTACACAAAGGTCTTAAAGGCTGAACAGAGGGCTTGTGTGTGTGGGATTGTGGAAAGGTCGGGTGAAGCTCACTGCCCGAGTAAATCATTCAGAAGACAGGAATGAATTGTAATCATTGTGAAATCTGTGATCCAATTTAATGATAATTTTGATGTATGTGTGTGCTTATAGCTCAGATTTATAAAATGGCCAGACTTCTGCTTTTGTTTATTTATACTTCCTGAAGGGAAAAAAACCCACAAAAAAACCAACCAAACCTCTGGCAAGGTGGTAAATTTTGAGGTGTTTCCTTTAGATCCCACTCCAAATGTACAGCATCCATTTTCCATCTGTTGATCGATTCGGATAAATACCTCCAGGCTCATTAAGTAAATGAACCTCTTGCGAGGTGTGGCCATTGCTCCCGGAGTGTTTGTGCATCCCAGGAGCTGCTTACCTGGGGACAGGACCTCCACCTTCTGGGTTAAAATCAAGGGAAACCCCGGCCACCTGCCGTGACTGCTGCTGTCCCGGCATCGCTCAGCCTGCCTGGGCTCTGTGTCCCAGAGGCTGGTGGCCAAAACTGGGCAGCCCCATCCAGCTGGAAGCGGGGCTGGGAGCAGCCCCTACCTTGGAGGAGATGAGGACCCTCTGGATGCTCCTGGCTCACAGCCTGGCTCCTTAAAGTGGATCAGTCTGCAGGAGGGCAAAGAGAACAGGGGGAAAAATGAGAAAAGGAAGAAAAAAGAATACTCTTTTTTTCCCCCCTTTCCTTTGGAAATGAAGCAAGTCGTATTTCCTCAAGGATGTTTTCCAGTGTTGCTGTTGTTGCTGGCCTGGAGCCGCTGGCGTCTGCATGTGCCGTCCTGGTCCCTCTAAGCTGCGGTGTGTTTTTTCCTTTCATATCGTGCTGTGCTCGTGGTTGCTCCATGGGATCTCCCTCCTCTCCAGCAAAGCCAGGAAGGTTGGTGTCCTGGCATGGCCGGGTTGGCGAGCGTTCCCTTTCCCCTGTGCCAGGCTGTGACCCCCTGGGGACCAGGGGTGCCAGCTTTGTCCCGTACCTGCTACTCTGCCCCTGCACCTTGCCCCACAGCCAGCGTTGGCCTCACCCAGGGTGATGGGGCAGGAGATTTACCTTCGAGCTTGGGTTTAAAGCTCGGCTTAGAAAGAGTTTGGGGAAAAAGCGAGAGGTAAAGATGGGCCATTAGAGGGCACTTTTGCAATCCTGGAGAAGGAAAACGGTGCTGATTATTTCACTTAGGACTGTTTATTTTGGCGCTCTCTTAAATTCAGTGATAAACAGCAGGCAAATCCCTCCAGTCAGCAGGAATATATCAATAAAATATTGACTCAGAGTTTAAAAGAAAAGAAAACAAGATGAACTTGTAGAAAAGGGAATAAAAGGCATTTAGGTGGTGGCACAGTCTGGAGAATAAAAAGTCACACAAAGTATTTAATGTAATTTGCATGGCTTTCCAGTGCAGCGCTTCGGCCTCAGCTTGTACCTGGCTTCTGACAGTGAAACCAGCTCAGAACATGGCACACTGAGACAGAAAAATAATCTGTTGGAAGTTTCAGAGGGCTGGGTGGGAGAGCACGAATTCATGGGCTCACATCTAGCCAAGTGCATTTTCTGAGGGACTTTGTCAAAGTCATTGCCCAGTGGTGAACTTGCCCAGAAAGAAACATGGGACAAACAAATGATTTTTTTTTTTTGCTTTCCTCTTGATCTTTTTGCATGAGTAATCTATAGAGGGTTTAGCTTAAAACTCTGCCAAATTATAATGAGTGCACTGCAAAAAATAAAATCTGTTTATTAACTGGTGTGAAAGGGTGGTGTGACACTGACAGCACAGTTTCCAAAACCTGTCAGTGAGTTTTGGATGTCTCTTTGCTGCTGAGGTGTCCCGCTTCTGGAAGTGTTGTGCACGATAATTGGGCTCATTTGAAGCCTCTGAAGTTGGCTATCTGAAAATGACAGCACTTAAAATCCTATTCACTTGTAAAGGAACAAAGATGATAAAACTTTCCTTTTTCAGTAGCGGTTGACAACTTTGCAAGTTATTTCATGTATGGGATGGGCCGGTGCTGCCTGCCCACACTGGGCAGGGCTCACAGAACTAACCTTAATGTGTCTTTTGTAGTTATTTTTAAACCAAAATGATTTTACAATTACATAAAGAAATCAGATACAAACCTGTACCTTATCACTACCCCGCATTTGTTAACAGGGACAGAAATGCTGTCTATGGGAGTTTTCCTAATGAATTAGCTAGTGAAATTATTTAAGAAGTGAAGCTTAGCCTGGGTAATCCTATAATAAAAAGATGTTTATTTGAATAGAGATTACAATGCACTAGAACTGACCATGTGAATATACAAGATTGCAATTTCAAGGGGTTCACGTGGAGGACGCTGTCTGCAGAAAGTGTCAGAGTTTCTTACCTAACCAAATAATCTGCTGTAACTGTTGTGATTAAGTTGGAAAGAATTTCTTCCCTGTTGGCCAACGATAATAGTTGAAAAATCAATAAACAGTGTGTTAGAGCACACGAAACTCGTCCTGCTTTGTGTGAGGGGAGGTTTCTGCTGACTTTGGTGACTCAAGTCAGCAAGTATTTTGACTTACGATCTTTGCTCCAAAAGGTCAGATGTCATTAGCTTCGCTGATAAGTATCAACACTCCAGTCTGAATTTGGGGAAATATGTCTGTTGTCATCACAAGCTAAGTCAGGGCCTGGCTGGGATAAATTTTGACAAATGCTGGGAAAGCTAAAGTAGGATTTAACTATAAGTAGCAGTTGCGTGTCTTAGGTAAAGCCCTTTACTCCTTTCCTTTCTGTAGGGCAGAGCACTGCAGTAACCTGTTGTTAAAACATCCCAAACAATAACAGAGCACACGATTTGAGAGCTGTGAGTGCCAGAGATGAAGCGTTGCAAGCCCTGCAGATGGGGAACCACGGCCCTGTGTTGCTGTCACCAGGTTATCACTGAATAAATAAGGGCACAGTCTTCTCCAGCTGCAAAATAACTTTTGGTAGCCTCGGCACAGGTAGGGCTTCCCTGCAAGAAAGTAGGGCCAGTGGCCAGCAAGCTCACGACAGAGCTCCCTGGCATGCATGCTGCTTGCTCACAGTGGGCATGGGGCTTCTCCATGCCTAGCTGGGACATGACTGTGGGGGAAGCGCTGCCAGGTGAACCTCAAGCATTCATTTTTATCTTTGCTGTGGTTTTTGACTCAGGAAGAGGAGGATCTGGCTGCAAATACAGGAATATGTGGTGAGCTGGGGAAGGAGAAAGCTGAGGAAGGCAGAGCAGCCCTTGTCGTGAGGAAGGGCACGAGCGAAAGGAGGCGAAGATAAAATTGTGTCCTGGCGAGGGAGTTTTCAGAACAGGTCACTTATGGCTCAGTGTTACTCTGGGGTTGCTATATGTTTTCTGTTCCCTCTTGCATCATGTATTTCAGAGGGAAAATAGAGAGGTGAAGGGCAGGGACTGAGCTGGACAGCACGAGTTGTAGAAAACAGTAGAAAGCAGGGTGGGAATGAGCTGAGGTAACGGGGCTGGGGACAGCAGAGAGGATGGGGTGAGTGAGGAGGACCTGCACTCTTGGTGGAAGGAGCAATTAAATAACGACCATGTTAGAGGCAGAGGAAACAACATGAGGGTGAAAATAGCCCTCTGTGGGCTTTGGTGGCATCAGGGGACCTGCTGTCCTGCATGGGGACAGCTGCGGTTAGCCGTACGGGGAGCAGGATGGACAGCAGGACAGGCAGATGCCGCAGCCTCCTCTGCGCAGGGAGGAAGGGGAGATAGAGGGAGCAGGGAGTGGGGATTTGGGAAGATTTTGTCAGGAGCTCGGGGGTGAAAAAGAGGACAAGCCCCCGTGCTGCCTGCAGCCAGTTCCCAAGTGTTTGGGATGCCGGTGCTCACAGAGAGCTTCAGTGGGGATGTGGTGGTGATGAGAGGGGCAGAGCAATTCTGTTGTGGCTTAGATTACATCATGGCACTTCCCAAAGAGCTTTATGTTTGCTCTCTTTACATAAAATTTTAGGAAAAGGTCAAATGGAGGTGGGGGGGAAACCAACAATTTCAACAGCAGATTTGATCTTAAAGGTAAAAAGAATCAGAGTTTGTTAAAAAGCCGTAGTTAACTTACAGCACGCCACAAGGAACGGAGCATGATTGCACATTCAGCCAAGTTACAAGAAGATAAAACTGTTCCAGCCAGCTCAGCTTTTTATCATGCTTCTCCCCAAAGCCACCAGCTGACAGAGTTTAGGTCACAGCCTAAACCTCTTTTTTTCTAATTTAAAAAAATGCTTTCATCTAGCGATTTAAAATCACTATCCTGGTACCTGAAATGGGCTTTGTTTCCCCCCTGCCACCCCCCCATACCGGAGCCATTACAGATGAGATCATCTACTGTACTGAAAGGAGATTTCCAGCCTGTCCCACTGTATATGTTAGGGTAGTGATTACTGACCTAGTTGTAGACATAATAATAAGAGGCTGAGATTATGAATTATTATGCCTAATTTGTAAGGGATTCTCTGCTTTTGTGTTTTGCAATTCCCATCAGGCTTGAGGATTAAGCCCTGCTGAATTGCATGCTAATACCAATGTGCTTTGAATATGTGTGGGTTTATATCACATGTTTTCCTAATTCACTATTTTTATAGAGAACCATTTCACTGGAAATATTTACTTTTCAAAGGATTGTTGGAAGCCCAACCAGAATCTCCTAAGGAAAGTCAAGTCAGTTTACTCTCCATCTGCTCCGTGCTTACTCTAGCTTCCGTGTCCAGCGAGCGCTGTATCTGCTGTGGCCAAACATCAAACTGTAGCTCCACCAAAGTATGTGGAAGGCATTTGCTCTTTGTTAATGAGAGGGAGAGATACCAATTAGCAACCAGCGTGCAGGCTTGCTTTCAATTACAGTTCAGGATGGAAAAAATCTGATTTCCATACTTTATCCAAGTGCTGTGACGATGTGAGCTCAGTCCTCACAATCTGTATTGCTAATGCTTGCACAGCAGTACAGTGAAGGTGCTGCAAAACACAAAGTGCACGTTGTCATGGCACATCCATGTTTCAGCCTGGCGTTGTCACAGGCACATCCATGTTTCAGCAGTAAATCAGCCCACAGGAACCACAGGAGTTTGGAGCTAGGCAAGTCAGTGACCTCTGGTCATAAATAAACAGGTGCTTCACCACCATTTCACCCAGTGTGGGACAAGCTAGTGGGAGCTCCTGCTGTGTGTGGTGCAGCCCCCCTCAGGTGGGATTCCATGTCGTTGCTGTAGGATGCTCCTGCTGCACTGCCCGCTGCTGCTGCTGCTGCTGCCACTCAGCTCCAGGCCCCAGAAGTTCCCTACCAGAGATGAGGAGCTCTTCCAAATGCAGATCCGGGACAAGGCATTTTTCCATGATTCATCAGTCATCCCAGATGGAGCCGAAATTAGCAGCTACCTCTTCCGAGACACACCTAAAAGGTATGTCTGCCCAGTTCAAGTGGGGAAGTTGTACTTTGAAGATAGTAGCTTTATTTGCTGGGTGCTTTGAAATAAAAATTGGATCCAAACCAGAAAAATACAAATGCCAATGTTCTCTCTGGTGAAGTAAAGAACAATGCGAGTTTCCATCCCAATCTGGCCTCCCCAGCTGAGGGTCTAGCTGATTTATTTGATTTCTGGGACAAGCCCAGAGCTCCCACAGATCACAGAAGTCTCCTGAAGTGGGGCCACTAACCATGTCTGGAGGCAAAGGGAGCAGGAAGGAAATTAGAAACTACAGGCTTACCCCACCATCCTTGTCTTTCTTCATCATTTCATATTGTGCTTTAGAGAAGCAGCGTAAGCCAGTCTGGTCTGAACTCCTCACTTCCCAACCTCAACCCTATGGGTCAGAAAATACTGGGGTTAGACTGGGGAAGAGCCTGAGGCTCCAAAGAGGTCAGGGAAAACCAGCATTGCCACCTTCCTCCTCATATCACACACCTCCTTAAGCCTTCATCAGTGAGAAACATTTTACAGTAAATGACACATAGTGCTTGAGGGACGTGGGAGGACAGCTGAACATGTATGAAGCTGTTTGTGCTTCTAGAGCCCTTCCCTGGACATAGCACCTGTGAGGGTGCCAGAGCCCTGGGACAGGCTGCTCAGAGAGGCTGTGGAGTCTCCATCTCTGGACATGTTCAAAACCCACCTGGATGCTTTTCTGTGCAACCTGCTATAGGAAACCTGCTTTGGCAGGGGGGTTGGACTGGATGACCTCCTGAGGTCCCTTCCAACCCCAACCATTCTGTCATTCTGTGATAAAATGTGTCCTGCTTTGAAGAGCATATCCCTAAATTCCAGGAAAGATCCCGTTTCCCTTATTTATATCTTTATGGCCATTTATACTGTATATAGTTAGTGTAGAGGTAAAAAGTGAAGCTGAGGGCAGGAGGCCAGAAACCTCTGTGCTGTGTCTTGACAAGCCAAGTGTGAACTTTGCAGCACCGTGTTAGTGGGGGCACTCCCCTCGCCTCCTTAGCTCTTGCCCACTGGCCTTTCCATGTTCCTTCTGCACGCACTTCCCTGTAAGTAACACTTTTGTCTCTGTTGCCCCACCAAGATCAACCTTGATCATGTCAAGTCAGTCCCTGCTGGTTGGCTGCCATCAGGATTTATTTACATATGGGTCTGTTAACCTTCCCTTAGGTATTTCTTTGTGGTTGAAGAGGACAACACTCCCTTAGCAGTGACAGTGACACCATGCGATGCCCCTCTGGAGTGGAAACTGAGTGTGCAAGAGCTCCCAGAGGAAGCCAGTGGAGAAGGTTCAGGTAACAAGCAACCAAGGACTTCCCTTGTGCCTCAGAGACGTGCTTTTCCCCTCAGACTAGCCTCAGTGTGACGCTGAGCCTCGCAGCAGGCCCATCTTTATGATCTCCTGCTGTTTGGATCTTCAGCCCCAGTCTTGTTGTGGTGCAGGAAACTGGCAGCAGGTAGCAGCATGAGAAGGAAAAGAGCAGTAAAAAAGTAAAAGTAAAAGCTGAGGTTTTAGTTACAGAGTGCACTGGATGCTGCCACAACAAACTGTGTTTGCCCAGAGTAACTTGGCTTCAGAGGGACTTTGCTGTGAGCTGTACACACAAGATAAGAACTGGAGAGACAGGGTTGGGATTGCAGTAGGGCTGAGCCTCGCCCCTCTGGGGGGATGCGTCTGTAGACACGGAGTTTATTTGCAGGTAAACATATATCTACTGCTGAGGAGAGAAAAAGTCTCTGGCTCCCAGAGCCTCTCACACAACTCCTAAGTGCCATACACACCACACTGTGTTACATACACACCACTGTGTTGTATACACACCTTTGGCCCCCGCCGCATTTAGGCACAAAGCTCTAGTGTGACTCCGAGGGCCGAAGCGACGGGTCCAAGCCCAGAAACAGGCAGCGGTGTCAGTGCCCCTGGGGAGCTGCATGGCATCCCCAGCTTGGGTGCCTGAAGTAGTCTAGTGGAAGGTATTAGCTACCATTCACAAGACTCCATTGATACTGGTCAGGTGCAGTTTCTTTTGTGTTTGGCTTGAACATGAGTGTCAAATCAGTTTCCCTGTCCGATTTGACAGAAGTATCTTCTTCAGAAGACAAAAACCTTCCTTTTTCACCTCACTTTTGTATGTTACGTAGAAGTGTCTGTTAGACTTTTATTTTCTCATATTTGCAGATGGTGTCTGTACAAATGTTTTTCTTTCTTTGCTTATAATCTAGGTGACCCAGAACCTCTTGAGCAACAGAAACAGCAGATTACTAATGAGGAAGGCACAGAGCTGTTCTCTTACAAAGGCAATGATGTTGAATACTTTGTGTCCTCTAGTTCCCCATCTGGTTTGTACCAACTAGATCTGCTGTCAACAGAGAAAGATACACATTTTAAAGTGTATGCAACCACTACTCCAGAATCAGACCAACCTTATCCTGAATTGCCCTACGATCCCAGAATCGATGTCACTTCTCTGGGACGTACAACAGTGACGCTGGCATGGAAACCAAGTCCCACCGCCTCCTTACTGAAACAGCCCATTCAGTATTGCATAGTCATCAATAAAGAACACAATTTCAAAAGCCTTTGTGCTGTTGAAGCCAAGCTCAGTTCTGATGATGCCTTCATGATGGCTCCAAAACCAGGTCTGGATTTCAGTCCATTTGATTTTGCCCATTTTGGCTTTCCCTTAGACAACAACTCTGGTAAAGAACGTGGTTTCTTAAAATCATCATCAAAGTTTGGGCGCCAAACATCCCCAAAGCCGAGAGTTGACCTACATAAAGTTTGTATTGGGAACAAGAACATCTTCACAGTCTCAGACCTGAAGCCCGACACACAGTACTACTTTGACATGTTTGCCATAAACACCGACACTAACATGAGCACCGCGTACGTTGGCACCTTTGCCAGAACGAAGGAGGAGGCTAAACAGAAAACAGTTGAACTGAAGGACGGCAAAGTTACAGATGTATTCATCAAGAGAAAGGGAGCCAAATTTCTACGTTTTGCTCCTGTTTCATCTCACCAAAAAGTCACCTTCTCTGTTCATTCATGTCTGGATGCTGTTCAGATCCAAGTTAGAAGAGATGGAAAACTTCTCTTGTCTCAAAACGTAGAGGGTGTGCGGCAGTTCCAGCTTCGGGGAAAAGCAAAAGCTAAATATCTCATTAGGCTGAAAGGAAGCAAAAAAGGTGCTTCTGTGCTGAAGGTCCTGGCTACAACAAGGCCTAACAAGCAGTCATTTCCTTCTCTTCCTGAAGATACGCGGATCAAAGCCTTTGACAAACTCCGCACGTGTTCTTCGGTCACGGTGGCGTGGTTGGGCACGCAGGAGAGGAACAAATTCTGCATCTACAAAAGGGAAGTGGATGACAATTACAATGATGAACAGAAGAAAAGAGAGCAGAACCAGTGCTTGGGTCCAGATACGAGGAAGAAATCAGAAAAGGTTCTCTGTAAATACTTCCACAGCCAGAACATCCAGAAAGCAGTGACCACAGAGACAATCAGAGGCCTGCAGCCTGGCAAGTCCTACCTGCTGGACGTTTACGTCATAGGGCACGGCGGGCAGTCCGTGAAATATCAGAGCAAACTGGTGAAAACGAGGAAGTTCTGTTAGTGCCCCTGTACTTAGAGATCTATGGAACTCCAGTCTGAGCGTTATCCTACTTCCAAGTATACGGATTGACTACTTGCACAGCTGAGAAGTTGTGACCTGTATTTGTACTGTGTAGAAAAGATATCAACTTGTATATTTATGTTTACATAAGTAATTGTTTGGAGGAACTGAGGCTGGTGCTCTCTGGTAGCATCTGGCAACGGTATTATCATGTGTGTGGTGACCCACATATGATGCTCAGCAGATGTCCAAGGTAGCAGGAAACCTTGAAGAAACTGGCACTCCTTTGCTTCCCTATTGCATGAACTGCTTCTAAATTATTTTATACTTAAAAGGCTGAGATACATCATTTGTCCACCTTGTTATTCACACACAAAACTCCCAGACATACACCCTTTCTCTCAGTGTAGATGCTAGGGTTTCTGTAAATTATTTTATAGGGTCTTGTTTTACATGTTTGTTTCTATGATTGTAAACTATTAAAATCTCTCCCCAATACAATACAGATCTCAACTAAGTATTAACTGGGCTGCACATGAAGCAGTTTCATTGCTAATGTAAATTCTTACCTAGCTGATGTTCATGTTTAAATACTGTATGTATTTCATGTACAAAGTTGCCATAACGTTATATTCCTGTACATAAAATTAAAAATATTAGATTCTATATTGTTTCTTCTTTCTTGACATTCTAAGGGGGCAAACAGACTTAGGGACAGAAGAGGTGTGCTGAAACTTAAACTGAATTCGGCTAGGACATGCCTCTTCTGTTGTTCTTCAACTTTTTGGGCAAGGTGACTGAAGTCCAGTACAATTACTGATGTTACTGAGTCAATTAAAATCTGGAAGGGAGTGCAGGCCATTGAAGGAGCAGTATTTGTGGTGTACTCTGGGTCTCCAGTAATACAGGCACTAAAGGAGCAGGACATCACAGAGCAGCTTCACTTGTCCCAGGTGAGGACGGATCCTGTTTCGTCATGGTTGCGAGTGCCACTAGCGCTTCACAAGGAGCTTGCAGTCTGAGTTAGAGAGACCAAACAATTCAAAAGAATAACACAGCAGAGAATCACTTGTTATTTTTGTTGGATTATCGTTGAAAACGTTGGCTTGCTGGATTGGATGCTGCTGATTTTGATGCAGCAATAATAAACTGAGAGGATTTCCACTGACAAGAATGATAGTGCTAAGAAAAAAATGTGTACTTTCATTTAAATTGCAGTTATTTCCATTGTGCAGATTTCTTTAAAATATTAAATGTCTGGATTTCATATTTTCTAATTTTTTTATTTGTTTTTCCCCACATCACCTTCATTGACTCAAAAAATTGTATAGAGTTGCTTAATGGCAAACACACTTCTGAGAAGCAATAGAGCAGCCCCATTTCAAGTGGCCAAGAGCAGGATACTACTGCCTCAGTCCCACATTGCAGTTTGGGACAGGGCCTCAGGACAGGTAACTGAAAACTTATTTTCTTGGGCCCATTGTATGTGTCAGTCTGCAGCACTCAGGCACTGGGTGTCAGGGCTTATTCAAAGACAGACACTGTCTCTTCCTTAGGTGCCTGTCCACAAAACATCTCCCTGCTGTGGCTTTAGCACTTGCAGCCCCCTGAAGATGAGGGAAAGGGACCAAAATCCACATAAAGGCTGAAAGCAGATTCCTCTTAGGCTGCTCACAGGGAAGACAACAACTCTCCATCCCTGCAGAGGTGAGCTCGTTTTCCTTGGCCCCTTAGTGCTGAGCTCTTCAGGATTTCCTTCTCCTCCCCCAGCACGTTTCAGTTGGCAGACTGGTGGGCAGCAGCAGGGTTTGGTGGCTGCACAAGTTTCCATGCCATTCCATATCCCAAGTGTGCTGTGACAGGTCTCCAAGAAAGAGGCAGCTACTGTATGAAGACTGATCAGAAGATGCCTGCTGTTTTTAAAGTAATTATATAATAAACCTAGTAATTGAAATTCAGATTTCTCCAGAGATTATCTCCTCTTCTCATTTGAAAACATCTCTCTGATATCTTAAAGTGAATGGCTTCAGTAACATGTGCCTGCTAGATTTCATTACCGTGCCAGGGTGTAGGTGAGCAGTGGATGACTACAGCTGGGAATCCCTCAAGAATGGGACTGTGGTACCAGTATTAGATCACCAGTTGCCATGGAGATACTTTCCCTACATGTAACTGTCCAAAAAACTACTGGATCCTTCAGTTAAAGGCAATGCTTGGATTTTTTAAAGCATTTCTCTGTTCACTGGTGCCATTTTTGTGGGTAAAGATACCTCTTGCATTGGCCTGTTGCAATGTTTTCCTGAAAACATGTTTCATCCCATTCCAGTTCTATTTGTTCCCTTTAGACAAATTTCTCTGGATATTAGTCCAGCTCACTTGGCTTTTCTGCCTGCTAACACTTAATGTTTGCAGTATGTCACAAAATGAAAAAAATTCCCCAAGGTGAGTGCATCTTCTATTTCTGAACGCTACATTTTCAAAGAAAAATGTCATGATATTTGTCTTTATTCCCACTGGAATTCTTCTTTTCCCAAACAACTAGCTCTATTTATTCTTATGGATTAAACTGGGACCATACTAGTGTCACACCTACTAATCATCCCATTATTATTCAGGTCTTAATGGAGTCAAGTGGATCTGAGAGAGGCAGTTCTTATTTTGAAGGATGGGGTGAAAATAAGGGCACCAGTCTTTCTACAGTGCAAATACAAGTCACCCTTAAGTGGGGGATGACTGAAGTGGGTATTCAAGTAAAATAGGTTTTATCTACTGGGAAAGCTCCAGACTGAGCATTTGTGAAGCACAGAGCCCACGTAAGGAGTCAGAGCATGAGTGACCTTTCCTCATACCCCATTGCTGCCAGTCAGCCTGGCCATGAATACAGTTCAGACTGGATGTGTCTTCATCCTCTGGCTTAACTCATCACCAATTTACAGCTTTTTGTCTACCAAGAAGTAAAACAAATCTACAGACTCATTTCGCATCGGCCACAGAACAACAATAACTTTGAACTGCTGCCCAACATTGGGTCTGACTTAGTCACAGATCTGGATCCTGTTATTAAGCCACTGTCACATCTGTATCTCTAATTTCACATCAAAGCATACATGAAAAACTTCTTAAAGAATATAATAGATTGATACCTGGCATAAAAAGTCAAAAACCCTGGTATATCAAATACATATACAAATACATTTAACATAATAAAAGGTTTTTTTAAGCACAAGGCTAATGAGGTAATTAAAATAGAAACATAAGCTTGGAAATAGAAGGTTAAATGGAGTTCAGCATTTGCATTGATGGTATGCATCCCTTCGGGGAAAAAAATGCCATGCTGGAATAAGCAAGTTGAGGAACATGCAGGGCTACAGGAAAGCTGTATATGGTGGCCCACCCTGGTGGCAGCCCCTCATTAAAGCTTACCTACTGCAGGACTAACAGAGAACTAATCCTCTACAGGTCTTTGTTGTTGTTGTTGTTTTTCAAGACAAGGAAAGAGTCATTGAGTCATTACATGGCACAGCAAGATAATCTTCAACACCTTCATCAGTCAAAGTGGAGCTTATCTAATTTTACTGATATACTTACTGACAAATCTGGCAGCAGCCTTCAAAAAGCCCAAGGACAAAATGATTCACAAGTTACAGAACACAAGTTAAGGTTATGATGGTACCAAAACTATAGAATAAATCAGTTGTTTATACACACAGACAGACAACTTCATTTCAAGATCTCCACTTGTGAAAACAATGTATGGGTCTCAGAGCTATATTGGTTTGGGATGCAAGTAGCAGTATTAAGACTGATAACATACCAGGGAGAAAGAAAATCCTTATTCAGAACAGCAGGTGTTTTTACCTCTGCACTTGGCAAAAAAAATGCAACAGTTGTGGTTGCTCAAAGTCCTTTGAATATTTAGCTTTGCAGTTATCATGTTTTAATACATTTAGTTGATTTGGATGTGAAAATATGTATTGTCTAATTCAGTCCATAAACAATGATGAGCAACTGTGTACCAGGAACCTAGAACTCTTCTTTCTCTCCCTCTCTCTGCTTGGAAACCTATTCATAAACCTTTGTCATAGCAGAAGTTAGCCCTCAAGGTTTGTGGCAATACACACATCGTTGGTCTGACTGACCACACAGAGATTGTCCAGAGCTGCACAGCACAGACAGTAATTTGGTTTCTCAGTACCACCTATATTAATTCACATTACTGTGACTTCAGAGACATTAAGAAGTAAAGACACATTTCAATAAAGTGTATCATTTACACTTGGCTTGTACTGAGTAGAGAACACGAGGCTGGAGGGTGGTGTACACTATGAAAAGCTTTTACTATAGGTTAAAGACTGGCAGTCATCAAATGTTACTCAGTATATGAGAAATAGTAAGCTGTTGGTCTTTGACAGAGCCTTAGGAAAAGTCAGGAATCACCCATCCATTTGGTTCAGTTAGAGAAGCCATCTCTTCCATTTTCTACAAGCAGTACTCATTTTTATCTTGTCTTGTAAAAAATATACTGCTCCTAATAAAACCAGCAACAAACCTTGCACTCGTCAGTGCAGTGTTTAGTTCCAAATGCCAGTTGTCACACAGTTCTGCTAAATCTGGCCAGCAAGCCTTCTCAGGTTTTAAGGCTACTTTCAGAAAGCACTCCTGGTGACAGAGTTACTTCAGGGAGACCTTCTTTTTATGTCTCTGATTGATAAAAGAATTGAAGCTCACGGTTTCATCACGAATGCACATTTTATCTTCTCACTTGGCCAGCACCAGGAACATAATTCATGTTTGAAAAGTGTGGCGTCTCCTCGCAGTGTTGTTGTCTGCTTCAGAAATGCAAGCCCATTTCCCAGAGAAGTCAAACAAACTCACTCTTGGCATAATGAATAAAACCAGCAAATGAAGAAACTGTGCTGGGAAGGGTTACTTTGTTGAGAGCACTGCATACTGGCTCTTGGGTCAGGGGACTATTCGCAATTTCCCCGTTTGTGCATCCATGTAATTAGGAGCTACCTGGTACAAGGAGTGTCAGGTGGGTTCCTGTCTTGTAAGGTGGTGCTGTGTGTCCACACAGGGACCTGGTGTGGCTGGAAGTCAGCGTAGAGACAGGGGTTCCCTAAGCAAATCTCATTTCAGGATTTGGGCTTTAAGCTATGAGGCCCTCTAGAGAGTACAAGGACCATGTGAATTGACAGCATTTGATAAATAATGTGGGTAGACTAATTTCAATTGTTTCTTTGGCCAAGAATATATTTGACTATTTAGGAAAGGGAGGTTGTTTGTTTTCTTTTCCCCCCAATAGTAATCTATATTCTTAAGCACAAACTAATTGCTTTTGGTGAAATAAAGTGGACAATTAACTGTGTGTTTCCACTCTTGTTCCCCTTTTCCACCTTCACTGTGCAAGCATTCCTGCAGTTCCAAGCTAAAATGAACAGATAAAGTCTTGGCATATGCAAAGAAAATATTTGATAAGATTCTGGATGCCAAAGTATACATGAAGTTCTTGCTCTGGTGTGGAAAGTTAGGAAGGACTGGAGTACTCCTGAGGTATTAACATTTTCTTTTATGTTCTCTTCCATTTCATAATGTTTGCTATTACTTAAAAAGTCTCCTGGCATTCCAGCGATGTTAGAAAGAGGCTAGAGGAATGTGAATGTTTTTTTTCCTTGCCTATTATACACTGATTTTTTTGACTCTTACTTCTTCCCACTGCTTTTCACCAAAACACATCTTCTTAGAGGGTGCAGCAGAATAAGATGCACAGTTTTGCCCAATAAACAAATTCAGAGCAATTTCACTTCCTTTTCTGGGAGGCAAGTAACAATGATTGTGTTAAAAAACACAGGGCTGTGGCATATCAGCAAAGCCACTCCTGAGGCCATAGAAATCTGAGGAAAACCCTGTAAAAACCCCTTTCTCTGCTGGTCTTCCCTCTTACATAGACTTTTTATGGCAATATGGGAACAAAATAAAACCACACCAAATAAGATGGTTTTTTTCCATCTGTTTTTACCTCGCTTTCACTGATTTGAACAGCTACACAAAGTGGAAGCCAGTTGCACAGGGGAATGTCAGCCTGCTCTCCAGGGCGTGTGGCTGCTCCTCAGCCCCACCGAGCCTGGGAGGATGCAGCTGGGCTTCATTACCAGCCCCACCACTGGGGCCAAGTGACCCTGCTTCCTTTAACAAGCCTTTCAACATGAACTATAAAAGATGCCTGTCCTGACTTGGGAGGAGGGAAGATAAGAGTAAGAAGTTAGAGGTAGGTGTGTCAGTCTGATTTTTGTCTTTTTAAGTAAAATGGGAATTTTCAGATCTGTAGGGCTTTGTTTTTAGCTCTGACAGGGAGATTGATTTTATTAGTAGTATTATTGTCATATTGGAGTTTCAGCTAGTTGTTTGCAAGTGATTTGTGTATGTGATCCTATTAAATAAAATATTTCCCTCTCTTTTTGTCTGAAAAGTGTATGTCCTTCTTACCTGTATTAGGTCTGCTGAGCCCACTAACCTCCTGCATAAGAGGCTTAATATAAACTATGATGTCTTTTTACTTTAGAAAATAAACAATAGAATTCTGGAAGTCTTTCTCTGCTCTCTGAATAAACAATTAGTAAGCACTTCAGATCACAAATATGTGTTGATAATATAATGGCAAAGCTGTTAAAAGGCTGATACAGAGGAAATAATTAATTGGTGTTTTTTGAGGATATTAATGTTGTGTTGATACACATGCTGAGTCTCATTACCTATTTTGTCCACCCCTGCTATGCCTGTATTTTAATGCTGGGTTTGGATGGTAGTTCAGACCTTTCTTATGTGGCAGAAAGGGTAGGTCCTAGGCTGCTTATGGCTACAGGTATTCAGAAGCTTGATTTGTTTTAATCTGAATAGGAACTAAACATACTTGTATCATCTGCATACATGTATTTGTATTGCTTGGTTGCTTAATCACAATGCTGGCTATGTACTTAGTGCTTGAAATATGATGGAAAAATCTGAAGTAAGCTTTTCAAACATATAAAGATTGTCTTGGCTTTTGCTGCATCAGGCAGGGTGTGAGCATTTTCTCTGATGTTGTTACAGCCTGTGTTACTGAGAAACAACCTCTTGCTCCAGACAGCTGAAGTGAAATCTACAGTCTTTTGAAGTCAATGGTTTGTTTCTTCATGACATCAGTCTTGTACTTCTGTAAATGGTTTCAGTGTAAGCTATCTAAAAGGGTCACATCCCAGATTCAGTAGATGCTAATGTATCTTCCCACTACAGGAAGTCTCATTTGGTATGTGAGGCTTTTCCAGAAGGCATTAGTTCTCATCAAAACTACTCCTACTAATTATGATGATAGGAAGGTCCAGCCATCACTGAACACATTTGAAAAACCTGCCCTAGGTACTCAGGATGCCAAGTAAGTGATGGCACGTACAGAATATGACAGGAGAGCTTACATATTGTGCCATGTTGCAAGTGAAACCTCTCAGTTGTTAGTAATCTATAGTATAATACCTGCTAGAAGTAAGCAGGCATGTGCTTAGTTGTTTTGCTTGCTAAGAGAAATGTGTGTTTATAGCAAAAGGCAGCTGAAATAACTGTAAATATCTGCTCCAATGGCTTAGCTTAAATAAATGTTGACAAGATTATTAGCCATTAATCTTTTAGTGCATACTTTCCTAAAGGACCTGAATTCTCATTTTAATTGTGTCAAAAATTCTTTTTCTAATTCTAGCAAGTCTGGGTCTGACTGACCATGTGAAACCTGGTTGTGAGATGGGAGTAGGGCTGCTTCTTCATTAAATCACAAATGGGAAAAGTTGCTTTAGCCTGCTTTGCTTCTAGAATGAGAGACAAGAAATTATTCTGCTTATTCTTAAAGTAAAGGTATGGGGGTTTTGGATGGGGGGAAGGAGGTCAGAGAGTCTGGATTAGAAAATGGTGTTCAGTGGTTTAATTCCTAATTCATACCTGTTTTGATACCTGTGCTGTTCCACACCTGGGATTGCACACTACTTCAGGTGAAAAAAAGGGGTAGAGAACAAAACCTCAGATCTAAATGCTTTGCAAACTAGATTTTAGTTCCCCCCCCTCAATTTCTTTAAGTGTTAATGTTTACAGCACACTCATTTCTACTCGACTTCCCCACTCTCCTGCTTCTTCAAGCTGCTGTTTTAAAAATGTTGCATTCTCCTGTTAAGCTGCAGCACCTGTTTCTGTGTAATTTAAAGCTATATGTAGTCGAGAAGCTGGGCTTTTCACATTATTTCCATATTAAACCTTTTCCCTGGTAGCTCCATGTAATTGAGGAGAGCCTGAGAGCCTTTCATTTGTTGTCTTTAGGTACTTTATGGATTTTAGTGCGTTTTAGAGTTTCAGTGGATCTGTGAAAGGCTATGATAGGAACTTATAAAATTCAGAGAGGGTTTAGTCTTCTAAATAAGTGTCTAGACTGGTTTATAAACTTGTGGCATTAATCCTGTCAGAGATGCAAGTTCTTACTTCATTTCATCTGTTCAGTGGTTCTGAAGCCTACTTCAGAAGAATGCTTTTATCATCTCTGAAGTCCATGGAACTGGTTATAATAATCATCATCCTTAGCTTGCCTGGACAATCACTGCTGATACAAGGGTGTGTGGGACATACTCTCCCCCTCATTTTTTAAGCCCTTTATTTTCAAGAGAAATGTTTATAAATGCAAGTTTAAGTCACCCTGGTAGGTTTTTGAATGGAGCTAGTTACTATTTTCCAGCACAACTTGCTCTTTAATGGTAGGTAACTGTCTGTTTGACAAAAAAGGGGCTTATCTATCTCATAATAGGCATGAGTGAATAATGAACATATAGTTGGCATTCTGATCTTGGAGTCATTGTGTATTTTGGAAAGTCCACTGATTTACAATTTGATTTCTGCCTGCTGAAAAGCACACAGTTGAGGTAGCCTTTGATGAACTGTTAAATAAATGTTTATCATTCCCTTCAAAAAGATATCCTCTCTTCCTCTAAAGACTTTCCTTACTGATCCTGTCTGCTGTGAGGAAAACTGAAGAAGAACAGGTGGAAATGTTATTACTTGAATGCTTGCTGTTTATAGACACAAAATAGTATGCCTGTTAAAAAGGATTTTACATCTCAAAGCCAGATAACTTATCATCAGGGAAGGATGATGTTGGTGGGAGGGTGTTTCCTTTCAGGCAGTTAAACATGGTTCTTATTTTGTGCTTTGGTGGAATCAGGACTTACTCATCCTCTGTGTCCTGGGGCATTAATTAATTCTTTGAGGATACAAGGATGAAGACCCTGCTGAGTGTAGGCAGGGCTTGCACACAGGCTGTGGGCACTCCTGGTATTCTTCCTCCCACACACACATGCATATGCCAGCTGCAATCTGGCCCCATTATTATTACTGTGTTTATTCCCCTCAATTTCCCATCACACAACTGGGAAGTTGAATGTAAAATAAACACAAATACATTTACTTCAAGTTGTTTTGCACAGTATTATAATTAGAAGCCGGAGACAACTTTCCCTTCATCGTCGACAACGAGGCATTGTTTCTCCTCTTGATTTTTCTTTTCCCAAGTACTGTCTCTCCATAGCCATTCTTTCACAGACCAAAAGTTTTGGTTGCTTTTTTTCATGTTTGACATGTTTAACACTGATGAGCAGGTACACTAAGCTAATGCATATATTGTGCTGTTCTAGAGAGCTAGTTTAGTCTGTCTTGAGAGCAGAAGCAGCTGCAGGCTGCCTGCAGATGTTGACCGGATGGACAGTTGCTCATGAGTGATTCCATTATGTTTCTTCAGATCCTTTTTTGAGTCATGTTGGGCAACTGCTCCTCTCCTTTAATGGCTTCCTTATGTTCTTTCACCCTCTCTTGTTCAAACTGTGCAGCTGGCTGCCAGGGAGGACAGCACAGTGACAATGGCTGGTGCAACACACTTTGCAGGCAGATGACGCGTGACAGTGTATAGACAATACAGCGGTTCTGTTTCCGCTGTAATTAGAGACTGCTGAGTGCCAGCTAATTCGTCTCATGCCTTCTCCAGGGAGGGTGGAGCAGACCTAAAGGATGTGGAGAAAACATAGTGCCTTCTGCTTTGGTTTAAGTAGTAGGTTAAAGCAAGTTACAACTGTTTCTGGATCCTGTTTAGTCATAGGTTCCCTGTTGGTATTGACAATCAAAGCCCCTTTTCTCATCGTGTTTCGGAGATGTTTGAACACTTTCCTCTGGCCTCGCTCGAGTGGCATTACAGCTGATTGTGTAATAGCTCAGTCTAGTGTTCACAGCATGCTTTGCAGGAGCCTCAGAGGTTTTGATCAGCAGCTCCTAGTTTGGATGAAGTATGGGAGAAGTCAAGAAAGACTGGAAAGTTAGAAAATTCTCATGCTGACTTTATATCCAAATGTGAAAGGATTGCTTCTGACATCATTGCTGTTTCAGGGCTCAGACCGTGTCCTTGTGCATAGCTTGTGATGCTGTCACTTCTCTCACCCTTCCCTAAGAGGTAAAGCTTGACAAAGCCACTACTTATATGCTGCACATAGTAGCTACATATTTGTCATCATAATTAAAAGAAACACCAAAATACCTCTGTCATTATTAAAAAATATAATAAATAAAAAAAATCTGACAAGTAGGTCTGTCCAGACGTCTTTCCTCAAACAGCTTTTAAACTCAAACCTCAGGTTTTCTTTGAAGAAAACCTCTTGCAACAGAGACAAGAGAGAAAAGACAGACTAGACATGGGGAAGGGTTTATAAACAAATCTCCTGCTGCTCACTTTGTCCTTGCTTCCAGTCTTGGTTTCAGTCAGCTCTGTGGCTTTTGGGGTTGAAGCAGACCTTGAGTTCACTCTGGTCCCTAGTGGGTTTTTTTTCTCTTGTCACTGGGGCTTGTTTCCAGCTGCTCTTGCCTATGTCCTGCACCTGAACTGCATACTCATGTCTCCTTGCTGTTTGCTTCTCCCTGCCCCTGCTTAAGCATACCCAGTAGATTTAAAATTAAGCTACTGCATCTTTTCTGCTGCAGAGGGGTCCATTTGGCTCTGTTGCTCTCTTTAAAGGAACATAATATGCTAAGAGAAACAAATACATTGGATACTGTCTGTCCTATCCCCTAACAGGGACTTTTTTCTGGAGAAAGAAGGGTGTGTTGTGATAAATGTGACATGTACAATATAAATATTTAGCTACTGTTCATTCATCTGTTAATGTTTTCTGGCTATCTTTTCAAGTTGTTTGTATGCTTCTTTGTATGGTTTTGCTAATATTCTTTTCTATCTCAAAATACAAAAGGCAGGTTTTTATGAGCCAAAAATGTACAGTTATCCTCACCTCCAGTTTGTGCAAAGGTTAACTGGGAAATGCTTTTGAGTCCTTAATTGCTGGTTTTTGTTTTCTAGGCTGCATATTTCTGCTAGTTCAGCAGACATCTGCATAAGGAAGAATGGAGGTTCAGTATTTGGTGTATTTTCTGCATGGGATGAGTAATTTTGTTCCATTTGGTACTGTTGTAGTAGACCTCCTGTGTGAATCCAAGTGTAGGTGTCTACTCAATGTCAGTGCTTAGATCAGATTAAGAGGAAAGATCTGATGGGTAGTGATCTGATGAGGAGTTCCTGAGAAGTAGAACAAGTCTTCATCTGCTTAAGTAATGCAGCTCCCACAAAGAATATGGTTGCTTTTATCCTACTCCAGTCCAAAACTCCCTAGTGAGTTCAGAGAAGTTGTTAGGGCAGAAACATACCCATCTGTAAATTCACCACCAGTGTAATGAAAAGTTACACCAATCTATAACATCCAACCAGTCCCATGACAACTAGAGGAACAGCAAGATACTTCACAATGCGATGACAAACAATGACATTGTGGAGGAGGAACATACATGAAAGAAACAACCAAACAACAATAACAAGAATAGAGGCACATTTTCATTAAATGAAAACATCTTAAACAATGGCTTTTCTGACAAACCACAGAAATAGCAAGCATGCAGCCTTTTTAATAATGGTTTCATACTGGAGTTTTGCACACATACCCCCTGGAAGCTTAATGCAGTCCAAATGTCTGTCCCTGGGATGAGGCCTGTGGGTATGTGCTCTATGATGGCTGAATGAACAAGTGAAAGCTTGCAGGTTACTTAAACCTGCAGGGAATCCATGTTCCCAGCTGTCCTTCTCTTCATTTGAATGTGAGTTTCTCTAATTTAATGCTTTCTTCATCCTTGTCATGGTTTTTCTGGGAGGGAAGTGAGGAGGAGAGGTGGAATAAAATTGTTAGTAAATGATCTGTCATAAAAGGTATGCTTAGAGTCTACTAAAAATGACTTGTCTTTGAATTTAGTCCAAGCCAGCTCTAGTTCCTACTGATGTTGAGTTGCTGTAGCACTCATTAATGTCACATTGTGTTTGAAATGGATAAATGTCTCGATTTATATGATGACAGGGTTTTTGGTTGCTTTGTCCCATTAGGCAGATACTGTAAGCTGGAGAGAAGGAACAAAATGTCATGTGGGATGATGCCAAAATCAGTAGCTGTTCCTTCCTAGACTTCTCAAAGCAGTAGATTTGTTATGAAGAAGGTACTTCAGATTTTTTTGTTGTTGTTGTTTATTGAAACCTTATTAATTCTCACTTCTTGCTAACAGCTTTCATCAATGGGCTCTAACAGGTCAAATAACCATCTGGATCTTAAATCAAGGGGTTACTATATGAATTTAATAGACATCGTTATGACAGATTAATAATAAATCTTCAAAAGCCAACTCAAGAGCATTAGAGATTAATTGCATTCAACTAAGTATAGACTATTAAGACTTAAAATCCCTGCAATGGACCAATTCTTCACCTATGTCTGTTTAATGTTTTGCTCCTAACCTTTTTTATTGTTCTAGTATTTTCCTATGTTTTTTATTATAGTTCCATGTTGGTTACTATCAACATCCTCCAACCTTCAAAATTGCTTTAGAAATAATGGCCTACACCTATTGCCTGCAAGTCTGTAAAGATGTGAAACACGTGAGATGAAAAGAAACTACTGTTATTTGTATTTGATGGTGTTTAATCAGAATGAAAATGTATACTGTATAACTCAGTAACTCTTATTGCAGTTTGTAACCTAAATGGAAGTAATACAGTGTCAAGAACTATTGCACAAATGATAAAATTCCACAAGTCCAAACAGAAAAATTAAGATTTCTTTCTAAGAAAGCATGAGAAGGGAAATGGGGACTCTGCTTCTGTTGTTCTTTGCTGGGGGTGGTCTATAGATGTAGGTGTGTACAGGTGTGTGCCTGTGCCTATGTGAGGAGCAGGTTGCATGGGTTCAAAAAAATCCAGTGGTTAGACAGGCAGAACTGTAGCAGCAGCTGCACGTGGAGCGAGTGCTCTGCATCCACCGTGCTTCCTTCTCTCCTGCTTCTCTCTTAGGCTCCCTTCATGCTGTGAGAATAACCTTGCTTAGGTGCAGATCAGGCAAAACCATATCAGTTGTGTTGCACCTGGTGACTCTGCAGGTTAATGCTTCCAATCCACATCAACAGAACAGCTTGCAGGTTGGCCACAGCCATGTTGTCCAACAAGGACTAACTACGGCTACTTCTCGAGTGCAGACAGGGCTTCATCCAGCCTTTCTGTGATGAATTATTACAGTTTGGGCAGACTTTCATACAGTTTCAGAAAGGGCATGTTAATGTCTTGTACCTCTTGAAAGACACTCTTTTAAATAAGATGCAGCTGCATTGTATTTTCAGTCTGTTCCCTCGCTGCTTTATGAGAAAAGATGACTAACTCATTTACGGCAATCCTGAGCAGTAATAACTTTAAATTTATGGGGCACCCACTGCCTAGATGCCTTAGGGCGCCTGACAGGCTATAACTTAAAACGTAACCTAAAAAAAAAAGCAATGTGATTTAACACAATAGAACCGATGGAGAAACAGAAACCCTATTGTGTGATAAATAGAACAGCGTCCCACAAACAATATCAAACCCAAACTGTCTGCAGCCTGACCCAGGGGGGTGCCATTGTTTTCTCTGAAATGTCAGAGAGGAGAACACGCTTCAGCTCAGAGAAGCATTTTATATAGGCAGGCTTCACACGTGGTGAAACAGAACCAGCTACAGCTTTACACTGAGCAGTAGGATTTGTTGGTCTTGTTAACCAAGGATGAATACTTCAAAAAGGAGACAATATAGTGGCAGACATCTTTCAAATACCTTTCTATAGCTACCACTTTTCTTCAAAAAACATGCTTTTCAAAGTACATTTGTCCTCTTATTAATCATTAGATCAATCTGTACATATATATGTGTACATTTTTTCCATTGGTCCCTCTTCTCTACCAATTTCAGACAGTTACAGAACTCTGCTGACTTTAATCTGCTCTCAAAATCAACTTCTGCCCCAAAGTGTGGGTTCAATGGGCTTGTATCAAGCTTTTGTACCAGCCCAGCTTCTGTTCTTGTGAACAGTGAAATTAGTTCCTGAGAGGGGGCCATGTGAGATCCTTTTCCCCAGTTATTTCACAATCTCCAGAACGTCTGCTTTGTGAAGCTAAGTAGACCTGTAAAGGTGAAATAGAAGGCTTTGTCTGAAAGAGCAAACTTGTTTGAATCATTCTACCATTGCTTGTAAGGAAGAATGTATTTCTTATTTCAGTCTCAGTTTTGAAAACATAAAAATAATGAAGGGAATAAAAAGAAAAATTATAGTCTTGTTTTTAATCCTTCTGGTGATTTCAAAACTGAGCAGCTAAGCAATGTTAAGCTGCACAAAATAGTTGTAATAACACTTAAACTTTGAAATAGCTATTGGGTTTCTTCATCTTTATTTCATTGTTTGCTTGTTGTTCTAATAAACACAAGTCATTTTGCAGTTGATCCTCACAGACCTTGGCAACGATATCCAAAAATCATTTGAGCCAGAGTTGTATACTTGATGATTTCAGCTGCTTATATTTTTTAGAGTCTAGTCTGATATCCTGTGTAATACAGACTTGGACATAAGACTCCTGCTGTTAAAATTATCCTACTAAGTATTGTGGAAGACTATCTCATGTAACCTTTCTTTCTAGTAACAACAGAAGTACTATGTTTGTAGTTCTCTTATTTGATATTGTGACTGTACCCGGGGGGTTGGGGAGTGGATTTAGGCAGTCTCTAGAGTCTGGCACACGATTTCTAAAACAGGGAATTTCATAATCTTTTATCTACCTCATGGCACCCCAGTTAAATAGAGTTAACAAGAAATACAGTGCCCCAAGAAGAGCAGGAGCCAGAAGCTTGCACATTATGGCATTAAAAAATATATTGTATTTGTCTGATGAACAGTGAAGTTTTAGATAGTTGCAATCTAAAATTAAGTACTGTTTATGGAGATTAGTAGAGGGTACAACTTAATTTTACAGAAATCTATGTTATTCAGTGGGTGGTCATAAATCAGAACAATCGTTACTGAAATCAGTTCTTCAGAATTTTTTTGTTTTTTAAATATTGCCAAGACACAGTCTAATTTTTTTTTAAGATGATTCTTCTCTGAATATTTGAAGTTCTCAAAACTATAGGCTATATGTCCGGATGTGCTGCTTTAAAACCAAAACAAACCCCACAAGTATACACAGCACACACCAACAGGTAACTTGCAGTTCTGTCTCTGATCCTACATTTTCAGCTGACTTGACTTTGAATTCTGAGTGTTTGGGACAGAGTTGCTGAGTACCCACAGTGTCAGGTGGACTATAATCAGGATTAGAATTTTCAAATGGAAACATTCAACAGAAAAGCTGTTTTCAAATATCCATCCTGCATGGTTTAATGAAAACTGAATACCTGACAAATGCTGGTTGTTTGGTTGGTTTTTGTTAAGTTCAGTTTATTCTAAACATAGATGCATATGGTACCTCTGATTATGCAGGTCCTTAAGCCATATAAAGCAGCTCATGACCATGGGTGTTGGTGAACCTGGTTCTGCTAAAGGCCTGTAGGTGGAAAACTCTCAGATCTATTTTAAGTTTTTACTTGCAGGACTGGCTTTTGACTTCTCTTTCAGAATACAACATGCATTTCACAGAATGGCAGAATGGTGGGGGTTGGAAGGGACCTCAGGAGATCATCCAGTCCAACCCCCCTGCCAAAGCAGGTTCCCTACACCAGGTTACATTTGGAGGGAGTGAAGCAAAGATCCACAAAAAAACTCAAGTCTCTGTCCTCTAGGCCTGTATTAAAGCAGTAATAATTTCCCATTCTTCCAGAGGAACTTGTTACAATACTGAGAAATAAGCATTTCTTGGGGGAATATGTCATCAACTGAGAAAATGACTTTAGTGGAGGACAAGCAGGTAGGAGACTGAAAACCAAGGATAGTTCTAAGATGCATTTAGGATCATTCTTGCCCATTCTTAAGTTAGTAGCTCTCATTTTGTTATGTGCTCTAAGGAAATGGTTTTTGAAGAGTTCACATAACACTTCCAAAAAGGTTCAGAATAATATTTAATTTTTGTATTTGGATTTTTAAAAACCTCACACAGTTTCTGTTTGTCAAGAGAAATAAGCTGTATTCTTAAAATTAATTAACTAGAAGATACATTCTTTGCCATGTTGATGCAACTTTCCCAAATCTTTTATTATAACCTTGAAATTTAGAGATGGCACAGAATTACCAGAAATCTAACGTAATTTAAAATAAAAAAAGATTACATATAATAACTAAGGAATGTTGTAGGAATGTGTTCCTGCTTAGAGTCGAAGCAGAACTCGGTACAAAATAATTCTACTTCACAGAAGCAGTCACAGCACACAGTCCTCCTTGCAACATTGTACTGTGCATAGGACTCAAAACCCAAAAGAAAAAACATTCCATTTATGGGGCTGAATGTTGTATTCTTAGGAGATAATGCTTCAAATTACTCGGTGTGCTGATTTCAGCTGTTCTAAAAATAACCAAAACACAGAAAAAAATATCCAACAGCCTTCTAAATAATACTCCCAGATACCAGATCTCTGAAGTAAATAAGAATTCTCCTTGCATTTCAGATCTACTGCCTCCACCCCTAATGGTTTGGCCACCTGGGTTTTTGTCTAATATCTCAGGTCAAATACCATTGATAGCTGTGATTTCAACACTTCATAAAAGTAGGGAGGAAAATCAGGGTCTGTAAATATTGGAGGCATGTGCTGGTCCTTGAAACATGTGATCTCTTTGAATTCAAAGTCTATGAGATAGACTGAAGTGGTGCTAACGGTGAGAGCAGCAGTGCATTGAGGAGAATTAATGGGAAAAGAGTTTAAAATTCTTTGAAAGGGGGGAGGGAGCAAGTATTTAGTGGCTAAAAGTTGAGGGTGTTTTTCCAGCAGAAAGGAGTACTAGAAATGCCAAAATTAAGCAGGAATGAAGACAAAGATGTGAGTAAAGAGGCTGGAAAGGGGCAGAAGAGAAAGTAGTAGGTATGCAGCCTGCAGTGCAAGAAGGTAATACTTGAACATGGGATCTGTTTGAAAATTATTAAAGCTATGTAAATATTCCCTCTTAGGTGGACCTGGGAATTAGGCTTAGCTCCCCAACTAAGTTTTGTAGATCTATTTGTTTTCCCATTTCCTGGAGGCCTTAGAGCAAACTGTTCTCTTCTGTGACTAGGTTTTCTGACCAGAGGAATTAAATTGCTCTAGCTCACGGCTCAGGAAGAAACAAGTACGTAGTGTGGATAATCAGGAGGTTTAAGCCCTCCACTGGTGGTTCAGACTTGGCTTAGCAGAACACTGAAAGGTAGAAACTAGTGGACCTTCATGCTGTTGAAAAGAGGGTAACTCAAGTGCTGCTTTTCTGAGAATGGGAGGGAGACAGGGAGGCCAAAGAGCATAATAATTAAGTAAAAGATTACCTGAGACAAGTTTCTGAGCAAAGGACAGGACAGATTTTGAAAATGTGCTTAGTGCCAAAATGAATTTTCCATGGCTGGCAGTTCTGAGAAATGTCTCTGCGTGTACCTAGCTGTTCTCAAAGGATTTAAACACATTTTGTGTAGTAGCTTTATGATATCCTATGTAGCAGTGTGCTAAAGATTAATGGAGAAGTGAAAATATGAATATCCAATACCATGTGGCAGACATGAAAGGTAGAGGTCAGTAATGAGAGTTGTCATCTATCTGCTATAATAATATTAACAAACCACTGTAAGGTCATAGTAAAGTGGTCAGCTGTCTTACTGCTACAGGAAAACCCAAAGTGGTGTTCCAGCTTCCATGTCCTGTTCAGGAATAGTGGAAAAATACTTCCCAGCATTAAAGCTCTTTCAAGGTTTTATAAAGAATTTGTTGTATGGTTGGACTGTCAAATATAAGTTAAATTATAGGCACAGAGCAGGTACTGAAAAGGAGCCTAATTTCTATGTTTTTTCAACAAATAAAAATAGTTGCACAGAGTAGGAACCAGCTTGGTGACAAAGCTTTGTGACATGAAGATCCCTCTCAGGATTAGGTTGCAAGTAGGAGAGGAAGTACATAAGTTTAAGACTTATTGCTCCCAGAAGGAGCAATATGATCAGCTCGATGCATGGCTTAATGGGAAATGGGGCCTGAGAAGGTACGGCCCTTATGCATGTATGTGCATGGTTAGGATTGAAGGAACTAGCACCCCAGAGAAGCTGGATCTGGAAAATCACTTTCCATTAATGAAGGAAAAAAAGGGTGAGCTGATCCTGAAGGGACTGACAGGAAAAATGGGGTGGGTGGGATCAGTTTAGGAGGTTACTCTTGAGCTGAAATAGGGCATCACTATGCTGAGGAAGACACTTTTAGAACGTGTAAGGATGTGGCCCTGGAGTTCATCTCCTGCTGCATAACGTGATTCTGTCAGTTCCTGTCACTGAAGAAGATAATGGAGATGGCTTACACTAAGTATTTTATTTATACTTATTTAAGTATTTTTTCAGTTTTGTGCTCTAATTTCTGAATTTTCAAGATTCTCTAAATCCATGTTTTTCTGGGTTCTTCTATATCACAGCATGACATGAGTACAGCAGAGGTCACTCCATGGCAGTGTCCAATAGCAGGTGTCTAGGAGAGATTATATGATTGGGTCAGGTGTGCATGGTGTTGCCCCTGGGTACTTGTTTAGCCTCCAAGTATTTGAGGCATGGAGACTTTCTTAGCTAGACACAGCTTCCATGACTGCAGTAACCCTCAACAGGCTTTTCTTACATCAGCCTCTCAAATAGCCCTTCGAACCTGACCAAACCACCAGAGCTCCCAAGGCTGAAGAGTTTTATATTTTCCAGTTAAAGATGGCCAACTGACACCAACAACAGGGGCGGGGAAGAGGTCAGAAAAAGCAACAATGTCAAATCAGAAAAGCTAGAAAGCTGAGGCCTGACTGGATATGCTGTTGGATATCTGAAAGCTACCTCAAATTTTTTCCTCTATGTACTGATACTTTATATATCTATCAGTCTGACACCACTTTGTGCATCTCACTTTAAACTCATGCAATCACAGGAAACAGGACTAGAAAAGAGCTCAGGAAATCATCTGGTGTAGGGCTGTGTTCAGCAGTGGCTGTGTCTGTATCACTTCATATGCTTGCCTAGCCTATTCTGAAACACCCCTGTTGATGAAGCCCAGTGACCTAGCTAGGCAGTCTGTGCAAAGACTTTACTCACTGAGAAAGTATTTTCAGTGTCCAAATTCTAACTTGCTTCAACTAGTTTATTCATTATTCTCATGTCCATAGTGGTCACTAAAAGAAAAAAAGGGCTTTTTTTTCTAGTTTTCTTTAAAGTAGTTTTAATGTATGTGAAGACTATTATTACATATCTAGAAGTTTTCTCCAGACATTCACTTGAATGTCTTCAATCTTTCTTCTGAGGATATATCTACTAAACTTTTGATCAATGTCTGTTGTTATGATCTGGACTTTACTTCTCCTTCGTCTGTAAAGCCTGTAACTGTATAGGAAGAAAATAGATATACTGGACATGATTTTTCTTAACAAAGTCATGCTAGAACTTGGCTGTTCCACTTTTTTCTATAAATGTGATGCCTCAGAATAAATCCAGTTCTCCAGCTGAGGCTGAACCAATACTGAAAATTATTTTATCTTGCAGTCTTTCATGCTGGGGTGTATAAATAAAAATATATATTACATTTTCACACCAGCATAATGACTGACTGATCTTCAGCTTAAGACCCACTATTGCTTCTGGTACTTTTTCTAAGGAGTTGCTACCTATGCAGTTGTATTCTCTATCCCTTTTGCTTATGTTTTGTAGCTATGATATCTTTATACTATTGAACTGCAACCTGTGTTATCAGATCACATCTTCAATTTGTCAAGATGAAAATGTAAATACTACAAGGTTTAGGGCAGAGCTTTCTATTTTAAAAGTGAGATATTGCTACTCAGTATTTTTAAGCCTTTTCTACAAGATCTTTAGACTTCTTTCCCATATTGCTTACGTGAAGTTGTCATGTGAGATAGCAGCAAAAATCTACTACAGTCAAATTATATTGTGCTTCTTTTAGGTCCATTTGATGTGGATTAATTAAGCGGTCATTACTTAATACATCCACTATGAAACCTGAATTACTAGCTTAATCTGGTACTTATTCACTGAAAAATTTGTCTCAAGAATTTTTTTAAACCCTAATTTAAAAACCTCTGAAACAATGGGAGTGAACACTTAATATGCAACCAACTTGGGAATGGAAATGCACACACATGCATGTATTTTAATATTTTCAGACGGGAAGGAGAAGATTCATAATTCTGAAATCCTGGAGCTAACTTCCATGACTTCAAACATCTAAGAAAGAAACTTTGACAGTAACTACTCTGTACATGTAAGCAAAGAAACAGACATAAGTTAAAAACTAGACTTACCATTTACTGCTTTGCATGACCTTGAGTATCGCAACACAAGAAGTCTGTATTGGTTTACAGAAAAAACAAAAAGCCAACTGTGCATTGATTAGAAGAGAGATTTGGTGGGGAAATAATTTTTAGGTTGAAATGTTTGCTGAATTCAGAAAGCACTGAAAGAATTAGTGTAGAAAAAACAACAAGCCACAAAAAAAGAAAGCAATCCTTAAAAATAGCTCTGAAAATAATTTTCCTCAGCAAATCAAAGTGCATTAGGGAAATAATAACTTAAGTTTTTCAGATGACTAGAAAAAAGAGATGAAACAAACACTGTTAGAACTGGGGAAAAAAACCCCTGAGACACTGAGTAGATAGGGCTTATTGTCATATTTACAAAAGGCACATTTAATTGTTTAGGAAAGTAGATTGATTGTCTTAGACCTAAGAGATTGAGTTTTTAGTTGGTAGTATAACACACAGTTTAAGCTGACTCCATGTCAACACAATTTGTTCCAGGTACTTAAAGTCACTCTGCCTGGTGATTTCTAGTAGCAAGGGTGCCACTGTCCCCAAAGCAGGGCAGACTTTAAAGGCATGCACAGCTCTGCTGAAGCTGTACTAGTCAATTTGCTGCTTCTTTTTCTCAAGCTTTTATGTGAGAGTACTACTCTTCTTGGATTTGCTTTCAGAAACAATAGAAGAGTCATTGTGTCTGCATGTGCTGGCATGATTTGTGGACTAAAGCAATATGGTTTCATATTCAGCTTGTCAGCATTGTATACCATAGTTGCTGCTATTGGCTTTAAAGAAGGGGAGGATTTTTCCCACGTATATTAGTTGGTTTCTTTGGGGAATGGAGTAGCAAAAAATAAAAATAATAATAATTTTTTAAAAAGTTGAACTCCATACAACTGAGAAAAGAACAAAAAACCCCGAGATGTCTGTATGCTATTCCTCTTTCCATCTTCCCCTCAGATTGTATCGTTAGATAAGATGAAACCTTTGCTTCCTGAAAACCTCAATGGAAAATGAGAAAGTGCAAAGCCCTTTTTGAATCTTAGTCCAGATACTGCAGTGTAGAAGGTCTAGAAAGTAATTTACAATTGAAAAAGAACAATGATCCCATACAAAGTTAATAACCTTGTACCTAGCTTGACAAATTCCAGGGAAACATCTGACTGAAACCTCTGCATACCTGGTCAAAGCTAAATGTTATTTGTACACTGGAAATGTGCAGATATATGTGAACAAAGAGGAAATAGCCTGACAATATTTTAAGTGTCCTGCAAACAGGGTACAATCCAGGTAAGCCAAAGATTGTTTTTAAAATGCTGCTCCTGATTTTATGAGGTTAAAAGGAAGGGGATGGGGTTGCAAAGGAGATACACAGATTCAAGAAGGAAGTTTTCAAAACAGTAGCTGCCAACTTGGCTAATCTGCAGAGCAGAAATGTTTTGTGGACCAGTGAATGTACACACTGGGAAGGGGGAGCCCTTATCAGGACCAATGCCCTTTCTCAGATCTGCTGGAATCAAATTTTGGTATTGCTATGGATGCTGCAAAAGCAAATATTCTAATACTTAAGGATGCAAGGAACTCTTAAAAGGATAAAAACCCATTTGCCTCTCTGATTTCAGTCCAACTGTTTGAGGGGCAGGAGGAGGGAGGAAAGAAATGTGAAGTCCCTGAAAACCTTTAGGGATGATATTATACCCTCGAAACAAGGGAATAGCTATGAAAAGCCATCCTTTCTTCTGGAGAATACATTTTCCTTCTAAGCTGCTGGATAATTCAGTAGTTGGCATGTTTACTTCTGGAATCTTGAAGACCATTTCTGTCTTAAATCTTTTTGTTTCTTAGAATGTGACATGTCAGCTTATTAACTATGATCCTTAATTAACTGTTCCCTGGGTGGAGGGAGTATCATACCATGCTTTTGGTATGATGTTGCAACAAGTATTGTAACTCCAGACAAAAAACTCTTGTAATTATTTTGTTTGTCACCACACGTGGATTCCTGCCATGGAATTTCATTTGGGGCACAGCAGCTTCCATGACTACATAAGAGCTTTCTTCTTGAAAATACCTCTTTCTCTTTCCAAGGAAGTTATGTAAATACTTCCTAACACCATTAGGCTTCAAATCTGAAGGCTGCTGGATGCCCTTGTGTTTCTCCTTAGTGTTCCATGTAGTTCCAAACAAGCAACTGTGGAGCAACATAGAAACAGTGGGTCAACACTTAGGGTTTCTCTGAGCTAGCTCGCAAATGAGTTATAGCTCAATGTTTGCTCTTTGAGGAGGAGTGAGATTTTTCAACTGCTTGGCATTGTGCAGGCTGTGGATATCCCCTAGGATAGGCCACAGAAAACTTTATAGCACCATATTCATGTAAACATAACTAACTCAATATATGACCAAGCAATTAAGAAAGTAAAAAGCAGAACTACAGGAAAGCAAGAGGTATGAAGGGCATCCTCTGTTAAGTCAGTTTGAAGTAGTTTGCAAAACAAAGTGTATAGGACCTACTATATAAATATTAAAGGTATCTTTATTTAAGAAGTAAGATAATGAAAGAAGGAATTAAGAATATCTAACTTAGAAGAATTAGCAGTTCTCTGTGTTAAGTTTACAACAGTTCATAATTTTGTTACTTGTGCTTCATTATTATTTATCTACTGTGTTATTTGGTTAAGGTTACCACCAAAATGTGGTTTTTATTTAATGCATCACTTCAGAATAAATTATTTCACTTCAAGTATATTCCTCAGGTTTTTTTTTTTATCTCCAACAATTCATCTGACTGGTTCAGCTGAAACAAATGCTAAAACTACCAAAGCATTTTTCTTAAAAGAATTAGGCCAATAAAAATGGAACCCAGCTGTCCTAGTGTATTTTTTCCATTTTTTTTTTCTATTTTGTAAATAGCAACTGAAGTATGTGTTGTGATATAAGAATGCAAAACAAAAGTGATGAGGTTACCTTAATAACACCAGGAAACAAAACATTACAATTGTATACATGAAATAATTAAAACTGTAATGAAGCAGATAAAGCAGAAACCTGGCAAATTATAGCAGCAATTGGAAAAGAATTATGAAACTTACCTCTAAGACTTTTCCAAAAGCCCTATGATGGCATCGTACAAGCAACTGTAAGCTTAAAGAGGGAATAAAGAACTCAAACCAAACACCCCTACACACTGGAAACAAACAAACAAACAAACAAAACCAATCTCTGAGGCTTGTTCAGTGACTGCTGCCAAGTTTGAAAAGTCTTTTATTCTACCTTTAAACCTCCTAGTTGTGTTAACTGAAATGTATTTTATGTATCTCAAACAGCAAACATGCTCATGTACACACCAGTGTGCTTTTATGATTAGAATCAAGCACATTATATGCAGTTGAACTGAAAACATGAATCTTCTATGCTTTCACATTTCCTTACAATGTTCCCTCAGGAAGAGGAAAGGACTCACTAAGATTTCACACATTTGGGTTGTTGTAAGATTTCACAATGAAATGGTAACATTTTTCATTCTTTCCATGTAACATCATACTGTCCTTTGAACAGTGTTGGTTTTTGGTTTTTAATGCTCTGGATTAATTCCAGTTTGCAACACAAGGTAAAACCTGTTTGTGTTTTCATATCAGAATGTGCTCATCACTGGATCCCCTTTACAGTCCATTTTCCAGGACTCTGGCCAAAGAGAAAATGGATATTTGAAATCTCGCAGGACCTTATTGAGTATGTCTATTCTTATCATAAGAACAAATAACTTTATCTTGTGTACATATCAAAGCTACTTTCCTCCTATTTTTGGAACAACACCTACTGCCATTTAGCCTGGCTCTGGTAGATCAACTCCATCGAATAAGGACAGTGCTGTCATTAATCTGGGCCAAGGACTCTCAGATGAGTTATGTGTGTTTTCTCTGGGCGACTGTGGTTTCTGCATGTGATCTTTTGTCCAAGTTATGCACACACCCTAGTTTCTCAGACATTGTTTCAGAGCATGAATGCCACCCATCAGTTCAGTTAAGCCACCTAGACAGCTTTTTTGGCAATTAAGTTGGATGTTTCTGGGAGCACAAACAGTCCTGGAGTGATTGTCACCCTCCCCTCAATTCCACCTCTAACTGCCAAGGAAAGAATACTTGAAAACAGAGCAAAGATTACCTGGGAAGTTGTTTCTGTTGCTTAGGAGTGGAGAACTTGAAGAAAGAAAGCCAGTGTGTGGAAGAGTATGGATTTAACTTTACAGGATAGATAACTACCTGCTGAAGTATTTAGTGCCAGGATACCTTTTGTTTGGCAGTGACCTTCTGAGAAGAAATTTATGAGTCAATGTGGATCATGATACAGAAACTAAAAACCTGTTGATAAGAGTGCTTTTGGAAGGTGCACACCAAGGCATGCTTCTGAGTCTCTGGGAAAATGGGCTGAAAAACTTTTTTCCTGTAGTTTGTTCAACAGAGCCTCTGCTAAGAAAGTACAAAGCTATTCACCTGTTCTGTGTTATCTGGTGGCTGCTTGTGTGCGTGGAGGGAGCCCTCCAAGTGATTTTTTGTGCCTGGCTAGTAGGGGTTCATGTTCAATGAACCTGAGACTCAGTCAGCACTGAGAAGTTCTGTTTGTGTAGTTGTGTCACACGGTTGACACCTCCACGCTCCCAAGTTGCTGCGAACTCTGCCAGCAAACCCTGGTGTATCTGCAGTGATTGTATCTGCAGTGATTGTAACAGAAGTGTGTGGTCACTGTTTCAGATGGTCTCTTTAAATATCACTTAGCTATGTCAGCAAGAAAATACCTTTCACTGGTGTAGGCTGCATCCTCAGCTGAAGGTGATGCTGCCATAGGTGTGTTCTGCAATCAGTCTTGTTCATGACAAGCAGAGGACTGCAGGAGGCTATATGCACTTACGCTAGGTATGTGGCAAATACAAAACAGAGTTATGTTGAAACTTACGGGGCTCTGCTCTTGCCATTGACTAGTGATCCAACATACATTCAGCATGATGTGATGTCTTTCGCCTTTGTTCTGTCTGATTTGAGACTTCATCTGCCTTGAAACTGCAAAGAGGACAAAAGAGAACAGAATTGTAACATACATGTCTGCTTGATGAGCAGTTGTCAGCTTTATGCTCAACAAGGCTGACTTTATTCCCCCCAGTGGCCCTTGTATGAACTAGAAAGGACAAATACCAACAGCATATGAAGCCCATTTATAAGACCTTATGGTCAATGGTTGATTAATTTAAATTAAAAATAAAAAAAATGCTGGTACTGGTGGCCAGGCAGTTGTGAATATCTGATTAATTGTCCCAACATGCATTACACTACAAAAGGAGAGACTGGCCTCTGCCTTGTCCAATGCTATAGCATCTTTCCTGTTTTGCTTAAACTGAATGAGATACAGATAACTGCATTCCATGTTGTAATAATAATGGATGAAATTTATAAATGAAAAGAATTAGTCTTGTGTACTTGAAGAGCTTAAAAACAAAACATGTAAATGCACTGCAAATTATGCTGTACTATTTCTTTTACGTGAAGTTAAATTAATCTTTTAAGGTTCAAAATGAAACACCTCCAAGTTCTTTTTTTGAAGGGAAAAATACTGAGGCCTTCATTAAGTGGAAAATTATTTTAAAATATTCATAGCCCTTGGAAAAGGTCAGTGACAGGGAAAATGATGCCAACATTTTAATCTGATGTATATTATGTCAGATTTGCCTCCATTCAAGAAAATATAAGTATTCCAGTCTACAAAAATATTAAGTATGTTCAGTTATGCATATGGAAGCTTTGGAGCTGGATCTTAATTCAAAGAATACTTAAATTTCGCTCTTACTTTTAAAACTAAAACAGCTGGCCCAGGCAACTTAATTCCTTCTCTGTTTTTGAGGTGTTAAGAATTCTTACTTATATAGTTCTAGATACCCCATTTTCATTCTTTTTATTTTTTACTAAATTGACAGCCAGTGTCCAGGCTATCAATCTAGGTGTAAAACTTGTGTGTCTGATTGTTTCCATTCCCAAAGTCATTATTCCAGCTGTTGTTGGATTCTCTCTTCCTCTTGTTTTTGTTGTCAAAGTGAGGGCCTCATCTAATTTACCAGAGCAGTTGCTCATATATTGAATTATATCATGAAGCACTATATCCATATTTGTGTGAATATGTGTGTGCTGGTGTAAATATACATTAACTTTGTTAAGATTTTTTTTTTTTTTAGAGCTTTATGGTATCTACCATGTGACTCTGTAGATACTAAACACAAAATAGCAGCATGGTGTGCAATATATAAGGGCACCAGAAAGTAGTCAAAGCTAGCCCTGTTCAGCTAGCCCTGGTTTGGGATTTTTTACATTTTATTTTTCCCTAGATGTCTGCATATAGACTGGCAGAAATCCAGCTGATCCAAAAAAATACACTTTTATGATAATCTGCTCACTGTCATGTTGTAACTAAAATTCTGGATAGTTTTTCATTCCTTCCAACTGACACCAATAAAAAATTTTTCAAATACTTTGGTGGGAACCAGAAGCTTTTAATACTTCTACTATTTATATATTTGTTAAAGTCTCTGGAAGAATACTAAGAGACAGAGATTGTTACACTCCAGGGGTCTACTTATTAATATTAGCAGCACACTTTAAAATTGTCTATAAATATAGCTTGTTTTATTTTTTTTCCTTTTCCCTCTGCTTGCCTCACACGCCCTCCTACTTGCTTTTAATGGCATAATCAGATATAACCGAATCCCTTTTCCAACTACAACACTACTTCAATTTAGAGAGCAACAATATGTATGATGTATGCTGAAATCCCAACCAAAATTAATCAGCTTTCTAGAAAGTTCAAGGTTGGATATTATAGTTTTATGAAGGAGTACTGGTGTGATGTTAGCAACCTGCTAAAGTGTAATTTCTTTCTCTCTGTTCAAACTAGATTTTGTGTGTGGTATTAATCAGAATACAATGCTCCTGCTGGCTATTTAGTAAGAGTATATATAATGTTACTCTTTAGACAAAAATGAAGTTATGTTTGGGTTCCTTTAGTGTTACTAATTTCTGGCATTCCATCAGAGTTCCCTCAAAAACAATCCCCAAAAGTGAAGGATTATGTGGTTTCAAAAATGAAATGAAATCTGGATTTGCCCATTTCTACAATGCAAAAAATAATGAGGATAAATCTGAGTGACGCCTGAGGAAACACAGCGCTCTTGGGAAGCGTTAGGTAGTGTTTGGGTATTGCTTCTGGTGACAACACCCTTGCTGTCTTCAAGCAGCCGTATCTGTGAATACCAGCAGATTTCAGCACCTCTATTTCAGTGAGAGGACCCAGGTCTTTAAAAACCTCTGGATTTTTTGTGATGGGGTGAAGCCCGCCGGCCTCTATCAGCCTCCATCTCTCAAATGCGAGGCCCACCGCTGTCTGCTCACCTCCCTCCCCTCACACCTGCCTCGGGGATACACCCCAAAAATGAGAGACCCCAACCCCATGGTGCCTAGGCCTTGTTGATGAAACCGCTTTTGGTGACAAGCCAACCTGCTGACACAGGCCGATTGTCAGAAGGGTGCTGGGTGGCAAGGCCGTGTCTGGGTGATGAACAGCCATTTGCTGTGGGAACGAACGCCAGCCCAGGGCGGAGGAAGGCGCTCACAGGCCGCTTCTGCCAGAGCCTCGGCGGCGCCTTAGGAGGCTGCCAGCGTTGCGACCTGCGCTGGAGCGTATCGCGGGGGCCAGGCCTCGGCAGCGGGAATGCTGGAAACCCGACGGCCTCGTCTTTCCTGTCACGACAATCACACGCCGCGATGTAACCAAGCCCGGCGCCCCTCGACGGCGCGAAGTCCCCGCGCCCGCGCAGCCGACTCCTGCTTCGCGCCCACTGACAGCCGCTGCCCTGCCCCGCCCCGTCCCGTCCCGTCCCGTCTCGTCTCGGCGCGGCCGGGCAGCGGGGCCGCGGCGGGGGCTCTGCCGGGGGCCTGGCTCCTCCCCTCTTCCTCAGGAGCCGGGAAAGCCCCGCAACCAGCCCCTCTTCCTGCCCCCTCCCCCGGTCTCTCTTTCTCGCTCTCCCGGTGGGATGGAAGTCCCCGGTAATCCTCCTCCCCGGTAGCAGGCGGCGGCCCGAGTCGGTACAAAATGCTGGGCATGTACGTGCCGGATAGGTTTGCCCTGAAGTCGTCAAAAGTGCAGGACGGGATGGGGCTCTACACGGCCCGCAGAGTCAAAAAGGTGGGTGATGGCCGGGCGAGCGCGGTAACGGCCTGTGCCGGCCCGGCGGGGAGCGGCTGCCACGTATCAGAGAAGGGAGAGGCGGGCGGCTCCTCTGCCCCCGGCCGCTGCCGGCCGGGCTGCCGCGCTCAAACTTTCCCTCAGCCCCGCTTGGTCGGCGCTGCCTCCGCTTCCGTCCGCCCGGGCTCCTGAGGGGAGGCACCGCCCGCCCGCGCTCCCCCCACCCCCCCTCCACGGTGCCCGGGGCGCTGCCGCTTGAGGCGGGAAGGGGCGCGGGGGCCAGGCCGGGCCGCCGACTACCTATCGGGGCCGACGGAAGGTTTTCTCTGTGGATTTCTTATTTTCCCCTTTTCTTTTAAGTTTGTTTGTGTTTCTGGCACTGTTGTGAGGGTTGAGCTCCTCGGGACGCGGCTGCCTCCTTGATGAGCGCCCGGCTTCAGGCCGCGGCGCCCCTCGGAGGTGGCGGGAGCCGCTCCTCTCGCCTCCCTGCTCGGTGGGACGGATGATTTAACTGGTCGTGTCGGGATGATAAAGCCGTGGCCTGTGAAAGGTGTGATGCAGCTGAGCTGCAGGTCTCTCATACTCCAACCAGGTCATGTCCCTTGACACCATGTAATTGAATTGAAAGTCTCCTGATAAGCTGAAATCTCAATTAATTATAACTATCCAGGTGGCTTGTTAGAACAGATTAAGGCATACCTAAAGCTATGAACCGGCGTTAGTGTGTGCTTACATCTATTTAGTATGTTTTGCTTTCCATCTTTGCCCTGGTTTTGGCTCTGAGTGGGTTTGGGTGGCTGCCTCATTTTTCAGTGGTTTCATCAGCAAGGCTTGGACACCTTGGGGTAGGGGCTCTCTTGTTTTTGAGGTGTCCCTGAGTGTTAATGGGAGGTGGAAGGGGAACGATTTTATATCACTTGGTTTATTTTTTTTTTTTCTCCTGAAATTCTGAACTTTCATTTGAAAACTTGGGGAATTTTCACAGCAAGGAAAGTTGTACACTTCTAGCGTATATTAATCCCTGGACTCTGAAACCATAGGGTAAACTCCACAGAGAAGCTCATGGAAATAATCATCCACATGTCAATATAAATTCTGAATGTCAGTTCAGAGTTCAGGGTCTGAGCCTCCTTCCTTTACACTGTTGTCAACTGAACCATTAGAGCTGCATGCTAGGAAAAATAGAGCGTTTTCTTGCCTCAGTTACTCCACATTGCTTTTGAACTCCATACAGGCAATGTATATGCTGTCAGAGCTCTGCCTGTGCAGCTCTGCCAACGTGGGTGTGTCATACAGGACATCCTAGCAAAATTGGAATGGTGCAGTTTCAGTGTGTTGCATGGGGAATGCAGAAGGTAAAGGCAGAGGCAGTTGTAGTAAGATCTATTTGTTATTAGGGGCGTCTGGTGATAGTGTTTGCCACAGGCTTGTCCTTTGTTTGGCAGTGAATCCTCTGTGCTGGTAGCACAGACAGTTGTGGTATGCAAAGCCCTGATCAGAAGTTGTCTCACAGTCAGACTTTGCTCTTTGGTAGGCTGAGGAACCAGATCTTGAGTTGCTCTGTGGGCAGTAGTTGAAACAGATATTCCTAGAAATGGTTGGAAGCCTAAGCACTGCGTGTTGCCACAGGGTGGATGTGTAAATAACACAGATGATATGCTGGGTATAGCCAGACTTCGTGTTATGCTTCCATGTAAAGAAAAAACACATCTGAAGTGCTCTCAACATGTTCTTCTGTCCAGTACTAAGGCAGCAGTACTACACTTCATGGCTATGATACAGAGTAGCTAATAGCTGTTAAATTAATCCCTTGGAGCTTTGGGATTGGGAGATGTTAAATATGACACTTAATTGTGAAGGAAGATCTTATGTTCCCGAGTAGCAAAATACTGCACCATTTGCTCTCTATTGCTGTCACACAACTGCAGTTGTCTTAACTCAAAGTAAACCACATTTCAGATGATCTGATAATCAGAAATTGCCGTACTAACTCCCCAAGTGCTAAGTAATCATGAAGTAGGCCTCTGAAAATTCTGCTATTAGCAAACTTTCAGTAATAACACATTTTGAGCTGCTGTTGTCTGCCATCTGCTTTTGTGCCTTCAGGCTGTGCTTTCAAGCTTTTGTGTGTAATCATGAAAGGTGGAAACTTTGTTTTGTTTTGTTACCTGAAGGAAAGCTCTGATTCTCTTCTAATTTCTTTTCTCCAACAGCTGGCCTTTGGTTACAGCACCAGTATTGTAAGGCCTTTGGTATAATCATCAGAGAGCCACTACATTTCTCAGTGTTTGACTGTGACTGGAAGAAGATGAGTCACTTCTTGCTTTCTTGAAAAAAGAAAGTCTTTCATATCTTGAATCTCTTCTTTGGTTGACATTAGACTGTGATCACTTGTATTGATCAGAGAGGAAGTCGAAGTCTTAGTATATTTTTGATCAATATATATTGGTGTATAGCAGCATGTTTATTAACTAAGACTAATATATATATATATATATCTATATGAAGAAAATGCTCTGACAGGCTAAATGAATAATTACACTTATTCCTATGGACCTTTGTGTTCCCAGACATCAGGTTTTGCTGTTTCTAATTTCTGCTTTCTCTCCAAATTTGAGAAGCTATAAAAAGTACCTAGAAGTCTGAATCACCTACTGCTTGTGTTAGATTTACTTTACATTTAGAGGTGGACAACTTGCTTTTTGCTTTTGCTATTGTTTTAAGCATCTAGAAGGTCTTAACCATACTGCAGTAGAGGTGTAATGGTTTGGAGTAGCTGAGGTAGGAATGATACGTGGTGTTTCTTGTTTTGAGTCAGTGTGCAGTATTAAGCTGTTGCTGTGCTTCATGCCAGAGGTGATCTGTGCTTCAGTGATGAGTAAAATTAACCCTGTAGGTGCGTGATTAGGTGTCTAGGGATCGTTTGGATTGCAAGGGTGAAAGTATTAAATGAGGTGAGGGTTGTGGAAGCCTCCAAAGTAGTTAAGGAAGAAATTAATCTCTTAATGCCCTCTTCAAAAGTGTTATTCTGCCACTGAAGTGAGTATGGGAAACTAGTTTTTTCAGGTTCCTTGTTCGTTATGTCTTCAATTCTTTCTGTTTGAAATTTATGGAGGTTTTCACTTTTTCTTTTTATAGAATTAATCTAGATTATAATCCAATAAATTTCTTTTCACCTTGGTAATTGCTATGAGTAATGAGAGATTCTGCAGATATAATTATGCCCTCTCTTAGAGCTCATCAATTTTCCTTGTTGCACCAAAACTACTTGTTGCTTTCTAAGTGACTGGGAAAAGCCATTTCAACCTGGCAGGAGGTGTCAATGCCAGAAAGGGCCCACCTTGTCTTTACTGAGAGGACCATACAGTTCCAGAGCAGATTTCCTCTGCCACCACCTTGACTCTTCTTCCTCCTTCATCAAAGAAAACGGCAATCTGAGCAAATTGCCTCCTAGGTAGCACTGGTGTGGGCCCTCTTGGGCAGCAGTGTGTTTGCTGGGGTGGCACTCAGCGTAAGCTGAGAACATTGATGGATGCACACATATATGTGTATATATATATATATTAACTGTATTGCCCTCTTTTCACCTTCATGGCTGATGGAGGTAAAAGAAGAAGGATATTTCAGTTTGAGTATTAAATCCCAGGATTTGTAAAGCTGGCAGGAGAGGAATCTTGACCTCATTTGATTTGCAAAACAACGAAAGGTGGCGTGGAGATCAGTGAGAAGTGAAGGAGTTGAAGCCCCATAGTGCCAGTTTTTGCTGTCACTGCCCATGTTTGCGTCTCGATTACTGCTCTGGGCTCTGGTTGTTTTCTGCTCTTCTTGTCATTTTGCTTTCTGCTTTGCTGTTTGTTCTAATGAAATCTTTGTTGTGCACATTTTAAATCATTGCTCCTCAATTCTGTTGCCTTGTTATGCAATGCAAATTTTCTTTTCCTTTGTTTATTACCTCTTCAGGTTTAATTTTAAAACAAGGATTTTTATTTTTTTAAATTTGATTGGTTGTTTCTAAGAGGAATGATCCTGGAAGTTTTCCATTCCACTCCTTCCTCTGCACTCTACTTGTAGACAGTCTGTAAAAACTAAGGAGGCTGTTTCTGGGGTCATGGAATGTGTCTGGGGGAAAGGACATGTGGATAAGATTGATACTTTTATTATCCAAAATACTGATATTTTAAAAGAAACACCAAAGTTGCTTTTCATTATACATTTATAATATCTAATGCTTAAAAGTATATAGAGCTTTCTGATCTGAATACTGCCAAAAGGAACATGGCAGTCTGCATTCTGCTTTGTAGGACTTGTCACAGCAAATAAGGACAAAGTGTGGGGGGGAAATAAGTTAGGCCTGTGTAAGAAGAAAGTTCTATTTAAATAATTTACCCCCTGCTAGTGTGATGTCCATGAAGGGAAAAAAAAAAACCACAGATACCCCAAAAGTTTAGAAGAACGTATCAATGGATGCTTTCACAACATATATTATGACTAGCAGGTGTTATAACATTTTAGTTTTGTTTATGAAGGCTTGAATTAATTCATAGGCACCTGCATACTCCTTACATTTTTAACAAATCTCTCTGTATGATCAAAACCTCAGTTATTCAGTGTTTTGATTTGTGGCACTTCAAAAAGTAGTATTGCAAATAAGTCTAATGTAAACTTTGTGCTTGCCAAGCACTTTGCTTTTTAATTGGATGTCTATTGCAAGGTGTTTCCTGAAAATCTTATAAGAAATGGAAGAAATTTGACTTGTAAATTTTAGCCTTATTTAAAATAAAGAAAAATGGTGTTTCCCAAAGGGGAGACAAGCATGTAGAGGAATGGTATGGTTTTAAGAGATTCTCCAAGCTGTGAAAAGAATGGGAATGAGCTTGAAGTTTAACCCTCAAGGATGTGCAACTTCTTGGCATATAGGAGGATGACAAAGGAAAACTGTCCTTTTCCATTTGAAGCTAAAAATGATACCTCTGCTGGAGTTTGGCAATTCACTTGCATTTTTGTTGTTGTTGTTGTTTTGTGATTTTTTGGGGTTTTTTTTTTCCCTTCACTAATTCTTTTTCTTTTATAATTATTCCTTAGGGTGAAAAATTTGGCCCCTTTGCAGGGGAGAAGAGAATGCCACAGGAACTGGATGAAGACACAGACTGCAGGCTCATGTGGGAAGTGAGTAGTCTAGAGTGACATCATCACACCTAGCAAAAAGTGTTCTCAGAATTAAATTTTTACAGCAACAAATTCTACTCCTCCTCCCCCTCTAGCTTAAAGATACTGTAGTGAGATTTTGTGCTTACTGATAATTTTCAAAGTATGTTTTTTGAGTGGAGGGAGATTGATTTCTTTAAAACGATGAAGAAATAACAAATGATACTTTCTAATCAATGGAGTGTGAAAAATATCAAGTCAAGCCAAACATGACAATATAACAATATAGTGAAAAATTATTGAAAAATGTGAAAATAATTAAAAAAAGTAAAGTAATGTGAAAATGGAAGAATGGTTGTAAGTTACTGAGATACTGATTTATGCTGGTCAACAGGTGTCAGCTCATAGCTGTTTCACCTTTGTAATCTTTCTTTTCTGCTGTAGTTCTCTGAGCAGAACTACTTTCCTTTTTTTCTTTCCACTCCCCCACCCCCAGCCAAGCAGTTTCTGTTGAATGCATATTTAGTCCTGTTTTACACTGAGAAGGGGACTTGTTCCCTTCTTTTTCACCTTTCTATGGTGAGAGGTGGAAGGATGACTTATTTTTATGTTGTGTGGCACTGTACAAAAAAAGCTCATGTTTGACATCTGGCTTAAAGTGCTGTCTGTGCATTTATTAAAAGATAAATGTTTATTTGAAAAAAAAAACCCCTCTAGCATTAACATTGCTGAGCAGCTTATAAAGAGAGCATAGTATTGATATGATGTTAGCAGAGCTGTAAATAAATTCTATACATTGGAACAACAAATAAGACAATTTTAAAAGCCCATCACATTAAACCCAAACTCCATATAAATACAGTGAGTGGCAAAATGTTCCTAGATGACTGTTAAATCAAGCCTGTGAATCCCTGTGCCTTTCTTTTTCCCCTTCCCTTTTTCTTTCTTTTTTTCCTTTCTTTTTTAATCTAAGGGTGTGCCCAAAATATCCTTTCCCAGGGAGGAGTTGTGGACTATTTATTCCCCTCTTTCCTTTGGTTATGTACTCAGAGCAACTGGTTTAATCTTTTGTTCTCAGCTGAAAACAGAAAAATACAATGTGCTTTTAATACAAATGTTTGCTGAATACAGTACATGTTAATGTGTCCTGGCTCACTTGCCTTTTCATGGTGTTTCTGCTGGTTTATTTTAAATCAGTAAAATACTTCAGCTAGAACAAGGTTTTCAGAAGGGATAGTGGGTGGACTGTAGCAACGAGAAGGTCTTTAAGTTTGTTGGAAGGCTGTATGATTTTCCAGATGCCTCATTGCTGATAATTAAATGAGATTTATCTGTTTCTGTAAGACAGAAAAGAAAAGACAAATGCATGTATTTACTGATGACACTAATATGACCCCATCAACAGCAGATCAGAAAATAAGGTTTTTATGAGCTGTTCTAAAAACTGTTTCATAATATCTTATTGTAACCTAGTTTTGAGAGCCTTGAAAAGATTCCTGCATACCAAATTTTATGACTTCCTGAATGTTTGAACCCAAGTTGTTCATATTTACTGAAGTTGATCTGAAAGTGAGCTTTAGAATATAAATTAAATCATGCTGAGAGTAGTCTTAAGTTGAAAATAGAGACTAGGAATGCAGAAAGTAAAAAATTGAAACAGTCCAAGTAGATGGTTATTCCAGAGACTGTGGGAGGCAGTCACAGCAACTAGCCAAGATTGTGTGTAGTCAGCTGTACCAAAGTTATTAAAAATAATTTGAAGACTCTTGGATGAAGGCATGCTATAGCCTGATGGCAGTAAAAAAAACCCCCCCAAAACCCCAAAAAAGCATTTTCAGAGAGGATACCTTTAGAAAGAAGGCTAAGTAGTAGAGGATTTTTTGTAAGTCAAGTAAAAATTGACATTAATGGAACATTTCTTGGTATGTGCTGCCTGGGATCAGAGCTTCAATTTTGTGGAATAATTTTATGTGAGGAAGTTCACCACATGCATTTCTAGTTGTGTAGAGTTGTGGTCTGTGATGTGGTCTGTTTTGATCAAGCTATTCCTTTTTCTCCAAGACCAGCATTGTGAGTTGGCATCTTCAAGATGTCATGTTGAGACAGAATTATACACATTATGTTTTCTTTTGGTCTTTGGGAAAACGTGGAACCCAAAAAATGTATTGGGTCCAGTGATTTTGTTAAATAAAGTTCTGAGGACGTTAGAGTTTGTGTTTAAATTAAATATAGCAGAAATGCTATTAGTCTGCCTGGAGCTTGCATAGTTTTGAAGAAATCAAAGGTTTACACTTGCTCATTCAACAGATTCCAGAGAATTGGGTTAGGGAGGGGGAATCATCCTTGATCTTGCTTTTATCTTTGCAAAGAGCTACGTGCTGAAATGTTTTGTTTACAAGTGATGTGAGAAGGAAAAAAGCCAAACCTGTGGTAACTATATACTTAGGAGTAACAATAAAAGGCCAAGAAAATGTCCAACTGGCTTTGTACTTTTTCTTTCTTTCTGTCAAAAAAGCACGTCCCTGTTGTCCCCCAACCTCCATGTCATTTATTACTCAGACTGAATTGTGTGTTGTACTAGTTAAGTATGCATCCAGTTGCTGGTGATTAATTGAGAGTTTTGTTCTTACTCTTAGCATTCTGCTAACACCTTGATTAAATACTGCTTCATTGGTCTGTCTTAGTGTACTTGGCATAGCAATTTTTAATCATGTGTATTTGCTGGATGTGCTTTCAGGCAAGAACAGAGTGATCTTTAGGTATTAAAGGTAACAGAAGTTTTTGCTTCTGGACTCTCAGATATCCCTTTGCAAAGGGAAGATATCTGTTCAGCTTATTTATTTTCTTTATTGTTCCTGACCAAGAAAGTGGCATTCATTTCAGTACTGTTGGGTTGTGGCAAGCATATACTTTTGGTGATGACTTTGGCAAACGTTAAAACAGGGAGGGCTGGAAAGACTTAGTCCTCCTTCAAATACTCTGACATACCATGAAGAAAGTTGGTCAGGATGGGATGGCACATAATAGGCTCTGTAATGCTGAATGTTACATATTTCAGGTTTGGTTTCTGTCCATCTGCCAAGATTATGTTTTCTTTATTGTTATATTAAAACTGAGAAGAACAGAAACGTGCTGGAAATCAGTCGTTTAATGAAAGCTAATGTTCATGTTTATTTCTTACAGAAAATGAAATGAACTTAAGTTTCTATTACTTAACTGTCATCACTTTTGCAGTGGCAATTGTTTTCAGTTAAATAAACCTACCTGAAAACTCATGAAGGGAATGGAAAATCTACAACCAGCTTTAGATCAGAGCTTTAATGTTTAGGACTGAGGTATGAGAAGTCAAACACTTTAAGCTAATGGTGATGTGGTATGGTTTGTTTTTTTATTTTATTTGATATCTTGCCTGTAAAATGTGGTTCTGGCATAGGAATGCTTTTATATACAAGGCATTAAATCAAATTATGTCCTGAGTTTCATGACAAAATAAATTTTAATTTGAGGAATCCTGTTTGTTCTCAAGATGAATGTAATATTACAAATCTTGTTCTTAACAATGTAGCTTTAATTTTTTTTTCTGCATGAAGACTACCTTCCTAGTCTTTACTCCTCAGGTAGTATTTGCATTTAAAATAGCTTGCTTTTAATGTTTTGTGTGAATCTTTGTTTAATTTTCAGAAATGTTTTCGGTTTTCTCACTTCTTAGACAAATGCATCTGGATGCACTTTTTGTGCAGGTTGCATTTAAAGTAAATTTTGCCACACATAACAGTCAGACATTGATGCCCTATCTCAATTGCAAGTTTGCATCCTAGATTTTCAGTTTTGTTGAATTAATCCCCACTGGGATAGATAGTTGTCCAAAGTAGTTATTAATATTCTTACCAGTTTGTTTATTTAGCTAAATTTCATTAACCACCTCTTTTAAAGCTTGATTTAGTCCTCTTTATTTATGTTATGTATATGACTTTGTATTAATTTTAGTGACTTTTGGAGCAGGCACCTTAATGATCTTCTGGTTTTGGTGATGAGAAGAATCTACTCCCAAAAGTGACTGAGAATCACCTGTTCAGTTATGTGATTTAAAATGTTAGAAAGCCCATGTTGATAGGTTGAGGTGCTAGTGTTCTAATCTGAACTTGTTATATTTTTGTTGGTTTGTTGGAAATATTGATTAAGTTTGGGATTCACTACTGTGGTGCTCAAAAGATCAGTTGCCTTTTTCCAGTGAAAAAGGAGTGGCAAATGTCACCAGTCTAGTCTGTGTTAAGTACAGTGTTTTGACTGTTTTTCTTGACTTTTCTTTGTCACATCTGTGTATTTGATGCAGCATTATTTCTTTATGAGGTGAAAAAAGCAATGGAAAATAGAGCATGTCTTTAAGGGATTTATCCTATTCTTTTATCAATGATTTCCTTATGTGTTAAGTCTTTGCTTTGTGTCTGATATCTCTTATGGACTGGCAGAGACTGAGAAAGCACAACCGAGATGCTCATGTATCACTGAAGTGAATATGAACTATTCTTACATCATTTAAGGGTTAAGCAAATGAAGAAGAATGGATGAAAAGGTAGATGCTGTAATGTATGGTTTTTATAATAGGGTATTGATTCCTTCTCTTGCCAACTCAAGTCAAGATCTGATGGGAACCTCTATAGGATCTACATGGTAGGTTTCTATAACCCATACTTTGGTAGCTAAATCATAAAGCCATTACCTTGACTTTAATCACTCAAATATCCTAATCTGCAATGTTAACCATTTGCACTCACAGTGAGGTTCTGCTCTGTGGATTACCTATTACAGCTGGGTGGTTATTACAGTATAATCAATGCAGTGCTTCTGCTTGGCAGGTGGCTTTTCAGGAGGGAATACACTGTTAGCAAGCATTTTTGTGTAAACGTGGAGCTTGCTTTTATGGTTTTATTGCACTCATTCTGCCTGTGTTCCTAATGAAAACATGGTTCCTATAATGAGCAGGCATTGCTTCCCAAGGTGATAGTTGCAAAATGACAGAATTGCTGAGGTTAGAAGGGATCTCTGTAGGTCATTGGGTCCAACCCTGCTGCTCAAGTAGGGCCACCTCCTGCCAGCTGCCCAAGACTGTGTCTAGACAGCTTTTGAGTGTCTGCATCTTTGAGGATGGAGACTATGCAACCTCTCTGGGAAACCCATTGCAGTGCTTAGTGTTAGATAATGTTCTTTCCAGGTGCATTTAAATATGTAGGTTTGACACTTTTCACTGGGGTTAATGTGTGTTTGTAAGTAAAACAACTTGTAAGGTTTGAAATATTGGCACTTTTTCATGATGTGTACTTCTTAAGCTATGATATTTTCCTTTGGAAGAACATTAATAAATGTTGAAGACTTTTATTTGTTTGCAGAACTACAGTAGGTTTTTTGTTTTATTCTGAGAACAGCATGCTGTCACCAGCTATTATTGTAATGGAATACAGTTTTTTCTTCCTAATGATAACCTAAATGTTTAGGTAATTTAAGCAGTCATACTGGAGAAATATGATAGTACATCTATTAGAAACAAATATAGCAAGAATGTGAGCAATTTAAATACAAAGCCATGAAGACAATCTAATTTTGATCTGAAATAGCTGAAATCCCTAGCTCTTAGGAAATACCTGCTCTAGATACTTCTTGTTGACAGATGAAAAAGAAAATATGTTCATTATATAAATAAATCACATGGAATAATAGTGTGGCTGTATGACCTTTCTGCATGGCTCTCTATCTTCTGTATCAGTGGAGATTCAAGTGAGTTATTATTTAAAACAAAACAAACCATTCCTTCTATGGCAGTGGCAGCTGTATTTTTTTCAGCAGTATGTCTTTGTGAGAATGACTTGGTTGGTATTGAGTTTCTATTTCTATTTTCATTTTTTTTAATGTAAGATGGAATTTTGTCACAGTCATAGAAATTTTATGGATCTGTAGTGATAGCCAAAAGCTCCTGATATGGAGAGGACGTATCTTGTGTGCACAATTAGTTTTTTAAAGTGGCTTCTTCACTTAGTGGACAAAACCTGAACATGTTTGTTTCCTTTACTAGATAATTTACAGCCCTTCACCTACATAGTACACTAATTTATTTACTGCAATAATCTCCTATTCTGATAAAATCTCAGCCAAGCATAGTTTAAGACTGACTGCTATTCGATGAGGCTGGAAGACTTGAAAGGGAAATGAGGAATATAGTTTTCAGTAAGTGTTTTATAAGTTTCTGGGGTATTTAGGATTGGTGTGGGGCAGTAAGAATTAAGAGTAATGAAAACATATCTACCAGATTTGGAACTTATGTGAAGGAGGAAAGTTATAATTGGTGATAAGCAAAGAGAGGATTTAGTGATGGAGTAGTGGGGATGGGAATGGAGATAGAACTGGTAATTCAGGTTGGGAGTTGGTTGAGCAACTGGTAATATTACAGAAGAGGGAAAGGGCAAGGATAGTGGAAAAGTTGAATTCAGATATGGACATATTCTGTTTGTAATGGTTGCCAGCTAAGGTTGAGATGCTTCTGGAAATGTGAAAGTAGGCAGAGAAAAGATGAATGCAGGAATTGGCTGTAGAGGGTGAAAGGATCTGCTAGAGCACAACAAGCAAAAGACAAATGAGCCTAGAACAATATCAAGAATGAAAAAAGAAAATGAAGGGTAAAGAACTATGAAGGTAGCGATCACCGCGTGGGCATGAGGGACTGCAAGAGTACAGAAAATCACGAACAAAAGCCAGAACTCAGTGGTGTTGGAACCAAATGGTGGTTGGAATAGCACAAGATGAAGAGACTGTCCTATCCTTTTTGTCCATTAAGATACTGTTGGCCTTGTCTGTAGTGTCAGCAGAAAAGACATGCTGCAAAGTAGGTTGAGGAGTGAGTTAGAGGTTATGTAATAGGTTACAGAAGAAAATGATCTGCTCTTGGACAGTGTGTTGGAGAAGGAAGATAGGACAATAGTGAGTTGCGAGGAAAAGAAAGGGCATTGGAGACAGGAGAGCTTACAACCTTAATTTGGAGAAAGTGATGAGAGAAAGACTGAATGACAAAAGACAGGAAGGTGTGAGAAGAGATAGGCAGACTGTAGGAGAAAATGGTGCCATCAGAACGTGTGAAGGAGAACTCAGAAAAGAAAACTGGAAAAGGGATGATAGGGTTGGAATGGGGAAGGACCTCTCAGGTTGTATCGGTTTCTGGAAAGATCATGAAGAAAAAGATGACGTGAAGGAACAAAGAGAGGGGGAAGGACATGAGCACCAGTGACCATACTGTCAGATTTAGAGAGACCCAGGAGTCAGCCATAATACTAGTTTGCTAAAGGAAAGGCAAAGAAAAGAGAGGGGGAGCTCAACAGAGGAAGCTGACACCAGTTGCTGGATTTCAGTTGCCCCCCTATTCTGAGGTGAATAGATATCCTTATGGAAAAGGTGAATGTGTACCACAGCTGTGAGTCCCCACTGAATGCAAGATTCACTTGCTGAGCACAAGCATGCCTTAGTGTTTTAGATGTTTGTGTGTGTTTGGTAAACAATTTGAATTTTGCTTGATTTTTATTATTATTTTTTTAACTGTTCCAGGTCCGTGGGCATAAAGGTGAGGTCCTTTATATCCTGGATGCAAGCAATCCACGCCATTCTAATTGGCTGCGTTTTGTCCATGAGGCTCCATCACAGGAACAGAAGAACCTGGCGGCCATCCAGGTAGATTTGTTGGATTCCTACCATTTGCTTCTTGTTGTTGATGTATTAATTTGATCTCCTCTTTGGCCTTTATCTCTTGCAGTAAAATTGCAAGATCTGAGAAAAGTAGCAAACTGCTTTCCTTTTCCTACCTTTCTTTTAAGAAGTGAACTCTTGTGCTTAAATGCAATACCAGTGATAAGATGAAAGACCAAAGAGGTACTCGGTTAAATCTGGTGTTCTTTGAAAGGTGTATATTAATCCCCTGTGATGGAGTTGCATTTTGAATCACTTACATGAATTCTTTCTCCTGTCTGAAAGTAAAGTGAACAGTTTACATTAAAAAAAAACCCCAAAAACCCCCAAATCCAGAGTAGTTAACTCAATGGTGTAATAACAGTTTAATTTTCTCACTACTACAGCCTTACTCAGTAAAGTTAAGCTTTTGGCTGAATGTAGTTGTTTTCTTGACATTGTGGAAATTAAAAAGATAACTAGGTAACTAGGTACTTGGCTGAATCAGGACTAATGATTTAGAGGCCTCCTGATGTTTCCTGCCCAACTCAGGTATGGGCTTAGATGTGCAGAATGCAGAATAAAGCATTTGCTTTACCGTTTAAAATTTAATATAAATAAGTTTGAGAGGTTTGAAAGCAAGACCAGAGCTTAAAATATTCCAGTAGAAAACACAGAATTGAAGGACCTAATTCTCTGATAGGATGATCAGGCAGTGCTTGAGGGTAAGTTAATTAAAAAAATATATTTTTTTCCTAGTCTTGGCCATGGATCTGAATTTAACCAGCTTATTTCTTACATTTTTATATTTGTCATTTGCAGCACTCTGTGATAATGAGTTCCACTGTTTTAATTACACATTATGTTGAAACATGCTTCTGTTTTTCTTCTAGAAACTTCTTAATGTCACTTGATTCCCTAGTCCTTGTATAACAGTGAATAGTTACTTTATGTTCATTTTTCTATGCCACCCTTGATTTTATAGAATCCTATTATATCCTTTCCTCTCTTATCTGACAGCTCTTTTCTCAAACTGAAGAGTCTTAGTCTGTTTAATCTCTCATTTTTGGAAGCATTCTGTGACTTTGCAGAAGGCAACAAAGACAGTGATATTTTTCTAGTTACAGCTATTGTCCTTTTGGAGATTATGAAGGAAATAAACTATCTGCATACTTTTTTTTTCAACAGCACAGTTTTACAGTGAAATAATTTCCAGTCCCACATAAGTAAGAATTACATAGCTGTGTTAAATTTTTTGCTCAAAATGTATACTTTCCAAGATATTGTTTCAAGCTAACCCAAGCTATTTTGCTGATGTTTATCAGCATTTCTTAAAATTATTATTCTGCTTTTGCATCATGAGATGTCTTTTTTTCCCTAGGATTTGCCTGCAGATCCTTGACAAAAGAATTTAAAAACATTGTTTTTGTGGCAAGGAAAAATATTTTTTTTAAATTTGGCCTCAAAATAAACTAAGTTCATTTCTGATTAAATAAAATAGGAAAAAAATATTAGTAAAGCCCTAGCATGTAGCTCTGTGAAAGATGCATTACTGCTGTTCTCCCCCTTGCCCCATCTCCTCTGTTTGTACTCAGTGGCACTCAACACTAGTGTGTTCAATTTCTGTGTTGATGACCTGTCAAAGTCCTTAAATTTCCTGCTCACCAGAGGGCCTGTTTGCTGATTTGGATGTTAAGCAAGCGCTGCCCAGTGAGATTGCTGCTACCAGTTCCCTGCAGACCAGGTATCAACCTCCCTCTTCCTGTGCCAGTTGAGCTTTTCTGTGGTTTCCATGCCGCTGTTGTATCTCCTGCCCTGCCTCTTCTGCCTGCCTTTTCTTCTGTTATCACAGTACTGTTAGCAGTGGACTGCACTGGGAAACCAAACTGCTTATCTGCCAGCCTCCACTTGATTTGTCCCTCCTACTTTCCAAACCTCTGGTTTTTCTGAATGTCAGTCTGTGACATTCCATCACATATTGCTGGCTGAACCCGACTGCAGTTTTGCTGCTGATACTGTTTCCTTGGACCTTGTTGCTATTCCTGTTTTAGCTCACTGTGGGCAGCTTCATCTGTTTTATCTCTGGGCCTGTTGTCTTTGGTTCAGGCCTCTTTAGGTCCTAGGATCCAGACTACAACTGAATTTTGAGTAATGGATAAGAAAGAGCATTCACTATTCATCCATTCAGTGAATTCTCTTGTCAGTACTGAATGACAGCTTTATTATGCTTTTCCTGATGTCTATGACAAGTTAGTGGTTCATTTAATACCACCACTGCCTCTGCAATTATTTCTGTATGTTTTCCTTCTGTCTTTGTCTCATAGTTATACCAAGATCTATCAGAATATTTGTTGTCCTGCTTGTAGCCCCAAATATGAAATGTCCTCATAGGTGAGGAGTTCTAGGCATTAGTCAGTGATTAGAAAGTCATGAGTGCGTGGGCAGTGTGATAGCAAATGACAGTCAGTGTTAGCAAACATTGTGTGAACAATTAATGTTCATTATCATCTTTGAAATGAAACACTCAGTAAAATGACCTGAACTTCTGAATAGAAGTTTAATGCAATACCCAGGGCATACCAGTGGGTTTTTTGATAATGATTATTTAAATAAAGAAATAGAATGAAACTGTTTTGCTGTATTGTGTAATGCTGTACCTTGCTTAGAGTGTGCTTAGTGCTTTTTGCCTGCCTTTTTAAAGGATCATACTGGAGTTAAAGGATGGTTGAAAAAGAAAAAACAGACTGGCAATAATGTTAGTCCTATAAAAGCTTCCACATTTGCAGGGAAAAATAGAATAAACATGATCAGCATGTACAAAAAGATGAAAAATATAGGGAAGGTGAACTTTAGAAAACAAACAAAAATTTACTATATTGTCTCATACGCTTGCTTTTTTAGTACCATCAATAATCAGCTGCTAAAGTAACTTGTGTATTCTATGTGAGCAATCTTGAAGCTGTGTATATATGTATAAGTATTTAATTGCATATAAAATAAGTAGGTACTAGTGCTGAAAAAAGCTGAATAAGCACATATTTCTTTGCAGGGTTTGATCACACTTTAGTAGATGGGGATGCAAATCCCAAAGCTCTGCTACTCCTTTAGGGGGAAAAGAAAAACCAACACAGCCCACAAATCCTTCAGGATTTTAATTCCACAATCTTTGCCTTTAAGATGAACAGATTTAAGGCCACTTGGTGCAGTAGCACTTTGTTTTATGAAAGCAGTGGAATGGAAATGGAAACATTCCACCAACTTTAGCTTTTAATTTGAATTGAGAGTTGCACCAGTGCTTCCCACTAAGGTGCTAAAATAATGTTTGACAAAGGTGAAGATACTATGAATTACATCAGTAAAGTTGTTTTAACTTCCTTATCCTCACTCAAGTTAACATGGCTGTGAAAAATGAAGCAGTTGCATTGTTGAACAAGTACTTAAAATAAAAAATAGAAGAACTCATAACACAGATTATGACATCAAACAAAAAAAATCCTAATCTTAAACCAACTGAATAATTACATATTATATAATGAAGTAGACTATGTCTGCATAGTTATAAAAGGGGCTAATTTGCTAAGATGAGAAAATAGAATAGTTAGAGACGGTTAGAGACTTTGTGTTCTAACCAGCACATTAAAATTACCCTTATGAAATGTAAATTTTCTCCAGACGTTTGTACTTTACGAAGATTTTTGTGGGGTTGGCTGAATTTTTAAACAAGTATTTAATTTTTCTCTATCAGTTTTCCTGCTTAGTCTTTAAGGTGAACCTTTAGCACTGAATCTCACAAGCTAGAATTGATTCACTGAGAATATTTGACCGAGATTAATGATACTAGCCAGTAAAATGTGAAAATAAAGTAAACCACACTGGTCGAACAGGGTCTTATCTTGCTTGTCCTAAGTCTGTTCTGCGAATGCTTAAGAACTTAACACTGTTTGTGTGCTTCACTGCCCCTCCACAATTTTCTAGGAGACTTTGTACGAGCTAGCAAAAATGTGAATGGAAAATAATTATTTCCTTCTTTATACCCATTAATGCTAATTTCCACTAATTACCTTTCCCATTAGTTTTCTTTCCAGTCTCCAAATGCTCCAACAGCAGTTTTTTGTCTACTCTTGAGAACATTTCCAATCTTGATGGCATCACTCTAGGAGTGATAAACGTTATAATCTCATATCCAAAATAAAGTGATTGATATAAAAAAACAGTTTTCTGTTTGCTGCCTAGTGCTCAGTGTTGAGTTTAAAGGAGGATGAAGTGAATGTGTATGTCCCTGTAGAGAAATAAAGTAAACAACATTTGAGAGTTGGGGCTGTTCAGCCTGGAGAAGGGAAGGCTCCGGGGAGACCTTCTAGCGGCCTTCCAGTACCTGAAGGGGCTCCAGGAAAGCTGGGGAGGGACTTTTTACAAGGGCAGAGAGTGACAGAACAAGGGGAAATGGCTTTAAACTGAAAGAGGGGAGATTTAGATGTGATATTAGGAAGAAATTATTTCCTGTGAGGGTGGTCAGACACTGGCCGAGGTTGTCCAGAGAAGCTGTGGCTGCCCCCTCCCTGGAAGTGTTCAAGGCCAGGCTGGATGAGGCTTTCAGCAACCTGGGCTAGTGGAAGGTGTCCCTGCTGATGGCAGGTGGGTGGGAACTGGATGATCTTTAAGGTCCCTTCCAACCCAGACCATTCTGTGATTCTACATCCCGGGTTGACTACAAAATATGATTAGTTCATCATAGCTAAATTGTACCAAATAATCATGTTTAGACTCTGTGCAAAATGCTTCCTGTGGTGAAAAAGTGACTTAGACGGTATGGGATTTATTTTTTTATTTTATGTTTTAAATTAAGGTTGGTGGGGGTTTTTTTTGGTTTGGAATTTTTTTTTTTGGAGGGGAAGTGGGTTTGTTGTTGGGTGAGTGGTTGTAGTTTGTTTTGTTTTTTCCTCTCCCCTCCTCCATGTAATGCTATGTATTCCGTAAAACAGCTGTGGTGTTCAGGTTGTCTTTGGCTGGGAAAGCACAGGAAGGATTTTTAACAGCTGTGCAGTGAGTGATACCACTGTTTGGCTGCTAGAGAAGACAGAAAAGTTGGAGGGTACCTGCATATGTACCAATTACTTTTCTGAGTGTTTTGCACAGCTGAATTGCTGGAGGCTTCTCTAACTTATTTCAGGTTGTAATTGAATGAGTTAAACCACCACTATTTTAAAGTAGCTTTAGAATGACAACTTTTGCATTACCAGAAACTGTACCAACTGTAATGCCTTTTGCCCTGGGCTATTCCTATCTATTTATTTACAAATGTGATTTCTGATATGTAGCAAAAACACATTGTAATTATCATCACTGAAAGGAAATGGCTCCTGTCAAAAATACCACAGTTCTGGGTTTTTTTAGTTTTTGGACTGCTGGAGTGTAGTATTTTCAATATTCTTTTTATCCAGAATGGATAAGTTTATCTGTTTGTCAGTTGTAATTTTATTAAACACTCTCTGCTGGAGATTACTATGCAAAACAGATCCTGTTGTTAACATTGAAACTGTTTAATAAACAGAGTTGCAGCCAGCTAGAGCTTTAAATTCAAATGTTTTTTTCATTAGCAAGCAGACACTGAGGTGCTCTGCTGTAGCTTAGAAAACAGTGAGTTAGAGTAATGAATAGCAAAAACTAATGTGAAGGAGGATATTTACTGTCAGGTGGTAGAGTGGTTTAAAGTCGTATTTCACAAATGTGTGTTTGTTAGTGTGGTGTAATTCAATGATGTCTTAGTTAATCTTGAGGTAAAAAACCCCGTGCAGTAACAGTAAATGTCTGCAGAGGAAGATTAGTATGTGAGGGAAGTGTGGTAAAACTGGACTCTCTAAAAAACAAGAGTAAGGAGATACAAGGAAAGCAAGTGCAAACTGTGTTAGGCTGCTTAATAGATGTACACATTACAGGACAGTTTTCAGGACTACTTGGCACTTACTGGTAGTTTGAGTGCTTGTCCTGGTCTCACTGGGATGGAATCCCAGCCCAATCATGGGATGTTGCTGTCAGCTTTCAAGTCAGCCAGGTGCTGGAGCTGGAGGGGCAGCAGCTGGGGCAGCTCACCTGGGCTGGCTAAGGGATGAATCCCATACCATAAACATCACACTCATTATAAAGGGGGAAGTTTCCTGAGGTTGGAGGGGTTTTTTTTTCTACTTGCTTCTTCTCATGAGGGTTGCTGTCCCTGGAGGGGCTGGCTTAGAATTCCTGAGGAGTGCTTTTCCATTTATTGTGGCTGCCGGACGTTTTCTGGGCTGAGTATAACTTTGCATACTTTTATTTAATTAAATCTGTTTTCATTTCAACCTGTGGGTTTCCTCTCCTTTTCCTGTTCCCCCTTCTCAGCTGGGAGGAGTCACTGGGTAATAGAGCAACTGCTATAGTTCAGCTCCAGATACAAAGGAAAGATTAATTTGTTATGTACTGTAAGAGGGAACATGAACATGGTTGTTGCCTTCTGGCATGCTCAGAGGGGAGAACTAGAAATCTGATGAATTTTTGAATTTTTTTGGAGGAAAAGAAGAATTTTTTAATTCTAAGGTCATATGCATTTATCTGTTGTTGAATACATACTAGTGCTATGCAGGTATTCTGTTACTGAAAAGTTCAAAATTATAAGTTTCTGAAAAGTAAAATAAGTGTTTTTCTCCATGAGATTCCTTACATTACACCTCTTATATTTTTAGTTTTTGCAATAGGAACCTCAGTAATACCAAGCAACTATGAATATGAACATCATATAGACCCTTTTCAGCACTGAGGTTACAGAATTGAGGTTTTTTATGTAAATATAACTAATTTCTGATTTTAGGCTCTCTTAATACTAAGCTGGTGCACAAACTAGTGATATTAAGGTTCAAAAAGATCTTCCATTCTTATCTCTCCATGGATTTCTAAGAGCTTCTCTTCCCAAGTTTTGTTATCACTAAGTGCCTTTTTTTTTTTTGCTGAGATACTGTGTTGTGAGGTAAAAATTTGGAATATGGCATTTGTTATCACTACATTTTCTTAAAATAAGGAAGGAAAAAATAAGTGTTTTAGCATTATACGATAAATAGTAACTTTTAAAGTCAATGCAGTTGTTGTCATCTACTTGTATTATTTTAGATGGGGAGGAGGGTGGGAGAGAGGCCTGTGAAAGGAGGAAAAATCCCTGCAGGAATCAAATTCTTGCTGCTTCAGAGCATTGAACTGCAGGCGTCTCTGGTAATGTGGGCAACTGTGAGAAAGACAGCAATAAGGAAAATGAACGTGTTCAGATATGTGCAGGAAGATGTGTGTGCTCATGTTATCTTTCAAGTCAAAAGGGTCTTGGCTCTTCTTTTTAAAAAAAAAATAAAAAAAATTATATATATATTTTCTTAAAGAAGCCAGGGTCTTTAGGTGGCCGAATTAATGGTTGTCCAGAACATCTTGGTGATGAGATCCTCCTCATTCTTGCTAATTACTCGAGCCCCGCTACTTCTATTTGTAGCTTCAAATATTCCTCTTCACTGTGGGGAGTGATCTCATTACATTTGATATCAATGAAAGTCTTTTCATTGCACTTGGAAGGCTTTACTTCTAAGTTGCTTGGTCAAAAACATGCTGAAGAGCTCCTGGAGGTGTTGAGCAGTGTCAGATGGGTGGACTTTGCAAGTCAGCAGGCAATGCTTGACATCTCTTACGGTGTGTGCTGCCATACAGGATGGTTCATTGCTCCTGAAAGCTTGTTTAGTTGCTGAGTTCAGTGGTTACTTGTGTCAGTGAGAGTCACATATGTGAACTTCTGTGTATGTTTTACATGGTTTTAAGTTTTACTAAGCCAGCGTTTCTTAAGACAGTGAAATGCCACTTCAGTTACAGATAGACTGGGAGTGGAACACTAAATCTGAACATCTGTAAGCTGTAGGGAAAATTGGTATTTAGGTTCTAAGTGAAAGCTTAAAGGCCTATGGCTCTGGCTTCTTCCTCTTTTTGAGTTGAAAAAAGAAAAGATGTTAAAAATTGAGCTTTCTCAAAAAGCATAAAAAATGCAGGGTCACTCCTGTGATGCTTTGGAAATAAACAATGGAATAAGAATGAGTATTGCTGCTAGAGTGGTTAATATCCTCTGCAACAGATGCATGCTGAAAGCAGTATTCTCTAACTAGATTTGTACAAGGATGGTGTGGAATGCTGAAGAGAGCACATATCAAAAGTTAAATGTTCTGGATGATGGGGCAGGGTGTATCCTCAGCAAGCTTGTGATGATGCAAAACTAGGAGGAGTGGCTGATAAATCAGAAGGATCTCAACAAGAAATGCAGAGAAATGGTCTGACAGGAATCTCATGCAGCTCACCAAAGGGAAGTGCAAAGTGTCAGGATAAGAGGCAGTGGGCACAAACTGAAACTCAGGAGGTTTCCTCTGAACATCAAGTAATACTTCTTTTCAAAAAAAAAACCCAAAAAACAAAAAACAAAACCAAACCAACTGTGAGGATGACTGAACACTGTCATGTGTTCCCCATAGAGAATGTGGAGTCTGCCTTCTTAGAGATATTCAAAAGCTGTCTGGGCATGGTCCTGGGCACTCTGCTGTAGGTGCCCCTGCTTGAACAGAGGGGTTAGATGAGATGACCTTCAGAGGTGCCTTCATTCTGTGATTCTGATAGAAAGGACAACTAAAGTTGTGAAACCTATGTATTTCCTCTATAAAACCTCTATAGAAAGAAGGATGTAAAAACATCACTCAAATCTAAGCAAATGGATTATGTTTTTGTAATTGATGGTTTGTATTTTCTACAGAGCCTCTAAAGGAGACTTCCAAAAGTAAGTTGCAGTGTCTCAGTTCAGGATCCTATAGGTTCATTAATATATGCCAGTACTGGAAGCAGTGCCATAGTGGACACATACAGAGTACATGCCATTAAAATGCTGCTGCCATAAACCTTCCCAAGGCAGGAGGGGGAGAGAGAGAAAAAAGTATTTTGCTTTTAACAACAAAAGCTTTCAACAAGAAGAATAATCAAAAGTTTCAGTGCTCTCTCTAGAGCCACCAGATTTGTGATTTTGCCAGAATTAGTTTTTTGTTCTCCCCACAGAGAAACAAGAATATTTTATTTTTAAGCTGGGAGATTGGAAAATGTGTATTGAATTGAAATGTACAGTGAAGGATGGGAGGAATACTTTTGCACAGAAGGAAGAAAATATTCTTGCAGCTCTCATTTGTATTGCTATTGTACACATCATTGAAATTCCTGAGGCATTTAACTGCAAGATTTGAGTGTGTAGTATCATTACTGCAGTAAAACACATTGTTCTGCAGGTGGGAAACTAGAAGCAATGGCTTCTAATTTAATGCAAGATAAAAACAACTAAAGAATAAGGAAGAAAAAAAGTTTAAACTTCAGTAGGAGCTGTCACTAAAAACTGCAGTGAGGTGTCAGAACACAGGAGAAATGTAAGAAGTGACATACTAGTGTAACATTGTGCTCTGTTTAATCTCCCATTCACATCTCAAAGGCTATCTACCTTAACACAATGGTTGTCTACCTTACCGTGCAATACAGCACAAGAGGAATAGATCAGTAGATAGAGCTGAGGCTTCTGTGTCTCCTTTGTGTATGGCTCACGTGCTATGCTTCAGGTTAGATATAGCCTGAGTTCCTGGGCTATGTGTCTTCATTACACGTGTGTGTTAAAAGTGTTTTGTTTTGGCCTTTTTTTTGAAGAGAAGTCTCTCTGCTTCCTGGCTGATGAGAGCCACAAACACTGCACACCGAGGGGCAGACCGGGTGGGACAGGGATACGTGCCTTAAACAGTCAAGCATTTTCCCATGTATGAACTAATGTGAAAACAAGAAAAAAATTCTCCCAGGTTCTTTGTGCTTTCCCCTTCCTTGCTTGAGAGGAACAAGGATCTCTTGTTCTTCAGTAGCACCTCTGGAAGGCTGTCTCAATTCACCCACTCTCTTCCAGGGGCACCTGGTCTGCTCTCTCTCTTGGGAAGGCATTGTTACTCTGATCGTGTCTTTCCTGACATTGCATGCCATTTTTGACCTTTCCTGTGCCTGAGCTTGTGGCTTTGTCTTCTCCTGCCACAGGCCCCCAAGAAATCACCTCCACACATTTCCTGGATTGAGGTTTCTGCCCTCACAGACATTGCCAAAAGTGGTTTTACTCTGGCAAACGTGACACCCTGGAGCTGCAGGTGAAGATCAGGAAAGGGAGTGTGCTTATTTGGAGAGGTAGCAAAGGAGAACTGGCAGAACAGGTAGGCTGAAGAGCTGGCTTGCTGCCAGGAAATTGGGTGTTGAGGGAAGCCAAATAGTGCTTTAGGAGGAGCAGTTGTGGGTTCAGGGGGAACGTTGGTAAGGATTAGGAAAGCTGAGTTGGAGCCACCTCATCAAGCTCTGGAGGATGGAAAAGCCCTACTCTCCCTCAGGTAACACAAGACTATTTGCTGCCTCCTCCTCCTGTGTTTTCAGCTTTCAGCAGTGATGTCTTACACTTTTGAATGGAAGTGTGATGGGCTGTTAGTGCTTCTTGGCCCACATTCCATCTCTCATTCACACCTCCACTCTTACAAAGCACACATAAAGGTGTTTAACTGTATGGAAAAGCCAAGAATTGGAATGGGAGATGTGCCTGTAGTGGAGCAAAAATGAAATAGCAAGAGCTGTTGGAACAAGAAAACTGTATTTGCTGGGCAGGTCAGTGTGGCTCAGAGCTTAGAAAGTGACAATTAAGGCAGGAGATGAGAGAAAAGCAAAGTGGAATAATAGACCAGGAATAGTGTGAAGGAGATTGTGATGCCTCTGTGGCCAGCACTTGGAGTTTTCTCCCCATAGCCGTTGTTGCCTGCTGCAGGTGAACATCGTTAGCAAAGCAACCTAAGCAGGTGGGCTGGTGGAACAACTGCAGGTGTGTTCTTGGAAATGGGAGGATTATTACAATTATTCAGAAGATTTCTTACTACGTTCACCATGTCAGTGTCTACATGCATGTAGATAAATGTGCTTCATGCAGGTGCTGCATGAATCCTTTGTGGTTTCTGGAGATCTTCCATTGGTTTCACTGAAAATGCTGCCTTGAGGGGCTACTACAGGGTGGGTATATCTGGATTAATTAGTGCTCTGAATACCTGATTATTAACACTTGTTGGGCTGGAAAAGCCAAACAAATTAGCCTTGGAGGAGAAATGGGTTTGAGCTGCTTTAGTTTGGGCTGGCACCAAAGCTAACTTCTTTTCAATGCAAATGCAACCAAGAGCACTCAGGCATTGAGTTTCCTTAGTATTTCTTCCATTAATCTTTTTACTAACCAAAGCCACACAAATGGGAAAGAACCAGGATGCTTTTAGAGCTATAAAAGAAGTCTGAGATGTAGATAAGGGAAGCACAGAGGTGGTGAGGATGAAGCAGTGTTGGTAAGAGCTTGGTTGTTGGGATTCATGTGCTTGGTCTAGGCTTATCTGAATAGTTAGTTCTGCTTGCTGTTCTCCCAGATTTACTGTGTGGTGTAAGATGTATCATGTGTGGTCTAATTGAAAAGTGTGCTGTTTGGTTCTGTGCTATTTTTGCCTGGGTTATGTGGCTTTTTCTTTTTTCAATTTTTAAAATTTTTTTGGCAAGCCAGTAATAGGTATATAGTTCCATTTATAAGATTCTTTCTTGCAGAATAAGGTTGTCCTAAAGTGATGTATTGTAAGTTTACCCTGGTGGTTTTATCCTAAGTGGAGACTGACTGTAGAAAGACATTTTACTTTTCCTCATGTCAAGAGTTTCAGTACACGATTTGTTTTGAGTTTAGACTGCAGTAAATTAAAGGTGTCTGAAATAAAACCAGCAGCTTCTAGATGTAAGCAAGAGTTAGGGTGGCATGCTGATAGATATCTGGACTGCAGAATATATCTTGGAAAAAAACCCAAAACGCCAAAACATAGTTTTGTTTTCAAATGCTGTTGTTGAGATAAGGACAGAAAAGTGGTGTGTCCTTGAAAGCAGCGTCTGCATCAAGTCTGTTGAATCAAATAGGTTTCACCCTTGTGTGGCAGTACCTCTTGTGTAACAGACCTTCTAAAGCTTGAGGAATGCTATATCCCTGTCAGCAGTTTAAATTAATCTTAGTGGATTACAAAACCAAAAAAAATCATTATCTTGTTGCTAGGAAGCTTGTTACAAAATACATGGCTAGATGTAGCATAAAGAAGCTTCAATTAACTTTTCTGGATGTTAATCAGGCAAGCATTAAGATTTATGATAGAACTTGGAAGTCTTCATTGTGTAAAAATGAGTCTCCTTTGGTGCTTTGAGTAGTACCTCAAGCAGCTGGTTCTCATGTGGTAAGAAAAGAAAGCAGCTCTGTGGGACAGCTGGTTTTGCTCTAGATCCCCCTCCCCACCTCTCCAACCTTGGTAACTTTAACTAAATATTGTCAAAGACCAAAATTGTTAGCTTATCTATCTACTTGGAAGCTTGTTTATTAATTGTGGAGAAGGTTTTGGAGCTCATTGTTATGTATTTTGTCCTCTCATGTAGAATCTGGACCGGATTTTTGGCCTTCTGTGGATCTACATAATTTAAACTGGTAGAGGGTTTTGATCTAGTGATTTAAAGTGTGTTTTGCAGGTGTGCCTGCTAGCATGATAGTGAAGGTAACTGACCAGGGTTGAAAACCTCTTCATGAAGAAGGCTGGGAATCTTAAGGCAGTGGGGGGAGAGAGAGAGAGGGAGAGAGAAAGAAAATAACACTATGTAAACCTGCTCTGAAAGCTGGGTTATAGTTCACACAGCCGACAGGGGACAGAGCTAACCCTGTATTGGTTATTTATATCCTGTTACTTTTCTAATACCCAAATGTTTCATTTTCAAACTCTGAAGTTCTTGTCAGGCAGAGTGTAGCAGGAGAGGAAGACTTAAACTCCACCTTCACCTTGGTCTAGGCTACAGTGCGTATTAGAAAAGCCTCACAGGTGAGGCAAAAGAATATTTCCAGAGTACAAGGATGCTTTATCCATGCAGCCACACTGGGAAAGAAGTCTTAGAAAAGCGGTTCTAGCATTGTGCTCCCTGAGGAATGGAGCCAGACCTTTCATATTTGAGGGTTAATGTTAGTTTGGGGTCTCTAGATTTTACTTTCTCTGACATAATTACTCATTGATTCTACTTGCTGTTTGCAACAGGAAGGGGAAAATATTTTCTATCTGGCTGTGGAAGATATTGAAACGGACACAGAACTTCTGATTGGGTACTTGGACAGTGACATGGAGGAAGAGGAAGAGGAGGAGGAGGAAGTAACTGTGATCCAGGAAGATGAAGACAGTGGCAACAATAAAGAAGTGCAACCAGCTGGTGAAAAAATTGCAGGTGAGCAAGATGTAAAAAATAGGATAACTTGAGAGCTTTAAAGTAGTAACAAAGAAGAGAGAACACTAGCTGTGTAAAGGACTGGGGAACTGGAAGGCTCCCCAGGTGTAGTCTGAGCTCTTGTATGATTTTTGTCTCTTTGTTTGGGTTGAGGTTCTTTTCTTTGCCTAATAAGCAGCAGTCAGTCCTGTAAATACTGAGTGAATGAGTGAGCCTAGATTTCAGGAGAAGTTACTGTTAATTTTTGAACTAAAGGTGGAGTTAACGTCACATGACATAGTCTTCTAAAAGCTAAGTTTTTTTCTCTAAAAGGGGTAGTTTCCCTCTTACTTAGAATGGAGAGAAATAAACATTAGGATTGGCTGAACAGTTTTATGAAAAGGTAAGGTGTCTAAGAAAAGTTAGATGACCTGAGCTGTCTGGTGAATTCTCAGCATCTTTGTCAAAGTAGAGATGACCTGGACAACTAATTTAGGCTAACAGCCTAAGTCACACCTAACTTAATACTTTGCATCCCTTTTCAATAATGCTGATGGTAATGCACTCAAGATAGGCTGTCTGTAATCCATTTAGAGACAACATCTTTTGTGAATTTTGTGATGCCATTTTGCATAATCTGTTTCTGGAAGAGTGTTTCTCTTAATACAACCAAAATATTATCTGAAAACTATTCCTTTACTATTTTTTTGCCTCCAATCAGATCCACTCACCTGTAAAGAGGATCATGCATGCCCAAACTGTGAATCCAGTTTTGCCAGCCAGGAGATTCTAGCTGAGCATCTTCAGACTTTGCACCAAAAACCAAGTGAGGAAAAGGAATTTAAGTGCAGAAACTGTGGAAAGAAATTCCCTGTTAAACAAGCTCTACAAAGACAGTGAGTAGAAACAGGAGTGTTTTTTCAGGAATAATTTAAATCAATTTCATTCAATCATTTATTTCTGTTGGCTTAATCACAATTTAAGCTTTAATTTTTATGCTTATGTATTTGTACCCTTACCCTTTACATTAGTCTTTTAATATGTTAGTTTCTTGCATTTGTTGGAGACTTCAATTTGAATTGTAAAAATGTCACAATTTTCTTGTGTTTTAAAAACATACATTGTAGAGCAGATCAGAGCTGCTGTTTGGTGCAAAACTACTGGTCTCCATCAGTGGACTACTTAGTAGTTTAGGAGATGTAATTTTTCAGCCATGGATGTAGTTTCAGAACTAAAGTAAGATTTGGAAGAGGGTAAACGTTGATCTAGAAGTACGAAAAAAAAAAAAGGAAAAACAATGCTTCATGTTTGCTTAATTAAATATTTGGGTGATGGAAAAAAACCCAAATAGAAATGTGAAAGGCATGAGATTTAAGGGCACATCGTTACTCCCCTTGACAATACATAGTTTTATCACTAAAGTTATGTACCTTACAATTGTACTTTTGTACAAAAATAGAACTGGTTTTGTCTTTTATTTTTTTTTTTTTTGCTCGCAATTAAATAAAAATATTACTTTTTATTATACACTTAATTACAGGGAGTACATGAGATGCTTAAGTGATTATGGATAGTATGTTTAATGTAACTCTCTTGTATTGGAAAAAAACAGACTCATATTGCATAGAAAGCACTTAAGGCTATTTTGTAATAAATTGATCTTTCTTACATCTGAATAATGTGAATATTCCTGAACTGGCAGCTCTAGATGAGCTTTGTTATTTCATGGAAATAAATAAAATTACATAGCAGAGAAATATTTGGTGAAGGCAATTAAATATTTTTCTCTTAACTTAGACTTGTTGCTTTTAGTCTGTAGTGGAAGTTGGATTTGTACTGTATAGCTAGTTAAGTAAACTTTTACATCATGCAAACTAAGATTAATCTATATGAGGATACAGCAGTATGATCCTGACTCTTGCTGTATTTGATTAGTCCCACTAAATTCCAGGAGACTTCACATATGCAATAGATTACTTGCCTACTTAAAAGATTTGTAAAGCTATGTATGTTTTTTAGCTACTGCAAGTCTGTAAGTTCTAGAATGTTCCCCTTATTTTGTGGTTTTAATTTTTTGTTTGTTTGTTTTTATTTAGTGTACTTCAGTGCACAGAAAATATCAGCCCAGGAGATTCTTCAAGAAGTTTTCAGTGCTCTGTTTGCAATACTTCCTTCAGCTCAGAATCGAGGTTTTGTGTCCGAGTTACTGGACTGCTGTCATATCATTGCTGGCCTCCCTTTGCATGTTAGCTTTCAAGCTTGTTAGTTTATGTGAACCCTAACAGTGAAAGAAGTCAAATGCTTTCCTTCCTATTTGCTGTAAGTAATGCATGAGGTGGCCTTGGAACTCTGCATTGCAGCATGTGTTAAGCTTAGAGTACTTGCTACGTGTCTGGTTTCTGTAGATAACTGCTTTATGTGTTGCTTTTCTTTGTTTACTGGTCATCCCATGTAGTTATGAACAGCACAAGGAGGCGTGCAGAGGGGATGCCAGATTCATATGCAAGGCAGATAGCTGTGGAAAGAGGTTCAAGAGTAAGGATGCCCTGAAAAAACATAAAGAAAATGTTCACAGTGGTAAGAAAGAGTTTAATGTTTCTTTGGGGGGAAAAAAAAACCAACCCAATGTTCCTAGCCTTAAATTTGCAAATCAGAGTAAACATTATCTTTGGTTTCTTTTTTAATGGATTCATTTGTATCAAAAAGAAAATTAAGAAGTAAATAATTACAAGAGTAACTGCTCCTCCTCCCCCTGGGGAGAAATTTCTGTGTAGCAGATGAATCATTAGTCTACTGCAGAAGATGTAGTAGGAATCTGGGGAAATTCAAACTAGACAAACAATAGATAAAGCAAAACATTTCAGTAGGGAGGAAAATCAAGCCCTGGCACAAATGGCTACAGGAAGTGGCCAGTTCTTGATCTTTTGGTATTTTCAGGACACAATGAGATGTCTTTCTGGAAGACATGCTTCACAAACGATTAGGCTTGATGAGGGTATTGCATAAATTTCTATAGCCTCTGTTGTGCAGGAAGCCAGACCAGACAATCCACTGGTCCCATTAGGCCCTAGTGTTTTTTTATATCTGTGCACTGTGAATCAATAGTTTTCAATCAAACTTCACTCTGTTTTCATGAAAGGGCAAAATACTGCTCTCGGGTCCACAATGCAGATCTCAGTTCTGGCATTCTGCTCTCTCTGCATGTCCCCTCTCAATGTCAATGGAAGATCAGTATGTGTGGGGACAGCAGAATACCAAAGTGCAAAGAAAACAGTCTTTAGTTGACGATGACAGCACTGAGTTGCTTTGTAAGACTTTCATTACATGAAGTCTCTTTCTTCTGCCAAACTCTTACAGTGTACAGAAACCCTTCTATAACCATTCTTATAAAAGATTATCTCCTTTTTTTAGTAGCAGTGAGATTTTTTTTTCATCAGTGAGCATTGTTATGTTTATGCTTAGCTTTGGTCAGTTATGTAGCAGTATACAAATTCCACAGTGCTCTTGAATGATCACTCCTGACATGACTGAGAGTCAGTGCCTGGAGGATATTTTTGCTCTGCCTGCACAATGAGCAGAGCTTTTATTTTACCACTTGGGAGTCATAGAAATCACAACTGGTGTCAGTGCAGGAAGTAAAACAACCTACTACTGTTGAGGGACACTTCTAGAATTACTTTCTGCCTTGTGTTACCTGGAGGCAAGGAAAAGTAGAAAGGTTTATGTGTGTTGCCCGTTACACCAAGCTATTAACAGATAATGACTGTCACCTTTCTCTCCTCTGAAAAGGTTTCAATAATGTTCTTGTAAGTTGAAGTACTAAGTGTATTGTTGTATTTATGTGTATTTCAGTATATTTAAATAGTTATTGTAAGTTTTATAACAGCAAATGTCTATGTGGATTAAGTACTTTTTTTGTACTACAGATTTAAGTATTGAACCATTCAATTGACAGGGTACATTGTAGGAAAAAGAATCAACATAATATGAATTGTTTAGGACAGCAAGAACAGAAAAGATACAGGATGCTGAGAGTCTGAAAAACTGAGCTGATAGCCACGTAATAAGTTTGTTTATGATCCATACTTCATCTGTGCTTGACTAAGCACTACTCCGCTCTTCTTTTGTTCCATGTCTGTTGTTTGTAGTGTTCAGTGTAATAGGAATGTTTTCTACATAAGCTAGGAAATATCTTGCATGGGCATGTAATTATAAACAAAGAATTAGGTCTGTGGTGGTTTTGTTGTGTAATAAAACAGCTTTGTGGCTTACTAAAAAGAATTTCAAAAGGGAAATAATAGATAAACCCAATTAAATACTCTGTCACTTTTTAAAGCAACTGTGAAAAGGGAAGGAAAATATATCTGGTAGCTGACCTGTAGCTTGTTTTGTAATTTACATTTTGGATGAGATTTGAATGAATGATCTGGTGCTAATATAATTTCCCTGTCTTGTTCAGTTACAGACCATTAATGATGCATTATTTTATATAGTAGAATACTTAATGCTTTCTGAATAAAGAAAAATAGGAAATAGTGGGTTTTACTTCAGTTTGGGATCTTTTTTGTCATTGCTGCACAAACTCCTGTATTGACTTTTGGAAGAAATCAGCTGTTCGGTTATCAAGTGAGTTGTTCATAGTTGTGAATTGTGCTCTTCATACTGGATCAGTGATGTGTTCTAACATCTATTTGAAGTGGTTTTTTCTTTATTGTTCTAATTTTCTTGATTTACATTCCATCAGTAACTGGTTTTTTTTTTTTGGACACCCACAGAGAACTGATATGGAACACTTGAAAGATGGGATACAAATGTAAAAATCTTATGTCAGTCAAATGACCTGTGATAAGTCACAGACTCAGTGGAAATACTTAGGTTCGTTCTTAGCACTTCCTTTTTAAGAAGTTTGTGGTATTTTGTTTCTGTTTCAGGAAATTCTAGGAAGAAGCTGATGTGTTCAGTGTGCAATAAGAAATGTTCCTCAGCAACAAATCTCCAAGAGCATCGAAAGGTCAGTAAGATGAAGGCTAACCCACAGCAGGCTTTGACTTCGCTAAGATGTGAGACTGTGGGGCTTAGGTCAGTTGAAAGCTGTTGTAATGCAAACCTGTGGGTAATCTCTTTCATGGTTATAAAACCAATATATTTTATTGTGGATATTTATTTTTCTAATCACAATTTGTTAAACCAAAAATCTTCCTAAAGTTTTAATGCATCTGTTACTAAATACAGAGATGCTTGTGCTTGTATCATTGACGCATTTCAACATGAAGTACAAGTTGCTTGCTGTTCTTCAGCATTCTTAAATACTAAGCTAAATGTAAAAGTATGTCATGTAATAGTAGGATACACACAGATCATAAAGTAGTTTAATGAGCCTTCAGTTTATGTACAAAATACAATTGATCTTTCATATTACTTTGTGACATATCAGTAAAGGTGCTTATTTGGAATTTAGTTATGCAGTAGTAAAAAAATTTCTTATTCAAAAAGTTATTTTTAGTGTCTTTTTGTTTATGCATGTAACATTTTATAACCAGAACAGGAGAGGTTAACAGTTTGAAAAGCATCTATTGGAAATAAGGAGGTTCATATAGAAATACAGATGGACTATGAATATGAGATTCTGAAACCATTACACCCAAAGGAAGTCCCTGCAAGATTAATTTGATAAATCACTAAAACCCAAGAGATCCTGTTTTTACAAAAAGCTACATTGTACTGTTTATCAGATTAACTGTAAGTCTTTAATAGTGCCCTGGTTCCAGTCTGAATCCATTGAGGATATAGACGATATCAATTAAAATATGTTGTTGCAAAGGAAATGGTGGGGCCCTTTTTAATTTGGTTTATTCCTTGCTTGGATTACTATACCCTGCATTTCTTGTCTTACAGGGCTGTACTTTGTTACTCCTCAGACCAAATCATGGTATGCCTTGCCATGTGTAGTTACAGTTTTCACACATCAGTGCACCTTCTGGTTAGGAACTCCATTTGCAATTCCTAACCTGTACAAACACAGTTATCACAACCTTTCTTCATGCATCTGTTTTTCCAAACTAGTTTTTCTTTTGCTAAGCTTTTTCTCCTGTGGATTCTCACTTTTTCACCTCTATGCTTCTTTAAGTCAGCTGCCCAAACAAGAAGAGCACTGATGCTTAGTTGAGCCCTTGGTATTGCCAAGTATACTGGAATGATTGTCCTGAGTTAATTAATACAGAGAATCTGTCTGTTAATACATCTCAGAATGACAGTGCTTTCAAACAGCAGCATCAGTCTTGTTATTCATATTTTGTGTGACATTCATTTTTGTTTTCTGTAGTGGTGCTATGTGACTGGTCATCGTGTAGCGTCTGATTTCTCCTTCCTAAATATTGAGTGCTTTTGAACTCCATTCAGAGTGTGAAAATAATTTTGGATTCTGATCTTGTCTTCCTTAGTGATTACAGTTCTACCAAGAATAGTCTCATCTACTTTTATTTTTTTATTTTCTGCTTATCTTAATACAACCCTCCTCCTGGATGAGACTGCAAAACTTTTGCAACACTTGTGATGTTGATCCACTGATATTTTTGCTTTTTGTGGTGATCAGTATCTTTTTGTTTTCCATTCTGTCTATATTCACCTGTTCTCTTTTGTCTTATCTTTCAATTGTAAAGTGACATCCTTCTGTCTAATATTTATAGTAGTCCATGATTTGGGCTGCAAAGTGATATAGTAGTATAAAAAAAAATTCCCAGCAAACACTGCTCACAAAATGCTGTATGGGAGCTTACAGCAGACTGGGTTATAGAAAAGAGATTTTCTAACAAACTTTTTCATTCTACAGGTTTGTGATGTCTACTGCCACAGCAAATGAAATACCATCTGAATTATATTCTGATACCAAGTTCTGAAGTTTAAGTAAAATGCAAAATTCAGTTGCTCAAGGATGGTAATAGTGAGCAAGTGAGGGGAGTGTTGTCTTCATTGCTGCAGATTCTTGCTAAAGGGTTCCTTTTGTACCTTTGAATGTCGTTGTCTCATGTTTTGGATTTGAATTGTTCAGAGGAACTTAAACTTAAACGTGAGCAAATACATGTGACTAGCACAGCCTGCCAGGGCTCTCCGGTGAGGTTCTACTGTTCTGTAAGTTAAAAGGGAAGAAAAATTCAAACAAATCCCAGAGTTGTTGGTTTCTTTTCCCAGGATGATGCAGTCAGAATTGATAGTGCTATACTTTGAGTACTTGTAGGTAGACTGAGGGCAGTATGTGTCTTTCTGGCTGTACAGCTGTGGGGTGAGTTCCTGACTCTTGTAGGCAGGTGTTTTCAATGGTAAAGTAGCTAATTCTCCTGTTAAGAAAGAAGATTAAGGACACCTTTGAGTGTAAGGCAGTAAAGCTTTTTTAACTTTGGAAAAGGTCATAAAACAAATGCCTACATGAAATGCAGGGTTGTGCTTCATTGGCAAGACTAGTTTGTGCTGTTGCCCTTCTGGATTTCTTGGCAGATGTTTTATATGAATCTGTAAGATCCCATAAAGAGGCATGTTGTGGCACAGTCTGCTGGCAAGAGAATGACAGAATTAAGAAGGATCCTATTCATCATTTGTTCTAAGAGATTGAGAGTGTTTTATTGTTTTTGAAAAATCTGTGATTCTTTCTTAGCTTTCTTCTAGTGTAGAGATGGACTTCCTGCAAATTATGGTGAGGAGAGTCAGTCTTAAACATCATCTGCGATTTCTCCCACCCCCCACTGCCTTTTTTCAGTTCCAGGCATCTCTTTGAATTTTTTTTCCTGCCCTTTTTGTCCAACACTGGGCAGTGTTTTGTTCTGCTGTGCAATCTTTATTTTTCACAATCACTATGAAAGCCATAGAAAGGTAGAAGAAACCAAATTTTGAACACCACTTTAAAATTGTCATTAACATTTAATTATTTCAGTTGGATGCAACATTCTCATATCCTTGCTGTCTCAAAGCACTACCTTCCAACAGACAGTCTCATACAGTTCTTGGAGTGCTAGATTGAAATTCAAATTAGTTTTTGGAAAAGCTGGTTATGGATTACTTGTATCTTCAAAGTTTTAGCTCAGTTTCATCCCTAAAACTCTTTTGAATGACCTTTTGCTTTTTAACAGACCTCATGGAAAATTTTCAGTTTTTAAGTGAAGGAGTGTAGCATATATTAATCTTGTTCAGATACTTGCTGTTTTGTATTGCACTTACCAAGTCATTATCGAAAGGTTTAGCTCTTCAAATGCCTATGAAACAATTGTAAGTATGCTCTGACTTTAATGTAACAGATGTTTACTTTGATAGCTGTTACAGCCCCCTAATGAGACTAATTTTGTTATATGAATAAATCATTGCACGAGCACTTGTCGGTGGTATTACAGCCTGTATGCTCGCAGGGCGTGTTACTTGCCAAGTTATCTTAAAGTGAAGCCTCTTTCAATATCATTATTCATAAAAATATTTGCTATATTTCTGTTTTACCATTTAATGGTGCACTTTTGTAAAGAACTGATTAAAGAGTGCCAGCTATAGAATACATATTTGATAGCTGTAGCTTTTTAGTGCACATGCATGGAAGTTGCTGTTTTGAGGCAAAGGTCTGAAATGAGACTGTTCATTAAACAACGCTCAGAAGTTGAAACCAGACATTTGTATAGTGTGAATATATATTCACACTATGGGTTCTGATGTATTAAATATTATGTTTAAGAATAATTTGCAAGTTATTTCAAAGAGTTGTGTTGAGGGGGATTCTCATAGCACTTGGTTGCAGAATTTTGTAAACTTCAGTCAACAATCTATGTAAAAATTTAGATCTTTTGGGAATGGGTAGAGTAGTAGATTGTGTGTGATATAAAAGAAATTAATCTGAAATGCAGCTGGGTAAAAAGAATATTTAGAATGAATGATCATTTGAGTTTACCATCTGGTTCTATCTGAGCATTTAAGCATCACTGTCCAAAGTGTGCAGTTTTGCATAGACTTCAGGAAATGGCATAACCACCTTTTAGTTTATGAAAACATTTAATTTGCTCTAAAGTTAGTTTGTGAGTAGCAGCATAAAAACATTGTGAGGCAGAATGCCTATGGAGTATCTGTTTTTGTTGGTTGGTTGTGTTTTGTTGTTGTTGAAGTGAAAGTTTTAGTCTTTACTGTGCTTTCTGCAAATGTTTTTCATTAGAGTATTATGTTGAACCTTTGACATTTGTTATTTTTAGCTGCTAGATTCTCCTACAGAAAAATCTGTAGAGTTTTCCGAAAAAGCTTTATGAAATGTGACCTCTACCCAGAAGTTTTGTTGACTAAGGCTGCAATTCCAAAGAGCTGAAGAACCATGTGTGTGTTGTGATTTTGAGGAACAATAAATAAAACAGGATTTTTTTTTTTTAATTGACTATCAGAAGTTGAAGCTTTCAACTACCTCTTCTATTTTTCCAGCATTTAGTCCTTTATGATATTATATGCTGTGATGCTGAAAATCCTGCTAATGCAGACTGCATTTACACCTGTGGTGGTTCCACTCACAGGTTGACCATGTGGTCCTGCACTCAGTGCCCCCCAGCAAGTGAGATGAGAAGGGAATGATGACAAAGGGGTTATGGATTAGAATGAGGACAGGGAGGGCTCCCTCACCAGTTATGGTCACAGGCAAAACAGACTCAACCTGAGGAGGGAAAAATCCATTTAATTTGTTACCAGTCATCTGAGTAGGATAGTGAGACAGAACAACCACATCTTACAACACCTTCCCCCACCCCTCCCTTCTTCCTTTGGGCTCAAATCACTTTGCTCGCTATTTCTCTACCTTCTCCCCTCCAGCAGCACAGGGCACAGGGAATGGGGTTGCAGTCAGTTCACCTCTGCCACTCTTCCTGGCATGAAGTTCTTCCCGTGGGCTGCAGAGAGTCCAGGAACAAAGTGTTCCAACACAGGCATCCCATGGAGTCATGGACCTATTTGGGCACAGCTCCTGGCTCCGTCATGGGGACGTCCACGGGCTGCAGATGGTTCTCTGGTCCAGCTCACCTCCTCACCCCCCGGCTCTGGATGTCCAGCCCTGCTCTGGCATTGAGTGTCTCTGGGTTCTCAATTCAGTCACACCTTCCCTCAAGTCTGGCTTTCTGCTCCAGTGTGGGGTCCTCCATGGCCTACATGTCTGTATCTGCTTTGCCATGGAACTTCTATAGACTGCAGGGGACCTCCTTTACCTTCTCCTACTCCATGCAGTTGAACTGGGTGTCTGAGGTCCTCTGTCCTCCCCCTCTTCTTCCTTCCCCCTGTCAACGAAGTTCTCTCTTTGTTTAGGCTGGTGGTTGTCTTTTGTTCAGGTCAATGGCCTCTCCTCCAGGTTCTCTCCATCATCTTCTTTTCAAGACAGTCCTTCCCCTCACAACCATGGATTGGCAGAGGTGTTTCTCTAGTGCTCATTGGCTCAGCCTGGGCTGGGGTGGATAAGTCTTGGAGGCAGGGGAGCTTCTGAAGCTTCACAGGAGCCATCACTGTAGCCCCTTCCCCCACTACCAAAACCACCCAACCCAACTTATTAGTTTGAGACACTGCTTCCCCTCTATTGTCTTACCTCTAAAAGCTTTTAAGATAAGCAATCCTGAAAGTTTGATAGTACTATTTTTTTAATGTTCTTACAGCAGTTATGAAGTAGTTACTTTGTTATTTTTAATTATGTCTAATTGACTAGAAGGAACTGTTCTGAAAAGGTATTCTGCATCTGTTTTTTTTAATGCTTTCATAATAATGATATATTAAATGGATTAGATATTGCAAATTAGTATAACCTGTGTTTCTAAATACAGTTTTAGTGACTTTTTGCTTGTTTTCAGTTATGAATATTTATTTTTGAGAGATACTGTTGTTCACCAAGGGACTAGGAAAGGGGAAATCGGAGAATATGCATAGGTATTAGTATAGCTACTGGCTATAAGAAATAGTTATGATCTGTTAGAGAATTTCTGTACCTGTAAGTTGTGCAATCTTATTTGAGACACACATTTAATTATCATTAAACACTCATTTTGCAGGTCCATGAGATCTTTGAGTGTCAGGAATGTGACAAGAAATTTATTTCAGCTAACCAACTAAAACGCCATATGATAACTCATTCAGGTAACGTACAAAAATAACACAAACCCGTATATGTGTGTGTATGTATTTAATGTATACTGAATTTGAACTGAATTAGTTTCTTATAGAAGGCTTGATGAATTGTGTGTTGTCCTGAGCTGTTCAAGCAAATCTCAGGTTCCAAGGAAACCATCTGAGCTACCCTTTCCAAGCCTTTCAGAAATCCAAGTGTAATGCTATAGTCTTCTTCCTATTGCTGTGTTGTCAAGCTATTTTTTCACACTAGCTGGGGTAGATGATGTCAGTTAGCTGGGATGGGGCAAAAGATAGCTATTTGGCTTATAGAGGAGGTGAAGAACTGGTGGTTGAAATTCCATGTTGTAGAGAAGAGGATGGGAGCTGGGGTATGCTGTCAGATAGAGATTTGTGATAAAAAGGGAAACATTCATTTGTATGTATGTAGTGGACCCATGTGCACATAGTTTCCAGTCAGAGGAAAGCAGGTCATACTCCCCAGCGTTTCATAGCCCACACACAACTGCTTCATTGTGCCTGTCCTCTGCCAGAACAGGCCACTGTGATCAGGGAGTGGCCTGTCCCTAGGTTTAGCAGTATGACATGAATTGTCTTTGCCAGGATTTCTGATCACTGCAACCTAGTGTTTCTAGATCTTTCACCAGTGATTAGAAACATCAACCAACACAACAGAAACACAAACGTTGTTCTGTCAAATACATTAGTGTTTATAAAATGCAGGTTTTTACAGCTGCACAGGCTTATAATTGAACTATTTTCTTGATATCAGTCTGCACCAAAAGCTCCTTTCTTGTAACATAAACTATATCTCAGAGGCTCCTAGCTTGCTTTTGACACTTTTGGATGAGCATTATGTAGTTAAGTTGCAGTCACCAGTTGAAGCATAAAGGCTTTTTGCATAGGAACTTTTGGTTTTGGAAGCTAATATGTATATTGTTAATTAAGTTTTAAAACATTTAAACTGTCATGCCCTCTTTCACATTTGTAATCTGGAAACAGAGTTTTACTCTTTGAAGTCATTCTCTTTTGATTTAAGCTAATTAATCAGAATTTAGTTTTAGCAATGATTATTGCAAAGAATGTGCCAATTTCTTGAGATACACCATGGCTCATCTTTTGTGAAGTGACTTAACTGTATAACATAAAGGGCATTAGATGTCTTTTTAATTGGTTTAATCTTAATTGGGTTGACTTAATTGCAGAAATCTCTCTGAGGAGATGACTGTCTCTGCCTTTCATCTTCTCCCCCTGTATAAACAGGAGATTAAATGTCCCCCCACTCATTTTCTGCAGAAAAACGCCCCTACACCTGCGAGGTTTGCAATAAGTCCTTCAAACGACTTGATCAAGTGACTGCACACAAAATAATACACAGTGAAGATAAACCTTATAAATGCAAGCTTTGTGGAAAGGGATTTGCCCACAGAAATGTTTACAAGAATCACAAGAAGGTAAAGCACTCTGCTGTTGTTGTTTACAGGTCTGCCAGCCTCAGATTTGCAGATTTTTTCTTTTTTTAAGTGGTTCATCATTAAGCTCTGGCATGCTTATAAACATGGGATTAAAGTACTGAAGAATGTATTTTTTAGTGTTCTTTGTTATATCCAAAATCTCAAAATACTAAATGAAGTCTAGTTAAAAAAAAAAAAAAAGTGAAATAAGCAGAAGGAAATCACAGTTGCTTGGTTAAAAGCATCAAATAAATCCCAGTTTTGACTTTTCTAGTGTTTTTTCTTTTTTTTTTTTTTAATACTAGGTTATCAAGTTAAATTTAACTGATTTAAAGTGTCTTCAAATTTTTGTTTTTTAAAAACACCTTATTTGAATAAAACCAAGTGTAGTCTTGTTGCAGTCATTGTTGGACTTAGTAGCAGATGCTTTCAAACTATGCTGGATTCATATTGGGTAGCATTCAAACATTAGAGCAGCATCAGAGGAAACATTACCTGAAAAACAGGCTCATGAAGGGATGCTCTGCTTCTGTTGATTTAAGCTCAAATCTGCTTGGCCTAATTTCTATAATGCCTGTAATTATTTTTAACCTGGGGTTATATTTTTAATGGCAAGGCTATATCCATGAGTGCTGTTTCAGAATTACAACATTGTAAAAAAGAAAGGGAAAAAGATAATAATAGAAAATCTGTCTGGTTTTATGCCCGGTATTTAGAACCCTTTTCTCTTTTTTTTTCTTTACATTTTTTAAATACCACCCCTTTCTTTCCCCATTTTGATGAAACTGATATACCCATACTTTACAAGTCTTTTGCAGTTTGGCTCATGTTATATGCCATCTGGGAATTTGTACCATCTCTTGCACTTTAAGCCATAAATCATGTAAGAGTAGTAATAATGCCTCTTGTAGGATGAAATAGTGATGACTGCCTAAACCAGAAAGCATGCAGAAGCCTGCTGAAGGACAATATTAGCTCCCATGTATACTGTGATTATAGCTGATGTTTTAGACTTTCTTAAGAAAATGGAACAGAATCTCACAAATTGGATGTATTCTGAGGAAAATATATCAAATACTACTTGGAAAGATACTTCTATAATTTAAATGAATACTTTTTACATGTTTCCTTATGTTAATTTGCAGTTGATGACTGGTAGGGAGTTTGGGTTGAAAATGGACTTCAGGATTAAGTATGAATGAGGAAACACTTTGGCCCAATTCTGTGTTTAAAGCAGCAGCACCACCAGCATAAGCAAGGATTAGAGGCTCCACTTAATGGGAAAAATACTAAAATTTAGACAGATTTAGTGAGTACCTAATTTTGGCAGAATTCCTTAAAGTATGTTGGAATACTTACTTCCTGAACCTGTTTGCACGTAGTACTGGCTGTAAATCAACCCTGTCCCATAATGAAAGAAACTTATTCCTATGTTTTCATAAAGTTTACCCAAACAGCTGTGAATAGTCACACATCCACATTTAGGTCTCTAATTTCACTTGCTAAATGAAAGGATGAGCATGAGAGACAGGAGACTGACATGGATGTCCTGAATTGCTTTTTTAGACATGCTTCTCTCCATTGAATAAACAATGTAAACAAGGAGAGGTAGTAGATGAGAGAGGGGAGTATGGTAGTGCATACACAAAACCAATGGTAAGGTATAAGTCAAGGATATGGTAATTTGGGATGCCATGATACTTTTAAATGCCATGATTTTGGGAGTGCTACACTAGTACTGGGGGAGGAGGATGATAGTTCTTTTGTTTCTTCACAGGAATGTTGATCCAGTAACAGTGGAAATTTAAAGCTTTATTGTGTCATACATCTCTATTTCTTCAGCTCAGATTTTTAATGATTCTTTAGGTTTGTATTCCTTTAAAGCATCCTCCTAGGTTTCATTTTCTTTTGGAGGAAGAAAAATTTCACTCTGAATAATTTCAGTGCTTTTTTGAGTTCTAGGTTGCAGTTACTGTGCTAGTAGCAGGGAGCTTAGAAACCTGAGGTAGGAATGATATGGGTATAGTAGTTAAAGTCACCTAATCAACAGCATTTAACAGAAAACAGCTTTCAAGTTTGATGGTGCCACACTTTGAAAAAATTATTTGGTTTTTACAGCAGAGCTACATACTACTTATTTGTAGTAAGAAACAGGATACATATATATTTTGTGCCTTTGAATTCTTATTTTGTGTTTCAGATGGAAACTTGTTGCTGTTGTTTCTGTGATTCCTTTATGGGGGTCGTTGAATCTGATCTTGTGTTGGAGTATCAAAATAAGCATTACTCCTGCAACATGTACTTTTAAACATCTTTCAGATGTGGGTGAATGTTGGGTCAATTCAAAGGCGCAGTAGGAGATTAGTTCCTCACATTTCACAGGATTTCACTGGGAGATACACAGTGGAATTGCTAAGAGTATATCTGCTCTGTTCAGTGGAGCATTGTGATATGAACCCTAACTTGGCACTCGTTATGCCCTTACAACTACAGACCTGAGAGGCAGGAGCTGTTAGATTTCCTGTGGTACCTCTCTGGTGTGCTGCTTCTCCACACAAGTACTACAGTGCTGTGTGTAGGTGCATGTGCTTGCTGTGTCACTTGCTTGGAGATGTCAGCACTGGGAAGTGTTCTGTGATGTAAAACTAGCTCAGATGTCTTGAAAGAGCTCAGACTATATGATGAAGTGATCATATGAAGAATATGGTTCCATTTTGTGACAAGGAAAGAGAATAGTATGAAATCAAGAGGCAAATGTAGTATTGGGTTGTGCTACAGATAAAAGTAGTCACCTTTCATCCAGGTTAGATTGGATGAAGGTGGACATTCTGTGCTAGATAATGCAGATTACTTCCATATGGGAGAAAGCAAAGTTTTTGTTCCATCTGCTCCTTTGTTGCTATGTATAGAGGATGAGTTCAGAGAATAAAATATGAGGATATGATAGTGAGCAGAAATAGGTCAGCAGACAACAGGATTTTAAAGGGTTTATGGTTAATCCAGGGTTGTTTGGTCCTGGGGAGCATAATGAATTGAAACAACTGTATTACCTCAGTTTCTCTGTTGGAAATAAGTAGCCTTGGTCTGAGTTTAAGCCTCCACAAATGCTATGGTAGGAAAGGCTGCTATGAAATATTCCATAAGAGCCCATCCTTGGCTGCTTTGATTATATGGCTGTCCCATGCTCTGAGTGGAAGCCATCTCTGATCTGGATAAAAAAGAAGGACAGTATTAGAACTAATATGCTTATTTGGGGGAATACCTCTCCTCGTTAAGATTTGCATGGCTTTTTGTAACAGACCTAGCTTGTTTCTGGACCATTCACAAAAGAGGCAGATATATATATCTGTATACCCTTGCATGTGTGTATGCCTAGGTAGGAGTGAGAAGTTAAGATGTGCAGATGAATACTTGCATTTTGATCAAAAGACTGGTAGAACTGTCAAGGAGATGCTAAGAAAGGAATTCTGTACAAATGGCTGTGCTCTTCAGAACTATCACTCCTGTGGTGTGTGTTCTAAAACAGGGCATTTTTAAAACATGAACAGCATGAATTTTGCGCTCGTGAAAGGTGCCAGATTGACAGCCCTAGAGACTGAACCCTTCTATTTATCCACAGAACAGGTACAGCACAGACAGCAGCACTGCGAGCTTCCCCACAGTGTCTCGTCAATATGTCTCAACCCTGTTCTGGAGGAACCACCTGTTGAGGTGAGAAGGTAGTTCAGTCTCTTCATGTCCTGTCAATCCTTGGCCTGACTGCTGACACTGGCAAGCAGCGTGTCAACTAATGCAAACTGTGGTGGAAACCTGTAGAAGCTGGGCTGAAACATTCAGCAGATTTTACATAATGTGTGAAATATTCCACACATTTGATGTTGCTTCACTTGCCTTTTTGCTTTAAGTGACATAGGCTGAGGTCAAGGAATTGACTTTGAATCCCAAGCCTTTGTATACCATTGCAAGTACTCTGATGTTTTGGTACTGTTGTGTATGTAAGAGGACATTTCTGTTAAAACTAGTCCAGATTCAAGGCCCTCAGTCTACATCTAAATAATTAACCTGACTCCCCACAGTCCCTTTTTTTTTCTCTGTAGTTTAAGGATTAGCTGTAAATGTCATTATGAACAGCAGAAACAGATTACATAAATGTGGACTATGCTAATATTTAACCCTGGTCTACAATATTAGATCATATATCTAATTTTATGCATATTAAAAAACACTGTCCACCCACCTCCTTTTCCTCTTGGCACAGCAGCATCTGCTTAAAGTCCTTGTGAGCTTATACAGTGTTTAGTCACTGACACTTTAAAAACTTGCTTTCCTTTGCAAAAATAGATAATAAATTGTACAGATTAATTTACTATCTGCAGTGGGACAGCACTTAGTAACACTAGAAAACAGGGAAAGTGGTTTGAAATTTACAAAAGTAGAATGAAGCTGGATGTTTCCCAGGCTTCAGAAAAGAAACGTGCTTCAGCAACTCTACAGTTGGAGAGATTCATCCAAGCTTAGCCTTTTATTTTATTTATGGCTTTGGGGCTGTTTCTCAGCTACAATGAATTTTTCTACAGTGAACAAAAATCTCAGTACTAATGTTTGTGTGGGGTTTTTTTGTTTTGTTTTTTTTTGTTTTGATACAAGAAGCTGAAATAAGGATATGCAAGACTGTTCTCATGATTTGAGAAATTTTCTTTGCCAAATTTTAGATACTATCTTGAGATAATCAGATCAGTTTTACCTTCAGACTTATCTCAGAAAAATGGTTTTGTGTACATTTGTTTAATTTTAAAGCATTTATTCATATTAGTAAGTACTTAAGGCCAGTGTTAGTATTGATGAAGCAATGCAACTGAGCTTTTTTCATGATTATTCTCTATTTTTGTTTCTGTTTACATGCACACCTCATGTAACACTTCTGAGGACTGGGAAGGTGCATTTATAAGGTAGCTGCTATGCTGACTTTAAGGATTCTGGATAATGGCCAAATGATTGTTTTAATTCTTCATCCCCTGGTATTTCAAATTGCTATGATATCCCCTCCTGAATCCAGTCTAGAAAATTAGCTATAATTACTGTAATGACAGCTAATTGATTTCCCTGAGCCTTTCCTCTGACGTGTTGTCTTTCATCTGCAGACCCATTCTGAAGAGAGGCCATTCCAGTGTGAGGAATGCAAAGCTTTGTTCCGAACCCCATTCTCTCTGCAAAGACATCTGTTAATCCATAACAGTAAGTGCTAAGTTGGAGAGGAAAAAGAACTTCCTCAGTTCTCACATTTGACTGAGAAAAACAGACATATGGCACCTTGCTCCATTATGCAACTTGCTGTGTTAAATTAGTATTAAGATTCAACTCTAACCCCAGGGAGTTAGAAAATTCAGAGCCATATTCAAACCTTGTCTTTAAATACACTTTCATGCAAATCCAAATGTGCTGTAGAAAACCTAGAGATTTCTTTCTGCATTAAGTGTGATAGTGTTACCTCTGTTTTAAGAAAGGCAAAATGGAAGCAGAGAGAACTTGGTGGCTTACTCTGCTTCTGTAGGTAATCCTGTTTAGAGCTTGAAACTGAGATTCTCTCTCTTGTGCCAGTCCAGGATAATGCTTCCTGCCTCAGGCATAGAACTAGCAGCTCAGAGGAATGCTGTGGCCATTTTCCCCTCATGAGTAATTTGTTCTTGGCATTCTGTACTGGTTTTTAACTGACTGTGTAAAGGTTTATTTTTGGTGGAATTTTCTGTCTTTAATATTTATGGAGCCCTGGACTACCATTCAATCATGTGAATGTCAGCAATTTAGATTTTAGAAAATATTCATGGTCTAAAAACCTTGTAGCTTAGAAGACACTGCTTTGATTTGGGGAGTATTTACATTGGTGTGATTAAAAAAACCCCACAAATCTTTTTTTTTTTTTTTTACTCCACTATAACAGTGTTTCTGTTAGGTGAATTATTAAAGAACAATTTTTACAATTATCTTTCAAAGCTTCTATAATTTCACAAAGCATTAAGTTTTGTAAAACATTTTCCAGTGTTAAGTGTTAAAAATGGGAGGGGGGGAAGTTAAAAACCTGTGTACTTAATGAACTAAGCATTTGCAGAATATCCAAAAGCAGTAATTCCTGGTATGCAGTGTTATAGGCCTTGGGTAAAGGTCTCTCTAAAAACATATACTTTGACTTTCTTTTCCAAAAGAGTGGGAGCTCAGATAATTTGAGGTCTTTGTTAGGCTTGTGATTTGTGGCAGGTTCAGCTGTTCCTGAACCGCTGCTATTTAATCAAATATTAAATATTTTGGTTTGAACTGTAGTGACATAGACATTGTCTGGTTGGTCTTCCTTGCTGCAGAAGGAGGTGTGTCTTGCTGAGGAACAGAGTAGGTGTTTACTCACCCTTGCTGAAGCCACATCTTGAATACTGTGTCCAGTTTTGGGCCCCTCATTACAAGAAGGACATGGAGGTGCTGGAGCGTGTCCAGAGAAGGGCAGCAAAGCTGGTGAAGAGGCTGGAGCACAAGTGTGATGAGGAGAGGCTGAGCGAACTGGGGTTGTTTAGTCTGGAGAAGAGGAGGCTGAGGGGAGATGTTATCGCTGTCTACATCTACCTGAAAGGAGGGTGTAGGGAGGTGGATGTGTATCTCTTCTCCCAGGTAACTAGTGGTAGAACAAGAGGCAATGGCTTTAAGTTGTGCCAAAGGAGGTACAGATTAGATATCAGGAAAAATTTCTTCACTGAAAGGGTCATTAGGCACTGGAACGGGCTGCCCAGGGAGGTGGTGGAGTCCCCATCCCTGGAGGAGTTTAAAGCTGGGTAGATGTGGCGCTCAGAGATCTGGTTTAGCAGTGGACAGGTACGGTTTGACTTGATGATCTCAAAAGTCTTTTCCAACCAGGAGATTCTGTGATTCTATGAAGGTGATAACTTCTGCCATCTTAGCTAAAACTGCCTCCAAAATGAGTCAAACCCTTAAACCAATAGTATTTGGTGGTTTTATTATTCAGAGGGAAGATTTTTAAATCTATTTTTTCTTACTTTGGAGAAAAAAATCCAACAACTGACCAACTTAACAAGGAGGTCTTAGTACAGCAGAATATAAGCGAAGCTTTTATAGTCATACTGAATCTCTCTTGTCTGTAGCCCTATAAAAGGAGTGTTGACAGACCAATAGCAAAGTGAAAAGTGAAAGTCATTACTAGGATGAACTGAAGAATAAACAGTTTTCAGTTCAAGGCTATGATTAAAACAAGGGGCTCTGCTGTTGTCTGAGAAGAGCTTGTGTTCCTAGTGAAGAAATGTAGAAAGAACTCCTCTCCTCATGACCTGAGACTGACAAGTTGTGCTGCCATGGTAATGAGTTTCTCATATTTGAAATAACTCAGAATTACATCATCTTGCTACAGCTAGATGATAGTCCCTCTAATAGTACTGAAATATACCTGTTGCTGTAAAGAAAGGAGGGAAACAACAGAATCTCTAGATGTATTTATCTGACTTTGTTGTTCTCTGCTGTAGGAAGGAAAAATTGTTTGTGAAGCTTGAAACTTCTAGGAAAAATTGAAGTTCAGCCTACATCTTATATTCATTTAAATTCAGTATCCCATTGTTGTTTTAGAAGCAGGCACTCTGTGGAATGCTGTAGAATGTCTTAAATTTCATTTTACAAATTTAACTTACTGGAAAAAGTTATATTTCATAAACTCGCTTCTCAGGTGTTTTTGTCTTGAAACTGGCAAAGGTGTCGTGGATATAATTTTCAAGATTAAAGATGAAATGTCTACCTAACAAACAATAATTAAAAAAAACTAAACTTTTTTTTTTCTCTCCCAAGTTCTAGCTGTGTAAATGTACCTTATCTTCTGAGGGTCAGACAAGCTTTTTTCTTTCCAGCATGCTGCTGATAATACTTTTAGTATCTGTGTTCTTCCTATGTCACTGGCAGTGCTGGAGCTACCACTTTATTCTCAGCTGTAGTGTTTAAGAAGGATGTATGATACGTGCTGAGTGTAGCTCATAGTGGCTCATGAGGCTGTGAGAGACCTGGCTAACAAGAATGAGTAACCCATAAGCATTTTCATATGGATCATGCAGTTGTCTAGGGTTGTGGAGACATGCATTGAACAGGATTGCATCTGTTGAGAAGTACATCATCTTTTAAATTTGCTTTCCAAACTACAAATCTATATGCAGAATGTTTCTTAGTAAGAGAAATACTAATTAGCCCCTCATACAGAAGCCAGAAGTGGGCACTTTGTCCAGCATAACATTTGAAAAATACCCAATTCTAGGCTTCCCATTGCTTTGCATGTTGAAAAAATTTGCTATCCTGAAGGAGAATTTGGCTAAATACACACTTGGCATTGAAACTTTATGTAGCTGAAGACCATTGTAACATGTATGCACAGAGGAGATAGGGTAGAACAGTATGTTAGTTCTGAAATTTGCTGACTTTGGAGTTTTTTTAATGAAAACTGGTTGATCTTTTACTACCTTATTATTTTTATTGTTATTTGAAAGTAATTTATCTTCTCAAACCATAATAGAAGTGCAGTACTGAAATTTATAGGAATGACTGCAAACAAAACTTTAGGATGAAAAGGACAAATCCTCCTGAAGCTCAGCAAATGTCAAATCTTGTCTTAAACCATAATGATGTCATGTAAGTTTATAGAAATGATACAAATATTTCTTACTTTAGAAGACATAGCAATTTGTTCGAATTATGTCTGGTACTGCTTCATTTTTTTTTCAATTTATTTTCAGACTTGGAGCTAAGTTATTAAAAGAGTCAGAAAGAAACAAATGACTACCTAAAAAAATATATATATGTATCCATGAAGCCTAGAAGTTTTTATAATAAATAACTTTTAAAATAAATTACTTGAATATTTTTCCTTTGTTGAAGCAGTAGAAAGTTGCATGTTACTTTAGTAAAAATAGTAATGACTTCACTTTGTTAGCAATGTAGTCTCTTGTTCCCAAGACGAGGACTGAAGTGATTCACTGAACAGTTAGAAGCCGTATCAGTGTTAAACCTCCACATAAGAGCATATTAAATTCCATCCCTGTTGACCTGGGAAATTTTCTCAATAGCTACACTGGAAGTATTTTAGGATAAGACAACTTAAACTTTAATATCTTTTAGCATATTTAGTGTCATCCAAGACAAAACTGCTTTTGTTTCCAAACCAACAGAGAGGATTGGGGAGGGGCGGGGGGATAGTTGTGGTTGATTTATGGAGGAGAGAAACAGGTTATCTAGGCTTTGGAATGCCTGTGGATACTTGAGGCACCACTGTAAACTTCACTTGATTGATAAACTTCACTTACATATATTACATATATAATGTATAATGAAGAAAAAAAGGTTTTTGGTGCTTCAACATGTAGCATCAAATGGGCTTTAATATGCAGTGTACTGCAATCAATTTCCATTTGTATTGGCCCTTGCACTGGGACCAAGGCTGGGATGATTTTATCCTTTAATGAGCTATAGCAAAGAAAGAAGAATACCTCTGTAAGTGCATCATTACTACTGGAAGAAGCAGCTTGTGCTTATTAAAGTCTGCATCTTATTTATGTGGATTAGAAGACTTCGGATCAGACCTCTGTCCTGAGGAAAAAAAAAAAAAAGTGGGGGATAGTCTTTAGGTTCTGGTGATCTGTCTTTGTGATGTAACTGCTTGGAAGTTTTTTTTTGGTGTATGGCACCTGATTTCCAGTTTAGACTGTGGATTTCTGAATGAATGCTGTGTTGCAGATATTTAACTTTTAATTAAGAAGTTAACAAATAGAAGAGAGAGGTTCACTGTAATGATTTATCTGAAGAATCACGTCTTTTTTTTGCCTCTCAAAAGATGTATGCAGATTTTCAGAATACAATGTCTCTTCCCCTCTCTTAGGTAATTTGTTGATTTTTAAAACTATTAGCAATATTAACCTGGCCTCTACCATAACCTTCCAATGACATCACCACAGTTTGAATAGTAATAGTGCTATAACACTTAAAAGTTTTCATCTTTATCCTATGAGTTTGCCTCTACTGATGTGAATGAAATAGGTTACTCAAAGCAAGTATTTCTTGTTTTGAGAATTCATTTAAATTCAGGAAGATGTCTCTTACCCTTTAAGTTTCAAAAGATGAAGCCTATTTTGTCTTTTTCCTTGTTAGTATAAAGAGAGTCTTGTTGCTGGAGGTGCTGTTAAAATCTGTGCTTCATTTCACTGGAAGCCATTGCCACTGGTTGCCATTTCACTTTTGGCTGTAGAGTTGAATCTCACACTTCTGGCTATGCTGCTGTCATGTGTACTTTCTTAATTTCCCCATGACACTTTAACCTGATGTTTATTTTCTCTCTGTTCTCAGGATCCAGCTTCTCATTTGTCTTTACTGTTTTAATTAATTTTTCTGAAGCAATAAGCATTAGTGTATTTCCACAAAGATCTGGTATCTTTAAACCTTGCTTTTCTCTTTATAAGGTGAGAGAACCTTCAAGTGTGATCACTGTGATGCTACTTTCAAAAGAAAGGACACATTAAATGTTCATATTCAAGTTGTACACGATGGACATAAGAAGTACAAGTGTGATCTCTGTGACAAAGCTTTTGTAACACCCTCAGTTCTGAAGAGTCATAAAAAAGTGAGTAGAATCATTTCTATTGTGTATTCATTCCTTCTGTGTCCTTAAGGTTGTGACTAAACATAAAATCCTCTAATGCTTCTGCATTTCTGGCTTTTCAGTAGACAGCTATGATGGTGCTTAGCATTTTAAAATGCTTATTGCAATAGCAGGATTATTGGTGGTGTGCTGAATCTGCAGCAGGTGCATGTGTATAAATCCAGTGTAGGTACTCCAGCATCAGGTGTGTGGCAGGATGGGAATTGCTGTGCTGCTCTTCCACCAATCTCTGTGATGGAATTGAGATAAACTGTAGAAGAAAGCTTGCTCACTAGTTTAGCCTGAGGTAAGATTTATATTACAGGGAAGGAATGTGAAGAAAATAATTGAATAAAGATCTAATCTGCTGAGGAAAATCATCTTGGGTGTTGCCACCAAATGCCAACTGTGAGAGTTTGTTGAAATACATCCTGCATATATTATTTGCTATATAGTATACACTCCATATATGTGTGTAAAATTGTAATAACAAAACTGAGTGTAACCAAGTTACTCAGTACAATATTTTCAGCACATGATTATTGTGAGTACTATGCATTACAACACAAAATTTATATCTAAGATTGAGAGGAAAAATGTGAAGGAGTCTTTAAATGTCTCACCAACACTACCATGTCTTACAGGTGTGGGAACATGTCTTTGGAGCCTAAACTAAGTTTTTGGCAGATAGCAGACTACTGAGTTCTCTCATGTAATGGATGGCACTGCCTCCTTAATTTGTGTTTGATTTTTAACCTGTTTACAGATTGCAAAAATGAATGGAACCAGCTAGGAACAATGTCTCTGGTTTCTTTTGTAGTCTTTTAAAGATCTTGATCTTCCATTAAATGTATGTTAATACATCTGGTATTTACCTTCAGTCTGTTTTAAATGCTGCTTGTCTCTTATTTAATATATATTAAGTTACTTAGTAATTATAATTGCTGGAAAGTAAAATTTCCTGTGATTGAGTGACATAACTGTATAACCACGATGTATTTCTTCCGTATACACTTAGTGGGAGACTTCTACCTGTACTTTAGAACTAGGATGATGTGAGGTTGTCTTGTTTGTAGACTTCAGATCATGCACTATAAGATGATTGAGATTCAAATAACCTGCCTCATCAGTTGTTGTGCAACCTGTGAAATCAATTGAATTTTACTGTAATAGAGAGAGAACTTGATATTATAGGATAATTTTCCTCTCTTCTCTTATGTGACTTTTAGAATAAGGAGTATTAAAGCACATTTGTTTTTCAAGCCTGAATATATTGGTTTAAGTAATTCAAAAATAAATGGTATACAAAATAAAATTGCAGTTTTTTTTCTAATTGTGTTCTTGGAGAGCAAGACTTTAGGATGGTACGATGTTCTTGATTAGACAAACTGATTTGTTTAGAAAAAACAGACTGCTTTTCAGGCACACAATCCTTTTCATCCTTATCTATTTATTTTAATTACTTCAGTAACAAACCTAGCCTATAATACTCATACGTTGATTTCAGATTAACTTTTTGTGAAGAATCTTGCCAAGATGGATTGTAAGATACAAAAAATCAAAAATATTACCTAGAATTATTGATGGGCTCTGCATAAATTTTTAAAATCTTCCTCAGATTCTGTTCTAAAAAATTTAGTATGACTTACTGTTTCACATTAAAAATGGTCATATACATGTATGTATTTGTATTTTAATGGAGAACAGCTACCATTTATCGTATATCCCTGTTCTTTCTTTGACATTCCTTTTTAATTGTAATTGCTATTGCTTTGTGCTGTTGTCTGACTAGGACTAGCTGTAAGTTTGTGAGCATTGTAGCTGTAATGTTCTTGGAAATTTTTTTTTGGTTGTTTGGAATTAATAGCTTTCTGTCTGGCATCCCCCAATGTTACTGTTTAAAGATACAAGTGATTTCTAAAGAACTCCAGGCTAATAAAGAGGGGTTTAACATTTGTAGCCCTAATGTCAAGGAATGAAACCTATGCAAGTCTGTCCAGTATTGAAATGATATCTTCATATTCACTCTTCCTTTAGCTGCATCATGATATGTACTATGTAAGATAAGGTTTTTATGATGTAATGAAGAATTTTGTCACTTTAATGTCTTTCATAAAAATAAGAATTAATTTCCCTATCTGAAGAGTCATGTGCAAAGCTTGAAACCCAAATAGTCAACTGCATGTATAATTTAATGTGTTAACTTTCCTATCCCATTTAAAGTAAGTTAACACTTACAAATGAAGTAGTCCAAAATTCTCCACTAGAAGAGCACTCACAGGAACAAAGAAATATTATTCAATAGACTGATAAATCCTCAGTTCAGAACTGGGTGTTGAAAGTACAGTGTGAAAAATGAGAATGCATATTTGTAACTTACTGTGAGGTGATCTTGCTGTTGGCCACACAGGTTGGATGGGAGAGTTTGTAAATTTTTTAATATTGAAATAATTCTTCTTATATTAGCAAGGCACTCTAGCCTTAAAAGCTTGATCTTTTGGAAGACAAGCTTAGTGCATGATTTAGTGTTAGTGACAATTACAATATACTTTTCATGATCTGTTCCCTAAATACAACCTGACAGTAGCATTTATTGCCAACTAGATAGGATCCAGCATGCAGTTTGTGTTGACTGAAATCACTGAGAACTTGCTCTTTGGAGGGTTGTTGTCTGTTGTACCTCAGATGAAGTATGAGACAATCAGTCAGAAATCATATGCATAAATCTCCATAGAGACCTTTTAAAGCTCCAGTTCAAGTTTGCAGCAGCAAAAATTATACTAGGTTAGGTAAACTATTTTCACTACATTTAATAAAATAATAAAATTCTGTGAAATTATAAGCTTTTAAAAATACTCATTTATGGAGATTAATTTTATTAGGTAACCAAATGATTTTTTGCTAATTTAGAAACCACTGTCACACATATCAAACTGAAAAATAGGTTCTTATTCTTGCAATCATAAAAATGCACAAAGGTGAATTGGGTCTTTTTAATAGTAACTATTTATGAAATAGTAAACTTAAGAACTGAAAAGCCAGTTTATTTTGCCATTAATAATGAGATTCGTTTAGACATTTCAGAAGAAAATTGAAAAAACACCTATAGCTAATTCCTTGGAAGCTCTGCATGATGTGCTGGTGTAAAATAAGTAGTGGAAACAGTAGTGGTCAGGGTCAATACAGTTAAAATATTCCATATTTCACTTCTCAGGCTATGCTGAAGCTTTCATTCTTGTCTTTCCCTCCCATATATAGACTCACACAGGAGAAAAAGAGAAAATCTGCCCGTATTGTGGACAGAAGTTTGCAAGCAATGGAACACTGAGAGTTCACATTCGAAGCCATACAGGTACAGTGTTGTTTATGGTAATGAGCAGAGAAGCTTTCTAAATATATAACATATCTGGAAGCACGTCCACAATCTGTCTACAAACAGATATGCAGATTTACAGATAGGCCTAACACAGCATCTTTGTTAGATATTTTATCTACTTAATGTGCAAAACCAGATTCTATTCTCAACTGTAGTTATGTGTGAATGTGAGTGTGTGTGTATATATATATATATATACACACAAATATTTATATGTATATACAATATGAGTTCATCTCTGTGGCTGCTAAGGTGTTTTGAAACTCTGATTTCATATTAATGTCACTCCTGACCTTACCACAACCTGCATGTTAGGCAAATTAGAATGTTCTACCTTGAGTATGCTTTAACTCAAACTTTATTTTCTATTGCAACATCTGACTCATTGTGCTGATCTCCTGACATTCCTGGGTCCGAGTTCCATGACTTATTTTATATTGCCACCCAGATTGCATTACTGTTTCCCTATGGTGTGATGTATGTGCTTTTGTAAACACCCTGAAAATAAATTGGTCGTGTTGTCATGTTGATAGGTTTCATCTTGTGAGCTTACACTTTCATTCAAATAAGTGGCAGCCAGCTGGAAGGGATTTCTTTGTGATAATTTGTTTCCAACATAAAATGGTATAGATTTGCCTTTGGCAGTCAAAGGATCAGTTAACAAATAGCCTTCCTATGACATTCCATTCACTTTGCATAAGCAAATTTAGTTTGCAGGGAGATGACAGAATTGATGTTTTTAATCATTTGGCTTTCTACTATGTTTGGAAAAGTCTCAATTCTATCAGTCTATCAGGACCTCTTTTAGGATTACAGGTTTTATTGATTTCTGATATATTGTGATTTTTTTTAATTTGACTGCTATAGTCAATTTTAATTTGACTTTTTATCCTGGTCATGCAATCTAAAAGGCTAAGATTGACTTATCTTTAGCTTGTATTCTGTATTAAATTTCATGTTTGGAACATTTATCCCTCGTAGTAGCTGTATAAAGACAGACACACACACACACATATATATATATATGACTCTGTATATGCATTCTGCTCTGGTGGTTTGCATATACTCTATAATCAGACACAAAAGACACCGAAGTTCAAAGCTGGCAAGACCTAGAATTGCAATGCAGCAGTTCTGCTCATTCCCTCTCTTTATTCTGGTTATTTCTTCCCCTACTCCTCCTTTCAAAGTCCTTCCTGCACAATCTCATCTGTTCTGTCCTTCTCTTCACTCTTCTGTCCTGTCAGATATGAGTTTCTCTTCTTGTTTTGAATTCCTGAAGATGCAGAGAAGAGGAGGGGGAAAAAAAAACCAAAACAAACCCCAACACTTATGGAGCATGTGGTATAAGGATTTAGAGGATCCTTGGAGACTGTGTTTTGGAAGGACCAATCACCCATCTGGGCTGTACTTTAATGACTCAGATTAGACATGAATTAAAGAATATATTCATATTTCTATAATATAATGGCCTTGATTTCTAATATCTGTTAAGTTTTTTCATGAAGTAATTTTGCTGTTTTAATTCCCTTCACCTTGCCATCCCATGAAGAACTACATTACCCTTTAGTTTTCTGGTATTGAGACATACTAGACTTCAGTGGAAATTAGGACTTTTATAGTGGTGGGTGTTTTTGGCTTTCTTTTGTTTGTTCCCCTCCCCAAATGCTTAAAAGAATATAAAAATGTTACTCTAATTCTTTGTTAAAATCTCTGGATTCACATTCCATTGTTTTTTTTGCAGGTAAGTTTGCTTTACTACTTTTACTAGTGTGATGCTTTCGGTTTTTTCTTATTTCACAGGCCCTTTCCTTAAACTTTAGGCATATTTTCTGTGTACTATTGATGTTATACATCAGTTTGCACAGAGAAAGGCCGGCCCTGGTTTTTCAAGTTGATAATGCAGATAGTTCCTGGGAAAATGCTTTTCACACGTGTGCTGCTACCAGTTACATTTAATGTTTCTGTTCTCTCAAGCAGGCTTTCCTAAATTTAGGAGTTAGGCTAAGGTGAGTTGCATGAAACCACACACCAGAGACTTCTAACCTTAACTATAGAGCCTTGTGAAATTTGTAGCCACTATTATGTGAGAAACAGTAAATGAGGACACTTTGAACTTACTTGAAATAGAAAGGCACAGAAGATTTCCAGTACATTTGTAAATTAAATATGGTTGGAGAAACTACCTTGCTAGGAGGGAGATGATACAGATTGTCATTATGAGAATACTCAGTGTGAAAACAACTTATGAAAAATAGTACTGCAGAAGGAGGGGAACTTTCAGGGCCTCTTTCTTTACCTAAAAAGCTAGAAGCACTACTTTTAAAGAGTGTTACTAGTTCAGGAAAAATGCCTTGCTAAAATAATTTAGAACTGTCTGTGATAGATAAACTCTGATCCTTTCCTCTTCCAGTCTGGCTGCTTTTGTGATGTCAGTCACATTCTTGGTGGAGAATTGTGATTCACATCCTTCACTGTGAGAATCAACTGAAATGCCTTTTCATGGTTGTTTTTGACATCATTCTATTATGATTCCTGACCATTTCTTGATTATCCTGATGAAATGTGGGGGGACAAAAAAGGAAGGGGGTGGGGCGGGGAAGGAGAGGGGAGTTGCTGCTAAGTTGTGACCTGTGGTTAAAAGAAAAAAAAATTAAATGATATGTCAGAATGCCTTATGTGAGGTTTAATGAGAAAGTGCCATAGATTCATGTTGTGCTTTTGGAGAGGTGTTTTTTGATTTGTGCTGTACCTGAAGACTTCAGCCAAACTGTTGACGATGATAATATGTGCAGACTAATCACAAGAGGATAATTGTTGTTCAGTGGGCCTGAGGAAGCATAACTTTCTGAGGTATAGTTTGCATAATTTCAAAGGAAGGTAAGGGGAGTTGGTGAGTGGAATCAGTGTCATCTGCAAACAGTACAAAAAAAAGTTCAGTATTCATTTACTTTTAGTAATAAAGTTCACTGCATTGTGAAAATCCTTGTCAGCTTTGCAGGGATTTTCTGAGCAGTAAGACATTTTCAGTTCACCAAGCAGTGGAACCACAAGCTTATCTTATTCAGTGATGGACATTCAGTTTCTAAATGTTGCAGTGTTGAATACTTCATGCTCTTGGTATCTATTAATTTCTGTGGTTTTGAATTAATCCAAAACTATGCCCCTGGTTTTTTTTTTCATCAGACTTCTAAGTATCACTTTTCATTCTGAGGTAGAAGTGAAACAACCAGCCACTGTCTGTTTTCAAGAGATTATCCATCTTTGTAAATAAGCCTTCAGTGGGGGCTAAGCTTAAGCTTTTGGTGCAGCTAAGCAGTACACCATAAGTGTAAATGTTGCAAAGATCTTCGTGTCTTAGTGATTACAGCTGGTTAGGTTTGAGATCCTGGTGCAGACATTTGTGTTATCCCATTTTCTGTCCATGTGGTTAGCTAGACTTTGTTTTATTAGCTACTTTATATAAGAGGCTTTGTTCTGTATTTACAAAATAAAGCCTGGCAGAGTTAGAGAGCTGTGTATCAATTTTTATCTATCTATCTATTTATTTATTTATAAAGCTGTTCTTTATAAAAGTCGAGGTTCTTGGGTATGCTCCTTGTTTTACTTTGGAATTGTGTTTTTGATATCCTTAACAATCCATGTACAAAAAGAGAAGCTCAGTGGGATTTTGGCTTTTATTTAATACACAGCATGTGTTCTTAAATATTGTTACTCACAGATGTATGGATACATGCTTCCTTGAGAAGCAGTTTTCTTCTCTCTTTTGTCTTAGAGTTAGACTCTCTAAATGAGCCCTTACAGTACTTGGTCTTTTGCAGAAACTGAGCTGGTCTGGGGTGAGTGAACATGTCTGCGTGTGCGTGTATAGGGGGACAGGGTTGATGTTTGCATCTGAACCCACCATATTGCTCTGTAATTCATCATCTGGGTTTCCAGCCTTGGCATGACAGAGACAGCGCTCTGTAGGTCAGCTGAAACACTATAGCACATTTTCCTTTTGCTGTATCCTGTTGGTTTATGACTTCTTAGGGTCAGAGGGAGCTGGGGTTAATTCAGCAAAAGAATCCTCTGACTGTGATATAAATTCCTTGGCTCGTTCATAAATTGTAAAAGAAATTCTATGGTCTGCTCCTTGGGCTTGAAAACTGGGGGCCAGGAGGTTAATTACTTCCCTAAAGTTTCAAGCAACTTTCAGTGTTAACAGTTACTGGCTGCAGTTTGTACAGCTTAACAGTTGCCTTATGCACAGGTATTGAAATATATTAACTGTTGTCTCATGTGTGTATGTATTTGTGTATGCCTGTGTAATGTGTGTGTGTGTGTGTCTGTATATATATATATATATACAGACACACACACACATGTATCTTATATGTGTGTTATTTATACTGTTACTTTCCTAATTACTTGTATCCTAATCTCTTCCATCTTTGGGATGTAGCACATCAAGTTGTGGAACAGTGAAAGTTGTTGTGAGGCACTTTATGTTTGCAGGTTAATATATTTTTGAGTTAAGAGGTTTGAGTGTTCTATCCTTTCTGTGCTGTCTTTTGCCTACTCTGTTACATAGGGACTGGTGAGGGACAACTGATGACCCTACACATCTTCCAGAAAATGCTTACACATGCAAATGTAGGTTAGAATGTAACCTTATTTCACTTTTCACACTACATTTAGTTCAAGTGCTGATAAAAAACGAGTAAGATCTCTGTGACTTTACATCTATCCTAAATGTTTTCTGAAAAGAAGTAATGTTTCTATTCTATACCATTTAAAAGCCATGATTTAATGTGGCATCCTTACATGTTATATTCTCTAGTATGTGGAAAAAGCAGCTTTATTTTGTAAGCATCAGCTAAGAAGGTTCTTTGTAAATTCCGTATATGTGAATAAAAGATAATACCAACAGATTATGTTAAAACAGCAAAAAGCATTCAGACCGTGGACTTCCATATCCTTTGTGTCCACACAGTTAAGCTTACCTTTTCAATTTCCATTTCTGTAATTAAAAACTGGTTTATAAGCTTGTGAAAACATTTCATCATACCTGTCCCTTGGAGCTTTAGGTGCTTGTCATCTTGAGATGTCTGTCATCCTCTGCATTGAGAGCCTGATGTTATGGTCCTAACTTTGCTGTTGTAGTCTCATTTCTATGATTTGATTAACTGGGCATTTGAGCATATTTAAAAATTATATTTAAGGTCCAAGTGTATAAAAATCTAGGTCCAAATTTTGCACTTTCATGTAAAAATTCCTGAGTAACCAAACAAAATATGGGTTCTGGAGTTATAAAAATCTTTGGTTATTAACAGAAGTTCAATCATCTGTGAACATAAGACTTCAAAGTAGTTGAAGGAAGTAATGAGCTGAAGTACAGCATAACTTGTGATTATTACTGTGTAAAATATGTCTCCAAAGTTTTAATAACTAAACAGGCAACTGATTGTTCACGTATGTAAGAAACAATGTAGAGCCAGGATCTTCATTCTAGCAAACCTTCTGTCAAATTATCGTATAAGTAATTTATATTACATTAAAAAAAGATGAAAGGGAAGCTTGAAGGAACTTCCTCTCTTATCACAATGAAGTATGTGAAAAAAATGTATCTGTATCTAGTCAGTGAACAGCTTGCAAATGTCTACAGATAGGTTGTTTCTATTCAATAACTTATAAATGATCTCTTTTATCTACCAAATTTAAAAAGGAGCTTGCAGAAGGCCTCAAAGGTAAGGATTCTGCATTTCTAAACCTTTCAGTTTATACATCATTGTCCTGTTTATCTCCAGACAACAGTTAAGTCTCTAAAAGTACCTGTAAAGTTTCATGCAGCTGTCAACTTCTTGTTCTCTGTTTCCATGAATGAGGAAGTGTTCTTATAAGGGATAGGTTATTTGAATGCTAGTGACATCTTTAGATCAAATGAATTATTGATTGATTAATGCATATACTTAAAAAGATTTGGTTGACTGTTGAGTTCACTGAAGTTATAGATGTTAATGCTTCATCCAGAGGGAAACCAAATTGCTTAATTCCACTGGTAGATGCAAAGAATGAAATTATTTTTTAAAGTAAGTGTGTTGGGGGTTTTTTATTATTAAAATCTTAATACCACTGTAGAACTGATGAGAGTCTGTAAGTAATAATGGCAGTTATTTCATGCTTTATGTGCAGATTCAGGTAGCCTTCTTATTTTGTAGGGCCCTTTACTAGTCTTTAAAGTTAATTTAGTTACCAATAGCTAAGACTGCTGTTATATCATGATAATTTTTACTGACCAGATAGGACAGTTTGACTATTGGTCTTAATTACAGGTAATTGGACTTCTCTGAATAAACCCAAAACTTTGCAGAAAACAAACCTTCTCAGCTGTGAAAATACTGCTGCTGTGCCTCAAAGAATAAGACATGACTAAGTACTTAAAAGAAACAATATTAATAGGAAAAAAAAAGGCTAAAGCAGTGTGATTTTTTCCCCTTATTTTGAAAAGAATAACATTTGAGATTTTTTCTTATTTAACATATGACCATTTTTAGTGAATGGGAAATACATTTGGTTGACCTACATAGAAAGTTAGAAAGTATTCAGAAATACACCGGCTTAGTGTTGTTAATCATTGAAGGGGGGGGTGGGAAAGCAGGAACATTTAATCTCTTGTCTTCAGAGTCTGCAAGTTTGAACGTTGGTTAAGACGAAGAATATGTAAGAAATGTTTCAAATTGATCCATACCTGAGTACTGTTTTTCCATTTTTCTCATATGTGTGTTTGGTGTTTCTGGGACTTGTCTCAGATGACATCCACAAGTATTTTATCTTTCAGATCATGAAGTTATTTGGTTCTTGCCATGAGAAAGCTATTCCTGTGTGGGTTCTCTTGTACCTTCCAAAGTGCTAAATTTTGACTGTTTAATGGCTGAAAATCAGGCAGGCCAGAATTTTGTATAGGCCAGATCACTGTTTTTATTGTCTAGTCCAGAATAAGATTAGTCCAGGTGTTCTAAAGAAAGCAGCTAGTTGTTGCAGTTGGCCAAGCTTCTTGATTACTATTCCATTATTTTTCCTTCCTAGAATCCCTGGTCAAAATTAGAAGTCTTAAGAGACCTAGGATATTAAGTGCTTTGGAAAATGCTATTTGGTATCTAGAAAACTGCCCCCTCTACACAAGAGGAAACATTATTTTGAAGAAGCATTTGTCTTTTCAAGGGCTGTTTGGTATGCTGTACAACACCAAGGTGGTGAAATTTACTGAATGTTTTCTTTAAGTGTCAATATTTAATTTTTGTTCAGTAATTGGTTTTCTGGCATTTTCTAGTTTAAGTTCTGTTGAAATCACTTTTTTCCTTGAGTTCCTGTTTAATTCCTAATGAAGTTCCTCTCATGTGGGAGAAATTAATTTCTGTGTCTTAGGTTTGTTTGTGTGTACAAATTTGTGTAATTTGTTAACTGAATTCCATGCAGTTAAGGGCACAAACTTCCTTTTTAATTTGGTGGGAACATCATACACCAGGAACAGCAGCTGAGGATGAATGTGTAGAGCTGTCAAGTGCTCTATATGAACGGGTAACATTCTAAAGCATATGTCACAGATTATAATTTTGTTATACCTGTTAACCTTTTGCCCATCCTTACTTGCTGTTGAATGCTGTCATCACCCCAGATTATCTCTGACTAAAAAAGTCCTCTTGCAATTCCCATTCTGGGCTGCCCTGTTGATCACCTGGTATGGAGTGTTGCATGTGTGATCCAGATGGCCCCTTGCCTCCAAATTCCTCCCCAGGTGAACTGCCTTCTTTCCACCACAGTCAGGTGATGGTGGAGTCTCCCTTCTTCCCCTTTCCCCTACCCCAGTCTTAAGTTAGGCCTTTAAAAAGAATTATACTTTACTGTAACTGTTCTGAAAATTGACATTTTAAATAATACACTCAGAGATAGATAGATATATATGTATTTAAAGAAATAATCTTCTACTCCTTATAAGAAATAGTTCAACATCTGAAAAGTAGCTATATTTAGAATATGATAAATGGTCTATGGAAGATTCTAAAGGACCGTATTGTCATAATTAGTTGTTAATTTTTAAAAGAAATTTAAAGTTACATATGCTGCACGTGATCTGATGTTCAGTGCAATCCATCATAAGTCTTTTTCTGATGTTAGTGAGTGTTGCTCTAGAACAGTGGTGCCAAATACACCACTTGACCAAGCACAGACAGATTAAAAAGTATAAATAAACCCCCTTGGTAATTTCACTGTATAATTAAAATTCTCTATTCTCCTTAATAGAGCAGTTTAGTTCCCATTAAGATAGAAAGGCAGGGAGTTCATACATGGGGGCTAACATACACCTCTGAGAATTGTGTATAGGTGACCAAGCAAGCTGCATGGGAATGGGGTCAGTAAATATGACTCTAAATTTAACAGTATTAAATAGAAGTAATACCTGTATATGGGTTGAAAGAGCTCTATGAGGCTGCTTCCAAAACTGCCCATAACAGTTCATCATATTGAAACTTTTACATGCTGTTGACCATCTTCTCTGTGCCTGTGTTTGTTTTTTGTTTTACTGGTCTCTTCAGACACTTTTGTTGCAGTCTCTTCTGAGTAGGACTGTTTATTTGTTGCATGTTTAATTTCTCTCAGTTGATGGGCATATGTGTCACGTGTAAAGTACATGTTTGGTTGATCTTACTTGAGGTCGTTGTTTCAAAGTAATAATTAACATTGGTGTTTATATCAGGTTTTCACCTGTTTTTGTCATGAGCTTTTTTTGGTGGCTAAATTGACTACAGGGAATGCAAAATGCAGTGTGAAAACTGCAACACATGAGTAATTTGAATTATTGTATCTCAAAGTCTTTATTAAATGTCTAGCTGTAGCCACTGAAATCTGGAAGAACTAATGTGTATTTGGTTTTGTTTCTTAATTGTTCTGCTCCTAGGGGTATCTGAGTTTGGGAAATCTGAGTGCTAAACTCACTGTAAATATTGCCTTACGGCACCTTTGCAAATGTCTCAGAAAACTGTCCAACCTGAGCTGAACTGGAATGGAAGAACCCGTTGTTTAACTTTTTGTGCTACATTAAGGTCCAGTAGGCATTGTGATCTCACACTAGAGATGCACACACTTGAGAAATAAATAATAATAATAATTTAAAAAATCTATTCTATCATGACATGTTTTCAGATCAAAATCCCATATGGTTTTCAATCACGGAATTGTGTTTCGTAATCCCTGTATTAGGGTTAAATTTTTATTATGTTAAAAGCTTTGTTTTTGTTCATACAAAATCTGGAAGTACATTGTCTAGACTCTGAATTATATTAAATCCACTGCAGTTTATCCAAGGATTATTTATTTGGGGTTATTTGTACAGAAGTGCCATTAATGTGTTGAGCAGTTTGTTCTTGGACAGCATGGACGTGACAGTCAGCTGTAACTTGAGGGTAAACGTAGCATTTGTTACATCTGTCTTCCTTGAATGTTTTGCTATTTTAATGATAGCAATTATTCTTAGTTACTGTTGCATTCACAACAATACTTCTGGGCATGTTGACAGGACAGGCTGTCAAATTAAGATGTATTTAATATGCCTGCTGGATTTTGATAGTGTACTAAAGTAGAAAGCCTGGTGAAATGTTTTAGTGAAAAGTGCAGATCACAGTCTCAATTGTGGTTTAATGTCAAAGTTGCAAACAGTAACATAGAAGGTCAGGGCATTTCTCAGATATTTTCAAAATGTTTGGCTTGGTAGTTTATTTCAGAATGAAAAGATTCCTCCCACACCCCCTCATTATCCATATTTTTTATGTTAATAATTTTTTTAAAAAAAACCCCAACCAACCACCCTCATTTTGTGAAATAATACTTTTGTAGAACTTACTCTACTATTGACTGCAATGAAAAGGCAATATGGTTAAAAAAAAGGTGCACTTCAGTATGATGCCCCTGGTGAGGATTTATCATTGCCTCCAAATGTAAAGCTATTTCTAGATTTTATATATATTTATATAAAAATGCAGAGTGCCACTGGCATATTTGTTAATCAGCATCAACTACTTTACTTAAGGTGAGCCCCCTCTTAGTATGATGTTACCACATATTGACACCATATCTCATAAGCGTGCTTCTAGTGGTAAATCCAAGAGAAATTGTTGTTTGTCACAGGGGAAAGAGCTTGCTTTCAGTTTGATGCTTACTAACTCCTTTTTGTGAGGACAAGAGAAATAAGTAGATGTACATGACTTATAACACCATTTCATTTGCTCATCTTAGTCATTCTTACTTTTAATCTCCTTGTAACAGATGCATTGATTTTCTGATCAGAGAAGTTTTACATGTGGAAATCTCCAAGTCTTTATTGTGCATGAGTTGATCTGAAGTTTAATATCACAATCCTTATAATTTATTTTTGGTGGTCTTTGCTTAATTGCGGGTGAATGTGAAAGCACTGATGGGTAATGTCAGCTTTCTGGGATTTTTTATCACATAGCACTTGCTTTCCAGTTTTTCTTATAGACAATTCTAAACTTTGTTGAAGCACAAAACCCTCTCAGTTGTGGACACTTGATAGTGTTCTGTATGAAACATTGATAGTTCTGTATGAAACATTGCACTTCAGGAAACCTTAATGTGTGGAAGGAAAATATTGAACATTAATTATTTAAAATCTGTTTTTTCTCTGTTGCCATCTTGTGCCATTTTCTTATTGCAGTGTTAGAGAAAGGATCCACTGCTCCTGTTTATCTTACAGGACTTGAAGTGGGATAGGCTGTGCAAGACTTCTCCTGGGAAACACCTGCTTCCCCAGTAGATGAATTTGGTATTGGGATCATTCTTATGAGCAACTGGTAGCATGAATAACATTTGCCTAGTCTAGTTCTGAAGCAAGGAGGGAAGTTAATTTTTACTGGAGATTGAGAAGTTAGTAAGTAGGGTTGTAATAATCTTGCCAAAATCTGCTGTCCATACATTCAGACATCTAATCTGAATTAGATTCCTAGGCCCCTGGTACAGAGAAAAGGATGCATTGACTGAGGAAAGTTCAGTCAGTTCTCAGACAGGCAACAAAGTTAGGCCCCTTCCAGAGAGCAACTCATCCTAACTTTCTTTTATCCTTAATATCACTGGGATTCAGAACACCTAGTTAAAATTAGACATTTTATTTTCACATGGCTGATGTCAAATGAAGGGGAATCTTACTCTTGTTTACAGGTAAAGTAATTTTAAAATACAAGTTGTTTTTTTTTTTTATGAAAAGCAATTCTAAATATCCAAATGTTTCTTATACAGTGGCACAAACTCATCTTTGGGCTGGTTACAGAGAGACTAAAAAATTTATTTTAAGAAACTTGTCTGTTGCAAGCAGAGATTTGTTTTAAGTGGCCCACTGGTAATTTTGTAAAATCCTAAAACTCTTTGAGGTAGAAGATGAGTTACACATTTAAAAGATGTGTATGCACAGAGGAAACAGTTGCTTCTGTAAGTGTAAGGGCACTTGTATATTTTGGACATAGAGGCTACAAAGATTAAGTGAAAGAAAATAATATAAAAATAATTGCAGCAGTAAAATTACTTGGAGTCATGTTTAATTTGTTTCACTGACAATTGTTAATGACACAAGTGGGTGAGAAGTTTTTTATATAATTTAGAAAAATAGGATGTCACCAAGCATCAGTGTCAAGTGAGAGCTTGCAGTCTGGGTTACATAGTAAACTCAATTTTTGGAACAATGAAGACTTTTGAAAATTTGGAGCATGTAGTAGCTGCTTGAAGCCAGTCTTTTTCAGGTGTAACATGTTGATATGAAGTCATACTGTTGCCCTCTACTGGCATCTGCTGAAAGCTCTGAAGGCCTTACTCATCAGGTACTGTGGTCTCCAGGGTTAGTTTCTGAAGGATGCTGTTAATCCATTGCAGACAAACTCAAAACCATCCTTTGAAAGCAAAAGTCTTTCTGTCTCAAGTGACTAGGAGAGAGGGAGGAGGGGTATGACTCCTACCTGTCAATGCTCATCTGCTTACAAACTACTGAAAGCTTTAACTTCTACATTCAAAAGCCCTAAAACATAAAAATGTCTACTGAATTAATTAAATATTTGAGTACTGACAACTGTTGGAGCGTTTGAATTTCAGAGGCATGGATTAAAGACATTGAGGGTTATGGGAGAGAGTATTATATTTCAAACTGCTCAATGAAAACACAGTTATAAGGCAGTGATTCTTGTCATCATCTTAAAAATAGGAAAGCCAAATTCAGGCAATTTGTGCTTTCTGAGAGATGGCAGAATGAGAGAAAAAATTTTACATTTCAAAAGTACGTTGCTACACAGTTTTTTTTGCTGCTGTCATTAACAGAGTTATCTAAACAGTAATAGACAGAAAAGGACAGAATAGTCTTATCTACTAGATGGGGAGGGGTTACTTAATCATCTGATCTCAGCTGCCCCCAAATCTTTACCCAGCCTGTGACTATATGGAGATTTTGTGTATGACAGTGACCATCAGTTCATCAGTGTACTCATAATCGGTCCTTCTGAAGAGCTCTCTCTCTAAGCTGTCTCCTTTACATACTTTTTGTGATCCTCTGTCATCTTGTTCCCAAGAAAGAAAAAGTCCACTATCTTCCCTCTGAGCAATCATGGAGGAACACTTCATGTGGAGAAGAGATGAGAGAAGGGATGAGGCTTCATTTCTCCCAGTCAGAATGAATATCCCTTTTATTAGAGATCGTGGAGCTTTAACTGCTTATCTCTGTTACCACCACTCTGATCTTTGCACTCTAATCTTTGGCATATCAGTGAAATATGTCTGGGATTTTTTCAACTGTAAAATGTAGTTTATCTTACTGTTTTCCAGGACTGAGTATGAGTGTTAATAAGTGTTTGATATTTGGACTATGTTGACTCTCTATACATGCAAATTTTTTTTTCATGAGCAGAAAGCTATGCAGTTACTTGGTAGAATAGGATTTGCTTAACCTGTATTTTCAAATAAAGGTTTGTTACACCTTCAGTTTTAAAACTGTGTAGATCAAATTCCATTTAGTTAATAGAAAAATAGTTATTGTGTCTTATTTTGTTGCACTGTGTTTTTGTACTGGAAATAACTTGATATTTGCTTTTAAAGCACTGTGTATAGAAAGAGAAGGCAGTAGACTCAGATTCCAGTGCATTGCCTAAAGAGTTAAAAATTAAAATACTCTTAGGGAATTACACAGCTCTATCACTTTTTCCAAATTATGGAGCTAGCTTAGAAACTCTTCACTCTTTGATTCTGAATAGCTCAGTATCCACATTACACTAATATTAGTTTGGGAAAATTGATGCTAAATGACACTGGCTTAATGGAGCATTAAACTAAATACCTTTAAGATATGGGATGCTGCAAGGGAAATGCAAAGATCCTTCTGCTTTCATTTGAGTCATAAATTGTGACATAAAAATTGCAGAAACTTTTGATTAACTAGCTTTTGGCACAGTAAGTTCACATACAGCATTAAAAACCAGTAGACTTTATATTTCAGTGAGATTCTGATACCTAGAGGGCTCTAATAATGACCAGATGTGAAATAGAAGAAATATTTGGGAGCAGTTAATGCCTGACCATAAAAGTGACCATGTGTACGTCACTGTGGAATGGGGTTTGAGCAAGGGCAGTGGGTGTTTTAATGGGTTTTGGGTTGTTTTGTTTTTCTCTTCTCCTCCCTCTCCCGGCTCTCAGTGTGTATTCATATATTGCTACAACAAAATCAAGCAGCAAAGAGGAATATTTTGATCCAGCCTTGTATCCTGCTCAGCTGGACCTTTATTTGTAATTTTCCTGATGATGCTTAGGTCTCCCTTTCCTTGAACTTAGTGTGCAGACAAGGCCAGAAATAAGTACCTCAGTTTGACAAGTAACCATGCTGCAAGGCCTTTATATTCTGAGACCACATGAATGGATTTTAATGCTTTTCTTCTTTTCAGGTGAGCGTCCTTACCAGTGTCCTTACTGTGACAAAGCTTTCAGCAAGAACGATGGATTGAAGATGCATATTCGCACCCACACAAGGGTAAGTGTGGCTGAGTTTTTTATGGTTACTTGAGGATTGTCTATGAATCATGTGTGGTGAAAAGCAAGTTACTGTTTGTGTAGAGATTAGGCTATACCAACATATTGTGTATAATGTATACATATGCTTATCAAAATAAGAGACAAAGATTTAAGTCATTAACTGTTAAATTCTAATTATGACTCCTCTACTGACCTTCTGTTTTTTCTATGTTTGATTTATGTGTTGAAATAATGGCAGTACTAACTCCTTCCTTTAACCTGTGGTTATTTATAGATATAAATTAGTGTTTGTGATTGTTTGCTAAGTAAACAATTCTGTAAAGGCTCGACTGTTCCTGAAAGTTCAGTTTCTAGTGCTTTGATTCTTGCTGTCTTTTTAAAATCCAGATGCAGTGAGCTTTTGTAGAGGCTGTACTTTACTAATTGAGTACAAATACGAAGCTGCAAGATGACTTTCTTTAACTTTTATTTAAGTGAAGGCAAAATAAAAGGTAAACAGCAAATGTTGCCAAGATTATTTTTGAACCTCGGGTCTCAGTTAGCACAAAGGTTCCCTGTTTTAGGGGAAAGCCTTGTCATGAGGACAAAGGTGAGATCTTGGCCCCACTTTGCCAGCAAAAAATAGAGAGCTGTCTTCAAACAGCCCGATGTGAATTCCTTTGGTAAAGGGACATCTTCAGGTGAAGTTAAGCTGGTCTAGCATTCCATTTACTACCTGCCTCTGGCCTCCCCTTTACCATAAGTAAACAAATAAAAAGTGAGAAATAAACTGTAGCTTTTACTAGTGATCCCTTGGGAGCTGTTGCTGCTTACAGAAGTCAAGGCAACCTGGAAGCCAAACTGAGACAGTTCTTTATCTGTTAGGAAATAGGGAGGAGGATAGTTAAGATAGTAGTCTCCATATGCAAATCTACACACAGAATAGCTTTCTAAATAAGTAAAGATAAGATCAAAACTGTTTGTTTCATTTTCTGCTGTTATACTAAGATTTTGAGGGTATTAACTGGAGGACCTAGATGAAGCTTTAGCTCGTGTACGCTGAACTTTAGAAGTAATCAGTAGTTTGTGCAGTGCTTCCTGGTGGTCCACTGGTGCTGTGTCCCACCTCTGAGGTGGGAGGAGAGTGACTAAAGTTCTGTAAATCCCCTTGGGCTAAATTAAGGTGAAATGACACCAAATGATCAGTCACATGGTTTATTTATAATTAAAATAACCTGAACTTGGAAAATCTGAAAACATTGGCAATGTGGGTTCTTATTGGAACAAAATCTATAAAAGAGGGAAAAGAAGAGAAGAGAGAGACAGGAAAGGAAAGGGATAAGGAAAGGTATCACAACCCCCAGATCCCATGATGATCTCGAGACCGAGGGGGCAGTGGTTTGGAGGTGGGCAGGCATATGGCTCCCTCAGTTTGTGTCTTTGTGCGGTTCAGTCCCTGCCCCTCCAGCGAGGACTTATGTCCCACTGCGCAGGTGCCACTGTGAGGGGTGCTTGCAGAGGATCTTTTTGGGGGATCCTGGTGGTCCCTCAGCCCCTTCCTACAGTGAACTCTGGGTCACTTTTGGCCATATATATGGTGGTGTTTTGTTCAGCATGTCAAAACACAGAACTACACATCCTCCAATGTGCCTTCTGCATCCCACCTTCTGCGTCTTGCTAATTGTCTTCTGCATCTCACTAACTGCTCCTCTTATTGTTACTTTTGTTATGGAGAACTTATTGCTGTGCAGAACTTGTCTTGCTACAATGATTGAGACATTCATTAACTCTTTCAATCTCTCACAGTTGGGAGCAGGCTAATGCCATTTTGTTAGTTGTTTCTCCTTCTTTCCAGCTGTTAAATCACTTTAAGAAGTGCTATAAAATCTCTTCTGTTGTTACTGTCCTATATTACTGGTTTTGCACCAGGAGAAATTCCATTACCATGTATGTTCTACATGGCTGTGAGTGGGAGGAGTGGTAAACAAGACCAGCTCTGGAATAGTGCCACATTAATTTCTTCCTGATTTGTCATACAGTTTGAGTAGAAACAACAAAACAACAAACCCCCCAGCTTCTGTAGAGAAAAATGGGGGAGGGGGAGGATAGGCCTTTAAAGAGCCTATAATGAGGTATCTGTATTGACTATAGTGATTTACACTGAGGGATGAGTTCTTCCAAAATGCATGCTCGTTAGTGAGGTTAGAGAACTTTACAAACATTACCTTCGTTGCTTAAAAGCTGTAAATTAACGGATAGCAGTTATTTACAGCAGGAATGCATATCCTACCTTCTTAGAAAATGCTGGTTTTAAGTGGAGGAAAGCTGTGCTTTTTTTTTTTTTATAATTGTATAATTTTTTTTTGCTAGTTGTAGACATCAGTCCTGATTACCCACACAGCACAGATAATAAATATTATGTCAACAATTAAAAAAAAAAAAATCAAAGTAGATTAATTGCACTGAGTGGAAAACTTAGAGTTGTTCTTTAGCTGAGTGTGCTTTCTTGGGATGTTTCTTGCTCTTGGCTATTGCTATTTGTTTGTTGTTTGGCTGCTTGCTACTACCTCTTCTATGTAATTTGTTGCTTACATACATTCTCATATATCATATTTTGCCTCTGTTATATGTAAGCAAAAAAAAAACCCTTTGAAATTTGCAGACTGGCTCCAAAATACTTCAATAAAATCAGACTAAAAGACAAACTGAGGACTTTACGTAATGCTGAAAAAGGAGGAAAAAGAAAATAATTTAAACATTGCTTATAAATAACAGAAAAACAATTCAACCAGTGTTTGTTATTTAGCTAATAGGAAAGGGAAGAGCTAGGAAAATAGGTTTTACAGAGTAGAGATTTCTTTTCAATATATGTAGATGTTGTAAATAGGCAGACTTTGTATTGCACTAAGAACATAATAAAATTTGATTTAAAATGTCTCAGAAAATGTCCTGCTGTGTCATGTAGTCAAAATATCATCCTTACAGAAAGAAAGAACTCTGTTCACACCAAATGTGATGTGAGTGTTTCCATATCCTTGGGGGGTCACGATCATCTGAATGTGAACAGGTCATACTGCAGTTTTTCTTCTTTATGTGCGAGTGTGCTGAGCAGGCTGCTGGAAATCTTTGCAGTTGAGGTTTTGATTCTTTTTGTGGTCATGCTGTTTATATGCTACCTCTATTCTGAAGCTTCACAGTGAAGCTCATTCATATATGAATGACATTTCGTATTAATTTATCCCCAATTTTTTTTTTTTTTACTTTAAGGTAATAAGAATCAATATTGATAACCTTAACGTTACTGGTAACTTTGAAAACGCAGGCCTATTGCTATAATCTCGCATCTCCCAGCTTTCCCTCTTCATCACACTTCAACACCTTATTTAATGTCTAAACAGAACTGGACAGCAAAAAATTTTAAAGTCTTAGTAGGAGAGGAAGAAAAGTTTTCTAGCAGTATTAATAAAAACAGTAGAACAAAAAGGAAAGTTTATTATGAACTTTCACAGATTTTTAAAGCCAGAAGGAGGAGTTATGTTGAGTCTTTTCTTCTGCAGAACATTATTCATGCAGTACTGTAGGATAATAAGCTGTTTAATTGTTCAGATGAGTAAATATTAGTGGAGGTATAGGGGGAATAAATACGTATTTTTAAGTGGTGTGATTCAGACATAATCAGACAAAAGAGAGCAGAGTGTTGAAGGGAGTTTGGGTATTTAGAAAGAAGAGGAGAGAAAATTCTGAGAAGTGAATTGAAAAGAGACCATTATCTACAAGAGCACTTGTGTGCTTGGCAAAAATGTGAAGATTTATTTAATGTTTGTAGTAGGTTGGTGCTTGTAAGGAATATGGTGGTTGATATTCAGAATCTCATTAGGAGACATTGAAAAACTTAAATAATTGATCCTTGTGTGTTTGGTGTTATTTATGCATGATTTTTAACTTAGCAGTGTGTTGAAAGGAAAAAAAAATCTAGAAGAATATTATACAGGAAACAAATGAAAAAACCCCTTTTCAGTAGAGAAAACAGCTGTTGAGGATGTAGGTTAAATAATAGTTTTGTAATATCAAGATCACCTGCCTTGAAGTTTCTCTGAGCACAGAGATGCTAGCAAAGTTGCAACCTGTGCACTGATGCACCACCATGGACAATTTCTGCCATCTACTTTAAGACCAGGCGGGTTTGTCGTTACTGCCTGAGGTGTTCTCTCTTTTCCTCTTTCCTGCTGTTTCATTCTCAAGCAGGTACATGCCTCTTGCTGGAGAAAAAGGTGGGAATTCTCTAGTAGTCTTGCTCATTTAGTCAGGTTCTCTTTGCTCTGTTTTGTAGAGGTGGTTAGGAGTTACGGATATTAAGATGGCTTATTTTGAGGTTGATAGTCCAACATATTTGCACATAGTACTGATAGCTGAATCTCCAGCTTTGAGCATTTTGAATCTTTAACCTAGAGCAGTATAAGCTGAAAATTCTGCTCTATTCAAGTGTGTCTTTTTTGAAGTGAACACATGCAGACCTCTCTGGTGCTCAGGGCAGTCGTGGTCTAATTCTTCATTTTGGAAACCAGAGACTATGTGTATGCTAACAGGTAGTACAATGCAGTAGTAGATATGTGTGTGAAATGAAACAGTTGGTGCTGAGGACCTGCTGTTTGTCTTGTATGTGTTTCAAGGGTTTTACTGCAGATTATGTGTAGTCTGGTCCTGTGGTCTGAATGCACAATAGCACTCCCTGGAATGTATTAAACCTTCTGGTTTAATTTTTTTCTGAAAGGAATCCAGGCCATGCAGTTCAAAACACTTTGGAACTGTGCACCAAAGCACAGTAACATAGGACATTTGGGAAGTGTGCTTCAAAAGCACACACCTGATCTGAATATAAACACTAAAGGATATGTGTTCTGACTGTACTATGTAAACTTTTCCAATGAAGAAAGGCTATACCTGTGCAGAAATAGCTTGAAACTCCTCAGTGTGATACTAATTCGCTAGAACTTGTTCTGTGATCCTAGGCCATTTAAACAAAGACAAAATTGAAGCTTAGGAAATAAAAAATGTGATGTGTTTGCCAATATTTGTTGTTGTCAGTTTTAAGAATAAGGAAAGCTAGGAGGTCACACTTGAAATTTCTTTCTTCAGGCATCCGATGTGTTTCCTCTTCGAAAGATTGTAAGGATGTTGGCTATTCCTTTTCTTATCCTTTTCTACACATACATTTTATTTTGAAATTTATTCTTGCATGCAAAATAATTATTCAAAGAGTAAATAACAAGATTTATAAATCCAGAAGGTGTTTTTCTATCAGCTAAGTCTAGCAATGTGCAAATAAACATAATCATAGCACCCTTCCTCAAGGGCTATTCTTGTAAATATCTTGAAAGAAGACTCTGGTCTTTTGGCCAGAAAAACTGTGAAGTAGCTTAAAAGTAATAATATGACTTTCAACATGGAAAGTGTCATTGAGGACATTAAATTTAGATCTATTTTACCAGTGGGATTAAGTGCCAAACCAGATCCTGTGGATCAGGGAAGGCTGCTGGAAAAATCATTGCAGAAAGTTGATTAAGGTCTGGCAGCTGCTAAACTGAGTACAGCCTGGGTGGCCGCAGGTGTCAGCTCAGACTCCGGAGTAAACAGAGAAGGTAAGCCAAAACCCCTGCTGACAATGCAAGGAGAAGAAAATACCAACCACCTAACATTCAAACATCACCTGAGTACTGATTTGTTTCTATGAAAGTAGATGTATTTGGTTTATGTTTTTTGGTGTGGGTTTTTTATTTCTTTAAGAAGAAGAAATAAAACAACCTAAGAAAACATAAATGAGGAACTCATTGAAGTTCTTGATGAAATGAATTTACGGACTGTATCAGCTTTGAGGAAATACATGCATACTTCCAACCTTCACAGTGCAGTTTACTTCAGCTCTTTCCTAAGGCTTTGTTCAGTGCCTGACATAATATTATATAGTTTAAACATGTAGAGAAGCTACTGTATATTACTGCAATATAATTGTCAATGTTTGGCGATATCATTGATAAGTGCCCAGAGTTATCATTGTGTTAAATTGATGTTTTAATTACTTCTGAAAATAGTTTTATTACAGTTTGTTTCAGTTAAATACATAGCAGTGATGGAAAACAGAAAGAGTAGAAGCCGTTTGCAAATGCTTTTTCATCACTTCATTTGAATATTTCGTATTTATACTCTGAAAGTATAACAGATACATAGAACTTTTTACAGCTTGTTTAAAAGTCTGACTTCTGGTGGTTGAAAGACTGCTGGCTGTAATCCTCAGATTGTACTTTTCTGAGGTAATATTTAAAAACCAGAGAAATTACAGTATATTAGGTATGTTTCTTTGTTTCATGCATAAATGCCTATTATTTAAAAATGCATTAATCTTTATGTTTAAAAAAGCACCAAATATTCAGAGATTGTACTGTAAGAAATAGAGTGAGTTAAGTGGTAAGCATATTTTTGTAGCTCTGCAACTAACTTGACTTGTTCACACTTAAAATGCTTGGCTAGTGTGTGTGTGTGTGTGTATATATGTATACACACACACGTATGTGTATATATACACATATTCTTGCATGGAACTCCTCAGTAGGTTGCAGCTGATGTTATGTAGCTTCTGGACACTAAAGCTATCGGTACTTCTAATACTGTTTAGGAAGATTGATCTCCTGTTCTTGTTCTTTTAAAGCTGGGCAGCTTAGATCTGTTAGCAGTGTAGCCTCAAAAGTGCAAGGATTGGTGTGATCTAGTGACCTGAGTATCAGAGTTGTTTTGAAGTCAACTCTTGAAGTCCTTAATCTCACAGTTAGTTTGTTAAGTGGTAGCTGAGAGTACGAGTCTGAAGCTTGTATGAATGTGTCTGCATGGGCTATGGTCACACAAGAGACACCAGAATAAAAATATCCTTAGAAGTTAAGGACTCAAAACCTGACAGGATATGCAAGAGTTAGCCAACCTTGAGCTAATCTTGAGTTTTATTCATGAATTTCATGGGAATAGGTATAAGTCATGATAAACATGGAAGCTAGGCAGTCTCCTGTAGAGGTTTTCTCTTCAAGCCTGTGTTTCAACTTGCTGCTGGGACAGTACAAGGAGAAAACTGTCCTCATCCATGTCCTGAGTTAAACAGTCTTTCCAAGGCACTCATTTGGAACTTTACACAACCCTTCCTATTGTTTTAAAACAGGTCATGTGTTCTAGAAACAGCATACTGTGCTATTGCCAAAAAAAAAAAAAAAAAGGTACTAAATATAGTCTTCTATGCACATGACAGTGTGTAATGAAATATTATGAGGTGTTGATTGAATTTTGAATTTTTTTTAATATTAGATTTTATTTATATTTCCCTATTGGTGAGATATGAGTGAGTTCCCAAACATCTGTCAGAGGATGATGACTTTGCCAGTGCAAACTGTGGTTTCCTTGCCTGGGGAATCTGTGTTTGTATACAGAATATAGAAGGTTTGAATCCCACTGCACCTATATTTTCACACTGTTTTTTAGTGTAATGTTGGCTGATAATCATCTTTTCTTTGTAGAGTGAGTTTTTTTTATATATATGTATATTGATATTCTTTTTCCAAGAGCAAATCAACATTATTAAATTTTCTTCATGGCTGATTAAATAAACCCTTCTTCCCTGAATCTTAGGGGCAAAAACCCAAAGAAACAAAAACTTTACAGATTATAGGTAGCAAATAGGCAGAACTACTGTGAAAAACAGAAAGTCAATGGTATAGTAAATTACAACTAATTGCATATCCTAGAGCTTTTGAAGAAATTTGCCTTTTTTTCTTCTGGCAAGTATTTCAGTGAAGATCCATGTTTTTATTTTCATTACAAATTATTGCAAGAATTTAAGGTTTTGGTTTTGGTGGGGTTTTTTTGGTTGGTTTTATTTTTTTTTTTTTTCAAAACCTCCAAAACAGAATTGAGAACTTGTCTAACAAAAACATCAGTCACTTCTAATAAAAGTGACTTTTTGTTTAAATTTGCCAAAGTCTTTTCACAGTTGTTTCAAAAAGAAAGTTTCTATGCCTGCTCTAGTTATTGGAAATATATTTTTTTTTCAAAACCTCCAAAACAGAATTGAGAACTTTTCTAACAAAAACATCAGCCAATTCTAATGAAAGTGACTTTTTTGTTTAAATTTGCCAAAATCCTTTCAAAATTGTTTCATAAGGAATGTTTCTGTGCCTGCTCTAGTTATTGGAAATATTTTTTTTTTAAAGATTTTACTTGTCAACTGAGGAAATGTGTACTTGTAAAGTGATTGTTTATGGAGTTTTAATCATTACAAGATTCAAATCCCTACTGCTTCTTGTACAGTTGCAAATTCTCATCAGCCTTTGTCTTTGTGTGCCAAGATTACTTTAGTAATTTAAAGCAAGTCTGATAGTTAGGTAGACCTCTGTCTGTGGGTGAGCCACTTGCTGTAACGTCCAAAAACCTTCCAGTTACTAAGAGACCATCTTGTTCTACATTTTCCACACTTAAATACAAAACTGAACTCCATTAAGTCACACCATCTGTGATCTGAAGTGACTTAGCCTCTCTTCTCAACAGGGGATGTGTTGCTAGTGGTGATGACCTAACAGAACGTATCACTGATGGTTTTTTGCTGATAATCAGCTTAGTCTTTTTTTTTCTTTTTTTTTTTTTTAGGGCTGAAATGAAACTAAACATCAGCACACAAGCCACCCTTGTTTGAGTAGGCACTTTACTAGTAGTCTTTCTTACTGCACTATACCTCCAGTCCCAGCCCTTTGATGAAGGTGAAAGCTGGTCTTTTAAAAAGAATTGAGCAATCATTGTATGTCACCATTTTGCTGATAGTGAGGCTACCCATTGCTTTTCTTAAATGTAGAAAAAACCTGTGCATTGACACTGGAATTTGCAGAGGATTAAAGGTCTGTTACCACAGCTGCTGTCAACAGGTTTTCTTGTAAAAAAGAAAAGCTGAGGGTCTTGCTTGGCCTGACCCTCAGCACAGTCTGTGGGGAGTCTCTAGACCCAAGTGGTAAGATCTGTCCTGTTCCCTAGGACTTCATCGCTGTTCTGCTTAACTTTTGGTCAAAGTTTGCTGTTAGTGAGGCTGCAAGGTAGATTGTGGGTTGCTTATGGGGTATACATCATGAACCCTGTGTTAGGCTGCCTCTGGTTAGACTCTTTCCAGGCCCCTGAGATCATGCTTTTCAGGCTGTTGTAGTCCTGAACCTTCAGTTCACATTTAAGTGGGGTTTTTGTCAGGATGGTACCTGTCAAAAACCAAGACACTGGTCACCATCTTTGATACACGCTGTGTACAACTGGCTGAAGAGCTCCTTAGTGTGGTTTGAGGGACACATCAACACCAATAATTAGTAGTAATTGAAACAGTGTTGGTGGTATTAGGAGAAGGCTTAAAACACACAAAGCAAAAGAGTTTATGTGAAATGTGTAGGTGTCTTAAACTTAGCCTTGTTCCCTCAATGCCTAAGGTACCCCTTAAATAATACTTCCTGAAGTCTGTATTTCTCACTGTCCTGCTGGTTTGTAAGCAGATAACACCACTGTCTTTGCTGCATTTTCAGGTTGACAAGGCTGTAAGATTTCCAGGGTTCTGCTTGAGAGGTCGGCTCTTGGTAGCTGAGAGCCCCAGTAGTGTATTTTAATGTTGTCTGGCTGGTCATGTTTGTTCATTCTGGGCCACATTTTTCCATTCTTGCTGTTTTTTTTCCAAAACAATTTTTTTACTAACCCTGTGTTCAAGTGATAATGCAAATACATGTAGCAGCAAGTGATATTTAATAAGAGTAATACAAATATATTCAAATTCTCCACATAAGGTTTGAAAACAGGTAGTGTTACTGTAGCTACATCTTGTGCATAGGCATTGTAAGACTTTGCCTTTGGGACCAAGGGAAAGCTCTTTGTTTTAGAATAATGAAAGTAATTAAAAAAAAAAGAAAGAATAAAAATCAGGTTAACTAAAGGATGATCTTATGTATTTTAAAATATTTTGCTATCAAAAATACAACCTGATATTTTTTCCTTTAGCTCTATGTTTCCTGTTGTGAGACTAAATCTCACCCAAGAAGCCTCTGTGCCCACTGTTTCCCAAGGAGTTTAGATTGAGACCTTTTCAGGCTTATTCAGGTTTTACCAAGAATCTTCATGTACCCGCTGGGCCTTACTGTTCATTTTACCAAAATAAGTCATTTTTGTCTCTGGATTTACCTGTTATGCAGATTTCAATTTTGTATGTCTTCAGAGAAGAGGTTTTCTTTTCTGATCCATCACCATTATGCATGTCTGGCAATTTTCTCATGTCACAAGTGTAAGTGTTTACATGTAATATAAGATTATGTTTAAATATTTACAAGTGATATAATATCTGATATGCTTTTTCTTGTTTCTCTGAACTCTGAATGTTCAGTTTTCAGCATGTGGAAAATGCAAATCCAGCAAGTTTATAATCATGTGAAACTTAACATGGTCAATATGTCTTACTCCGAGATTCTCATAATTCTAACGTGTGCTTAGATGTGTGAACATGATCTATAAGAAGAAACATGCAGTATGTGAAATTCTGAAGTAAATCAGAAGTAAATCTGCTGAACTCAGTAGGATATATTAAAAAAAATGAGCATAAGAGATTAGATCCTAGATAACTCTGGGATTTTAAGTATACTTGGTGTGTCAGTTAAAACCTAAGCGTTAAAAAGGATTATTGACTAACATTTCTATACTCATCGAGTTCACTTTGAGTAGTACAAATCTGCCATCACTGTAGTAAGTTAATTTAACCAAAAACGTTTGGTTTTAACTTGCTCCTGCCACCTTGGATGGAGCTGCAAGAACTGTTCTTAATTTTCATTCATTTGACTCTTGAGCTATGATATAGTAGTGTCTAGCTTACGCTTTTGTTGCTGCTGAGCTCATGTTATAGTTCTAAATTCAGATTTTAAAAGTTTTTTGGAGATACTCCTACCAAAGTCATTCATGTTTTACCTGTGTAATAAATTTTACCAGGTTTACAGAAACCACCACGAGCACTAGTGCTAAGCTAATATACATGGTGTATTTATATTTCTTAAGGGAGATACAGTCAACTACAGCAGCAGTTAGCAGTTCACGTATTCTGCATCTAAGTGTTTCCATGTGCTGTGGTTGCAGGATACTCTGTACGTGTTCTGTCAGCCTGTTAAAGGTGGTGTCAAATGGCTTTGAGAATTTCTCATGTTCTGATGTCTTTCTCATGCAAAGCACAGTTTGCATAGAATCCAAGGTAGTCATTTGTGATTCAGCAGTCCACAGACACATGAAGTGTGCATTGCAGGCACTGTTTTATTTGTCATAGTTGTTAAAATGTTGAATTCCTCTCAGTTTTAACATAGTGAAGTAAAAATCATCAGAGATGGGAGCTTCTCAGTTAACCTACCAGTCCTACAGCAAAGCACCTTCCAGTATACCAAGTCCCAGCTGTGCTCTTCTTGGCCTTTCTTTGTTTAGAGGCAGGAAGGTTATAACTCCTGATCTACATATTTCTACTTGTACTTAAAAATGTGATATTAAATCACTGCAGTATCAGCTACATCCTGTCTCTCTCTGCTCCCTTTCTCATTTATATCGTCAATAAAAGAAAACACATGCAGTCCTTTGGCTTTGCTGCCACCTTAGTCATGGCCTGGCAGATGCTTTTTGAACAGAGGGTGGATTTATAGGACTAGCAGTTGCTGAGTTCTCTGGAGTCAGACTCGCATTATCTTCCCAGTGACCTCCTGTTTTTTTGACAGTTAGCAGGTTTTTCCCTTTGCTTGATGTTTTAAATTTGTCCAACTTTTTTTATGAGCTCGTCATTGATCCCTGTTGTCCTTTTGTGGTGGTGTTAACTTTCTTGCAGACTTATTGCTGTAGTTTTTATCTATTTTTTCTTCTGTTCGTGTTTAGAGCAGTGGCGGTTATGCCAAGCCAACATCATCTTTTCCATGTTACAATAATTCCCTTCTGCAAATACTGTGCAGTGGAAATTGATATGAGGGGAAGAAGAGGGAGAGAGAAAAGGAAAAGCACAGAATATTTTGTTTTGAAGAAATCAGTCTCTCAGAATGATGTCTTCTACTAGACTGACAAAAGTCTTTTTCTCTGCAGAGAAACTTAGGGTCAAGTTTTGCTCTGGACAACACTACTGATTTTCCTGAAACAGACACAAATGTGAATGAAGGGCAGCTTACCTTAGTGGGGAGAGGGGAGAGGGGACTGGTGTGAATCAGAATTGTGTCTGCTGAAGTCGCTAAGGAATCTAAAATTAGATCAAAGACAGGTTCAGATGTGTTTCATGCACTACATATGTGAATTTCAATAGAAATGCCAAGGGGATGGTTAGCTATATCCATTTTTGCCATGGAGAATGATATAAATAGCCAAACATAACCTTGGGGAAGATATTGTAGCCCAGCTTTGTGACTTCAGCTTCCCAGAGTTTATGACTCTTTATCCAAAATGGAATCCTGAAGTCCATTTAACTCTGAAATGAATGCGATAATCATAATCAAGTTAGCTCCTCAGGTACCTGAACAACAAGACGATAAAAAGGGAGCAAGTACACCTGGTACAGTTTGCAATAATGAATGTTTTCATAGGTGTTTAAGATGAACACATCATATACTTTGCTTTGCACTTTCTGTGGAACAACCTACATAGAGAACGTCTGTTTTCAAAGAACTTGCAGAAAATGTGGTTTATGTTAACCACAATGCAAAACCAATTAAAGGGCTGTTGCAGAAACCTGCTTTTCATATGGCTTATTCATACGTTTCCTTAAAAATTGCAGACCCTGCTCCGTGAAGCCCAGCAGAATTCCATGTGACATGAAGTTTTTGGTCTAGATGATGGGTTTGTTTTCTGGTTTTTTGTTTTGTTTTGTGTTTTGTTTTTGTTTTTTGTTTTTTTTTTTTTTTAGATCAGCTGAGATCTTTTTTAGGTAATTTGTTATGTTTTACTTTATACTAAGGAATCATGGAAATTACAAAATTAAGATAATGAGGAAAAAACACAAAGATAATAAACATTTGTAAGGAGAATCTTGCACAGCAAAGCTGATTAGTGGCTTCCCTTCAGGCCACTTTGATTATATGCAGCTGGACACTGCGTACTCAGCCTGCATTGGTAGAAAGATTTGTCTTGCGTCATACTGAAATGTACTTTATTTATCTCATCCTTTACTCATATCTGCAGTTGAAATGCCTTTCCCCATCTATCTAATTTTGGTGAGCTAGAGGATTCCTGCCACTAAAAGTGGAGATATTTCTGTCTGTGACACTGCCTGTTCTAGGAAATGTGATGGGAGAGTAGTTCAGTTTCTTCACTCTGTAGCTTCAGCACCTCCCCTGAGTTGTTCCATTTATCCTTGAATCCTGTATTATTTCCCAAAAGGCCATTAAGATTACTGCCTATTATTTGTTAATTCATGGACTTAGCATTTTTATTGCCTATTGATTTTCAGTCTTTGTTTTCTGTTTAATTTAGTTAAAAGTGTTTATTTTAAATACCCATCTTCAGAACTTAAGTAATACAGAATTAGGGACCACAGAAAAAAAGGAGGATGAGTGAAATAAATATAATTGATTCAAAATTAAGGTGCCTCTAGAGCATAAAAGTTTTAGTGAGGCAATGTGCAGTGCCATAATACTAACTTCTGCATTTAATTCATTTATTTAAATGTTGGTTTCCCTACAGTTCTTTTGTAACTTCAGTGGACTAAAGGAAGAATTACACCTTATATTTAAGTTTCTATATTAAGGAAGAATTTCAAAGAAGAAAATCTTTATATAAGTGGTTTTCCATACATATCTCTCTCTATTTGATGTCAGTGAGCTTGCAACTTTTATAACATCGTGTGTTACAGTAGCTGCTAACCAATAGTTCTAATAAAAATACAGATGGCTTGGTTGCCATCTGCACTTCTTTTGAGATTCTGCAAGGAATATGTGATTAACCTTCTGTCACCACATCTCAAAATATTTTTTTTTTTTTCTCTACCATAAGCTTTCCTTGTACCTCCACTTCCTCCTCTCACCTCTTCCCCTGCTTGGAAAAATGCTAACCTGAGGTTTTCATAGACATCTGACTTGTCTTTATGCTTTAAGCTTTCGTGGAGGATAAAGAAACATTGGAATTTTATGTCTCTGTACCTTTCACATTACGAAAAACAGACTTCCAAAATGGCTGGGTTTGAAAGACCAGAACAGATAATTAATTCATAAGTGGGTGTTGAAGTGGAAACTGTCAGGCCACAGCTTTCCCAGCTTTCACTTAATCATTTGAAAGTCGTTTTCTGTTGTTTTCACTGACTGTAATCCCTTAGAGAGAATATAAAACTTGCACCATCCAGCATGGAATTCCACTCCTCTAATGACTTGGGCTCTGTGTTGACTCACTTTCACTCACTTTCACTCACTGTTGTCATTTCATACAGGAAAAGCCGTACCAATGTTCAGAGTGTAACAAGGCTTTCAGTCAAAAGCGAGGCCTAGATGAGCACATGAGAACCCACACCGGAGAGAAGCCGTTTCAGTGTGATGTGAGTTGATCTATCCCTTTGTCTTCTTGACTTTGGTGCAGCAGCAGGACTTAATCACAGTGACACTATGGCCTTGCACCTATTGGCTGTGGTTTAAAGTTCCACTTTGTATGCTCTTTGATTACTTACCTAATGAAAGGCCATTCAGGGAATTTTATGTACCCTCTTCAGTTGCCAAGAACGTTGCACACCCTTTTATTTTATGGTTTTGGATCCCTCAAGAATTATTTTCACCATTATTTATGTAATTTGGATGCTGCAAGTTAACAAATTCATGCTGGTTTGATTCCTGTGTAAATCGTATGACAGGTTAATAGTTGGAGATTAGCTTATACAGGAAAAGGTGTTTAATTCATTGCATGGAATCTGAATGCTTCTGATGTTGTTGAATGACACAAATATAAATTTTTTATTTCTGTTTAGTGAAGTTTGGTCTGATATTTTCAACATCTGCTTATAGGTTGGATTTGCTCCTTTTTTTTTTTCTTTTTTCTCTTAAATGGTTCAGTGAGAAATCACGGATGCTGTGTGTGCTTGCAGTGCTGAAATGCAGCATGTCATATTGCAGTTCATAGATCACTGTCAAGTACTTTTCATTCAGCATACCTCATCCTGTATACAGTGCATCTCATAGGTAGGTAGAGAGGCTAAATGTGCAGAAACTGTTGGAAAAGAATGTCTTTCAGAATTATCAACTGCCAGAATTTAAGTTGTTGCTTGAGGATTTAGAGAAGGGCATCAGAATTAGGCTATAGAATTAGTATAGGTGCTTTGTTTTCTGATATTAGCTCTTAACAAACTGGTCACAATAGAACCACCAGCTTTTGGTTATCTCCTAGATGGCTCTGAAGAGTTGTGAATTTGTTCACAAATTTCTAAAATTAGAGGCAAAATTATAATAAACACTTGGCATGAAAGTTGCAAGGCTCTGTTAGTTGATTTGACTTTTAATAGATAATCTGGTGACATTTCATTGAAAATAAAATGCTTTAATAAAAAATTTTGTTTACAATATTTTGCTGATGTCTACAAGTCAGGAGATTTGCTTTATTCTTTCGGGATAATCCTAGCCTGGCTCTAGAACAATACCTTGAGGATTTATCTCATTCCAAATCATTGTCAATAACTTCTTGAGCTTTCAGATTGCTACACTGTTTATCAGCAGTTGGTTAGCTTGCCATGTAAATGCAATTTTTCCCACACTGTGTATCCAAGATTCACTGGTCTTGGATTCCCAGTGTGCTTTTCCAGATCAGTTTGGGGTGGTGGTTATGTTTTATTCCTTTTTCTCTCTTTAATTGAAAATAGGAGCTGTAAGGAAACACACTTCCCTGCTTCAACTTGTTCCTTCAGTTTTTCTCATTAATTAAACAGAACTGTATTTTTGCAAAACATTGTATTTCTAGAAACAGTTGTAATTTGTGTCTAGTCCTGGTCCTTCTGTGACAATTTTTATGTGCCTTCATTTACTGGAGATTTTTTTTTTTTAATGCTTTGAGTAACTGCCATGTTTCACTAAATTTATTCTTCAGTACTAGCCTTTTGCTAGCTGCACATTGCAGAGATTGTTGAGTTTTTGGGGTTTGGACATAAACAGCAGTTGTCTCTGCTATTCATTCACACACTCTTCAGTTGCCCAGGTGCCTATTGTGGTCTGCTGCTTAATGCACACTTGGAGAGTGTTGACAGTTTTGTTTTCAATAGTTACTCCTTCCTTCATGTGGACTCCACTTGTGCAGATGCTGGGGACGTAGTAAATGTCACCCAGAGCAGACTGTTCCTCCAGAGCTGTCTTGTACATTGCATATTACCAGATGTTTCAACAGAAGTTACAGGAAAACCAGTAGTGGACAGTTAAAGGAAAATGTACCCGTGGGAGACACCTATTGTTGACTCCCCAATACTAAAGATTGCTTTTTATACTCAAATATTCTCACCTAATTTTTTTTTTTATCCTGCTAAAGATGGCTGTAGATGTTCTCATTATTTTTCTTGTAATGACTTGAGTGGTAATTTATGTCAATGACTTCCCCAATTTCTTAACTGTGGAAAGAGATTGTGGGGAGGGGAAAGTATCAGGTTACTGCAGTGGAATTTCAATAAATGTCTTTTACTTCTTTCATTAACAGAAAGGATTAATAGCCATTCCATTCATTGCTTTTTGTCCATGTGCTGTGTTCCTTCTTAGTTAGCTTCTCTGAAGTTATTTCTCTTTTCAACATTTTGCATGGTGACTTCCCAGGTTCATAATAATTTTTTTGTTACTATTTTCTGGATTTTTTTCCTCATTTCCATTGCATGTTTTAAAGGATTAAAGTAATAAAAGTCGATCAGTCCAATGCCCAGACCTACTAAGAATCCTTTAAAGGTGAAAACCAGGCTATGTTTTCAATGATCAGCATATTCATAAATGTAACCATACATGAAGCCATGCTGAGAGACAAACGTCTTCAGACAATGGAGCGGTTTGGTCTTGTTTCCTACCTGGCATTAGAAGCAGTCATAGAAGCTGTTTGTCTCTTTCTTCTAAATAACATTAACATTTTCTGTCAGAATTTTCTTTGTTTACTAGTACCATTAGCACTTACAAACAGGAGTTACCTTCAGTGCAAAAGATGTGAAGAAAGAAAACTTTTGGCTATTGAAAAAAACTCGTGTATTTTATGGGTTCAACAGGCTTCACTTGACAGTGCACTGCTCCTCACCCAATATAAGCTATTACATACCAATTTTTTTAGACTGCATTTTTGCTTCAAATAGAATTTTCTTTTAGAATCAGAAATAAAAGCTGTCTCTTCTCTTCCTCTCCCTCCTATTTCTCAGGTATATGGAACAGACATTACAGTACAAGCTTGTGCTGCATGTGAAAGTAATCCTTGTACCCTGTTTGATGAAGGTGCTACAGTTTCTTTATGTGGCTATTTCTGTGTCTTATCAGTTAACAGAAGTATTTTCATAACTCACAGTTAATGACTCAAAGCTTTCACATGCCACTGATAGTAGTAGAAATTGAATATACCTATTTTAAGATGAAAATTCTAATACATTCCATATAGCAAATTAAAAAAAACCCTGAAATATGGAAATATAAAATGTGTATTTTCCTACTATGTTAGATTTCTGTTCTCTGAAGACCAGCCTGTTTTTACTGGAAGGCCAGTTGAACTTCAGTTGCCTCAGAGACAGCAGATTATTCTTTGAGGGCAGAAAGGTCAGACACTGCGTGTCCTGTTTTTTTTCCAGTACAGTATTTCCCTCTGCTCTGCCTTTAGTTGACCCTACACTTACTTTCAAATGTCAGTCTTTTCCATCCTCCCTACTCAATCAAAACTTTGATCATTTTGAAGAGATTGATTGAGTTCAAGTACACATTAGCTGAAGCATGGTTGTAAATCTATAAAATGTCCAACTTGCTTTTAAAATTGATTTATGAAGCAAACACTTAAAAAAACCAAACTAAAACTTTTTATACATAAGTTCAGCACAAGATCTATCTTATCTTTAATGATCCTGTGCATTACGTGTCCTTTTTGAAGAAGTTGGATAGTAAATCATGGTAGAGCCTTGAAGGAACAGCAGGACATGTTATACCAGTTACATGAGTATTATAAATGAAAAATATGTACTTTAAGACTATGTTATAAGATGTTTACTTTACAAATTGAGAGGTGTGTGTAAGATAAACAAAACACACGTATCTTGTATGTGTGTATATCCTTGACAGGCTTCCTGGCTTCCAAGAACTATGTTGTGTTTAGTAGTATATGATACTTTTGGCATGTTAAGCCTTGTGAGCCAGCATGATGGTTATGATTAGATAAATGTTATGAGTTGACTTTGTGTGTTCTGTGGAAGAGGAATAGCAAATGGTATTTGGCAAAAGCAGTGTTGAGACCTGACTGTTCTGTAAGTGGCATTCACTGTTGCATAACAAAAGGGTGACTGTTGCTTGGGTCTGAAAGAGGTAATTATACATGGAGGGGAAAAAAGCTAGAGAGTTAACAGTTGCTGTGCAGAAGTCCTCGGTATTACATCATGTCATAAATGCAAAATGTTCTGTTGCAACAGCACGTACAGTGTTCTTGTCTGGGGAAAAAATTATTTTGGGTGCAAAACTTGCTTCTGGCAATTGCCCTTTTTATGGTTGTTGTATGGTTTTGCCTTAATTGGCATAAAATACATATACTGCAGGTCAAGATTGTCTCTTTGGATAGTTAGCTCCACTTGTCTGTCTTGGTTTCAAAAGGAACCAGTGATCATTCAGCATTTTCATTATTAGTTTGATACCAGTATGAATTTAAAACTTTATTTTCCTAAGGAGGGATTGTGCTGGGCTCTGAGAGTTTCCTCTACGTGGAAGACATTTTTGTCTGGAATAAACCTGGAATTCTAAGATTGCAGGCTTATGGATGTTCTTTATTTAATTACATGACTCTTGCCTATTTCGTTATCAGATCAGGAATACACTTTCTATATTTTTTTTTCCTAGTAAATTCATGCATTCACTATGTACCAGGATGGAAGGTGAATATGATTATAACTGCACAATTTCAACTGACTTGATGTCTTGCCTGCAAGTTCTTAACTTTTTATTCTAACTCCTCTTGGCTGTGCTTGTTCTTAACCTTTCAGTTTGACTTGAGTACAGGCATTTTTATGAGAAATGATCATTTTAGCGTTGGCAGAGTCCCTCCTTCCTCTATCCATTTATTCAAAGGTAGATTGAACTGGAGTGCTTGGAGTACAGTAGAGGAAGGGAAGCTGCACACCAGATAATATAGCAAAGGAACTGCACTTTCATTTGCCAGATGTCTTCTCTTTTCTTGGCAAGGCAGAGGAAGACTGGAACAATGAGAGTTCCTCTATAATAATTATTAACCTTTCTTGCAGTCTTCAGAGCCTCTTTTTTTCTCGCTCCTCCCTCCTTGTAACTGAGCAATTTGAACTGATTTTTTAGGAATCCACAGATGTCATTCTGGAGGTCAGGAAGGAAATATTTCATTTGAGGTCAAATTGACAAAGGCTTGTGATGTTTTGTCATATTTTTTTGCAGCATCACAGATAGACTAGTAAGTTTAAAACAAAACAAAACAAACCACAACAAACAACTGAACCACAATGTAACTGGGACGCATCAGTGTGTTGATATTTTGAAGATTCAATCTTTTTCACCTTCTGCTCCCCCCTCCCACCCCCCTGTCTTCCTTTGCCTGTGGTACCACTATTAATGTACGATGTTTAAAGATACCAGACAGAGTAATAGTCTTTAAGGTGCATTCTGAAGAAGTTATTCTTCCAAAGACCAGCTCATTTATTAAGTACTCCAGGTATATGTGGCTGTGGCCTCAGTGGTGTAACACAAGGAACATTATGCATACCTGAAGTTTTAAGACTTCTTTTGTCTTTGTCTTGTCTCCACTGCCTTAGGTTTGTGATCTGTCCTTCAGCCTGAAGAAAATGCTGATCCGACACAAGCTGACTCACAACCCCAATCGACCGATGGCCGAATGCCAGCTTTGCCACAAGAAGTTTACAAGAAATGACTACCTCAAAGTGCACATGGAAAATGTCCATGGTGAAACTGACAGCTAACTACAACGTGTGTGAGAAGAATGGATCTCACGTGCCAAAGTGCTCCAGTTGTACGTGTACAAACTCCAGACTTCTCACCTGACTAGTAAGCATAGTCAGGAGAAACAGTTGTCATGTGTTCACGTGTTATTTTTCCCACTTTTTAAAAAATATACTAGTAGGATAAAAACCAAAGAAAGTAAAACATGGCTTGAAAATAAAAGTTGAAGATAAAAGAACTTTGGGAAAATTTTATCCTCATTTAAAAAAAATTTTAAAAAGAAGAAAAAACTTGAAGCAAACTTAACCTTCTTAATTACAGTGTTAGAAACTTAGATATTGGTAGCATTACTGTGAGATCCTGGACATTTGGAACTGAACCCTTGGCTGTCTGCAACTGTATTTCTGTATCTGAGCTTCAAGACTCCATTAAAATTCTTTAATTTGGAACCACACAGAATTTGTCATTCTAATTGACTGCTGATTGCACCCAGGCATATTTTATTCAGATCTTGGTTCTGCATTTTGTTGTAACATGATTTTGTCTCATTTTATTTGCAGCTTTCTCATTGCTAGATGAAACTCATTAACTTCAGTTGGTTCTTGAGATGCCAAAATGTATGAGTACAGAAACTGTGGAAATCAGTCACGTTAAGTATTCCTGTATGAGCATTGAGGAGGATGTATTTCTTCTGGTTACATGAAACGAGGCTGAAGTGAAAATTTTGAGCAATTTAATTTAAGTACTATATTCTTACTCATCATTGTGACTAGCAAGGCAAGTGGAAAGACACCTTAACAGAGTAGCTTGAGCAGCTACAGTTACCTGGTTAACAGGTATTTGGTTTCTTGGTTCCCAGTGTGTTTCTTCCTGCTGAATCAGATGCCCTGGATTTCTTCATCCCGCTTCAATACCTTTGTTTTCTTAAGTCTGTTAATCAGCACTGTGAAAAATACTGTTTTACAGCTAAGTGACAATCAAATTCTTCATGTTAGCAGATTGTTTACTGTAGTAAAACTCTTGAAAAGAGTTCCCACAGGCCTTCTTGTAACACAGCGAACCAAGACATTTTTATCTACAAGGACAGTGAAACTGTAACTTCAGAGGGTGATTGCATGTGAAATTCCTGGGTTATCAGCAGTTAATATTAAGGCTCTATCATTAGTAAACTGTTCATATTCATTTTGGACCTGTCAGTGTTTTGTAAAATGAACTTGCATTGGGACATTGTGCTTCTAGTTTTCATGGGGAAAAAAAAATCAGCTTTCTGAACAGCATTGGGGACAATTATGCTGAAATGGACAGCACAGTTCTTCACCTCACAGTAGACTCTCTACTCAAATCTGTTTATCACATGGTAGATTTTTCTACTCCGAGCAAAATAGAAATAGCAATAGTGGTATCGCTAGCAATGGAAATAGCTGGCAATAAACCGTGATGTATTTAATGATTAACTCTTCCTTCCTTCTCTACTAATAGTTTGGATCCCATTCTTCTGCAAGGACATCTGTACATTACATGTTCAGTTTTGAGACCCAGCACTGGATCCCAATAGTAATCTTTTCTAAAGCCTTTACTTTTCTAAGAAAATATGCAGAAGACACTTTGTGTTTTTCTCAGAAGCTGAAGAAGGTATGGCACTAATAGGGGTAATTATGATTATAGGGTTGATATCAGAGGGCCTTAGTTTTTCCTGGGAAGCTTCCTGTTTTGTTATGAGACTGTTTGTCTTCAACCTTCTTTCTTTTCTTTTGGAAGCCTATAATGCTCCGTGACAACAAACTAACAAGTTTACATTTACAAGGAAGTTGCACACTCAAGTTTACAGGTTCCCTTTCTTAATGAAACCAGGTCACTCTAACAAAGTTTATCAGGGACAAGCAGGAACTGTCACTGTTTTCAGCATTATAGAAAACTCTGAAGTGATGTCTTCCCATTCATTTTAAAGGTCCTTGGCTCAAGTTATGTATGACTAGTTAGGCTTGAATGAGCCACCTGCAAGGTTTCTGCAGGCAGAGGGGTGACCTTCAGCTGTATTTGAAGATTTGACATTGGAATCCAGCATCCCCTAGACTGATCTGGATTGAAAAAAGAGTAAAGCATAGCAAAGCAACAGACATCTGGTCTGGACTGTAATGTAATTGTTTAAATTAGGCCACAGCAGTTATACTGATGTAAATTCATATGAAGAAGTTGCTGGAGAAGACCTGTATATGGAGAACCCAGTTTCTTACAATGTTGATTGGTAACATACTGGTTCAGTGTGGAATAAGTGACTTTGGTCTTATACTGATGCATGACAAAAAGTGTATCACTACATGTATGCATTACGGAGTTTTGTGTTATGTTATAACCTCTGTGGTGTTATGTTATGACCTCTATGCTCTTTTTAATTTTAATTAAATATAGAACTTATTTTCCTATATTTTTATTAGTTCTCCACAGTATTTGCTTTGAAGGCAGATTGCATGGTGGATGTTTCGTGAGTTTTAATTATTCAGTGACATTTGACTATTTTATTGCATTCAGTTTGCCTGTTGAAATGCATATACTTAATTATTTCTAAATTGTTTAGGGCTCCTGCAGATTTTGAAGGAGAAGTGTAATTATGAGTATTTCACTTTTTTGTGACAACCACCTAAATGTAAAAGTATATTAAGTCGTCTTCATACCCTTTTTGCTTCCTGAGAGGTATGTGAAACTTGGAGTCTTTGCCAGTTCCATACAAATAATTTGTTCATATAAAACAAATATATTGTATGTGTGTAAGACACATATAATAGAAATAGGCATTATAAAGTTGAATAAAGAATACTTCCTCTCTTTATTTGGAGAGCTTTTGTTAAAGAGTTTGTCAGACTAGTATATTTCTAGGTCCAGAGAACTTTAACTTATTGCTACAGTTATCATAAAATTTAATATAATTTAAGTATTCAGGTAGCAAAATCAATCATTGTCATATACTGAGATATCTGAGGGTGTTTTAACTATGTAATCTTAATTATCTGCAAGGAGAATTAAGTTGGTGACTTTTTTGACATGTCTGGGGTGAGACAATGTTGCAAAGATTTTTGTTTGCCTTTTGACCAACAAAAATAAAGAATTTAGTCATGGAAAAATTGAAATTACAATTTTAAATTTTTTTCTTCCTTTATGTTTTTCCTTCTTTCATTTGGTCAATACAAACTAAGGCACAGAAAACAGCAGAAGAAAAAAACTACCCAACAAAAAAAAGAAAAAAGTTAAAAATAAAGATTTTCTGAGCAGTTTTTGAGGGGAAATGCTATTGCAAAAGAAGAAGATTATTTTGGAGGAAAAAAAAAAATACAATTTAATGTATTTTACATATTTTGCATAGGGTTTTTGCCAGAGATCTGTGCTTCAAAGTTGTGTTAACATATTTAGGATGAATAACTGTATTTGAGAAAAATAGCTAGTTGCAGAAAGTCAGTACATGAAGAGGAGAATGCACTTTTAATGTTTTTAATTATTGCTGGATAAATTGCAATATATATATTAAGATTAATCATGCTGTATGTAATCAATAGCAGCAGCTAACTAACTGAAGCTTTGATCTTGTTAATGGCTTCAGTAGAACAAGGGATAGGCAGGAGTGAAAGAACCTCATGAGAGACACAAGAAGTAGGTGCAGGAGGTTGAAGCCCAGCTCCAGGTGATGACTCTTCGGTCGTGTCCTTCAGGAGCTTTCCTTGTGGGGCTAAAGTGGCTGCAGATCTGCCTGAGGTCCTACAGAGCTGGCACCTGGCTTGGCAGCTGCAGATGTTTCCATGGCAAGAAGTTAATGCCCTGTTCTTTCCATGAGGTGCTTGAATTTCTTGCAGTTGGAGGTAATATTATTCAGATTACTGAATTCATGGTGGTGAACTGTATAATTGAGTTTATATGCACTGTAGATTTACCATTATGCAATATATTTCTGTTTGGTCATAGCTGGGGGGGGTGGAACAGACAAAAAAGAAAACCCACCAAACACAAACTAAAAAAAACCAACCACAAACCCAAACAAAAATGCCCAAAACAAACCAAACACAAAACCAAAGAAAAAACTTAAATCAACAAAACCTTCTCCTTTGAGTAAAATTTTCCACTGACAGTCTCCCAGTTGGTATTGCCTTTGGAAAAGAGAGAACATTCCTTTCAGCTGATTTTAAGAAATTCAAAATTGAAACCTCTTGGTTTAAAGGTAATTGTTAATTTGTGTGTGTGTTTGTGTGTTTGTTTTGCTTTACTGTCTTACTATGACAAACTGACAAAATTCACAGTTAAAGTTCTGACTTTTCCATGGTAAGTTGTGCCATGCCAAGTAACAGGAAAAGCTAGAGATATTCCTGAAATAACATGTAGTCACTGAAATCTTAGAAGGCTGTGATTCCCTCCCCCCACCCCAACATTGTGTAATTTTCTGCAGATCATAACATTCAATTTATTCTCTTTATTTTTCCATTACAGTTAACCCCTCTTAGAGTGAACTCCATCTCTGATGTTAGGAACAGCAGCAAACTCACTGTTCCTTTTGCTTTCCATTCTGATCAGATGTGTGGCCCAAAGCTGATCCAAATCTTTAATATGGTAACATTAGCAAGTGCAAAGGATATTTAAAATTCTTTTGTTTTATGTGATTGTGAAGGATTTCATGCATCCTCTAGTTTACACTGGCAAGTTCTAATTAGAAATCAGTCAAAGGAGGAAATAGTGTAAGTTGATGTGTGTGTTGGGCATTTTATGTCATTATATTTAATTGTACAGGTAAGGTGTAGTCAAAGCAGTTTGTATGCTCTGAGTTAATTTGTGATGTTGTTATAAGAATATGTTTCTGGTCTGTGTTTTAAATTTCACCTTGTAGTACTCTGTATTTGTGTCAATATATGCCATTACCATTATTCTTCAGAGATCTCTGATTATATTTTATGGTTTTCAGTTTATTTTAATTTTTAAGTTTAAAAGATGTAGCATAATAGTCCCTCTAAAGCACCACTTTCAGAGGTGGAGGAGCTCTGTGTGCTATTAGTGTATGATCAGGTTATAATGAACTGTTTTAAGTTCAGTTACATAAATACTTATTGCACAGACGTATAGGGATTGCCTTTGCAGTGAGATTTGAAATCTGCCTATTTGTTTTTTTTATGCTAGTGCTGGCTCAGAATATGATAGCAGTTATAGCTGTAAAGCTGTGTTCTTGAAAACATTTTAATTCTGACAGCTTATTTTTGTCTCTTGTACATACTGTGGCACATCAAGAAGAGGGAGTAATTGAAGGATGTGCAGTAATAGCTGAAAAGTTGTCACTGATAAACAGTTTCCTTGACCTGGAAAATAATTTGTTGAACATTTCAACCTGGGGACTGCCAGTCTTAATTTTATTTAATAGTTATTGTCTTTTTTTTTTTTTTTCCAGTCTATTTCATCTCCTATCCCTCTTCCCTTGTAAGATGGTACTGAATCCATAATATCCTGTGGACAAGGGTAGACGATACACTGGCAAACTCAGTGTTTGCAAAGCTTTTGCTGCTATGCTCTGTCACTTTCACTGAGCCTTATTTGTTGTGTTCAAGTAGCATGTGTCTTTGAGTTTGCTAACCTTAGTTACCTTTTGTGTTACAACAGGAGTGTGATCAGAGATTGCCCGTGACATATAAATTGTCATCACCCTCCAGTGATGAAAGAAACCAAGGGGAAACAACCACCCATGTCACAACTGGAGGAGACACTTGATGTTCTATTTGTCTCTGTGGACTCCAGCTGAGGTAGGCAAGAAAATATTCTTGAATCTCCATCACTGCATGTGTCCTGGACCTGGTCACCTCAGAAGAATCTAGATACTAAAATGGAGGAACAAAACCAAAGCTACTTAGTGTTTCACTTATCAGTAGAAATGGATGTGACAAAATGCTTTGATGCCTGCCTTGAAAGTGATGGTAAGTGCTTCATAGCTTAAACAAAAACAAAACCCCTTTGATTTGAGTGTGTGGCAGGAGTGGGCAAGAAGTGTGTTATTGAGATTTATGTTCATTTTAAAGTGAAACCTACACCACTTTTATTGGTATTTTGGTTAATGCAGTCATGCTTCACTGACTATACTATGATCAGTTGTAACTAGTCAGCTGAGTCCTGAGAGGGTTCTCACTGTTTTGTGTGACTTGAGTGGAACAAGATTTTTGAGAAATTACTTAAGAAGTATATCTTAGAAATCTACATGAGACTGCATTATACATACAAACTAAAACTGTTTAATTCAAGTAAATAATTTAGATGCCTACCACCTATCTACTTTATACAACTGAAATCTCAGATGGGATGTTTTTGAAGGAATAAAACCTGAAACCTCCTGGCATTAGTCTGTAAGACCATGAGGTCTTTCCAGCAACTAAGCCAAAGAAAACCTGGAGTTAGGCATTATTCTTTAATTTAATAAAGAGAAAAGTAGAGAGAAAAGTAGGAAGAGTTGCCACCTCGGTTTTTGAAACAATGTTATCTCACAAGTGTTTCACAGACATATGCATATGCATAAACTGTTATATAGATCAGGTAGATAAGAGCCAGTCTAGCATGAAAAGGTGAGATCACAGTTTTGTTTTAGAGCTCTGAAGCCTGATGTTGTGTGTGCTCCTGGAAATCAGTGGAATTTAAGTAAATTTTGGAACTTGATTGCATTCTTAAAGATTTTCTTGCCAGGATGTTGTGGTAAGCAGGATCTCAGTTCTGTACAAATACAAGCATAGAGAGAGAACAGTTACTTTTTGAGTCAATAGATTCACTTGAGTGCAAGTGAGAAGAGAATTGAAGTCTTTATCTTTAAAAATAAAAAAAATAATTACATTTAGCTGAGAAGACATTTTAATAGAGCCATGGCTTCTTTTTCACTTTCTGGAACAAGCATGAGGCCCAGGATAGAAGGTGACTGAGGAACTCCAAAGCATGTTGGTATCATATTCCAGGATTTGCTTGTTGATTGTCTGCCACATGGACAAACTGCCATAGCTCTCTATATTAATCTTTCCCTCTCATCAGTGCTTTCTTCCTGATTAGCCTCTGAGCTCTTAAAGACAAGGTATCTTCTGCTTATATAGCCACTTGCTCTTGCCTTTGCTTGGTTACTGTGCTAAATGTACTAGTAGTAATAGGAGTGTTATGTGATAATTACTGACAGGGTAGTAGGACCCGGTGGGGAAACCTGTATTTGAGAACTGTGAATTTAATGTGGTTACAAATAACCAGAAAACATCTCAGTTTTAATTAGATATTTGTTTTGTTTTTATATAGTAGAACAACAATCAGATAAAACTGTAGCCTTTTATTAGTACATCATATTGGTTCTGTGTAAGATTAATTTCCCAACAGACATACACATCTTGCATCACAAGAAAGTGCTATGGTGGTTCAGCTATTGAGCAATACAATTAACTTAAACAGCTATACCTTGAATATCATTGATCATGTGTTCATACCCTTTAGCTACAATATCCCTGAAGTAATCAAAAAGTCTAGCATCAGGTAGATCTAGCAAGTAGTAAACTGAGTAAGTGCTTCACAATTTTCTTGTTCCATTTGTTGCATGATGAAACAACCTTATTGTTTGAATAATAACTGAAGAGATTGTTGTCTTTTGTTGTTTTTGAGAAGGGAATTCAGCAAAAAGGAAACATTAATAAAAGTTGTTTGGCATTTGCAGGGTGTTTTTTGGTTTTGTTTGTTTTGGTTTAGGGGTTTTTTTTGTTATTCTTCTACAAGGAAAAGACTGTAAGCCCTTAAATCCGCAAGCTCATTTCCAGTTTAACAGCTGTTCAAACAAACAAAACTGGGAGGAAATGCTACAACAGGTAACATTGCTGCTGGATTAGAGACATTCACTGCAGCATTATCCAGGTTAACTCTTTGGTACTAATATTGTGGTCATTTTCTGTGTCATGCCTCAAACCTTAAAATATTCTTTAACAAACTTTATCTTCCAGATTCAAGGTAGACCATATAAATCCACTTTGCAAGTCAATAAGCACCAAAGTTATTTCACAAAATGTTATGGTTTTTCTAAATGTTTTAAAATGTAGAAGTCCATTTGTCTGGTATTTGCTGAATTTTTTAACATAGGTCGTTTATACTTTGATAGAACTAAAAAGATTCTTTTCTACATTATCTTCCACATCTGTATGCAATTTGTTCAGTTTCATAGTAGGTAGACTGGGGATTGAATCTGCTGAAATGAAAGAATAAAAGCCCTTTGAGCATGGAAGAAAAAACTTGGTGATTACACATCTCACTTTTCCTTTGTTTTCTTCCTTTATCTCTGTCACCTAGAACTAAATTATTGAAAACTTTGAATAATTAATGTTGAAAATATCTATTTAATCAAATTAAATATAGAAAATGCAAGAGGAGGACGAATTGTTAAATTAAAATTACACTAAAATTACACTAATCTTTATAAAAAGACAAGATGCACGTTTTTGGTGCTTATTGGAGCTTGCTGTTCCTAACCAGGGCTACTTGCTGCCTTTCCTTCTGGTTTTAAGCACAGAGATTAATTTATAATTAAATCTTGTCAGATGACACTGACGGCTTATGTAGAGAACATTTTCTACTGTTTTGCTTTTACAGAAAAAAATGGTTCTTGAATTACTCAGTTATTCTGGGCAAAGAGTGCCAAGGCCTGAGCTTTCATATCCTTTCTTTCAATTTGAGCAGCCTTGAGTCACAAAAAAACTCATTCTGTTAAATCTCTTCCTATACTTTTGTTTTCTAACTTCTGTGTGTCTGAGAGAAAAACCTGCAGTTTTTAGTCACCTGGACTAAGAGTCTTTCTCAGATTAGTGAAATGGAAAGTTTCTTCTGGGTAGTTGTTGGTAAGTCAAGCAGTTGAGGTTATCCCTTTCTAAACTATCTCCTCACTTGTGTACAAAACACTGGTGTAGGATGACAGGGCTGGGCTTAGCTCTTCAATATAGAAAAAGACCATAAGATCAGCAAGCCCTCTGTTAGAGCTGAAAATGAGGCCAGCAAACCAAAGCTTCTCTAAATTCTCTGCCCACTCCTTTACCATGCAGTGAGAGTGGCTGGAAGCAGTGGTTTCTTCTTGCTTTGGTACTTTTCAGCAGCTGAGCAATTATGGTAAGATAAGTAAGGTTTGAATATGGCTTCAGAATTCAAATGAGGATTGGAGTGAAAAGCTGTGAAATGAATGATTTGGACTTTGCTTTTGTTTTTCTGATTCTAGAAATCAGTCTGTAGAAAGCAGGCCTTCTATGCCACTACAAACCTGAACATCACTCAGCTGATCAGTGGAGGGATGGCAAAGGGGCTGCCTGTTGGTTAAGAGTAAAGTGTTCTCCATCAGAGGAAAAACTGCTGGTTGGTATGTGAGTTTAATGGTTTCTTTTAAACTTGAAGAATTAAAATCCCATCAAAAGGAAGATAAATAAAAAAAAGAACAAGTTGTTTTTCCATAGTATAAATTAGTGCCTTTGCTTTGTACCAGAATGCTACCTTTCTGCTGTATATTGCAGTGATCTACTCTTTCAGCTGAGGTTGGCCAATTTACTTATTTTTTTAATCAACAAGTATTACAAAGAATCATCCTGCTGACATTTCAGTCTGCTAGCTACCAGCCATGCAATTGCTTGCTGTGTACAGTTAACAGGGTTCTATTTGCTGAGTAATATTATATAAGGACTTCATTTTATATATTACTATACCTTTATGTTTTAAGATGAGCTCATTATTTCTTTATAAAAGACTAACAGTAGAAGACAGTATTTTCCCATTCATCATTATTAAAGTGCCATCAGTAAGCAGAAATACAGCTCTTAACCAGTAAAACAACTAGTTTCCAGTTAAATGTTACAAGGCAAGATTTTTCCAGATATAGAATATTAGTAGTCAGATTGTGGAGTCCTTGGTCTTGATTGTAAATTGTTACTCCTGAGCATAGTACTGATTGTTGTATCAAGTTATTAGTAAGGTGAATACATGTTTTAAACCTAAGAAAGCTTACCATGCATGTGTTTCCTAGCAGACTTCTTTCATAATTGCTGGTAACTTCCCTTGTAAATATAAAAGCTTGGTCAATAGTCAATTCTGTAATTGCAAGTTTCCAATGATTAATTGTGCTGTTTCCTAAATTAAAGTCCCCCAAAGTCTGCTCAGGATGTGGGCTACTGTCATGTCTACAGGGATCCAGTTTATTTTGGCCATAGTTCATCTCTCTATCGATAGAGGATAAATACTTAAAAGTTTTGCTTCAAAAGATACTTTCTGAAAGATAAAAGCAACTTACGAAGGTACTTACTCGAAAAGAATTTAGAGGTACATATTTGCTGTGCACTTAAAATGGCTGTGGCATTTGCCTTTGCTTTTTCTAGAAGTAGATCCTGTCTGGATACGGTGGTTGTTTTTGCCATCTCTTTTTTTTCTCTCTGTATCCCCCATGACATATTTTGAGAAGACCCAGATGTATAGACAACATAGTCTAGAAACCAAACAAAATAGATCACAGATGAATCTGTTGGTCTGTATTCCATTTCAGACTTACCTTAGGTGAATCCACAGCTGCTGTAGATTTTAGCAATATATAGTCTGAGAAAACTGAAAATGTCGTCTTGTTCTCATACTTCCTTAATTTTGCTTTGGGAAGTTGATTTATAGTATAAGAAAAAATAAATTACTGTAGTTAATACATATGCAAGTGTATGGTTATGGAGTTCACTGTTTACAATAGGTACAAACAATATATTTAAGTTAAAAAGTTTACATATGTATGCTCATACACAGATCAAAATGTGTATGCAGTAGGGTAGGGGTGTAATGATATTGACTTTCTGGTTTGGATTCTGAAAACAGCTACACTGGAGTCCTTATTCTAATGGAGAGGAATAAAAACTGAAAACAACTTTTTCATCTTCTAGGTGATGATAACATTAGTAGAAAGGCTGCAGTGAGCAGGTTCCTTTCATGTCTAATTGTGTCCTTACTTGGTTGCCACAGAGAACAGGATTGAGAGTAGAGAATCCTTAATCAGGTAGGTGCTTACCTGCTTGGAAATTAGGTGCCTCATTATTCTTGTGGCTTTATAATCATTACATGAGCCACCTTCCCTCTTGCACTTTGTTTTCAAATACTTTCCACGCATTTCACTGGATGGATCTTGACATCTAATTTGGGACTGTAGGTTCTGCTGAGTAAAAGAATGTCTGGGAGTAAGTCTGCTTATGGCTGTAGCCTTGACTATGTGAATGTCTTTTAGGCTTCCAAGTCAGTTAGGACAATCTTTTCCTGTCAGCAAACAACATGAGATACTGTGTGTGAAAACCCAAACTCTCCAGTTGCAAATCTGTTTGAGTTGGGCTAGCTGTAGTACAAACTGATCACATCACTGCCAAGCTGAGGATGCAGGCTTCCTCTTTGTGTTTTTAAAAGTCATTATATCATTGGCAGTTAATGACTTTCCAGCTGAAATTGGTGAACAAATACGAATGACTAAATTGTGGTCACTTTGATTATATGTGGAACCAAAGCATGCTGGTTTCAGAACAAATGAAGAATTGTCTGAACCTTGTTAATAGGATTCATATTTTCACCATATGACAAGATTATATGTTTAAGTAAATGTAATCAGGAATCTAAATGCAATTATGAATCTAAGTTCCCCTACTATGTCAAATTCTACTATAAAAAAACACCACACATGTCTCAGAACACCAAGGGGTTGAGCTTCTTTTTATCTGGTGTCTTATGTGTGTGTCATTTTTTAGATGCATCAGTTCACCTATCCTTCTGCCCTCTTGTGGATTTTCAATGTATTAAATACTGTAGACTTATCCAAGTTTTAAGGCTACATACAGGTCTTTGTAATGATCTTGGGATTAATGTACATTATATAGAAAAAAACATGAGTGCATGTTCTAGGATCTGCTGCATTTCATCTGAGTGCACTGTTTGACTAAAAGAATTGTTCTACTTACCCTCTGGTTTGGGAATTTTTGTTCTGTTTTTAAATCATATTTGTCAAACTGGAATAGCTGCCAGAACTCTTACATGTTGTTCTCATTTCTCATCCCCCTGCTGTTACACAATTGCTCTTCAAATTTGACTGTCTCAGGAAACCATTAATTGAAAGATAATGAGAAGGCATGTGAAATACCACTGATTCGAAGCTTTGGAAACTTTTTCTAAGGTTATAAGGTGAACAGATCAGAGCCTTCTACAGTATAACACTTTGCCAATGCTACCTGTGATTTTTATCTAAAATCTTGCTGTGTATGCAGAAGTAGGAAATTGTTTCAAAGCTGGAGGCCAGGGATCACTCCCTGTACTGAATACATCCAGGAGGATTAGTGTGTGTAAGCCTACAAGGTAGAATACAGAAAGTAATGCATAAAAATGGAAATCCAGGCCCAGATATTCAAACTTTATGTATACATTCTGTAGTCTTCAGAGTCGAAGTATATGTCACTTTAATTGTGTTTCTGTTTTTTAATTCAATGTAATTTTGAATTTTGCTACAGAACTAAGATGTGTGTTATGTTAATGGTGTGCAGCCGGGAAAAGAAAAACTCAGCTTACATGAAATGACTTATCAGACATTGTGGCAATATAATGGCCAGTGCAAAATCATTTAGATAGCCTCTTGGCTTAAATCTTGTAAAATATAACAGTTAAAGGAGAAGAAAGGAGAAATAAATACCATGGGGTCAAAGTTGGGAATTAAAAAATAAGTGTAAAGAGTGGATTCTTGGGGAGAAATCTGAAATAGGTTGCTGGCTTCTTATAAGGAGGTGTTCTAGCAACAGGGAGTGTTCTGGAGGAACAGTCTGAAGGGCTTTAGAACAAAATTGAGGTAAAGACAAAAGCCCAGTCTAATCCTGCTTTTTTTCCTCTTCAGTTTTCTACCACTACTTCTGTCATCTCTCAGCAATCACAGCAGCCAATGATACTAGAAAACTCTCTCTGACAAGAGCTTGCATCCATTGCACTATGTTACTGGAATCTTCTTCGCTTCTGGATGCGCACAAACTGGCCTACTGGAAAAATTCAACATATTTCTGGTAGAAGCCTTGAAAATATGGGCAAAAAGCCATAGTAGAGATGTCCTTTAGCTCTCATGGGGCCTGAGTGGGTGATCACGGGGGTTGACTTGTCTGCGTTTTGCGTGTGGGTAGTGGCAGGTGCCACTTGTTTGGCCCAGGATCACACTGTCCAGGGTGCTGATGGCATCTGGGAGACATGGACAACCTCTGCAGCACAAAAGTAGGGACCTTCTGGGACCAGTAAACCCCCAAATAAAGGACAGATCTCTCAGAGGCAGGCTTCATTCTATCCTGCACAACAGCAAGGGGTGAGTAACTGTTGGAGCCTTACTGACAGTGTTGATGTTGTGATAAACCTCTATGCAGACACAGCATATAGCCATCACAAAAGCAGGGATGTAACTGCATTTTGGCATTTTATGTTTATTTTTGAGAAAATAGCAAAAATATTCAAAACCTATGAAAATTCATTGCTTGTTGATAACTAAGCTTTTATCGTGCAGTGTTGTTTTCTCATGTAGACCTGGTTCCTAATTTCTGTAATTTCTCAGGTCTAAACTTGCTTTTATTGGCTTTTTTTGTTACTTTTCATTTGGCACCTGCAGTCAGTTTCATACCTGCAGTATGACAGGAGAGACTTTAGAAATCACTTTGGTGAAGGTGGAGGTAGTAGCTCGCTGTTACAAGTAGTGAAACAACAGAGAGAAACTGAGAGAGACAGCAGCATTGGAGTAAACTTTTTGCTATTTCTTTGGCCGAGATCCCACAGACCAACTGCTGGACCCAGGAAGATGCTGTTATCACCTGTAACATGTATGGAAAAGGAAGTAAAATTTCATTTGTTGTATTTGAAATTATTTGTATTTGTCCTTACAGACAAATCTCTTTACAGACAAGAGATTATTTAATCTCTTGAAACTGTAAACTCACTTTTGACTGGTAAGGCTGGTGGTCATCTTTTCAGGGCTTTTGTTTTTTCTATGTTTAGCACCAGATTTCTAAGATGCAGGAGCACAGAGCTTCTCAGAAGGCTCTGTTTATATAAAAGCACTTACAGACTGGGGGAGGACTTGTTATTGGGAGGAATTTATTTATCCCAGCTAATAATGGAGTGGTGGCTCTCCCAGTGGGAAATTTTAAGTGTCTCACATTTTTTTTTTCAGGGGAACGCATCATGTAGAATATTCAGTTTCCTAAAAGGTAATTTCATTTTCCCTCCTTCTTCCCTGCATTATTTCATTGACACAGGAATAGAAAATAAGACTTTTCAGAAGAGTAAATTGATCATCTAAGTCACTCAAAAGGGCTCTGATTCAAGTTCAGAGAGAATGTTCCAGAGCTATGGCTGTCCAGGCTAGAATGGAAATAACATTTGTTTAATTAATTCTTTTTTAAAGCACATTAATCTCTACACATGAAAATGAACACATAATTGTTGAATGGTGTTTTGATGAGTAAGCCTTTATTATAGTTATAACCATAAGTTTGTGTGTTATCATATGCTGTCCTGCTGTGCTGCTCTTTGGTGTGTGTTTGGGGTTTTTTACCTAGCACATACATATGTGTGTGTGTTCATTAAGACTCCAAGAAAACATTTAAAGGCATGTTGGACTTCTGTGAAAGTCCATAGGATGCAGATGTTGTTTAGAAAATAAGGAAGAGACATTCAAATACCATCCTAAACAGGAAAGTAAGGCTGTGAGGAACTGAAACTTTAGGCTCTTTTTGACATACTTGTTGTTGCTAAGTAACAATTTACTTTGTAAATGTCTTGAGGGTTTTTCTAAAGTGCTACTTACTCTGAATTAGTGATTAAAAACTTTTCCACATATTTTAGTACTGACAACAAATTCCCTTACTCTGCCAACACAACATTCTCATTTTGCTGAAGAAAGCGTGAAGTCTATTGCTCTTTTTTGCATCTCGACTTTCAATTCTACTAAATCTTTCAGTCACTTCTCTTTACGTCTTTATTTTCAGCACATTTAGGTAATCTGTAAGGTTTTAAGTTGTTTTAGCTTGGGTCCATTGTGAGACATTAATATAGCTTTGACAGGGTACATGGTGTGGAACGTTTTGGTCTATAACACCAATAAAAACAGATGGGGGAGCAGAGCTGCATATGACGTAAGGCACGCAAAAATGTGGATCTTGCCAATTAATCATGGCATACTGCTGACAAATAAGTGACAGTAATTGATACAGCCCTTTGAGAGACAATCTGGAACTACTGCAGCCTGGGAAAGCTCATTCATTTTTTTTTTTCCTTTGCTAAGTTAGTGGTGAATAGCAGCTCTACTTAATTGCTGTCCAGTGTTGCTTTATAAGATAACAGTGTCAGTGACAAGCCAAGAAGTTAAAGTCTAGCAGTTAGAGCACTATCTGGCTAAGTCTTGTCTGCATTCTATTTCTGCAGACTATTGATGTTTTCTTTTCAGTATATTGGCTGCTGAAGGGCTGATGTACATGCATCTAAAGTGCATTTGAATATCTAAATGTGTTCTGTTAGGTTTTCTGCTTGACAGTCTAATTATCAGAAATGTTTTCATTGTTTATTTATTCATCTTATACTCTTAGGCTGTAGTGTAGGATTTCTAAGATGCCCAGTAGATTCTAGCAATAAGATGTGTGCACTCTGACTAGATCTAACTTATACTCTGTGCTTTGTTTTAAGTGAACTTGTCTGACTCGGAGTAAAGCCAGAAGATCATATGGCTGGAAGAAAATGTATAACTGTTTTAATAGGCAGCATGCCAGACCAAGGCAACATATATTCAAACCACTCTCTGCTGCTAAGATCCCATTTGCAGAGTATTCCTTTTTTTGACAGCAGGGAGAGAAATCAAGGCTCAGTCCAGAATGCTAGAACAAAGAGACATTTCTGCTGAATTTTCTTTTCAGTAGGCAGTGGCTCCTTCCATCCCATTGAGCAAAATTTCCTTCTGGAACAACAATAGTCAGCCTTGGTTATTACTGGAGTGAGTCCAGAATATTTCACTTCACTGCAATACTTTTGCAGCAAAAGAACTGCTGAACAGAGCCTACTAGGACTGTCATATTTGCTGGCAGGGCCACCTCCTACCCAGTCACAATTTAGATCTGCTGCCACCTCCTTGTAATTATCAGGCTGGAGAAGATAATATTCAAATCCCTGTTACTTTATAGTAAGCTCTCTTGACGGTTTCCTTTTTTGCTTTTTTACCTCTTTTCTGCTGCAGCAGAACAGGTGTCCCCAGCTCTGAGAAAAGGAGGAGATAGCCCGACAGGGGTGGCATAAACAGCTGTGTGGTAACATGGGCAAGTAGGAAGAAAAGTGTTGAGGACTTGCAGCTCATTGCTCTGGTTGTTTCATTAAACAAGGGCAGCTAATCAGGCGGTAACACTGGATAGAGGGACTGGCATGATGACAGACCAACGTGGTCTATAGGAAAGAGGAAGTCTTCAGCAGATTTCATTCTGCTGGCACTTTAGAAAGCAGGAATAATTGCTCTCATTTTATGGATGTGGGAACTGAAGCATAAGACAGTTAATTGCCCTATTAGCTGATAATCCAAACACTTGTGTCTTCTATTGACTGGAACAAGAGCTGCTGAAAGTTATGTCCTCTGTGAACCAAGTTAGTTACATCTGATTTGCCCAACCTCTGTAGTGATTCAGCAACATAACAGAATGGAGGTTTAGGTATAAATGTAAGGAGGGGAAAAGAGAAAAGCTGCTAGTGAATCAAGTGTTGCTTTACACTAAAATCCCTTGCAGTGGCACTGACAATTTGGGTCTTCCTAGCTAAGCACTGCAGTTCCTTTGAGGCCACAAAAGAGTGGTGTGAAGAGCTGGAGAGAACTGAAAATGCTGATGTAGTCAACTGTATGTGAAGTGACCTGAGAAGACAGGCAGCTCCCACGTTGTCAGAGGGGCTACACCTACCTTCAGTTTTATTCTCCAGAGCCCTGGAACACGTCAGAGGATAATGCATATTTCACACAGGTACAAATGAGCATGCATTTGAAAGGTTGCTTATACTAACCTAACCGTTTGCATCCTTGTCACTGGGTTTATGGCCGGGCCTCAGAGCTACTGAAATCACAGTGTAGTAGTATTTCTGGACACTTGACAAGTTAACAACATCAGTGAAAATGTCCTATAGATTCAACCCTTCCCACAAGTTCTCTCCAGGTGATGTACCAATGCCCTTTTGTGGAACAAGGACTTCGGTAATACATGTCCATTACTTAAAATACTTAATGATTTTGAGCTGGCACCACCATCAATCCATAAGCACTATCATCTGTGTCCAGTCTGAAGAATTTTGAAGCATGGGAAAGCCACGAAAAGAGCAGTCACAGGGGCCTTTTTCAGCCTTGAAAATCTTAAATCATTCTGCTGAACAGTGGGCTTACAGTATTGGCATACCCACAAATAAACCTGTAGTTAAAGCAGCGCTGTATGGAATTGCATGTCTGGGAGTGCCTACAGAGATGGCTTGTTCAGTGCAGTCTGGTGGAGGTTGGTCAATGGTAATTCCCATCTTGCTGACGATGTGTGAAAGGTAGATGATCTCTTTTGGACACACTTCAAACTTCTGGATTTAGTTTCAGATTGGCAGAGAACATTGTTAAGACATCAGGTCTTCTAGCGTGTGTCGTCTAAGCACAAAACTGAATGAACCGTGCTTTATTTTTCCATGCAAGTCATCATCCAGCCTTTTCTTCTGAAAACACTCTAAATGATGCTTTACTTCCTCTTGTGTAATCTCCAACTCATGTTTTTTGCTTTTTTGTCCCAGGTTGTGCAGTTTTTTCCTTTTTTTAAGGTTCTCTCCTGAGTTTCAAAGTACTGTAGGTATTGTTGAATGAGCAGCAGATTTTTTATTTTTAATTTTTTTACTGCTCTTTGTCCATATTTGCTTTTTAAACCCAAACTTCCCTCTTTAGAGCTTTATTTTTTTCCTCACATCATTCTTGTTGCTCTGATACTGCAGTGCCATTGCTAGAATAACTAGCGAGAGTGTTCTTCTCTAGCAGAAATAATGCGAATGTGTGGGGCTTTGCAAGGAATTTCCAATATGAGGAAACTGTTGGCAGCGTAAAGAAAATGTTCAATGAAATCTTACTTGTTTATAAGGAAGGTACAAAACGTTTTCTGAATACAGAAAAACAAAATTTAACAAGTCTTTGAGTGCAATTCCAAGAATTTCTTGATAGTGGTCAGTATAAAACATTCTCCTTCCATCAAAGTTTTTTTTAGGCGTATACGTGCAATTCTTGCTCTGACTTCTTGACTGGCTTTGGTTTTCTTTTCTCTTGTCTGTGCTGTTTTGCCTTTTTATTTCAGATGTAGAGATACACAGTTTTGCCAAAAAATATCCAGTGAAATACCTCCACCAATGTAGCTCGGGTTTTGAGGTGACCTTGTGTGTGGTTTTGTTTTGTGTGAAAGTGTATGTAATAGTTTCATCTATTTGACCCTCTAAAGCAGCTTTAATGACTTTATAATACTGTCTTAAGTGAAAGGCCAGTGTTATTCCAACCCATTTTAATTAAGTTTAATCCAGGCTGCTACCTGATGACAAGACCCTTTTGACCCCATGTTTTACATTGGAGTTAGTAGAAGTAAAGATGTACAATAACAGAATGGCTTTTCTTCTCCTTGCAGCTTGGATTATTTGCACTATACTATTGTTAGTGCATTACCTGCAAAATTTGCTGATTTTATTGAAACAGCTTTTGCTATCTGGTGCTGAGGAACTCTCAAGTGTTTATGTGGTTGTGCCTGGAGGGAGAACAGCACCAATTCCCAATTTCTATGGGACATTTTGGATTTAGTGTGCTTACTCTTAGTAAAAGTACATCTTTGAGTGTGTATGGTGATGGACTCTGAGGTAAGTGTAGGTTACAAGCAGAAAGGCTTCAGAAAATACATGTTTGTGGAATGTTAGGTAGGTTTATCTGTAATCTTATGAGAGAATATCTCAGAGACAAGGAAAAGAGTAAATGAGATGCAGAAAGAACTAATTTCATCTAAGTTGAGGTGGTTTGGCATGTGAAATAGAAGGAACTGTAATTTTAGCTGTTGCAGAACTCCTGGCAAATGCCAAGATTGTTTCCCTGGAAGATTTTACTGTTGTGTTCTCAATTCCACTGAACCTTTTCTCTTATTTTGGTAGAATTCTTGGAGAAGATGAGGTATGATACAAAATCTGTTTCCCTCCAAGTTGTTTTCCCTCTTTGCCTTTTCTGTTCAGGTTATTGTTGCTGTTACACGTGTCAACTTCTCAACCCTTCCTTCCCTGGCTGTCTTTCTCTGTGTTTAGATCTTTCTCCAAGAAATCTGGAAAGATACACTCATCTATTTTCCTTCCAAGCAGAAGAACAAAAGCATAAAATGAGTGGTGTATTCCCTGCTGATTTCACAACTTGAACCAATATTTTTCACAGTGTTTTTGCAGCCTTCCTCCAGAGACACCTGCCAGATCTTGATCCCTGCTCAAACTCTCACTGCTGTGGCTATGCAGTGCTGTGGATTACTAGGATAAAATGTGACCTAGGAAAATGTGACTGCAAGTGGTAAAAGCAGGAATGCTCTTCTGTGGAGAAAAGTTAACACTTCCCATGCATCTGAGTTTGTTATAAGTAGTTATGCAGAGTTCAAGGTCCCTAGAAAACTATGTATCTTTGATACACCTTCTAATGTATTTTTAACTTGTGATGTAGCTGTGACTATTTTCTGCATGCTGTAGCTATTTCACGGAACTGTTAAAGTACTGCTCTTGTTAAACCATGTTTTTCTAATGTTTCAGAGCTTTTTCAGAGCTGCATGAATAGAGACAGTCAGCATTGTTAGATTCATTCAGAAGAGCACTTGAGACTGGCTGCTTGTGATTATGTGTCCAAGTAGTGACTGGGAATATAGATACTGAGATACTTAGTTCCTTACTACATTTGTAGTGAGCTAATGTTTCAGTATTTCCAAAAGAAAACGCCAAATGAGACCACAAATATTCCCTGGAGAAGGAAGTGTTGTGTCAGATGATGAGGTGTCGTGTCCCTCTGAGAGTGCTTCTCTGCCACCTATCTTACACAACAAGGAGGGAGCCCATTGCGTGGCAGGCCTTGTACACAAGGCTGCAACTTGTGGCAGCATTTCCTTTACGTGACTTGTTGCCTCAGGAAACCAGCAAAGGCAATTACAAGATTAATTGTGGCATATTTATTGAAAGCATTTGTTAGTAATATTGTGGTTTGTTGGGGTTTTTTTTTCCAAAGATCTTAGTTTATTGCAGATATTTTATTCATTATATATTGTGGTGATTTTTCCCTAAAGCATCTCCAGTTTGCATAAATGCTGCTTTTCAAAGTTTTGGTCAAAGTCTGCATATGAGGAGGGCTTTGGGTAGAATTTTGTACATATTTTTCTGTTCTGTAAAGTTAATACTAACACTGTAATACAACATGTGTTCTGAAAACCTTTTTTCAGCTTGGAATAGTGTTTGGATGTTCCATGAACAGTCAACATTTTCCTGCCAGTTTGTACCTGAAAGTAAGTGTGGCCCTACATAGTGTGGGGGTTTTTTTTGTTGGTTTGTTTGTTTTAGTATGGTAATAGTTCACTGCTATGCCAAAAGGCACTTGCTGAATGATTTGTGAACTGAAACCTCACTGTCAATTGAAAATGTTACTCTAAGAATTACAGTTTTATTTGATGCATGCAGTGTGGTCTTCTGCTTGTTTACAGCATAGGGTGATATTTTACTTTGTGTTGTTTTGCACCTACCTAGTTAGTTTTTCATAACTAGTGAGCTTACAGTTTGAGTCAATAGTTGAGAAAAAGGAAGAAAAATACTGTTCTAGTTTGTGGTTGATAAATGAGGAATGAAATAATAAATTGGCCTGGCCATACTCTGAAGTCTGTAGCAAAGCTATAATTTGCAACTGCATTCTGAGTTAGCTATTAGATCAGACTGCTTGACTGGGAAGAGTTTCAGCTGTACATAGCCTTTTTTATATGGAGTAGTTTGAATGTCACCTAACAAACCAAGTACTCTTTTTGTTTTGACATGAACAACTGAGATTTCCTCTTTTGCTGGCAGACTTCATTAACTATGTGGCTTTTTTAATCACCAGGCACTCACCCAAAATAGCCTACACATTGTTGGAGTGTCCTTGCTGGTAAGAAGCATGACCTTCTTTCTGATACTGGGCCACCAGAAAGAATGTAGTAAATTTTAATGCGATTGTAACTTAGCCAGCATTTACATAAAAGAAAACAATGATCATCTTGTTATAGAGATCATTAATGAAACATCAGCACTGGCCTGCAAATGCTACCATGTTGTGATCCAGCTGAAAAAACAGCCTTGTGTAACTTGAGTACATTGAATAACACAGGAAGTGGAAAAACAAACTAAATTTTCAAGGGTTGTTTACGTTTTAACTAGATCTGAATGAAAAGTCTACAGTGAATAGCTTTTTGAGTAATTTAACTTACATATCCTCCGAAGGAATATCTGAGGCTGCATATATTCTTTTTTGCCTGTTCAATGTTGATATTTGTGGTTGCCTTTTTCAGTGTGTTAATCTAATGCTTGAAATTCAAATAGCATTGAATTTCAGTTCAGTCATGTGTCACTGTTTCTATTTCCTGTTGAAGAAGGGTATGAGTGCTCTGCGGTTGGGATGTGTAGATGATTCAAAATTCATCTTCCTTTTGCAGCCAGGCATATACCTCTGAAATTTACTTACCAGTTAGTGTCTTGAAAGATAAAAGCAGGGAGTCATGTGTTGTGATAGGCAAAGTCCTGTTCCAATAAACTCATGGAAACATAATAGTTTACAGAACTTGCATGACATTTTTTTATCTAGCTATAGTTCAATGTGTTTCAATGCAAGCACATTCAAGACACTAATTTCCCTCAAGTAGTATTCTTCAGTTATATTTCACTGCAGTAAGGCAAAGTTGCAAAACTCAACAAGATTTCAGGAGGATGGCAGTTAATCAAGAAACTTTGCAACTATTTCTTCTAATGTCTGCCATTTTCAAAAGTGTTAAATTCCCCTGAGGATCAAGTGTGTAAACAGTGATCTGAACCTTGGTTTTGGCATTCAAGTCTGAAATGTTTGTTAACAGCTTTAAAAGTCCTCCCCTGATATTTTTAAACTTCCTAGATCAGAGATTTTTTTTTTTTTAGGATGAGTTGCAGCCTGTGGAAGTTTATTTTGTTACAGAGTTTTTGAAGGAAATTGCATACAGGCAAAAAAGGGTAAAAAATGGAATGTATAGACTGAAAAAATCAGAAAACTGGACTGCAAAATGAAAGCATCAACTCTTGTTACGAGTGGTGTGTAAACGAGCGTGTGCACAGAGTTCAGGAGACTTATGTTGACTTTTCATTAGCTGAAAAGATGTGTCTGTGACCCAGCTGAAGGGGACACAGACAATGCTGACCAAAAAAAGATTGCTCAGCATTGACCAGCAGATTGCTACTGGCCCAGATGTGAATTATTAATGCATAGGACAGCCACGCTGTGAATTGTATTTTGTCTTCTATTAGTGGGAGAGGAGGGGAAGGTGCTGTCCTGCCTTATTTTAGTACATAGCATGGAGTTGTAAACTTTAAATTTCTTATGTACTGAGCTGGATGGACTTGCAAGGTGCATGCTCATTGTAGTTTCTTTTGTTATCATTAAAATTACTAGCCATCTGGTGAGTATCAGCTTCAGTAGAGATGTTCTTTAATTTGGACAACCTTTAGTGGGTAAGTGAGAGGCACAGAGGATCTGTGTCTTCTCAGGCATTGCTTGGGCTTGGCATTGGATATTTTCTGCCAGCAGGATCTAAGGGGAGATGATGAGAAAGCACTTGACAATGGATATAATTGCTGTATTCCATGGGGGTAAAATAACATTCTCAGCCTATGTTGTCTGCTCAAATAAACTATGTAATATAAAGTATGTATTAAGTATTGTGGTTTATTTGATCTCCAGAACTCTCCCATCTCTGCTCCTAAGCCACAGATGCAGCAGTGGCTTTTCAGTTGAGTGAGGACATCACATAATTTATGGTTGCCTAGGGATTATTCTTTGGATTTTGGTTAACTTAAAATTTGGCCATGTTTTTATAATTATTTTTTCCTTTATTTTCCCCATGTGAAAAAAAAAAAAATCTACTTTTGATATATATTATTACCCATGTATTAAAAATATATGACAATATGCAAACTGTATTTCCAATGATGCAGCACTGGCCAATTTCCAACCCAGGTTAGATTTATAGGATAACAGTGTATTGTATTGTTTTGTGTCTCATTCTTGGACTGACAGAACACTTAGTTAATTTTAACACCCCTCCATCTTTCTGTATATAAAACAAATTTTATTAAAAGCAGCAAATATGCATGCTTTAAAGGGCTGATTGTTTCAGGGAAAATATTCTATCTAGAGATTTGTTGAGATTAAACTGTGTATGTTCCCTTATGTTATTTGTCCTTTGTATTTCAGTAAAGTCTAGAGGTCCTTGACAGTTGTGCTAAGTGCTGCCTGCACATAATAAGAAAAATTACCTTCCCTGCAGCTGAAGTGGGAGAAACAAGAGCTGGGTGTGAAGAAATCATAGCATGTGCTTTATGAATGTGTTTTCTGGTTTTTTGTCTTTAGAACACACATGTGAAAACAAACTTTCCTGTTCTTGTTGCTTCATTTCTTATCTCTCTTTTGAGTTACAATTCTCTCTTCCTGACATTAATGCTTCCATCTATATCAAGTAAACATGATATAATGAATTAAAGATTTCATAAACTCAAGTGGGGAACTAGACATGACAACTGAGATCTGTGATTTCACCTTTGTAAAAATCTGACCCCATTCAGGCCAAAGGCTTTTTCTTTTTTCTTTTTGTCTGCCATTGCTTTTTCAGCAATGTAGCTGGGAAGATCTCTAAATCAAATTATTTTTCAAGTATGTCAAGAAATAAAAATGTATTTTTAAGTTTTATTCCTTCTGGACTGATGTTCTGATATAAAGTACTTGTATGAGTCTGAGTAAGTCATAACTGAATGTGTGTGTTGAAAATTATTTGGGTACCAAGTATCTTAAAGATTATTCGATTGTACATGTGTTCAAAATGTATATCCTACATACTTATGAGTGGATCCAAAAAAATATTAAAAATGTGGATCCAGCACCATCAAATAAGTTATAGAAGGGGAAGTAAAAAAAGTGAATAATAGCAGAAATGTGACTATGTTTTAATTCCATGTATTTTTTAAATATTTTTATTAGATGTACTGTAATTTTCTAGAAAATTACAGTACAAGTGAAAGTCTTTGTAGTGCTTAAATGTAGGCCCAAACTGTGGTGTTTGCTGGAGCCCTGTTTAATTACATCCTAAACCTGGAAGGATGTTAGTTGTTAGTAACGCTGTTGCAGAGAGGAGTGAAGTCTTGTGACTCTCGTTGCTGAAGGTGCCTCACTCTTGACAAGACTGATCTTTTCTCTGGTGCTCGCAGCCTGCAGGGTGTGTGTATTAGGCACTTAACTTCCTCTATCTCTTGAAGGCTCATACCAGGAGGAGTCCTGGCAATATGACTAATAGAAAAATGCTCTACACTCAGCACAACAGTGGGTTGCTACTTTCACTTAGAACAGGTATGAGGAGTTGATGTGTGTTCCTTTTATCCTTTTTTTTTCAGTGACTGGAGCGTGCAAACTGACCTTGGGAAACTTGGGTTGAGTTTTGCCCTCCAATTTTCCTATTTTGCTCAGTAATGGCCTGGAATAGAAGAGTTTGTTACATTTTGGGATGTGCTGCTCTGAGGAGAGAGGGAGGGAGGCAAGTGCATCTCTGCTTAAAAGATGGTTCTTGTGGCTGACTTTATCCCTTGAAAAGCTGGGTTTATAACCCAAGGCTCTGAATCCCAAAGTGACGAAGGAATGACCCCTGAGTTTCTTTAGGAACCTCTGCTTCTGACACTACAGCAAAGATGGTGTCTTAACAGCCAGCTGGGGCAGAGGTGATTTTCAGTTTAAAAAAAAGGTACATTGTTTTTGCACTGCACTCTGTTTTTTGTTTTGTTTTGGTTTTTTGCTGCTCCTCAGTTCACTCTTCTCATGTTTCTCTGCTTACAAATCTGAATAAGAAAACAAAACCCTAAATGTTTGCCATACATTAGAAATATAAAATGAAAAATGACTGCATGGTTTGTTTATCCTCTTAATTAAAGGTGGATTTTCCGCTCAAGTACAAAAAAATGCTGCCTTTTTTTTTTTCCTTTTTTTTTTTTTTGTAAGGGAGGGCAGGAAAAAAGACATTTCAGTGCAAGATGTTGTTTGAGAACTGTGAACTGTTGAATGCCTTATGTCCTCAAGTTCAGTGGGAATACTTTGGAAACAGTTATAATCTAGAACTCTGCATAATTTACTGTGGCTACTTGATTCTGTGATCTATCAGAGTCAGGCTGCAGTAATTGAAGCTGAAGTAGCTTAGCCACTGGAACTGCGTAAGACAATAGGGGTGAATGTATTTCAACAGATTATGAGGGTTTGATCAAAGTTCTGTGCGTTATCAAGAGTTATTCCCTGTTGTAACAGGAGATTGCCTGCTGATACACATGTTTTTAACAGATACCAAAGCCTATTTTCTATTATTTTTGCAGGAGGATGAACTTCTGTTCAACAGCCCATCCTTTAGTAGAAGCAAGTTCAAAGAAATGTCGAGCAAATGTCGCTAATCCTTTTGAATTAGTGGTGCAAGTTCATGAAGTCACTAATTAAAGTGATGTGATATGCAGAAAACCTCTAATAACTGAACATATGTTGTATGTGAAGCGAGAAGCAAAGTAAACTGAAACACTGACTGGAACTGAGTGGCACGTATTCTGTGTCCACATCAAAGATCTGGATGGAAGGCATTTGAAACAAAGACATGGAGCTGGTAAGTTCTCAATTTTTCTGTCTGTAGCATCAAACATGAATGCATTGTATTACAGAATCACAGAATTGCCTAGATTGGAAAAGACCTTTAAGATCATTGAGTTATTGTGTCTAGATGACTCTTAAATACCTCCAGGGATGGGGACTCCACCACTGCCCTGGGCAGCCTATTCCAAGGTAACTGGAAAAGGAATGCAAAGACCTCTAAGCTCTGATTTGGAGGGGCCATAAGGTGCAACTCAATACCCTGTAGATAAACTAGCATTGATACTTGAAACAGCAGAGCCTAGCTCTTGGCCTGAGTTAGCAAACCCACTTTTCAGGTCTTCTTAATTTGGGAAGGGGTTGCACAGTCTCAGTTGTATGGTTTCTAGGTTTGAAGGTAGCTCAGTACATTGTGCCTTTGGATGTTTGCTTTACACTCCGTTCTGCAATGTAAATTCCTCTGTGATTTCCTTGGAAGAGGAACAAAACCTTGTCTGGTCATAGAAATAAAATGAGATTCCATTGAATGTAAGATAGGTCCTGTTGTGTAAGTGCATATGCAGCATGGGATGACTGATTCATTGCTTGCCTGTGCTGGGTGTAACCATTTTATACCACTGCAAAATGAGTGTAAACCCCACAGCTTACACTGGGAGGTTTTTAAGTGCACTTCACTTTTGTATTTGTGGTTCTGTCTATGTTTCTGAGATTAGTGAAGCTTCTAATGCATAAGCAGCTCTGCCAGGTAACCCAGAGAGGCTGCCCAGTCTGGGTAGTGGGTGGACTGGGATTCTTACTGCCTTGCACTGTACCCCAGTATCTAGTCATGATGCATGCTGTACATGTATGCACAGAAATGGTGAATGAAGACTGTAACATTATGCCCTTGCTTAAAATTGAATACTTTGGGGAATTTATAGCACATATATGTGGAATAGCTGTCTTCTCAGATGGAACTGGCAGTTTAACTGAGGACCTGTGTACAGTATAGTTTGTAATTTGATTTATTTTGACTATCAGCTGTAGTGATTTCTTAGAAAAGTGCTCTGAAGTAACTCAGAAAATATTTCTCAAGAAATAAGTCTTTTGATATATTCAAGATATCAGTGTTACTCTCTATGCTCAGGATGGACAAAGAAATAAATTATTTATGTTCACTGAGTTCACTTTATTGTTTTTTTCAAGTGCAGGAAGAGCCCAGTGCCTCCAAAACAGCTAAGCGTTGTTGCGTGCAGAATAAGCGTTTGGAGAACAGAGCTTTTCACCCATCATATAAATACATCAGCTGGAATTTGGTGGCTACAGAATCAGTAACATTAAAATTCAGAGGGAGATGCTGATATTGGCATAGGATGATTTCTGGTCCTGGAGCCTTCATGCGAAGTGCACGATATTCCTCCCCTCTAATTAGAAGCAGATCCTCCCCTCCCAGCTGTCTCCTGTACTCTTGCTCACATTCTTATATTAGTAGCCCGGGCCAGGCAGTGAAAACTTAATTTCCCATAATATCTTCAAGGAAATCCATGGGATTATCACCACCTGTTACCACTGTGCAGCACTCGGATGTGAGTGAGATAGAAAGTAAATGCAAATGTAAATGACAATTGCAAGAGTGGATGGCTGCAAGAGAGCCTTGCTGGTGGGATGGCATGCCTCAGAATCCCTGGATCTCAGGACTCTACACTTCAGTCCATGTTCTTCTTTATTTTCCATCTTTATATACCTTTTATGGTCTCTCCATGCCTCACTAATGATTTTTATTTTCTTGTTTTCAAATTGTTTTCATAATAAATATACAAAAAACCAATCAACAAATTAAAAGTTGAATCTATTGTAACAGATCTGAACATGCAGACTCCGATGCTGGTAAGGCACATGCTGTGGGTGGGATTTAGTTGCCTAAGCATTAAGCCCTAGGGCAACTCACTTGGGCCTGCATTTGCCCAGAAGGGCACGAGGTCCTGTCTCATTTGTCAGCCTCATTTTCATGTGCCCCAAGGCAGCTGAAATGCCACTGGACACCTATGTTTACACAACTGAATCTCACCCGCAGTGAGGCATTGCACGCTGTACAAAGGTTGAGAGAAAGTTTCCTGATGAGGTTTTTTTGACAGAAAATTGGGGTTTTATTTATCCTTTGTGTGGTATGTGCCTTTCCTGAGGACAGAATTCCTAATAAAAGCTTGGTTGGTCAGCTCACAGCACATACATACCCTACCAGACAGAAAAGAAACATTTTCCATCCAGTTTCATAACAGCAGCAGCAGCAGCAGGTTACATCGGTGACTCCCATGCTCTGTTGTATATATATCACTGTTGCATTTATAATGGAATAATGTGCTGTTTGGACATGGTTTCTGCTGTTTGTGAATCCTATTTTTTGCCAGAAAAAACCCTCCAAAATAGGAACAATTAGCAGAATAATAAGCAATAGCAGGAATGTTTGTCTTCCTAGTATAACCCTAAATTGTTATAATACAAGTTCATCTAGAAATTGAATAATTGTGTCTTGTTTTCTTAGTGATCTTAGAGCAAGTAATGAGAAGGTAAAGATGATTTGAATGTTTTAAGACCAAAAAAAAAAAGTATTCCTGGAAGAATATGGAACAAATTGCTGTTCTGGCCTCTTTTTGTTTTCTGCCTTGCCTTGTGCAGTCTTTGTGGGGAGTGCATAAGGATTTATTTAGAAATACAACCCTTACTCCTGTGATCATCTCCACATGGGGGCAGAGGTCTCTCTGTCTATCATTTTTGTTGGGTAGGGTTATTAATTTTGAAAAGATCTGGCTAACAGACATCTTATATGTTTCTGATATTTCTTAATGTGGTTATGGTGGCTTGTGCTTCCCTCCTGTCGCTGAGGAGGGGATTTTCAAAAATCCTCTGTTGGCCAGAGTCTGTTCCTATTAAAGACATCAGGGAAACTCTCCTGGGTGTAATGGAAGTTGAGATCAGACAATAATAATCAATCTTTTTAAAAATCTCATTGTTCATAATTTTGCAGACAGCAGGTAGAAGAGATGAAATGAAATACTTGGTATACAGGCAGCCTGTCAGTACCTGCTATGGAAACATGTACACCAGAATTCTGCACTGAGAAATGCAATTACTGCCCAAAAATATTGCTTGACAATTTTGGTTGCTTGAACAAGAATGGAGGGAAAAGGGAAAGCAAAAGTAGAATATATGCTGAGAACATAGATGCTTATCTCAAAAAAAAAACCCCAAAACAAAACCAAACAAAAACCCCATCAAAAACAAAAAAAACCCCACAACAACCAAACAAACAAAACCCCAAAACCACCCCAAAACAAAAAAAACCCCAAAAGCCACAGATGAAAATTACTCTTTATTTGTTACTTACCTACAGGATTTCTTGATTTCAGTATTGGGCCTACAGATGTTTTTATTAATCAAGTTATTCTTCTGGGAACCTTTTTTATCTTTATCTGCTACCTTGAAAGGGATGCAGAAGTGATGCTGAATTTCAGATTTGCTCAGTCACATTTATTTTGTAAAAAGTTTCTGCATTTGATTGGAAGTTGCTGTGACAAATGTGAATAAAAGTGGGAGAGATAATTACGACTTTGCAATAATGAAAAATGTAATTGCAGAGTCAGTGCTACTGGCTAAATAGGCCAAAAGAGAGCCAAAAAATGCGCTAATGCTGCGGAGCTCGGTACTGGATGCCAAAATTGAATTTGATCTTCCCCACTGGTGTTCTAGTATAATATTCTAATCCTGTCTCATTCCAGAGAGAACTGTGGCATTTTGATTTATTTTTAATATACAATCTGCATTTCACTGAGCTAAGCAGAGTTTCTGGAGAAGGATGCAAGGTCCTTGTTGCAGGACATTGTTCCCAGTTCCCAAACTGGTCCTCTGCTTACAGAAGTGAACAAGGCATGCTCTGGCACCTTGGTCTTTTTTCATTAGCCTACAATTGTAGCAGTAAAATATTACCTCTGTCAGAGGAAAACAAACCAAACCAAACCCCAAAACCCAAACTGCTTAACCTGTTTAACCCAAAACCTGTCAGGATTATCTTCTCCATAGTGTGGCTAAGCTGGGAAGTGGAAAACTAGTTCATCTGTCTCCTGGCTGGCTTGCTTTGGGGAGTTCCTGGAGTCCCAGCTGGGATTTAAATCGTCCTTGCCTTGGTAACAGCTCCATCTTTTAGCAGTGGTGGCGGTCTCTGGGAATCATTCCTTTATGCTCACGAGGGCTGTTTATTCCCTGTGGTTAATTGTGTTGAAGTGAATTAAGTACTAAAGCAGAGTTCAGCAAGGAAACACGCACCTTTTAAAAATGAACAGAATGTTCACTCGTTATTTGTGCTGATCCACTGTGAGAACTCTTAAAAAAAAAAAAAAGTTAAATTAAAAAAACCTAATGTCTTATAACTATGCAACTCATGGCTTTTGTGATGAGTTGTGGGCACAGAGCATATTTGAGGTGGGATTGTTGTGACAGGTGTGATTTGCAAGGCGACATAGTGACCAACATTTGTGAAGAGAGATTTTTGTATTCTTTGACCCTGAAATAATTTACACTCTTACAGGGACTGCAGACCTACTGGTGTTGACAACAGATGGTTCAGAATATTCTCACAGGAGAGCATGAAGTAAAAAGATGGATAATTGCATTCACGCTGTTGGTCCTGGAGTCCAGAGTTGTTACAGGCTACGAAGCGATGCAAAGAAAATAGTTGACCACAAAGGATGCGTAGCAGTAACGAGGTGAAACTGCATTGCCCTTTTCAAAGAACTGATGTGGTGTTTTATATGTTCTACCCTAAATCATTTGCTTGGGAGTGAATGAAAAGTCAGAGGGTCCTTTGGTGTCTGGTAAGAATGTTGTTAATTCAACTACTTAGCTGAACAAGCCATGCAAATCTGAGGACTGTCCTGTACTTCGCTTGTTTATGTGTAAAAGTTTATGCTTCCTCCCCTTTTGTTGGATGTATTCAAGAAAGAAATCAGAACTGTGTGCAACTGGAAGCATTTCCAGATGAGTTCTCTGTTACGAGTGGGAATATACTCTGTGAGGTATTTGTGAAAAGGGATATATGCCAATGTACAGAAATAAAGAGTACACCTAGGGGCTGAAAGCACATTTAGCATAGGCACTCACAGTAAATCCTGATAATACACCTGCAGGAGTGGAATGCATTCTGAAAGTGATGCTTCATCATCGTCACATATCATTACTCCTAGTGCTTCCCTCCAAACAAAATCTGTGAGGAGGCAGGAAATGTGGAGTGACAGGACACTAAGGAATGCCTTGCCACCTCTCAAACCACATGGCAAAATTACTGCTGGAGAACTGATCTGTTTTGCTTCTAATCTTATATATGTAGAGCTGGGAAACACATACAAAGGGTATTACAGAACACAGCATCAAAAGAAAACCCTGATGTGTTGACTCTACAAGCTTCCTCCAGGGGATTTTACAGAAACCATAGCTTCATATCTCATTGCACATGTCTAAATAAATATTACAGACAAGCATTTTGCATAAGATACGCTGTGGTACAACAGCAAGGTTATTAATTTTTTTGCCCCTGGCAAAAGCATTTAATGGCTGTAGCAATCATCTCCAATTATTTGCTATAGTGTCTTGACTTTTTTGAGTGCTGTTTATCTGACAGTATTTACACAGAAGCTCGTTTGTGAGAGGCTTTAACATTTTAGAGGTTGAAGTTAGTATATGTTTAACATACATACAGATTATTTTGGAAAATGAGGGCAAGACACACAAGATCAAAACTGGCTGTAAACTGCTGCTGAATTTACAGCAGGGAGTTGGACTTACATGGATTTTAATACTTCAAATTCCTCTACAATCCTTTTTTCCCCCTGTAGCAATTTCCAGCAAAAACACATCTTATTTCCCCTTGCTGAGACAGACCTAAGCATTCCCTTTCTTTGAGAACATTCAGATTCCCTTAGGCAGACACCCAGGAATGTGTAATTAAAAAAAAAAAAAAAAAAGGAAAAGAAAAAGAAAAGAAAAAGAAAGTGGGAGAGAAATAGAAAAATAAGAAATAAGAAAGCTGTGAGGGTAATCCTGCATTCATAACCAATTGCAGAAAATAGAAGCAAATAGAAAATGTCCTCAGAGTGTAAAAACTTAGTCAGGAGGTAGGTATTTGCACTTGATAGATATTTGCACATGTATATATTTGATAGGTAAACATTTGTTTTGCACCTCATATATGCATACTACTAAAAGACAGGTATTGTTCCATCTTGTCTTGCAACAGATACTGCTCTATAGACCTGACAAATGGATAAATCTCTGATTCACTCATCAGAAAGAGAATTTTTGGATATTTTTCTGCTCCCTTAGGAAAAAGTGAAGCATTCTTATTCCTGTCTTGAACATCCTGTGAAAGGAAAAGGTAATGTTTCTAGGATGTGTAAATTCTCATTTTGTTATGGAAAATGTTGGGAGCCTTGTTCTATTCTGTAGCTACCTCCATTCTGCCAGCAAATCCTGGAACCTTCCTTAAGTGTTACTAGAAATTAATCTTATGGCCTGTCCTGCTGTGTCCCCTTCTGGATGTCAAATAGCTGCGGGATGGGTCTTTAGGTAGGGAATAAGAAGGGCTACCAGATTCACAGCTGTACAGATACCCTGTGCCCATGTGTGCAGAACACTTCCAACAGTGCACCCAGGGTGCAGTGGGGTTGGTTCAAGATGGACTGAAAATAGTTCACGCTATTTCAGTGAGGACTGCCAGCCTGGGCAAACAGCTGATGCTATCCTGATGGAGATGCAGCTGGTCATTGATTATAATGTGACCCAATTTTCAAGGTCAGTCAATCAAATCCAAAAATCTTCTAGGATGAGCATTAGCTAGAATTGTTTTTGTTGTTAGTTTTTCATCCCATTATTTGTGCTTTCTACTTCTGGTCTAAGCAGCAGATAAAGGGCTTAACAAGCCATGGAGAAACCTGCCCTTAAGAGTTTTGGTATTGATCTGATATAATTGAATCTTTTAATATAGCTAATTTATTTATAAACAAGGGAGTGTGCAGAGAGGCAAAAAGTAGGGAGAGCTTTAAAACAGTGTGATTGCCAGAAGATTAACAAGGTTCTTCATCAGTTTTGTTTGCCTGCTCAAGTTTTGAGGGAAGGTTGTTTTTTTCATGAATTTGTCTGTGACCTGGAAGAGCCATGGTGACAAAGATTTTAAGAAGATAATCCACAGAGTCATTCAAACCCCAGGGCAATGTTTGTTCTGTCTCTAACAAAGACCAAGATACTGGATTAAAATATAGTCCCTGCCATAAATAAACAAACACCCCCCCTTCCTCTTTAAAAGCATCAATTTAGGTTGTACTGCTATTGTGTTCCTTCAAAAGTCTTTACAACTGAAACCCTTCCAGAAGGCAAAAAATTAAATTTCCTGCCTGAGCAGTGCTGAGAGAGATCTGCTTCGTTTCCTGTTTCTCTTTAAAAAATCCTACCATTGGATAAAATGTGAATTGCACTTTAGTTGGTAATATTTGCATTGTGAACTGTTAAATAAAAGTTTAAGTTCATCAGTCTCTGATGAATTATTTTGGTGCTATGTACATTATTTTAGGAATTACTTTGTATATCAGATTAAAAAGAAGAATAGCAGTGACCATGAGAAACGCATGTGCAATTCCTCCGTAAGCAGTTCACGTTTATGATAACTCCAGGTATACTCCTGTTGCCTGGTCATTCATAGAATCATAGAACCACAGAATGTTCTGGGTTGGAAGGGACCTTAAAGATCATCCAGTTCCAACCCCCCTGCCATCAGCAGGGACACCTTCCACTAGAGCAGGTTGATCAAAGCCTCATCCAACCTGGCCTTGAACACTTCCAGGGAGCAGGTAGCCACAGCTTCCTTGGGCAACCTGTTCCAGTGTCTCACCACCCTCACAGTGAAGAATTTCTTTCTAATACCTCATCTAAACCTCCCCACTTCCAGTTTAAAGCCATTTCCCTTTGTTCTATCATTCTCTGCCTTTGTAAAAAGTCCCTCCCCAGCTTTCTTGTAGCCCCTTCAGGTACTGGAAGGCCACTAGAAGGTCTCCCCAGAGCCATCTCTTCTCCAGGCTGAACAGCCTCAACTCTTTCAGCCTTTGCTTGTAGGAGAGGTGCTCCAGCCCTTGGATCATCCTCGTGGCCTCCTCTGGACTCGTTCTAACAGTGTTAGAACTTGTGTTATATTGTACTTTGACATGAAGAGCAAACTTCCTGAGAATGGAAGATGTCTCCCTGGTATTAAAGCCCTGTCCAAGTGAGCAGTAGTGTAGTGACTGAAGGAGACTGAGGGGAGACCTGATTGCTCTCTACAGCTACCTGAAAGGAGGATGTAGAGAGGTGGGGGTTGGTCTCTTCTCCCAAGTAATAAGTGATAGAATGAGAGGAAATGGCCTCAAGTTGCACCAAGGGCAGTTGAGATTGGGTCTGAGGAAGAATTTATTTCCCGAAAGGGTTCTCAGGTATTGGAAGGGGTTGCCCAGGGCAGTGGTGGAGTCCCCATCCTTGGAGGGATTTCAGAGTCATGTAGACGTAGTGCTTAGGGATGTGGGTTAGTTGGGGACTTGTCAGTTCAGTGTTAGGTTAATGACTGGACTTAATGATCTTAAAAGTCTTTTCTAATCAAGGCTATTCTGTGAGACCTTGTAGTTAGTGGCAAACCTTAGAGTTTTTGACTGTCGGTTAGTGCTGGCATTGTAGTTCTTGGATGTGTACCTCATTGGTTGAGTGTGTAAGACACACATTATGAAGGTGATGTTCTCCTTCCAGCAAGTTTTCCACTTGAAATGGTACAGCAGAAGTGGAGGTGTGAAGTAGTGTCACAAAATGAGGCAAAGAATGATAAAAAGATTCAGTTACTGAACCTGATGTAGACTTGCACACGAAGTGAAAAGCTTTTTCCCCTAAAGCTGAAAAATTTGCATGCATTTCTAAAAATACTCATTTGGTTGTGATCTTGTGAAGCAGATGTGTAAAGCAGCTAAATTAATACTCAAAACAATTAGCAAACATAATGCTTCAGCAGGCAGAACTGTGGGGAAAATACCATTTTTCTGTGACAGTTATGTTAATGGAACATGGTAGGTACAGTTATTTTATATTCGGTAGTTATTAACGTTTCTGAAGTGGCTGAAGCAACTGCTTGGCTCTAATGTAATGTACTCTTTGAAATGATGGTGTTTTGTAATCCTCTTGTTTGGTGATGAATATTTGCACATTTTCTTGGACTGGTTCCAGTAATTTACAAGGAGATGCTTTGCAGACTGTGAAAAAACCCCAAAAATTTCTTGACTGGGTTTACTGAGACAAAGTGAAATAAACCTTCAATTCAAAGATATGATACATGGTATTCCTATTTTGAACACTGCACCTTTATCACGTGTGACCTGGCTGTTTGATGGTTTGGCACAATGCCACAGCATAATTCAATGATTCACTGAAAATCATGATTCTTTCTTGCAGAAAACAATAAAAAGCGCATGGTATCAATTATACTTCGCTATTTCTTTGAGAATTCAAGGACTAGAAATAAAAAAACACCATCTGAAGACTTTGAATTTCCATTATCCGGAAACAGTTGTTATAAATTATTTTTACTGAAACTGCTCTACTAGTCCTGGGTAAAAAAAAGAAGAAAGATAACACTGGAATTTGATTGACATCATAGGTGCAAAATATGCTCCGAGGGAGCATAAAATTCTGGGTCAGGCAGTGGAATGATGTTTTTGAATTCCATATTTGTCATGGAGAATCTTGGAAGAATGGGTTTCCTGTTACCTTAATTGCTGCTGCATCTCTACTGAGCGTGGTGATTTCTCTGATCAAATATACTGAATATGATGAGTAGCTACAGTAAAAGCAGGAGGTAAAAAGGGAGGCTTCCAGAATAAGCTTACTTTTGGTGGAAATCAAAGCTGAGTTATTCAAAGAAAGTTTTACTAGCAATGCATTTCTAAAGCATGGCTTGGGTCTGGGTTTCAGAAATTTCAGAGCTGTGTGTATTTTGGTGTCTCACTGTCCCAGTGAGCACTTTCATTATAACTGACCTTACAGCAGTTGATTACTATACAAAGAAGGGGCTTTTGTTTCTTTGCTCTTTAGTTTAAGACAGAATTACTCTGTGGAATCTAGAGTAGTTCTGATGTGGCAACTTCTCCAGTCAATTGCAATGAACCTTATATTACACTGTGTTTGTCTTTACACCCAAGATTTATCTTTATTGCTTACTACCACATTTGGTAAATAGTTTTTTTCTGTAGTTTCTGTAATAGGAACAACTCTATAAAAGTAGTAGCATGTACTCAAATAGAAACTTAAACCGAGCTGTTAGTATCTCTTACACAGAAACTTAAACACAGTGCATCTGGAATTACTATTGGAAAGCAACAAGCAAGTCAATAAAATGCTTGTTAGCCAGAAACTAAAACAGAAAAGCAAGTTAACTTCTGGACTTCTGAATTTTGTACATGAGGAATAGACTCTTATCCATGTTAAACATGACTTAACTCAGTAGGGTTGCTTGTGTAATTAAATACCACCTAGCTTTAGGAGTTTATATGCCTATTGATTTACAGTGTAGGTTTATTAGGCAACAATATTATACTTATTACTTTCTATTTATATCCTGTATTTATTTTTAACTGGAATTGCATGAAATAGAAAAAAGATTAGCCTTCAGATTTGGTATAAGCCTCACTGAATGGGTCAGCAGAGGAGGTGAATTACAAAATTGTGAAAACAACAATGGAGAGAAAGGAAATTACACTGAAGCTTTTCAATCTTGCTGTAGATTAAAAAGAAAAAAAAAAAAAAAAGTGGAGTTGATGAAAAGAAGCCAATAAATCCCTGAAAACTCCAGGTGGGCTTCTGTCAGCATTTGTGGACAAGCAAGATTCCATTTGCATGTCCTTTGTGCTGCAGTTAGGATCATTGCAGTGTTAAAATATGCTGTATTCTAAAGCTGTGGTGAGAGTAGCAGTAGCACTGAGAAATGTAAGTGGACAAAAGAAGTGTATTCAATGCATTTGTGATAAGAGATTTTAAATATGTCATCTTTTTTGCAGAAGGTCTTGGAGTAGTCTTGGGCACATGGGAAGACAGAGATCCTATCTAGAATTTTGATAAAGACTCAAATACCTGAAGTGTGGGGGCCAAATGCATGGGGCCAGGCTCTTTTCAGTGGTGCCTGGTGACGAGACAAGGGGCAAAAACTGGAACACCAAAAGTTCCAGACAAACTTAAGGAAAAACTTCTTTACTGTGAGGGTACCAGACCACTGGGACAGGCTGCCCAGAGAGGCCGTGGAGTCTCCATCTCTGGAGATGTTCAAACGCGCGTGGACACTTTCCTGTGCAACCTGCTGTAGGGAACCTGCTTTGGCAGGGGGGCTGGACTGGATGATCTCCAGAGGTCCCTTCCAACCCCTGTGATTCTGTGAGTGGCGTGCTACCAAATTCCTTTAAAACCAGCTGATTTTCAACTCCTGCTCATATCCTCAGTTTAATGGAGTAGCTGTTATCTTGTGTGCTGGTAAAATACTGTGCTAGTGATGAGGAAGTGGCACTAATGTAGCCTATTTTAGTTCAGGCAGAGCTACAAAGTTCCTTTGGTTTAGGGTCTCTGTGCACATCCGTTTCCTGATGTATGGTCTCATGAGCCCAACTGTATCATCCTGGAAGCTAATGTTGGTGGTAGGAGCCTGGATCTCTTTAAGCTCAAGGTCTGTCAGCCCATGTGCTGTTGTTGACCCTTGATGTTGGCTGGATGTCTGGTCCATTACCTGGCATGTGTTATTCCTGAGAACTCACCATGACTTTATTCCTTTAGTTCTAGTTATTTGAAGGTGGGTGCATAGTTACTCCCAATGCTTACACGTGAAGCTAATTCAGACAACACCCATCTGAATTATGATCCTGAGGTCCTTATACTTGCCTAACCAATTATTTCTGGACATCCCCAAGAACAGAATGGGCACAGGTAGCTCACCTGAGAGCAGTCCTGCTCCATACTGTCCCTTATTTGTGTCAGTTAGCCCCCATGCCACCTGGGTCACCAAGCAGGTGTATTGTCCTAAAGTGCTTTCACTTAACTGGGCAATCATCAAAGTCCAAAGACCCTCCATCTTCCCTCTTCTGAGAGGTGACAGTGGTCTGATGGGAAATGGTGAGTTTCCTCTTTGAGGTATTAGGTGATAGAGAAATTTCATAGAATTAACTGTAAATTACACCTATTTTCTACAAATGATTTTAGCTTCAGTGCTGGTGGCCCAATATACAAATGCTTTCACTAATGCAGCTACATTTAGTGATATTAAGAAGGTCGTATGTATTTGGAAAACATTAGGATTTATTTTTATGAAAGAGCATCTGATAGTTAAACTGCCATATTTTTTCCAGGCTTCTTTCATTAGAGGGGCTGATGACTATTACTACAAATATCCCACGGAGTATTCAATTATGCTGGAAGGAGGGTGAACACGACGTGCCAGAAGCTATGCAAGAGACATCATGCACGTTATTCTAATTTTATGAAGTTGTGGATCTTGGGAAAAGGAGATATTTATAATGCCACTCCCTACAATAATTAAGAAAGTATGTGTCTGAGTTATGTATATGTAGTGGGAAAATGGGGTAATTTACTGAAAATATCACAGAAAACAGAATCTCTGAATAAAAATGATCGACACAATCTGCGTTTTTTCAAGATACCTCGCAAAACTCCACATCTTCTGTGCTAGTCATGAGATAAAAGTTTATTCTTCAAATTGAATAATATCTTTGCTTTTGTAGTCAGCCATTGTTTTTTCTTTCTTTTACAGTGATTTGAAGCTAACTAAAAATATGTGTTGTGTGTTGTTTTCAGTGAAAGGCAGCCCTGGTAAGCCATCAACATAATATTTTGTAAATCTTGCCTTCTGAATGAGAACACAAATGAGGTGGTGGTTCTTTACTTCAAACTAAGCATTGGTGTGATTCAGCAGGTTAGTTAAGTGTATGCTCGCTGGTAGTTCCTAAATGCCATTGAAACAACTTTTTTTTTAAAGGAAAAAATTTTCTTAGTCTTTGGAAGAATTACTGTTTTGATGACTCAGGAGCAGAGAACAGTGGCAGACTTGTATACTGTGTTCACTTGAGGTTAGGCACAACTGCATGAATGCAGATCTTGAGGTAGAGTTCGTTAAGGCAAGTTATTTTTCAAAATCTTTGAGACTAGATCTTGTAACTTTTTTTTGCTTCAGTTACAACTCAAGATTCAGTCTTGAGTTGTGCACAGTGAAATAGTTTAAGTTGTTTGAATGAAGTATATTTTTTTGTCTGCTTCCAGTTGCTTTCTTTAATAATTTGCTTTGTGCTTGTTCAAAAGCACATGGGGAAAGCAAACCCTCAGTAAGAATAAAATGCAGTTTCTAGGAGAAATTATAGATTAAAATTGGCTGGTTTCAAGAGAGAGTGCAGGGACAATAAATTAATACTACTTATTCTCGTAACTGTTAATTAACACATCAGTCTGTGTTGTAGGACTGATGAGACTGTCTCATCTGGCAGCATTTTCAAGGGAAAAACAGATCTTAAGGTTGGGGTTTTTTTTCCTCAAGTCTTGTCTATTTTCTCCAGCAAATTTTGGATTTGACTCTGATCTCACTTCCAGTTGTTTTAGACTAGGGAAAACTCTGCTGATGTTAAATAATATTATTTTGGTTTAATACAGGATTCAATCAGAGAATTAAAAATGGCACCATTATGTGTCTCATATTTCCCATTGTTTGTATTCTGAGTAAATATCAGGAGTGCCCAAAGAGGTCTGTGACTCCATGGGAAACCTGCTTTGGAACACTTTGATCTCGGACTCCTGCAGCCTGTGGGAGGGACCTCATGCCAGAAAGAGTGGCAGAGGTGAACTGACTGCAACCCCTATTCCCTGTCCCCTGTGCCACTACCGGGGAGAAGGTAGAGAAACTGGAAGCAAAGTAATTTCAGCCCAGGAAGAAGGGAGGGGTGTGAGGAAGTTGTCTTAAGATGTGGTTGTTCTGTGTCACTGTCCTGCTCGGATGACTGATAATGAATTAAATTGATTTTTCTTCCCCAGGCTGAGTCTGTTTTGCCTGTGACCACAACTGGTGAGTGAGCCCTCCTTGTCCTCATTGTCCTTGTCCATGGCCCCTTTGTTGTGATTCTCTTCCCATCTCACCGGGTGGGGACGGGTGAGTGCAGGACTGCATGGTCTTAGCTGTGTGTGAAACCACCACAGAGGTACTTGTGTAAGTATAGTTCTGCATTGTTTCTTGAGGCTTTTCCTCTGTTCCCCTAATCTCAATATTTTACTGCAAATTTGTGCTCTCATAAAGATACTGCTGGCCTGTGTCAGAAAGAGAAACAGATTTGTGCATGTGATCATCCTCCTGGTAGCACACAGACAATATTACCAGGTATTCAAGACAGACTTGAGACTCTCAAACTCTTATATTGAGATTGCAATTGAATACAGACTTTTTTCTTCTTTAATCACCTTTTTGTTTCCAGAATTAATGTATGTGTTTACGAAATGACTGAAGCAGCACCATTCCAAAGGAAAGTTTGTATATAGCCATGTCAAATATGTATATACTATGTATTTCAGTATGACAGTATGTCTTCTCCAAGCCTCAGCAGCACAGATCTTCTCACAGTCATGGAACTAAGGAAAGCCAGCAGTTAGAAAAGTTTTGCAGGAAGCCAATAAGTACTTATCAGTAAGAAGTTTTTGTTACAGGATCCCAGGACAGCCACACATGCACATATGAGGCCTCCTGTCCAACTTGGAACTGAGATATGTGCACACGTGCACACAGCTCTAGATGTGAAACAAGGACACCAAGAACTGGTGAGTACCCATTTTGCTGCTGTTTCTAAATCACATACAAGCTTTTTGCTGCCTGCTGGTATTTTTTTTTCCCTCCCTCTTTGTTTTCCATCTTCTAATGGTCACAGGTGGCAAACCCCTTTTCTAAGTTTACATGTTTGTATGTCCTGAGATATTGAAAGGAAATATTTAAGGCAGGGGAGTGAATGAAGAGAAAGAGGAATGCTGTGCAAGTAGGATGAGGTTATTCCATGTGATGTCTTTGAGAGAGATAAAATACCAAGAATGGGGCTTGGGGGGTTGTCAGTTCTATATGAATGTGCACTTGTTGGAAAGTAGGATAGGACATCTCTTTGTCTTAGTCTAATCAAATAGTCTAATCAAAACAGGTCTATCTCATGTCTTTTTCTTTATTTTTATGTATGAGTCAAAAGTATGTTTGGACAGCTTAATTCTAAAAAAAAATAAATATCTCATTAATTGAAATTAATACAGCACTTCATGTGTTTCTGATTGGGCTGTATGCTGTACCACAGTAATGGAATGCTTGCTTCATATATGTGTTCTAAACATTATAATATTTAGTGTAGCTCCTGTTTTGAGGAATGATTATTTATGCCTAATCTTGCATAGAGTAGAGAAAGTGTAGGATATGTATAAACAAGCAGTGTTTAACTGAGGACACGTAATGCATCTAACGATGGTACTAATGATACAAGATGCAAACTGCTAGAAACGAGGGTTTATTCAACAGGACAAAAGCATCACACCAAACTGATTGATTGATGCTCGTCAAAGCTCACACAGGGGCAGGCCTTGAATCACCTGCCACAGCACTGTTTTGGCCAGAAGCTCAGAGGAGCAGACTTTGAGGAAAGCATCTGTAAGAAGCAGTGACACCCCACCCCCACCATCCCAGATCAGAACTTGGGGGAAACCAGAAGTTGTTGCCCTTGAACAAAATTAATGTAATTGGTCTCATCTTGGGAGGAAGAACTATTTTTGCTGGCATGTTGCCTCCTCAACTTGGCAAACAGCAGTATGTTATGGTAAAAACTTGGAAGGCTGTAGACCATAGGCTGTCTGTGGGCTGTTGCCCATCTTTCATATGATCCATCCTCAATACCACAACGTTTTTTCTCCACGAGATAGCAGGGTTACAAGTAGTATTTTTTTCTGACCTTAAAATAGTTCCACATTCTCTCCTCAGGATAAGCTACCTCTTGAGCCAAGAAAGCTTCAGTTTGGGTGCATGGAGCCAGGCACACACTGCTTTTGGCTGCATTTGCCAGGATTTGGCATTTATATTTCTGTCTGAATCTTTGCCTCTATTTGTAGCTTTTCCTATTCTTACATTTGCATGTGAAAAGTACTCTGGGTCTTTTGCTGCTGTCCTACACCTTAGGCAGTTTTATAATGGCCTAAAAAGGTATAAAAGAGGCTTCTTGGCATAACAGATCGTCCAAACTATGCTGCCAGAGCTGACCCATCAGTGACAGCTACGCAGGGAGGTCTTTGTGTCTTTACATGTTTTGCCGTAACTTCAGAGCATCTTTGTTTCTCTGTCCCTAAGAGAAAGGCATGTGGGCTACAATGTCTTCTCTCTCATTCCCTGTTCTGAAAGATTCCCAGAACTAAGTGAAGTCAAGAGAAAGGTGGACTTGTGTGAAGAGGAATGGTATGAAAAGTGTTGTGAAAGGATGGAAGCAGTGTTGGAGAAGGCTTTGGTTTAACATGCCAGTAAGTCAAGAATTTGCAATTTCAACCTCTTTTTATTCCACAGAGTGAAAGATTGAAAAGGAGTGGTTTAACTTTCTATTAAAACAAAAGCTTTAAGCATAATGATCTACATCTGAGAGCAGGCATTGGGTTGGAGAACAGGACTTTCGGTCTTTCAGGCCAGTAAGAGCCTGCTGTGCCCGCAGAGGTAGTGAAGGATGCACGACCACATCCCTTCTTGATAAGCATGGGTCATCTGCTGCTCAGAATACAAAGCAAAGGTGAATATTGAAGAGGTGGGGTTGAAAATAGCAATACAAAAGATTGCTTCTGGGGACCTTGCAAAACGAAGGTTAATCCTACTGTTGAGCAGAAGTCCTGGCAGGTTGCTTAAACTGCACTCTTTTTTTTCTGACAGTAGAACTTAGGGGAGAACAAGAGTTTTGGGATACTCCACCATGCCAAGACTGTCCAGAGCTTCATCCAGCTGATTAACAGCTGTTCTCTCTCTCTCTCTCAAAAGAAAAAGGAAAAAATACTAATTTTGTGTAGAAAATAGCTCATGATTACTAGTCATGCAAGAAAGGAGGTCAGAGTGGATGTAGGGATTATTGGTCAGCTGGACTTTCAAAACTCAAGAAAAAGTTTGGCTTGGATTTTGAGTAAAGTTACTTCTTATTTTAATGCCACATTGTCCTCCTTCCCTGTTTATTTTGGCAAGTTGCTAATTAGTAATACAATTCTTGTCTTAAAGTATCCTGCATTCTTGAGCACCCAAAACTCCCACTGGCTTTAATGCAGGTTTGTGTTACACTTGCAATTCATGACTAGGCTTCATTTTAGGCATCTATATCTAGTTTTTCTAAGGCACTGTTGAGGGAAAAGAATCTACCCCAATAATATATCTCCAAAAAACACTGGTGGTGGGGAACACTGTATTTATTGAACAATTTAGCACAGTGGAACAGTAAATCAATGCTGGGTACAAAAACATACAATTCTTTTAAATATATGTTACACTAAGTACAAAGATGATATGTTGCATCTCTATGGCCCCTTTTTATCTTGAATGTTACAGTCATATCTGTTAATTGTTGCATTTGGAAACTGAAAAAAAAAAAGGAAAAAAAGTTTTGCATAACCCTGGGTCTCATGATTGTATTAAGCCAGCCACAAAAATAAGATGTATTTACAGATTAAAAATCAGCTCTTAAAATATGTCAGCAACAATAAAATGCATTTGTGTGACAAAAGGCACCTGCACTACTGTTAGATGAAAACAGATAAGCTTTCTAAGAGCTGAATGTGAAAATTCTTTTTTTTTTTTAAATCAATGAGACAATATTAATAAAAATGCCATTATAATTTGAATCACATCAGGGTCCTACACTAAAAGTGATATTTTTAAGCTCTCAGTTTTTCAGTCCTTATCTGCATAAAGTAATTCCAGAATGAAAAATAGCAAATACAATTCAACATTAATTGTAAATAGGTAAGGTAAGCTGAAAGAATTCATTGAAAGTTATACCCATGTTGGAATAGATCCTTTTATGCTATGTGCCATACTATAGAAGGAAAAAAATGTAATTAGATCTGTACTTTTACACCCAAGTGACTTCTACAAAGAAAAATGGACTCACAGAATGACATGACACAGTTTATTCCTGTGCAGAAATGCTAATGGAGATCCAAGCACAATTACCCAAGTATCTGAACTATCCAAACGATTAGTTAGGTGTGACTCCATTTACACCTTCTCTCTGAATTTCAACTGCAGACACAAAAACACAGGCTCAAACTGGTGCAAAATACAGGTGTAAATTATTCTGCAAATTAGACTACTGAGCTGAGTGCAAATTTAAATAATAGAATAGTCTGCATCCATCTTCTGTCCTCTTGTATGTCACTTATTTTAGACTCTCTTCTCTCAGAGTAGGAAGAGATTCATACCAATTAATATACTTTATTATGCTGTAGTTCAGTGTGTACCTCAAAAGATGAGCAATGAAGTCTGGAGGATCCAGATAATAGCAACTTTTCTAGCTCCCCACTACCTTATTTTCTAACATATAACCTGTGTTTGTTCATGGAAAATAAGATCTGGGTTTAATTGCATCCTTGGGCAATCCATGTGAAATAAGAAATGGCAGGAAGGGGGGGTACCTCAGGGAGCAAAATATTTGGGTGACTTTCCCTTTGTATATTTGGAGAAGCCTAGGACTTAAATTTCTCTGAAACATAAGCTAACTTTTCTTCCTTTCCTCAGAGAACCCCTGAGAATTGGTATGCAAAAGTAGTAAATAATATATTCAGGTGTTTAATCCTCAGTATTTCAGAGCACGTGGCGCTTGTGCTCATGTCTCATCTTTGAAAAGCTATGTGAGAAATTAATTTAAGCTGTGGGAGTTCTTGAACATACCTGTATCACTCTGAAAAATGTGTTTTCCAAAACGACTGGGGGATAGCAAACTGCCAGTGACTACCGGAAATCTCTTTTGCTCCGTGGAGCAAAGTTACGATGTCAGCCTGCATCCTGAAATGATACAGATTTGCACTGCCAGGTCTTCAGATTTTTTTTGTGTCAGAGGTTTGCCAGGAAAAATTATAAATAGTTTCAGCCAGAGAACCATGTGTTCTATGCAAATGAAAGTAAATAGTTCTGGTGTTAATCATCTCGCTTGTCATGGAGCAAAACAAAGCTTTTGAAGCTAATTCAGAAATTTCCATCACATCAAAATGCCAACTTTGCTGGCGCTCTGCTTACCTGTGCAGTGTTATTCTCATACGTTCACATAAATAGGATTGCCTTGACTCAAGATCTAACAAATATATCCTGATTTAGTGAAAGTCAGTTGGAAAACAGTACTGAATCCAGACTTTCTCTCTTTTGAAAATAACTTTCTGGATTAATGTACCAAAACTTTGGAAACATTAGCGGTCGTGAATGGAAAACTGCCCTTGTGGTGTGTAACACTGAGCCGTGCTGTGAGTCTTGCCTGGTTCTGATACAACCTCCCAATCTACTGCTTTTATCATCTTCAGTCAGTTTGCCATACAGATGTTGCCTTATTTTGGAGATTTTAAAAGCAAAGCATGTTCTTTCTGAAGGTTGTAGAAGTTTATGTCTATGTTGCTCTTTCCCTTTAGGAAACTCAAAGCATTTTCCTAGCTTTAAGCTTTGTATCTGTCACCGTACCTGTCATTATCTCATTGTTAGGGTTTGTATGTTTGGTTAGTAACACATGCTCATTCGCCTGATTAGCACCATGCTTTAATTTCATTTAATAAATATATTTCAGAGCCAGAATTATCTTCATCAACCAGAATAATTTAACTTTGCCACGTAGAATTAATTAAGATGAAGACTGTCAAATGAAATGTAAAAAATAATCAGTGGCTTTCATGAAGAGATAATAACAAGATTTTTTTTGTTTATCAGTTTTGTTTTGGTCCCAGCATCAAATTTTAAGAACGGTTACATGCTATGAACACTCATTTTGAGACATTTGATCTCATCTGGCACCATGCAAATAAATAAAGTCTTTAACCTTCTTTTGACAACCAGTAATTAAGGGTGCAAGCTAAAAACTGCAAAAGAGCTTTAAGAATAGGTAGCTGATTTAGGCATATATCAGGAGTTTGATGAAATATGTAAGACACAAAAGATTAGCTGGAGCAATCTCTGTTAGAACTTAATGACTGTTTCTAAGAACTGAGTCAGTGCTGATACAGTTTTGGGAGATCTGAGACAAGCAAATAAAGGAAATGCTGTGAAGATGGAAGAAGAAGGAGGACCTGGGGAACTGTAGTCATCAAAGAACGTACTACTTTCCATCCCCATTCAGAATGTCCTCTTTTGGGAATCTAACCGTCACTTTTGTTGTCTGTAGGTCTTCCCTTATTCTCTGCACATCTAAGTACTACACCTAGTGTTGCTCAGCACATCGCCTATGTGCCTGTGCTAGATGCACCTACTTTGGCATCTAACACTTTTTATTAAGGTCTAGTGCTATATGCGTAGGAGAGAAGACTGTAACTGTAATGTAGATGTCAACTGGAATGGTATTTCAGGTGAGGACCTAAGGATGTTTTTAAAATCTAGTTCATTAATGACTTGGAGCACAACCAGTCAAAATGCTGGTGTAAAATATTTGTGGAGCAAGTCCGGATAGGGAGGGCTTTGAAATGACTCAGACCATGAAAGGTGGTGGATAGATTGGTGCAATGGTCTTAAGTAAATGCATGAAATTCAGTGCACAAATACAAATTATGATAGTGGGGAAGGAGAAATGCAATGTATGAGTGTGAAAAAGCGACTGTGGAAGCAGGCAATAATGCTGTGGAAAAGGATGGAAAGGAGGGTTAATGGGTTGACTCTTTTAAAAAAAAAGGAAAGGAAGGAGTTTTCATTCTGGAGTGTGTTAGCAGACACGTGATTTATCAGAATGTATATGTAACTGTGCTCAGTAGTGCTAGATGCTTATTGGGAATGTGGTGTATAAGCACATTGAAGGTAGGGAAGTTAAAGTTCAGAGGACAGTCTCAAGCAATGAGGAGTTTAGAAAAACTTGCGGATTTTGATTTGATTTGTAGACGATAGAAGACTTGCTCCAGCTTTTCTCTTTTGATAGAGCTGTATATAAGAAGGATGGTGCTGACTGATTCTGCATGTCCCCTAGGGATTGGGCAAGAAGTAGTTTGCAGGAAAAAGACATTTTTATGTCAGGAAATGCTGATCTCCTGAATCAGGCAGCTATTCAAGGTGGTTGTAGAGTCTCTTCCTTTGGAGATTTTTTAAGAACAAGGCAGACAAGTATCTCCCAGGGGTGCTGGGATAACTTCCTTTGACTGGGGAAACTAGTTGGCATCTTCTCTCTGCCTCTGTGCCTATTTTCTTCCAAGAGTGAGCAGAGTATGGAGGAAAGCAGTAGGCATTCATAAGGAGTACACTTGCTTCATGGTATTGCTTCAGCCAAGGAGTCAAAGTTTGGCCCAAAATATTCTAATTTAATAAAAGTTAAATAACAGTCATAAGATGGAAGGATATGTAGGTTAAAACACAGATGCATGTTGAACTAGTACAGACATTGTGGCCTGGAAAATAATTTTGCAAATACAAACCATTGGCTATATTTCAAACCAGGGAAATTATTCCTTCTTAAGTGTTCTACATGATGGCAGCATCGTTTGTTTCCTGGATTTCTTTTGCATTGTTACTTTTCCAGCATTGTGGTAAACAGAAAGGTCATCATAAGCTGTTCAAGGAACGTGAGCTTTGTGGGGTTAGAGATGTCATCTGGATTGCCTACAATTAAATGCAAGAAATGGAAGTCTCACCCTTTCTAGCTTGTTATTGGGCAGGGAGCCCAATGAAGTAATTTTCCTTTGATTATGCAGCCAGTCCTGAATGTATGAATAGATTTGATGACTGCATGCTGTGGGTTTGGGGGTATTTTTGTTTGTTTGTTTTATTTTATGGATTTTGTTCTGACTAGAGGCTATACAGTATGTTATGCTACCCATCAGACTTGGCTACAGAGTTAAGCTTGAAGAACACTGTTCTTTTCTTGCCAACTTCTTCAGCCTATAGTTACTAAGCCTACAACAGCTTGTCAGCTCTACTGAAAAGAGCCAAATAAGACTTTACCATAATGTTTCTTCCCCGCTCCCTTGCAAAAGACAGTACATTTCTTGAATCAGATTGTGCAGAAGTTCTTGTGGTACATGGCCAAGAGCTCTGTTAATATTTCTTGTGTTCAGAAGAGCTGCAGCCTGGTCCTGTTAACCATTGAGTCCTGAAGAGGAGCCAGGAAGCAATTCTTTCTCGTGGAGTTACAGGAATGTTCTGTTCATAACGCATCTATGTTTTTATGAGCTTCAGCAAACTAAGCATAGAGGGAAATGGAATTTCCACCATTATGCTGTGGTGAAGAGAAACAGCGTGCCCTAAGATCACAGAATGAAGGGCTACTGAACTACACAGGAGGAAAAAATACTCTTAGGAATAAAATTCTCTGAAGGTATCTGTGCAACACATGGTATCGTTGTTTGATAAAAGCTGAGAAGAATGCTCATCAGAAACACTCAGGATAGCCCATAGAGCTTTGCAGGAAAAGTGTATTTCAAGATGAGGTTGCTCCGAGCACCCTGCCAGCAATAGAACAGAAATACCAGCAAGAGGAATGAGAGGAAACAGTAGAAGCAAATGTGGCACCTGTAGTTAGGGAAAGACTGACTACTTGTAGCTCTTCACACCTTAGACGTCTCAGTGTACCTATGGATGACCATATGAATGAAGCTAGCTAGTGCCAGTATCCCACAGATTAATTCCTGTCAGTTTAGCTTGATCACTCTTACGTACATTGTACTCTCTTCAGGGTTGGAATGTTCTAAATTCTCTAGTAGAGGAACCCAAATCATGGCTTGATCTATCTTTTGCAGTTTCCACTTCTGAGAACCCATTGCATACCAGTTTTGCTGTTGTGCATTTTAGCATGACAAAGGACCCACTAGTTCATTTTATGTAAGCAGGCATCTTAGGTTCCAGTATGCTGAATGAGTTTATGGCACAGCAGAGCTACACCTGCCTCCTCTGACCATGGCAGTGATGAACAGAAGAGCAGGGAGTGGTGAAAGAACATAATTGTACCAGAGTAAGAGCAGAACCCTCCTACAGACCCAGACCATTGTTACAGCTCTAAAATTAGGAACATGATCATAATAAAACCCCTCATATTCTAACATAATTTAGGTGCTCCTAGAAGAGCTGCAGATGATTTCACCCCACAAACTGTGTTGCCTGGACAAATCTTCAAGAGTTGTATTTATCTGCTTTGCCTGCTAGCCATGGCAACACATGTGGCTGAGAAGGTTTGTGTGTTGTGGACAGACAACCCTACAACTCCTCTCTCTCTCCTGTCTCTTCCTCCCCATCTCTCCTTCTCTCTGCCTCTCTTCCCTCCTCTCAGTCTTAGTCCCATTGGAGCTCTTCTTTCAAGGTCTGCTGCCAAATTTCCTGCTTCTCTCCTGTCAGGCATTCTGCTTGTAAATTGCCAGAGCTCTCTTTTCTTCTAAGTGTTCACTTTTTTCCTTCTCCTTTTCTCAAGTCTTTCCTCTTTCATTTCATATTAAATCCTTTTTTGTGTCTCACTTCCCCCTACCCCTCCACCTATTGCCATCTTGTACAGCTTTTGCCTACAAGTTTCTGTAATTACAATTTGTTAGTGTATGTGATGTTTCCTTTTGCTCTGACTGATGTAGGTTGTCTTTCGGATCAAATGTCAATACAGTTTGTGCTTCCAGGTAACAAATATAACACCTAGAAAGATTTATATCCTATAAAAGCACAGAGATGTGAATTGATTTGAATATTTTCACACTATGTTTACTTAAAATTAAATTCTTCTTTTCCATAAATTTCAGAAGTTACTGTGGAGGCTATTGGTAGAGGGGAAAAAAAATTATTTTAGGACTAAATTTTTCTGCAGTATTATATATTCATTTCACAAATGAAAAGGGGACTCTGAAGTGTTCTGTTAAGCTGAGAACAAATATAGCATGACAAATGGTGTCTTCTCTGTAAATGCTGAGATATATGTATTTTTAACACCAAGTACACTATTATCAAAACGCCTCCTATCAGTTGTTGAAAACAACTTTCTCCATATTTGAGTAATGTTTTGTATTCATTTATTTATCTAGGATGAGGAATAGCAGGAACACAAGAGATTTTCCTGGGAATGCATCCAAGAAGTGCTGGTAGAGGCTTTCTAGTTAATCAGGTTGTCAAAAGGAGTACTTTTTCCAGCATGCAACATTATTCACTTAATTTTTCATTAGGCCTTTTAATGTAAGTACTATTAAAGGAAGCAGCTGTGATATGGAAATGTTAATTTATGCCAGATCACTTGAAAGTCCTGACTTCTCATCTCCGCAGCAACAAGCTGCACTATAGGTCCTGCACATTGCTAAAGGAGAGCAGCTAAAACGCAGCCAGGCTGAGTGAAGGTGGTTAAACTGTGTGCTTCCCCCAAACACCACACACTTACTGCAATCTTCCTTAAAATTCGCTCTCTGTTCATATATCATAAGTGAGTGTTACTCATAAAGGGTTTGAAGTCCCCAAGCATATGTGTCCACTTCCACCATTAAAGTGGATTCAGGTGCTTGGCATGACTGTCTCCAGGCAGACTTGCCTTAAATAATTGATAGCTGCAGTCCCGCTGCCCATGCTTCTCTGTCTGGATGTCCTCACAGGGCTTCCGTATGAGCCACTGGCTGACAGAATGCATGGTAAGGATCTCACCATTTCTTTTATTAATGTGACCTATTTTCGCATTCTCAAAAGACAAATTACACCAAATGAGCTTTCTTACACCTATTATGATGAGAAATTTGTACATCAACAACAGCTGTCCTGAAAATACTGTAAAACTTTCAGTGTTGTGACACGTTGGGATTTGATTGCCAGAAGATGTTGAATGAAAAAAGAGGAGACACATCTTAGAAATTAACCTTTCAGATATTTAACTGTGAAGAAATGTGTTGCATTTTGATTTACTTGTTTTCTTAAAGAGACCACTATAGCACTCCTATGTGGTGTTACACTCAAAATCTTGTTATAGGCAAAAGGTAACACGTCACACGAGTTGAACCAAGAACTTGCCATTAGTCTATTTAATATTTTGTTATTCCAGTCAAATTTACTTAATTAATTCAAAAAAGCCTCATAAATGATGTGGTAAAAATGTGATAGAAGAAAATCTTCCCATTATCTGTCCCTTTTCTCTGGCATTACATTCATCCTCCCTCTGGGTCCACAGGGCATTTGGTTTGGTCTTCCTCAAAAAGAAGAGAGTGTTTATAAAGAGGAGTCAGAATGCTGAGGACAAAGAGGGTTATTGGTTATTACTACCAATTTGTTCCCTGGGTCCTATTTTTTTATACTTTATAAACAAATAGGAAGCTTGCCATTTGCTTTTGACACAGACTTGCACAGTTTGTTAGACTGGAATTAGCAGACTTTCAGACGTAATATGTGCAAACAAAGCAAACCATTGCACTTGCTAGACTGAGGTCAACTTTAAATAAGGCCTTAATGATATAATTCTGTGCATTTACTAATGGGTATTTGGTGATTCTTGCAATGATTTCTTGATAAAGTTTTTGTTTGAAAACCAAACTGTTTCATGGCTTGCAAATGGAATTAACCATTTTTTAATTATAGATGTATTATTAGCACGGCTTCACCAAGGGGAAGTCGTGCTTGACCAACCTTCTAGACTTTTATGAAAACACGACCAGGTGGCTGGATGATGGTAGAGCAGTGGATGTGGTCTATCTTGATTTCAGCAAAGCATTTGACACGGTCTCCCACAGCATCCTCGCTGATAAATTGAGGAAGTGTGGATTAGATGAGCAGGTAGTGAGATGGATTATTAACTGGCTGGTGGGAAGAAGCCAGAGAGAGTAGTGGTCAATGGGGCGGAGTCTAGTTGGAGACCTGTGTCTAGTGGAGTCCCTCAGGGGTCGGTACTAGGACCAATATTATTCAATATATTCATAAATGACCTGGATGAGGGAATTGAATGCACTGTCAGCAAGTTTGCTGATGATACCAAGCTGGGAGGAGTGGCTGACACACCAGAGGGCTGTGCTGCCATCCAGAGAGACCTGGACAGGCTGGAGAGCTGGGCAGGGAAAAACTTGATGAAATATAATAAGGGCAAGTGTAGGGTGTTGCACCTGGGCAGGAACAACCCCAGGTTCCAGTATAGGTTAGGAAATGATCTCCTAGAGAGCAGTGAAGGGGAAAGGGATCTGGGAGTCGGGGTGGACAGCAGGATGACCATGAGCCAGCACTGTGCCCTTGTGGCCAGGAAGGCCAAAGGCATCCTGGGGTGCATTAGAAGGGGTGTAGTCAGTAGGTCAAGAGAGGTTCTTCTCCCCCTTTACTCTGCCCTGGTAAGGCCACATCTGGAATATTGTGTCCAGTTCTGGGCCCCACAGTTCAAGAAGGACAGGGAACTGCTTGAGAGAGTCCAGCGAAGAGCCACCAAGATGATTAAGGGAGTGGAACATCTCCCTTATGAGGAAAGGCTGAGGGAGCTGGGCCTCTTTAGCTTGGAGAAGAGGAGACTGAGGGGGGACCTGATTAATGTTTATAAATATTTGAATGGTGAGTGTGAGGAGGATGGGGCCAGGCTCTTCACAGTAACGACCGATGATAGGACAAGGGGTAATGGGTGTAAGCTGGAACACAGGAGGTTCCGCTTAAATTTGAGAAGGAACTTCTTTACAGTAAGGGTAACAGACCACTGGGACAGGCTGCCCAGGGAGGTTGTGGAGTCTCCTTCTCTGGAGACATTCAAGACCCGCCTGGACGCCTTCCTGTGTGAACTCATCTAGGTGTTCCTGCTCCAGCAGGGGGATTGGACTGGATGATCTTTCGAGGTCCCTTCCCATCCCTAATATTCTGTGATTCTGTGATTATTAAGTACTGTGTTGTGTTTATCATTTGCAATTTCAGTAGAAGAACTTCATATAATGTTTTATGTCACAAAAAAATAGCTTCTCTGTGTACTGGAACTCCCTCTAGAAAAAAGGTAATTTCTTTCTTTTAAACTTTTTACTGATTTAATTGATATTTACAATTTTCAAAATTGCTTTGGAAATTCTCTGCTGCAGCTCTGAAATTTCCAGAACAAAACAAGAAATCATTTAGAGACCAAGGGAACTAATTGTGAAAACAGTTGGTAAAGATTAAATATTTCCCAAACAATGAGGTATGAATATTATTTGCATATTTTTGAAAGATACAAGTGCCTAAGTCAAAGAAGAGGACTAATGTTTTAACAGTCTTGGGAATAGCTGATTCTGTTAGTTTTAGTCTTGAAGCATACTTTGGACCTCCCCTTAGGGAACTCTTGCAAAGAATCCAGAAGAGTCCATTGTTTTAAACAAGGTTTAAATTTACAAGAAAAATAGAATTCAAAACTGTAGCTTGTTCTGCATTTTTTTCTTTTGTTTGCTTACCATGATTAACTCCGGATCATTTATTCTGTGAAAAGCTAATGTAATGTTTTCAGTTGTGTAATTCTCAGTATGCTAAAGGCTGCTGCATTAACAATGACCTAGGTATATGCATTCAAAAATTGTCCAGTAGGAATGGTTACTTTCACTAGTTATTTTTTCAGGTATGTTTACAAACAAGAGGAGAGAAAAAAAGGTGATTTGGTTTATTGTTGTTTCAGATCTGCCATGTTCTGCTAACAAATGTGCACAAGTGCTTGGTGAGGGTGAAACCCTGGAGATCCCAGAGCATGATTTTGCCACAGTCTTGGAGGCCGGAGAACTAGAAATCCCCTCCTCCAATCCTTACGTGATCATTTAATATCCTGAAGTAAATAAAATCGTAATTATCTTGTTACTTTATCTTGCATGAGTAACTGTGATCACCTTTTCGAATGGTGACGGTGTGCCTGGACCAATGTTGATGAATTTCCTTCAGTTAGGATGACAACGCGCTGCAGCAGACAGGGCGGGGAACAACACAGAGATGGGCTCGATGGGCTCCAGTTTGTAGTTAAGGAAACACTCTTCAGGAACAAAAGAATCCGTTAAAGCTGATGTTTTAATGCATCTGTTCTTCTCAGTCGCCGAGGAGCACACAGCCGCGGCAACGCGGGAACAGTCAGTTCCGCGGCTCATCGGGTGCTGAGGGGAAGGCCCCGGAGCGAGGGGAGGCCGCTGACGTGGCGCCGAGTCCCTCAGGAGCGGCCGGGCTCGCGAGCAGGGCTGACGGGGCGGGGGCGGTGCCAGGGACAAGCGCGGGCGATTTACACGGCCCTGAGGGAGCGCGAGCGGCAAACAGGGCGCGGGGCGGCCGTTTGCGCGGGCAGGGCGCGCAGGGAAGGGCGCTGCTGCCGTCAGTCACTGCTCCAGAGCTGAACCGCCACCACGGCACTTCGTCAAAACAACAGCTCGGGTGTCGCAGGAGCTTGAGCCGATAGCTGCACAGGCAGGAACAGCCGTGGTTGTCACCCGGCCAAAAGCTGCGGGTAAAGAAATGTGGCGACCCAGACAGGTCGAAGGTAAAGGTGCAGCTGTGCAGGTCCCTGTCTGCAGGGAGTGCTGGAGCCTCTCACTTGGAATGGAGAGGTGCAGGGACAGCACCTGTATTCGCTGTGAGCAGGTGAATGGTCTCAGCACGGTGGCTGAGCTGACAGAGGAGGTTGAAAGACTGAGGATATAAGGGAGTGTGAGAGGGAGACAGACTGGTGGGCTCAGGCCCTCCCATCCCTGAGGCAAAGGCACCAGGCCCCACGTGAAGCACAGGATTCTTTCTCGCCATGGAGTAAGAGGAGGGGACCCAAGAGACTGTGGGGAATGGAAACAGGTCCCTCCTTGGACAGGCCGGGAGGGCAGGCAAATCTCCTGCCGGCCTCCCTTGCCCCCCCAGTTACCGCTGCACAACCCGTATGGGACCTTGGAAATTGAGAGCCAGGAGAGTGAGGATGGAAAGGCAGGTCCACCTGGGAAGACATCCAGGGTGAGTCAGTCACCCCCACAGCTCAGGACTAGTTCAACCAAGAAAAAAAGGAAGGTAATTGTGGTGGGTGATTCCCTTCTGAGGGGAACTGAGGGCCCCATATCTTAACCAGATCCCTCCCACAGGGCAGTCTGCTGCCTTCCCGGGGGCTCTGGTGAGGGATATCAGCAAGAACCTCCCTGGCCAGGTGCGGCCCTCAGACTGCTGCCTGCTTTTGGTCATACAACCTGTTAGTGATGAGATTACAGAGGGGAGGTTTAGATTAGACAGGAAGAAATGCTTTCCTGTGAGGGTGGTGAGACACTGGCCCAGGTTGCCCAAGGAAGCTGTGGCTGCTCCTCCCTGGAAGTGTTCAAGGCCAGGTTGGATGAGGCTTTGAGCAACCTGGTCTAGTGGAACTGGATGAGCTTTAACGTCCCTTCCAACCTAAACCATTCTGTGATTCTATGATTCTATGTTTTCACATCATTAAATGCTGTGTTTTGGGTTTTACGTGTGTTTTTACTGTAGAAGGTATCTCAGAAACTATTCCTATCTAAGGAGTACCATAGTGACATTTCTTGAATGTGAAATGGCAAACAAGTAAGGTTTATGTCTGTTTTGAAGCTTTCCCATTGTCTCGTCGCTCTCTTTGATGCCTATATGCCTACTTGCTGTATTGAAAAGCTGCAAAGTGTATGGTGCTTCAGTGCTTTGCTACCAGGAGGGTGGTATCTAATTGAATGGCTTCCACATGGATAGCAGTTACACATCTTGAAGTGCACTAGGCTTGTGTCCCTTAATTTACTGTGGGACCAGATTTTTACTACATTCAGATTGCTGCCTTCTTTTGTGTTTGGGTTTGTTGTTGGTTATTTTTTTATGAATCTATTTTTCACTGAAGGCTACAATCAATTGAAGTTGTTAAAAGTTTTGTCTGCTGTGATCTTCCTTCTTCAGGGAGAGTAAACCAGGGAATCAAACTAAGTTGTAGCTGATGTGCTATCCTAATTAATGGTTTGCAGTGTACTTTGAGGAAAAAAAAGTATTACATAGGATGGGTCTCAAATTGAATTCCTTGTGTTTGGCACTGCTTTCAGAAAGGTACTGGCAGGGCTCAGCAGATGTGGCATGGTCACATTCACCATTTTTCTGTAGAGCTCATAAGTGCATGGAAGATGTAGTGCCCTTGAAAAAGCCATAAAAACAGAAGGAATGCTACAAAAAGGCAGTATTTTGCTGGGACAAATTCAGAAGTATATGTTTTGATCTTGCAAACATTTTGCATGTGAAGGGGAAATAAATTTGCCTATATGACTGATTCTACCCAATGCAGCAGTATGTGTGCCCTCAGTGAGGCTCTGTGGAATCATCCTTATTCTGATGCTGGCTCTGAGGTGTCTGTCTGATGGCAGAGAGAGGGGAAGAGGGGTTATCATGGGAGAAGGCAGGCAAAACACCATTTACAAGCCCATTTTAGTCATTGCTCAGCACAGAGCAGAGATGAGTCTTTAAGAGACACGTCTTGCATGAGCTCTGTGCGAGGGAAGACACATGGAATGATTGTACAACAGTGTGACAAACAGATGGACAGAATGATGCTCAGTGATGGACTGAGAGAGACAGGTCAGTGCAAAGCTTGACAGCTGGGATAAATAGTGGGGGAAAGAGCAGTGTCAGGTTTTGAAGTGAGACAGATTTTACCAGTAGCAGTTGAGTATCTGGCAGGTGGATTTGAAAGGGGAAGGGACACAGTTAAATGCTGAGCAAAGACAGTGGCTTGTGCTTGTTATGTTTGATGTGCTTTTGAAGGGGGAGAAGAAAGGCAGCTTGAAAGGCCAGGAAAAGGAGTGACACAGTAGCTAGGACAGAGTAAGGGTATGAAGATGTAATGATGGGGGTGGGATGTAAACAACCACCCTAAGAGCTGTCACAGAAGAAGAATCAATAAATAGAGTTTGTAGGTGGAGGCCCTGGGTTTTATATTTCAGGTGAGCAATCTCCTACTGGATCTGCAGAATTCCTAAGGGGACAGGGATAAGGAAGAGGAAATGAAGACATGTCAAATATGAAAAATCATAACTTAGTGTTTGGCTGCATTGTTGTCCAAGTCTGTCTGTCACTGTAATAAACCTCTGTGACAAGCATGGATTTGTAATGAGAAGAGGCTGTTATATCAAATCAACCTTCTCTGGTATGTCTGCGAGAAAGCAAGCTGGCTAGATACAGTGGCTCTGACATGTATTCCCACTTCTAATCAGAAATATTTTATAACCCACATCCCTAACACAATTTGGGAGAAATTGCAACAATGTGTTGTTATAATGTATTGTAAGACCACAGTGGAATAATACTTTTAAGCTTGAAACATTCTGCATCTGATCTAATATTGCAGCTAATCCATAAAAAAATTTATCTTGAAGTTTCTCAAAAATGGCTACTGCTGCTGTAAATGCTTATAATGAATGCTAGCATTGCCTTGCTGAGTAGGAAAATGGTACTTTGTAAGTCCAGAGAGCAACAAAAATAGATCAGTAGATCAGATCTTGATCAGTGCTGCAGTTCCCCATGATGAAAATAAGGTAGACATTGTACCATGGAATCATGAAAATAGGACCAGAGCTAACCCCACCCGGTAGGACCCACTACACACACACTGAAACTGGGGGGCCTGCAATTGCTCCTGTCACAGCACTACTTCTTTTTATAGTGCTAAATGGCATTCCCATGCATGTGCATTGGGGAGACTTTTTTTCATGCAGAAGTCACTACTGTCCTTTCTGTCTTTGATTTTTATGAAAAAACAAGAAGTATCGTAAATTCCTGCTCGTAAAATCAAGATAAATTTTATTTCAAGAAGCACTGCACCAAGCCCAGAGATATGCTGTATTTAAATAGTGAAAAGTACAGTAATTTATGGACTAGCCAATCTACAGGCTTGCTGATCAACAGAAGAGGAGCTTTAAAGCCTACAAATAGTGTTGGCCTCATATGTATGCATGTTTGAGTCACACTAGGTTTTGTTATTTTTCTTAGAAGAGAATTTTAGGGAAAAAGGTCTTGGTACTGAGAATGGACAGGTAGTGCAGAGAGATAGCAGAGTATTAGCAGTTGTGCTATTGCTTTTCCAGTGCTTTTGGGTGACACATTCTTGAAATATTAGTGCATTAGCTTCTCTCAACTGAGCTGTTGGAGCTGTTGTTTCTCCTCTGCAGGCATTTTGCTATGTCTCTGTCACTCTACGTACTCACAGATGCAGTATTCTCGCCTCATATTTCACATACAAACACACACCAAAGAAAGAGAAGTTTGGGCTATTTATCAGGGAAATGATTTTGCTGTAATGATTGGATTCTGGAAGAAACTGAAGCTAGTTAAGCAAAGTGGACTCTGTGAGCCATTTGGGAGCTAGCTAACCATCAGTGAAAATTATACAGGAAAGGAGTAATTCTGCAAAATGAAGTGTAGAAACTGGATAATGCAAGTGATCATTTCTGATGAGGTCCTTACTGTGTATTATTCAGATAGAGAAAGACAATGGTCTAGTTAGTAGTTCTATGGAAAAAGAGAATTGAGACACCAGCATTTGCAGAATCTCAGTGAGTAATAATTGCAATTTTTAAGCTATTAGTTCATTATTCAGGATTGTATTTGAAATGGAGGAAAAAATGGTTTTGTTTACCAATAAAGATGCATGGAATTTCCACATGAAATGTTCAGGTGCTGCTGGATAATGGCCTTTGTTATCAGTGGTTAAATTTCAGGAACTGAGTCAATCTCATTCCCCAAAGCACATTTCAGTTAAATTGTGAGAATTTTCATAACTAAGATTAGGTAGACTTTGCAGGTGGAGTAGTTATCCTGTGTTTTCTGCACATTAATATTGAATTCTCAACAGAAGTCAGCATCTGGCCATGACTTTTGGCATTCCTTCCTATGGAGCTTTTCTGTTCCTAAACCAGTCATTTAGGGGCTTCTTTATTAAAGCTCATACAGGAGAGGTGGTGCTAGAGGTGGAAGTGAGTAAACCGAAGGCAAATGTGCATTTTGATTATTAGTACTTTCTCATTCTGGGTTTTTTTTTGTCATAGCTTTTGAAAACCGTTTTAGAAGGTAAATAATTGTTACAATACTCAGGTCATTAATTATCTGGGTGTTTTGGATTCGCAAATAAGCATGATAGTAATGGCTGTTTGTCAATACTTTTGTAGTTTCAGGGAGAGCTCAAGACTATGCCTCTCTTTTCACTACTCCAAATGTTTTCCTTTTTCAGATTATGATGATTCAAAGGCACATTACATGATTGTTGCTTCATTTAACCTTTGAGCTGGCAAATAGATAAAGTTGAAATGGATGATACAGGAATTAACTTTTAAATTGTAGAGCATTAATTTAGAAACAGTGTAGAACAATCTAGCACATGCTGAATGTTTAGCTTTTTGCAAATGCATTGTAACTCTCTGGTTGTTAAAGAGAAGAGAGCTATTTAGCGGTTACAGATGTCATCAACTTTTGTCCAACAGCTATCAAGGGCTGGATCCAACTTGAAAAGAACAGAATGGTTTAAATTATCTGTGAATAATGCAAGGTTTGGGATTTAGCTCTGTAACATAGGAGGACAAATTCTGCCACCTGATAAGGTTTTACAAACTCATTTTTTGAAATGCAGGTTTCTCTTCTGACTAATTAAAAGTCCCATAATATTTTTAAAAAAGCAATAGCCAGAAACGTGAATCGAAGTGGTTATGCTGGGAAATACAGTCTAATGACAAGTTCTTGTGTAGCCATGGGGAGGGAAAAAAAAAGGCAGAATAGTTGGCAAGTGGCATGCAGGAAATTTGGTTGCCAAACACTTATCTTGTAGAAGTGAAACAAGCTCTCCATGCCCTACTTTACTATAGAGAATAATCAGCATGTTAGCAATTGGTGTGATATTCCATGGTAGATTGCACCAGTATGCTCTACACGGCCTAAACTCAGGTAGTGTTTGTTTGCCTTAAAAAGACATCAGAAACTCCAGACCTAACTGAAGTATCAGCATTTTTTATTTCAAGAAAAAAAACTGGATCAAAACCCACCTGGACTGCAGTGGAAGTTATTCTACCTCTTAGTACTGGTTTCCTGTCTAAGCATGAGCTGTACTCTAGCAAGTATCTACATGGAAACAGGGTTGTGACTGCAAGTTCAAAGCTGCAGTAGGAGTTAATTTTCACTAATTTAAGATTGTGTTTTGTCCTTTTAAGCTAACAAGGTCTTGAAGAATCACAAAACTCTCAGCTGACATCCTGACAGATCATGCAGAAATGAGCTCTGAAATATTTTCAGCTCTCCTGAATTATAGCATTAATTATAGAATTAATTATAGCAACGGAGATTTTTTCCAAACAGACTCTCACTACAACGTATTCCATTGCATTATTCTTCCACAGAAGGTACCAGTTTATTTCTTTACATCCTTCTTAAGTGTATGCTGTTACCTTTTGTGTGCAACTTCATATTCCCATTACTGCTTCTTCCCTTGGTTAGGCCATTCCAACACAGACATTGCACCTGCTTAGATATCTTTAAAACTACCTCTACAAATCCCTAAATCCGTTACAGATGCAAACGAGAACCATGCAGTGAGACACTCTGTCTTTTGGACACCAAATTGTCATCAAAAATCCCACCATCACTTCTTCACCTGCTCATGTGGTACCCAGCTGTGCCTTGTTGGCCTTGCAGTTGCCTGTAGTATGAGATTTGCTGTTCAGAGATGAGATTTCCATTTCTGAAAGACTCTGCATCAATCTTTAGTTGGCCCCTATGTGTTCTTCCAGAGAACATATAGAATTATGTTTTGATGGGGGAGAGGGGAGGTTTCTTGTTGTGCTTCCACATGCGCTAAAGTAGAAGTGCATATTGTAAAGAAAATGTAGCTGCATAAAGAAGCAGAGTGGTTAGAGTGAAAACTTCTAATAACTTTGGAAGCCAATAGCTTTACATGTTTTACATTATAGTTCACTGTGTTAACACTTGGCCACAATGCCGTGCATCTCCTAATGCATCAGAATTATAGAAACATCTGGGCTAAATAGCTTCATGCCGATCCACTGAGAAAAATTCACAAAGGATTCAATACTTTTTAAGATATTTCATTTTCTATCTAGGATAGTAGGTTGCATTATGCTTATATACCGATTTATGAAACACACAGGAACATTTTGTTTCTTTTTTTTTCTTTTAGTCTTAAAGTGCCTACAGGGCACATCTGTGCTGCTTTATTAAGAGCTATGTTATGGCTGGGTCTTGTGTGGCTACAGTGTGGGAGAGGGAGCAAAGAGGTTCCTTTTCCCTTTGCGCAGCCGGCCAGAAGCCTGCCAAAAATTACAGACCTCTCTAGAGCCAGGAGAAATCCTTTAAAAGAAAGATGTTTCTGCTACATCTCTCTCCTGCTGGCCAGGAGAGTTGGCTGACCATGTGGGAAAGTACCAAATTACCCTGTTGCAGCACAGCCAAGGTGCTCTGGTTTGAAGCCCTGTTGCTGCAGGCATTGCTTCCCACACACCCTCTGTCCCTGGCAGGCCCTTCTGGTTGGACTCCACAGGAGCAGCACGTTCACTGGCATCCTCTGGTCTTGCAGCGATGCTGTTGTGGGGGCACTCAACTCTTGTTTTCATGTGTTTGTATCCCACTGGTACAGAGAGAGGACAGTCTCTGTAGCAGTCATCAAAATCTGCCTTTAAATCTCTCATAGCGCATTCACAACTTGTGCAGTCTGTAATGATACAAGTTGATCCCATCTAGTGGGACTTTTGGTTTCAAAAACTTTTCTGCCTCCCTGAAAAGTGTACATGCTGCACATTACACTGCTAAATAACCCTTCAAAAACTTACTAGCAAGCTGTTGTTCCCAGGTATGGCTTTGACCTATACATTGCAGGTCTGTGTTGTGTGTCTAAATGTCTTGAATTTCAGTCCAGCAGATGATCAATGTGGGGATCAGTCTGGCAGCACATAAGATAACTGCTATTAAACTTTTATTATATGGCAAGGCCTACATCCTCTTTCTTAAAGAGGTAAGGGATTGCTGCAGAGCCTGCCTTTTTTCCTGTGGAAATATTCATGTGCTGGATACATCCTTTAATTGCTTCCTTCTGGCTCTGCAAGCTCAGCCTTCATCTGGTGTTCAGGTTGGACTTCAAATGAGGCAAGAAGCTGTCAAAGAGACATTTTGTGTGTAAGAGACTGTCTTGATGGCCTTACCTTCCAAGCTAGCAAGTTTGCTCAAGGTTACTTCTTGATCAGGATAGAGTCCTAGTCAGGGATTAGAGAACTGCAGAGTTGAGGACACAGAATCAGATGGGTACGAGGATGATGTCTTTCTGTGTGGAGAAGAGAATGTTGTCATCCTTGTATTTCTGTACATGTCAGATAAAACACATTCAGCCACGCTTGTGTAGCATAAAGAATATGTACACTTCTTTTTTTCTTTTCAAATCAGATCCTCCAATTTTACTCACATTTGAGAGCAGTAAATTAAACTGCTTCTCATGGTGGCTGTCTCCAAGTAGTCTGATACAAATTTTCTATTCTGTGTCCTCAATTAACTTGAGTGTTTTTTTTTCTTCCAGTGAAAGGGATTATTTTCACCTACTGCACTGTTGTTAAACTGATGTGAAAAGCTCTTGCACTAATGGGAAAGCAGTTAGTGCAAAATGCAACAGCTTAAAGCAGAAAAGGGAAAGACTGATTGCATAGCTGGGGGCAGCAATACCAGCTTGTCACCTGGCACTGGTTTTCTTGAGCAAGAGTGTAGATTCTGACTCTAGTGTCCCTTCTCTCAAAGGTATGAATTTGGTGGGGTATAAATAAAGGCCCTTCCTTCCTTGAGGAGAGACCCTTCTATTTTGTGCTGACTTGCTCTTCACCAGGCCAAAGAAATGTAGATAAAGAGGCAGCAAGAGCAACAAGATGTCCTGAGGATACACTCGAAGACTGAGGTGTAGTGTAGCCTGAAGGCTATTTCTCTTCGATGTGGAAAACTCCATTTTGGGGTAAGTACCTGAAGTAGTAACAGGCTGCACCACAGGTGTTGCTACTGTCTCGCTTTCCTATTATTACACTTGTTTCCTTAACTAACTCAGCAGCTTGGTGAAAACTTGACTGTATAGCCCAGTGGTGGTATTGCCTGCATGGTGGAAACTTGGTCTCAGATTAACATCTGCAAACAGGACCTTGTGACAGAGCAAGCTTCTTTCTGCTTACTAGAGTCAGCTAAGTTTTGAAGTCTTGTTAACTTTTGCTTTGATATATTTCTATCACAGGAAGAAACTGATTTTTAGACACAGATCAGTGAATGTTCAGGACAACCCATGGTGTGGGGGCTTATCTATTTTATATGCAAATAAATAGCTTTTTTAGGGATCATTATCAACACTAACTCTTGTCTGATGTGTGTTGTACGTAAAGATGTGTCGTATGCATCTGGAAATAGTGGCTGCCTGGACCACTTCTGAGCATTTAGAGACAGCACAGTTCAGCACTGAGAGAAGAATGCTGGCACATAGCACTTCAGGTCATTGTGAATTTCCCAGCCTTAAAAAAAGCCATAAACAAAACTGTAAAACCTCTGTGATGAGGCCTCTGAGAGCCTTAGCTTCTCGACGTGCAATGGGCTTTTCTGTGAGGAGAACAAAGCGCCTCTGTCTGAGGCCTGAGCTTTCCTGGTGACTAATCTGAAGCTGTAGACTCAACCCCAACAGAAGCTGGTTTCTCTGCTCTGTGTTCCAGCTGCTGGGCACAGTTTGTTGACTTTACTCTTTCCAAACCTTGTAATACATGTACTTAAAAGGGGAAAAAAAAAAGTCTCCTATAAACTTCAAAAGATGAAAGACACCACTTCATAAGTCTTCCATCTCTGACTACAGGAAGAAGTGCCAACATGCAACCGTGATTAGATTTACTGCATTGTTGCCAGGTATTCAGAAAATATATTGAGGAGTGCTGCATGATTTTTGTATGCACTGGAAAATAGATGTGGAAAGCGTGAATGGAGCTTTCTTCCTTCCTGTGACTGTGGTTTGTAATGACTTAGAATTGCTCAAAAAGTTTCATCAAAGTGTAGCATGTTGAAGAAAGAAATCATTTTATTAGTAGAAATTCTATTTTCCTCTCCTTTTTTAGGTCGTGGGCCACCAAGAAAGCACATTTCCCAATTCAAAAAGGGCAGATTTTCTTCCTTTTCTCTATTTTTTTCAACCACCTCTTTTAATTCCTTCCAGCAAGAAGAAAATAATCAAAAGTGCTATCATTATTTCATTTATGAAAATCAAGGGAAGCAGTTTGATGGGTTTTTTTTCTTTTCCTGCCAGCTTTAGCTGCAGCACAGAATGTTTCTGGCATGTGCTTTCCTCTCTGCTGCTAATCAGCCTCGTACCTACCCCTTGTGATGGCTACTTACGTTCTGCCTTGACAACCCACTACTTCTTGAGTTTCTGAAACACTGTGATATAAATGTCCATATTGAGGCCATCTCCTTAAGGTGAAAAGCTTGGGGATGTTACAGAGATACAGTCCTGCTGCATTCACATTAGTTAAGGAAATGATTCATCAAATAAAAATATATTTTCCAGGAAATTTATACCTATTGACTATGTGTCCAGGGGGATCACATCATCAGCTCAAGAGAGAAATTCCATCCCGAAAAATCACAGGATGATGCCTTACAGCTCTCACTTGTTCTTATGACACCATGATCTTGATCAGTTTTCTCAGATGTTTTCAGATGGAGGAGGATAAATCATGCAAGCTGTTATGTGGATCAATTCCCTTTTTATTTAGAAATATTCATTCAGGTTTCTTAATTTTTTTACTGTTCTGCAAGATCCCTCCTGAAATTGGTGCAGTGTTTGTAATGTTTTGGAAAACATTTGATGCAGTTTATTTATCTTTCAAATCTCTTTAGCAGGTAGAAATAAGGTAGGGTTGTCATCATGTTGAGTCAGTCATCTATGAGCAAAGCACTTCATGGATGTTAATGTAGAAACCATTTAGCAGTTAGATGGTAGGATGTTCCTCAAAGAGGCTTCTTTAAGCATATTTTATGTTGCACAACAGAAGTCTGGTGTTGAGAGAGAAATGAGCTAGGTGCCTTATTTCCTTCATTGATTTATTTTATTTACCCTTTAACACTGAGTGGATTCTTCATTGCTGATAAGAAAAAATCCTTTGCTTCTTGTTCAACTATTAATGTCTGATATAAAAATTGCTATTCCAAAACAGATTTTGTGGAGGAAAATGACAATTATGCCGAGCTTCTCTGGACACTATAGCAGTGAGATTGTTCACGTTGCATCTCCTCATTTGTGTTGAGATGTGCTCTGCTTTCCTAATGGCAAGAACTTCTGTGGAAAGTTGGAAGGAAGAACTTAACTGCACTGTACAACAGATTCAGCGAATATCGTTGGCATGCCTTGAGATGGCATTCTCACTGGAAGGTCTGAAGACACCTTAAGGTAGGTGATGATTGTTATTTCTGTTTTTACAGTTGATAGAATTAAATCACTGGGGGTTTAAGTGGTTCACCCGAAGATCAGCTGAGGAGCACATTAAACACCAAACTCCCCAGCTCTCAGCTGCTGGCAACATAGCTTCATTCAATAGAAAAGGAAAAAAAATCCCCAAACCCTTTAATTAGTCATGGAAGGAGTACGTGTGCATGAATCTCATACACTTTAAATCACACTGTTATTTTTCATTGATGCAAAGGTATTCTGGGGTGTGAGTTCCCTGGGAGAAAGGGTGATTAAGGTGAGAAGTGTTCAAACAGCTGAGTAAACCACACATGCACTTTTAAATGCTGTGGAGTTTGTAAGATCATAAAAGCCTCATAACTGTAAGGTTTATTAGCCAGCATAATAATTTTCCAAGGGAAATAGGGGAAGATATGAGTTAATTAACCCTCCACTATACTGTATGAGCTGTAACACTGGAGAAATAGATTATTTTTCTTTTTTTCTGCATGTCTATGATTGACCAATATAATGGTGAGCTAGAGAGTTATGTAGCTATTAAAACAAAAAACCAAAACCCGCTCCAAAAACACAAGCCAGTGTGATGCCAGTGTGTATTATGTTGAAAAGCTTCCACTAGAGATAACTCATTATTAGTGCTGTTGTGCACAACAAGGGAACCTTCGGGGAACGCTTTTCTTGATGTCTCAGTGCCGTTTTTCTCATTGACCTGAAAGAAAGGTGCATTCACACTGGAGTATCCTTAGAGAAATGAACATGGAAGATCAGGAGAATGGAAGGGAAAACTTCCAAAACAGGATGAGCAGTAGTAGATGATACGGATAACATTGCAAAAAAGGACAGAAAGGCAGTATGACTGCAGAAGCTGCTATTTGTTAGAAGGAAGAAGGGAAAACCAGCCACGTAAAAGACAAATAATAGGTCATCACTATTAGCCTTTAGGCGAAAATAAGAAGGTTTCTGTCCAGCAGATGTTCAGACAGGTGTTACAGGAGCAAGAAAGACTCCATGGTCCTGTTTTTGTGTGTGCTGTTTCATTTTGAGTGTGTTTTTGGAGAAGAGATTTGTGAAAAGGAATTTGTAAAGTGTCTACCTATGACAGCAGAAGACTATAGTCAGCAGTTTAAGAGGTTCTTTCAAGTTTTGGTCCCTGATCACAGGCAATATTTACATGGTGCAAATGGAAACAGCATTGGTCATCTGAAAGAGACATGCTGATGTGCTGAAAAAGTGTTTACTAGAAATTGTTCTAATCAGGCCATCACTAAAGATGCATGTTCTGGGGAAAAAGCAGAAAATCGGAGTTTTGTGGTGTGATGAACATACAGCACACAACCCATCACGAAATCAGTGAAATTAGTTTTTTCTTCAGTGATAGGATGACAGATAGGCGTCTTATTGTACATTTCAAAACAGAAAAGGTAAAAGAAAAATTACAACTTTTCTTTTTTCTTTAGATGGAGTGATTTATTTTTCTGATTTGAGTTTTATTATGAGAGCGTTCTTCAGTAACGTAACTTCTGTGGTTAAAGTAATATAATTGCTGGGCTTTAATGTAGCTAAAAGTATGATTCACAAAAAGTTTGTATTTTACAGATATGTTTTTCTGCAGGAAAAGTAATTTTTCCCCCAAGACTCTGGAAAGATTTTATAATGAATATAAATGGAGTTTAATAAGGTTTTGGCAGATTTGCAACCCATGTTAATTGTATAACTCACAATGTCTCATAGTGACTAGCCAGGTTTAGTACTCTTGGGCTCAGGTAAAGATTCCTGGATACATTTCTCTGACCCTGACTTCAGGCAGTGTATTTTCTTAGACCACAACATGTTTTCTCTAGTAGGTGTGGGACAAAAGCATGTATATTGATCATGCCAGCTACTTCTGTCTGATTTAAGGTATAATTCACGTGCCTAAAGTGGGTAGCAAATACAAAAGGGTCCAAACAGCTGCATGAGCGAAACAGACATTTTAAAATAATGCCATTTATAAGTTCATACAACCTCCTAACAGTAAGGCTTATTAGTCAGCATAATAATTTTCTGAGGGAAGTAGGGGTTGATGTGAGTTAATTAACCCTCCAGCACATTGCATACATTGTAGCACTGAAGAAAGTACCACACAGACCAGTCCTGAACCGTAAATGTTGGGTAAACTCTTTTCTACTCTTTTCTACTGAATACAGTCTCCATCTTGCATCCAAATACTGATTCTACTGGTTCTACTGTTACAGAAATGGTGTTGATGAAATGAGGGGTGGAAGGAGAGCGCTTTGTTTTGCCATTATTGTATGGGTCTGAGGGTTTAATTTAACCTTTTTATTTGCTGATAAGAAATCAAAAGCACTGGATCATACAAGCACAGTGATTATCAGAGGCCTGTAATTCAAATAAGTCATGATCAGCTTTCCCCAAGTCACTGATATGTACAGCGCCTTAGTAGTCCTCATTATTTCTGTATTTATTTTTCCCATGCCTGTCATTGTGACAGGATTAAAATAACAAAGATAATAAATATTTTTCTGTATATTTTTGCATTCAAAAATAACAGATAATTTCTCTAAAATATTAATGAAAAGGCTACCTCTTTGAGGAGACTGAACCTGTTACTTCTGAGGCAAAAAAGAGAAAATTTTGTATGCACTTGTTTTGGTTTTTTTTAACTGTAAACTGTTATGCCACTTTACATAAGCATGATGATCTGCCAGTCTGGTATGAAGATAAATGTTCAGTGGTCTCAGTTAAGTCCATTTCCTGCTCTCACTTCCCAGCATGCAATTGTCTAAAATGCTGATGGCAATAGCTGGTGCAATTGTGAGGGATCTGAATAGACTGATAAGGTACTCAGTAAAAAAAAAAGTAGCTGATCAATCCCATGGGTGGTCCTTTGCAATGTTTTGTTTACAGAAGTCCTCAACATTATTTGCAATAAAAGCATTCTTCTGACAGGAAGTTGTTTTATTTTTTCCCAAATGTGCAAAATCATTGAGTAGGGGAATGTCCAAAAGAGGAAGGTTCAGGAGTGCTGGGGATTAAATCCATTACTATGAGAGAACATGCACTTTTTCTGAGTATAAAACAGAGTAGTTGTGTTTCCTTCAAGGAAAAGAAAGGACATCTGTCATTTAGAAAGGTGATTGGCAACCTAGTTATGCCACCTGAAGGTAGAAATGTATTTATTTATTTTATCCTGGAGTTGAAAATAGACTACTTAGATGAGTAGATTTACTTGCCAGTTTGGGAGACTAAGGACTAATCTGGGAAAGGGCTTTGGACACCTGAGACTGAAAGCAGTGAAACAGAAGCCAGTGAGTGTTGCATGAGCTCATCTACCAGCTGCCCTCTTGCTTGGTGTGCAAGCTTCCTATATCTCTGGGGCTTCTATTCTGCATGCAGGCATTGCTCTCCAGTTGGCAGTGAGCTGCCAGCAGGTCCATACACATCTCACCAGAGCTCAGGAGGGCACCATGCAGGTCATCTTTAGGACCAGTTGGCCTGCTCAGGGCTGAGAGAGTGCTGTGAATTAATTTCTCAGGGTCTCCTGCTTCTGCTTTAAAAGAATGCATTTGTATTACAGGAACAGTGAAGAGTCTTTACAGCAACTGAGAATGCCATTTGCCAAGCATTGTTCATGCTCACAGCATGAACTGCCTTTTAGGAACCTGTGGCTGAAAAATGGAAGGTAATTTGCATTTTTTGCTTGGGGGGGAAAAAGGAACATCTTTGTTGACAGATGGGAAGAGAGAAATTAGTATATCAGCTGAGCAAAATCATTCTATGAGTCTGTCCAAAATGCAGGGATCTCAGTGTGATTGAAAGGCCAAGTATTTACTGAGTTTTGCTTGAGACAGGGAGAAGCACAGCAGGTATAGATCTTCAGAGTTGTTTGCAGGCTGAAGAGAGTTTGAGTTTAGCAGAGGGTGCTAGGTGACTAATAATTTTACATATTTTTCAGATACTGATAAGAGACTCAACAGCAGAATACCAGAAGTATCAATCCAAATTAAAGACTCCTTGAGTCAACTTTTTTTTGCTTTTAACTTTCTCTTGAACATCTGTTTTTTTCCAATAAATTTTTTGTGAGGGTCAGGTACAGTAGACAACGATCCCTTTGTGGCAATGTTACTTCTCCTTGATCTTGAAAGTACACTAATTTGAAAGAATCCTGTATTTCTTGGCTTCCATAGTTTATTTACTGACACTGCCTCTGATGCTTGTAGAAAGACTGTAAGAGTATAGTACCATGAGTAATGGTTCACTGGGGGGACTGATGAGCTCCTGGCAGGTTGATAGCTGATGCCATGTTGCAGAAAACTTCAAATCATCAGGTACTTTTCCCTCTCTGGAGTTTCAAGATTTCCTTTGGATGGTTTATGATTCCTCTTTGTGTGTCCTGTGGGAGACCACAGAGGCTGCTGTATAAAGCTCGTCTTTATGGGGATCCTCACTGGTATCCTACTAGAAATTATGTACAAGGTGCCATTGGAAGAAGATGGATTGCAGAAATGCATATATTTAGTGGATGATAAATACTGGTGACAACAAAGAAACATTAAAAATAACCTCTGTTTTAGGAAAGCTACAGAATCAACTGAGCCAAAGCCTCCTTCAGTAAAAATTAGTGTGGTCCATTGACTTTGGTTATTCCAACAAAGCACAGATCTTAGCTTATCACAAATTTTAGTTTGATCTAAACTCGCAGAAAGATTTATTGGAGACTTAAACTATACATCAAAACAAAAACCTTGAAAACTTCAAATTTTTAGTGTTGATTTTTCTTTCCCCATTCAGCCATTTCTGTGCAGATCCATTTTTTCCACCAGCTGAAGACACAGGCAGATGAGTTAGTATCCCTGAGCTAATAATTGTTCTAGTGGGGCCCTAAACTGAAAGAGGCAGAAGGCAAGCAGGCTTCATTACGCTCTTGAGAGTAAAAGGCAAATAAAATGGGAGCAGGAGAGTCATTCTCCTTGATGTTTTTCAGCCAGAGGTTAATTTGAGTGTAGGCAGGAACGGCATTTCCCGCAGCCACCAGTGTAGAGAGGATGAGCCGGAGCTTCCTTCAAGCCAAAGTGGCTGCATGGTCAAGTGAGACTGGATCCTTGGCTTGTTAATCCCAGCCAGGTGTGGGTGCAGGATGGGATCCCTAAGTGCTCAGCACTCTCAAAAACTCACTTTAGATAAATGCACAGCGCTTAGGTGCTGGGCTTACGAGACAGAGAGCCTGAAGCAGCAGGTGGAAGGCGTGTGTACCTGTGACACCCGTCACAAGGCGAGAGTTGTGCTAGCTGAGGAGGACCAAGCACAGTGGTGGCAGGAGCAGCTCCAGCCATGCAGGGCAGGAGTGAGGAGTGGATCTCCCAGACATGATGGGTGTTCCCCTCCAGCTGTGACCTGTGGTTCTTGGCAGCCCTGGGAAGAGAAGGGGTGACACCAGCTGGAGGAAGGGTTTCTGTTTTCAATGCATCAGCCAGCTTTTGGTCGCTGCTGCCAAAAATACAGATTTTATTAGTGCTGCAAAAAGAAACTCTGTTCAGAGGTCTTTATTTTCAGTTCCAGTTTAATTCAAGTCAATACTGCAAAGCGTATTTCACTCTCCACTACCCTAATGCCATTTCACAGCCTTGATTGGAGTTGCCTTTGTGTGGTGGAGGAAAAATGGGTTCTAGATCTTTGGGAAGTCTGATTTATTATATCACATTTGATGCATTAAATATGCAAATTATGAGGGTAGGGGAGAGATGGGGGCAGGGAGAGGAAAGGTCTGGAATATGTGAACTAGTTTCAATAAGAGCCAGCGTGAAATTTCATCCTCTTCTCAAGAAGAAACTGGCATTTTCACAATCTCTCCCATTTTTTCCAAGCTTAAAATAAAAAAGTAAATAGCTCATGCTCCCACTTGTTTGCTTCAAAGGGAACCCAGAACCAAGGGGTACAAAGGAGACACAAAAGGCCATTTAGTGGCTTGAAAGAAAATATTTCCAAATGGCTCAGGATGACTTAATGTTGGTTCTTAAGAATTTCCCCATTTGGTTTCTGTAGCAGGGAATAGCAACTGAAGAATTTTGTTCGCCTATTCCTGCATTTGCTGTATACCAAATAGCTATTACTATAGTTTTAATTACTAAAACCTTAATTTACATTAGCTCTAAAAATGACTTTTGTTACTTTCTTTAATTATCCAAGCCACATAAACATTGAAGTGTATCTTCACTTTAATTTAGGACCTGATTCAGCAAAGTAATTTAATTAAGCGTGAGTATAATTCACAGCACATTAGAAGTCCCACTGAAACCTACTTGTGCTGTTTTGCAGTTGTTTCAAAGCTGGTTTTATTTCTTGATGCACCAAGACAAGCCAAGCTTATTTTTTTTTCATTTCAACTCAAGTTGTGAGCAGAGGAGAAAGGCATTTTAAGGTTCAGTAGAGAGAAATTTTACAGACTACTTAGGGAAGACCTGAATTTTAAGTAGCAAAGGATGAAGAGAAGCAGAAGCATGTTGTGAGCTGGGTGTGAGCAAGTGTAGTATCCCTCACCTGGGGAGGAATAACTGCATGCACTGGTACAGGTTGGGGATTGACCTGCTGGAGAGGAGCTCTGTGGAAAAGGACCTGGGTGTGGACTGCAGGCTGGGCATGAGCCAGCAGTGTGTCCTTATGGCCAGGAAGGCCAACAGTATCCTGGGGTGCATTAAAAAGAGCGTGGCCAGCAGGTCGAGGGAGGTTCTGGTTTTCCTCCCCCTCTGCTCTGCCCTGGTGAGGCCACATCTGGAATCCTGTGTCCAGTTCTGGGCTTCTCAGTTCTAGAGAGACAGGAATCTTCTGGAGAAAGTTAAGTGCAGGGCCACAAAGGTGATAAGGGGCCTGGAGCATCTCCTATGTGAGGAGAAGCTGAGAGGGCTGGGACTCTTCAGCCTGGAGAAGAGAAGGCTGAGAGGGGATCTTATCAATGTCTGTAAATACCTGAAGTGTGGGGGCCAAATGGATGGGGCCGGGCTCTTTTCAGTAGTACCCAGTAACAGGACAAAGGGCAATGGGCAAAAACTGGAACACCAGAAGTTCCAGACAAACTTAAGGAAAAACTTCTTTACTGTGAGGGTGCCAGAGCCCTGGGACAGGCTGCCCAGAGAGGCTGTGGAGTCTCCATCTCTGGAGATGTCCAAAACCCACCTGGATGCTTTTCTGTGCAACCTGCTGTAGGGAACCTGCTTTGGCAGGGGGGTTGGACTGGATGATCTCCTGAAGTCCCTTCCAACACCTACAGTTCTGTGATTCTGTGGTTCTCGAGCTGCAGGTGGGTGCTCATTGCTGTATGTGTCAGTACCTGAGGGGTTGGTGATGCTGGGCCAGGGTGGGTCTGTGAGGAGGGAAGAGGAGGCGGCGCTTTATTAAATACCCTAGCATCACATAGGGCTGGGCTGTGTTGTGCTCCTCAGCAGAAGCAGTGAGCATGTAACCACCTCCTTTTGTGCTTTATGCTCATAAAACCTTTGCAAACACATGCATTAGTCATTGTGTCCCAGGTGGTGGCAGAAACTGGATCTCCACTTGATCGCTTCCCTCATTTGCTTGGGTAGCTCTGAAATTCCTGGAGGGGTCTTTGCTGCTGTCCTAAAAAGGTGGATGAAGCTGTGGCAGAGGATTTGTGTGGATGAATTTCTATTAGAAAGTTACAAAGAAACGCTCACCTTGATGTTAGCTTGGTTGGAATACTTATTTTCAGATCCAGCTCACTCAGAGTGTGGTCCTGCTCACTCTGGTATGAATAACTCCATTATATATATATATATATATATATATATATATAAAAAATTATGACTGCATAAATTAGAAGAAACTTGGGTACTGTGCTTTTCTTTCAAGAAATTGTGAATGCAGTTTGGGAATTGACATATATTTGGTATGTAAATTGAAAACACACAGAGGAAAAATTTTATCTGTTGTTATGGATACAACAATATTATAACTCACTTTGGTTTTGCTTTAAACAGTGGCCCAGATAATGAAATACTTTGTTTAAAAGCTATTAAAATCGTACTATTAAAGTTAGTGCCAGTCTTATAACAGATGTAGGAGAAACTTAGCCTATGTAAAATGATTATTTGTGGAAAATACCTAAACAGCTTTCTGGAAGTTTAGGAAAACTTTGACTGAACCTCTGGTCTAATGACACAGAAAATTTTGGAAAATTAGCATTTTAAAACAAATATTACAAGAATAATTAATCGTCACGTTAAAGGGGAAGGGATATAACAATGAACCAATTTATCAAATGCAAATGCAGGGTTATGAATAGACTCCAAGAAAGCTCTTAGCTTCTTGTCCAGAGAGCACAGTGCAGAACTACTTTCCCACAAAGTTAACATTATGTGACTGAGAGAGTTGCTGGGAAACTGGGATACGTGCACGTAGAAAATTTGTTTGAAAAATGTTTCCATTTTTTTATTTATCAACATGTAATGCTGAAAGAGATTTTTTCTTTTTCTTCTCTTGCCCGCTCCCTTTTCTATTTCCCAAAAATTTCAAGTGGGAATTGTGCTGCCTCAAATGAGTGATGGTGCTTGGAAATTTAAACTTTGTAGACTAACTTTTAAATGCAAAATTGTTACTTTTAAAAGTAAATTACATAAATACCTCTTTAAAAGTAGTGCTGCTATGCTTTCACACAAGAGAAAATCCTAGCAGTTGCTACCAAATAGCTGTTTGGAGAATAATTCCTGGAACACTTGCATATTGTGTTTTTGGGGAGGAGGAGGAGGCAGACAAAATTTCTTTATAAAGGAATTCATACCAAGGAATTAGATTTACACTGGGGGAAAAACCCCACAGTATCATCAGAGAAAAGCTTGATCAAGTGGCAGTAATTCCTTTAGCTTACAGCAGAGAGGAAGGTGGGTAGTTTTTGCATTGCTATTGATCTTTAAAAGACCAAGGAATGTAAAGCAAAGGTGTTAATTGACCAGTAGCTCCCAGTGTAAATGGCAGAGCTGCACCAGGTCGAATGGGGCTGCCCCTCCAGGTCTTGTCCACTGCTGGGTGAGGGAGCGTGAGCTACTGCTGAAGGTGCTTTCGGTTGGTATCTCCTACACCACTCAATCAACAGGTCACTGCTGCTTGGTTAAGCATGTTTGCTTGTTCAGCCCCAGGTTAAAAAAAAAACAACCCAAAACTCAAGAAGTAGCTTGGCAGAGTTGATTTCAGAAGCAGATCAGCTGAGATATACCTGGTCCTGAGAGAGTGTTTCCTCTGTGGGACTTTCTGTGTTGTGAAGCAGGGTGTGGACGGTACCTGCTGGCTTCTGCACATGTTCATGGTCTCATTCGATTTAGATGTGCAGCCACAGCCAGTCGGTTGAACCGCAGCCTACATAGGGTGTTGTGGAGCTCAGTTTGTCAGCCAATATTTTGAATCTTCAGTACTTCATATCATGTAAAACAGTTTACAAATGTTCAGAGCCTTAAAATTAAAACACAGATTTAATACATCCCAACATTAATAGGGCTTATAGGAAGAAAGAGCATGAATTTGCTATCTGCCTTTAATTCTAAAGGGCTGTATTATTATTCTCCAATGGATTGTTTTAACAGAGATTTATTAATTGCATGTATCAATAGTCCTGAGGTACAGATATTGTGTCTTGATTTTCTATGGGGGATATATCTAGTTGTGTGAATTATCTCCTTGCATCAGGCATTGGTTTCATAATTCTGAGACTTGTTCCCATCAGGTCCAGCACAGACCTTTTCTTTGGCAGAAGACACAGCAATTATTTCAAGAAAAGTAGTGTGTAACCTGCTGGAGGGCTTTGTGTTTTAGCCTTCTGGGGTGGCAAGGAGCTGCTGGACAAGGGGTGCACTATGAAAATTGAACTTAGAAAGAAAAAGGGAGAAATGATTTTTTATTATTTTTGTATTTGAGTTTTAATAACTTTGTTACTGCAGCAGAAATTTGTAATATAAATAAAGATTAAATTGGGCATATACATTTCAAGTGCTTTTGAAATACAAGTCAGTTGAGGAAAAAGGGAATGCCCCTTAATTGTCCCTACAATAGCTAACGTGGACCACAGTGTATAATGGGAAAAAATATTTAGCTGTTTGGGATGGTTTGATTGTACTGTGAATATTCCCCAAATCTGCAGTTAGGTAGCTGATGTAGGAATGTCAGGGTCTTTCTGAATAGCTTGTTTTCACTTAACTCAAACATCTGTGTTGTTTCTGTTCATGGTAGCAACTCTTCTGTAATTTTACCTTTTTGCCTTTATCTGTAAATGGCTTGTGTTGTTGGAAAGAAATACCAGGGAGCTGTAGAAATGTCTTCCAGGACATGATGCTCTCACAGAAGACACTGGATTGAGGGCACCAAGGACAAGTAGCACTTTGTTCTGTAATTTTTCCTGGATTATCTGACACCTTAATTTTTTGGTTAAGTCCTTATCCCATGAGAGGAACAAACTTACTGCATCTAAAGGGATTCATTAGGATCTCCATAGATCTGGGACCCTGGGTGTGCTATGCAGGATGATTAACTTAGTGCTTGTCAAAAATGCCATTCATCTGCTTCTCACTAGCCCTCTAGGTTAGCCTCTGCTGTGGTAACCACCAGACAGATGCTAAATGTGCACATCTCTACTTGTTCCTGGATGCCTTGACTTTTGCATTTTACTGCTTTGTATTTAAATAAGCTCTAGATACTTGCCAGTCATATTCAACCTATTTCCCCTGTTTTTCCAGAGCAGGTGATCTATCAGTGTTAGCTCTGTCAGTCATAAATTACTTGAACTGAATTGTTTAATTTGCAGCACATCTTTTGTGAAACCTGATCAGTCTGTGGAAACTACTGGATCATTCCTGTTTCTTTATCTGCTCCTAGTGAAGTGCAATGTGTTTCTGAGTCAGCAAAGGGAACCCAGCACACTTCCCAACAGCCAGAGGAGCAGGCTCAGGAAATAGATAGGCAAACCAGTAATGAGCTAATAACAGCAAACAGAGAGGAGGAAGATCAAAGCGGAGCAGCTTGAAACGAAGAGTCAGGTGGACACCAGAAGGAAGTGCTGAGCACTCTGTTGCTTTGGCCATGGGGGAAGACAACTTCAGAGCAAACACATGTGCACAAGGAATGCGTCAGCTAGCGAGATCATGGTGAATTTTTCAGAAAGTAGCCAAATTGTGTTGCACAAACTTATAATTCCTGGTATACTAAAAATCACAGCAGGGGTGCTTGCCTTAGTCTTGTCTCTGGCACTCCACACTCTTCAGTGAGCTTAATTCTGTCCAAGAGGCTGTGGGTTGTGGAGGAAACTATTCCCTTCTTCCTAACTGCTCTTCACACGTCCAAAGACTGCCCCAAAAAGAAAAGCTTCTCTGCTCCTTGGAACAAACAGCCCTAATCCTTCAGCCTTTTCTAATAAGCCGCCTTCCCCAGAGCCCTCCTCATTCTTGTTCCTGTTCTCCAGGTTTTTTCCATTCTGTCCACATCCTCCTGGGATGATGGTGCCTACAGCTGAGCCATCTGCTTCCCACCACCCAGCCAAATGCAAGCATTACGCCATGTGTTTTACAGATGATACTTCTGTTTATTTTTCCCAGAATGGTTTTCAGTTTTTTCCCAGCAGCATGATATTGTTGACTCATATCTGTGATTTGATATATTATAGCTCAGTGAAATGGTTGAGGGTTTGGGGGTTTTGTTTTGCTTTGTTTTTATTTTCTGGCTGCTTCAAGAAAAAGAAGGAAAAACAAAAAGGCAATATAGGATCACTGTCACTAGCAGATTAACTTACTTAATGTATCAGTTTTTTCAATGCTAAGGTTGAAAATCCACATTCACAAAAGTATCTGCCAATGCCATCAATGTCACTAAGGCTGTAGTGAGCTATCAGAAGAGTTGCATGGCTCCTTTTTTTTAATTGGCATCAGGCAAGAGGTTTGTTCTTGACTTCAATTTGTCTGTCCTCACGGAATAATTTAAATTGTAATTGTTTTTACTGGGTCTGAAGTCATACTTTTGAAAGTGGCGTTAAAAATATAGTCCTTATTTCTATTTGTTTCAGGGAAGTAAAAATTGCAGGCCTATCACAACAGTCTGAGCTGCTTTTCAACCAAAATGTTACCTGTGTATCAAAGTTGTTTGTTTTTTTCCTCCTGTCAACAAATACACATTGATTGAAGGCTCAGTTTTCTTATACATGCTTAAGACACTGTTTTACCTTGCAGGTCTACACTGAAGCCATTGTGTTGTGAGAAATATCAGAGAGATAAGAAGTCTTGCAAAGCCATATAGTGTGCAGGCTGACATGCTTCAAAAGCACAGACAGAAGATAAAAAAGGGTGTTCTGTTTTTTTTTTTGTTTGTTTTTTTTTTTAAATTTTTAACACAATTTGGAAACAGATAAGCCCTTAACCTCTCTAGACCAAACCTATGTTAGTAGGAAATAGGAAACTTGTATGGTTTTTTGCCCATTTCATGACTACAAGCTAAAAATATTTTGACATCACTAGTTAAAGTTTGATAAAGCTAATTATTGTTGTAGAAGCACCCAAGATGCTTGCCATGTTGGCTGCCTTTCAGTACATCCCACTGAATGTTACAGTGCATTCCAGTCAGATGTTAGGACCATTTCATGAATGCATATAACAACCTGGCAAAAGTTTCCTGCCACTGAATGTCCACTGGCTGCATAAAGCCCAGGGTATTTATTCCTATCCCTGTCATTTTCTTCTTAGGAAACCATTTAATACACAGACTGTGTCTTCTGCACACATTCAAATGGTAAAAGGAAAAAAGAAAAGAAACCAACTTCCAATAGCCCATTTTCAGCTCCATGTTGTGTGTTTCAAGTAAGTCTGTAGATGTTGCAACAGCTGTAGACTCTGCAGAGCAGAAGTGTCTCTTGATTTAGTCTGGGACATGATTTTGCTCATTCTTCCGCTGCTTCCTGAGCTCAGCATGTCCCAGTGTTGTTTGAGAGAGATACCGAGTCAGCTGACTGCTTTTCCACTCAGCATTGCTCTCACCATGTCTTTCCCTACAGACAACAACTTCTGTGTCGTAAGGATAAGTTTTTGGCTCTGAACATTCATCAAAAAGCACCGCTCCTTTAATAAGGGTGTTAAACTGAGATCTCTGATCAATGTCCAATTTGTCTCCCGCACAACACTCTTCTCGGTGTGCTGCTTTAATGCAGCAGGATCAGACATAATCAGACTTTCAAACAATACCACATGGCTGAGCACACAGTAGAGAAACCAGAATGTTTGAAAATTACATCATTATCTTTATGATACGGATGGAGCAACCCATGAGGGAAAACTTGATATCACAAAATAGTGGTGGAATTCAGAGTCAGTCCTCTCATTCCCGATCCTGTGTTCTGGGCAGTAGGTTGGACAACAGCATTGAGTGGTTCAAGGCTTCCTTGTTTACCTTTTGGCTTTTGTTTTTTTTGTTTTCTTTTTTTCTTCTTTATTTTTTTTTTCTGCTTTTGTAGCTTATCCCTCCCTCTTCTTAACAGCCTGCTTGGGACTGATGTACTCCTGGTGGAACCAGATGCACACTTTCATCCTAAATCTCTTCTGCTTTTTTGCCAAATCTACTTCCCACTTCAAACTGGTGGGGGGAGCAGTGGTCATAGCCAGGCTGAGGTGGATGTTAGAAATTGAGAACACGAGACTGATCTCTTACCAGCAAGAAGAAGAGTCTGTAGAAAGCTTAGCAGCCATTAGATCCAGAGATCGAATGGGGACCGAATGCCACGAGTGTTGCAAATTCGTGCAGAATTATACTAGAATGGGTATTTCTAACTTAAGGGGAAAAACACCCTCCCAGTAAAGAATAGGGTTGTTTTAGTTCTTAGGACATTTAATGATGTATTGGCACATAGCAACTGCACTATAAATATAATCTGAAAAAATACGAGCTTAGTTTGGAAGCTGCTCTCAGCTAAATTATGGGGTTTTGATCCTGACCTAAACTGATCCCACATGTTCCTGGATTCTCCCAACGTTTGAGTGCACAGTAAATCAACCGTAGTTTTTGCTTTTTATTGCAAAGAATGAACAGAAGAGATTGAGAATATGACTTTGGCATCTGTTTATCACATGGTGTAAGATTGTTTGATATCTTTTTAGCTTTAAGGTTTAAATGAAGTTTAAAACAGGTATACGGGATCAAAACTAGTTAACTGGCATCAGTTCACAACAGAAAGCAATCTGAGGTTCAGCAAAGTGTTTGTTTCAAAAACATTCAGTGCCTCTACAGAGAAGACTGCTAGTACTGATCTTACAAGTATTAATGTGTCGTGCTCACATGTATTTCACATTATTGACTACATGAAGAAATAATACCATAGTAGTGAACAAGTAAAGAAGATAAAAATATCAGACAACTTCCTTGGTAATAATACCCAATGCTTTAAAGCAACAGCTGTTGTACCCCTGAATTATGCTGCTTCTGCTTCAAAACATCTGCCTGTTTAATATTTCTTTTTTCCTCTTCTAAGGCCATCTCTTCCTTCTTCTTTCCTCTTCCTTGTCCCAACTTCAGTGGTGTTATTATAAGCAAGCAGCTGTTCTGCAGCATGGATCTTAGCCTTCCCACCTCAACTCTAAAACTCTTCGCATTTCTGTTCATGGACACATTTTTGTTATCTGATCCTTGCTCACTTGCCCTCCAACTTTTTTTATTCTTAAGATATTTTGTACTTTTTGCCTTTGCAGCTTGTACCTGTTAACTTTTTCCTATTCTTTGGCTTCATTTTTTGCAAGTTTGGGTTGGGTTTATTTTTTAATTTTTTTTTTTTTAGATTTGAGAGTTGGTATTTATATTCTTCAGTGGTAATATTAAGGTAAGGCTAAACCATTTTTGTGAACTTGGCTTTCCTAATGGACTGGCTTTTTCCTCTGAAACATTAGTCTTGCAGCATGGTTTTTGTGAGCTGCCTGCCCACACAAGTGTGTTGCCATGTGGGCTGTACAGTCAAGTTGTCTGAAGTCTTACTCAGTAATTACCAGGTAATAAAAGTTAACTGCCCCATAAAACCACATGGAAGAACCATGCTATTGCTGGCTTGTCCTACTCAGCCATCCTTTATGCAAGTATATCTTGTGTGCTGGATCTTTTGGGCAGGGGAAAGGACTAACCAAGGTCCCTTTGGGTTCTCTTCTATGTTCCTGTGATAACTGGTGACCTGGTTACGGGCTGCTGAAGTCAAGGCTCAGAGGACTTCTGTAAGAAACAGAGAGCATCTGAACTAAACAGTTCCTATTTTATTTATTGAGGGGAGGGGGGGAGGAATAAATAAGTCACTCTGAAGTTATCCTCTAACACTTAGCTGACTTCTAGGTGCCTTGAAAAATGTTTCACCTAGTGATGCTTCAGAGCTAATCTACTGCATCACTTAATTGGCTGATGTAGAGTGAAGGTGTCTAACATGGACCCAGATAGAGAGCAACTTTGCAACTGAACCAAATTGGCTATGACTCAAAGTGGCAGAACCAGTCTTACTTCTCCAGTCCAGTAGGCCTGTGTAATCACTTTATAGAGAATGAAAAATGTCAGGTTTCTGCCAACAGGATTTATATCCCTGTTGTAACTTGTAATTTATACTGGTGTGGTTCTGGTGTCATCTTTTATCAGGTATGTCTTCTGCCTCATTTTTTTACCTCTCGATGAGATAACAATCCCATTTATTTCTCTCTTTTTCTTTTTTATTGCTATATAACTGAGATTTCAGTCTTCCTCACGGGTTGCAAGTATATCTGCACAGAATTCCTGAGAGAATTGTGAAGGAGTTAAAAAATGATACAGAAGGCTATTAAAATGGAGGGTGGGTAACTTGGGAGGGGAGGCTGCTGAGTTAGTCAGGCAACCAGAAAGGATGTTAGTATGTCACTTAATCCATGCTCCTGCCCCAAAGCAGAATATTTACACTAATATTCCTAATAGATGCTCATCTAAACTGTCCTTAAATATCTCCAATAATGACAACCCTTCAGCTTCATTAGGCAACTGCTTCCTCTTAATGTTAGAAAGTTTTGCTTAATCTTGAGTCTAAGTATTCCAGGTTGTCATTTCTGTCACATCTGGATCCCAGACATAACCTATTTGGGATAGTCCAAAACAATTCAGCTTCTTTCCTGCTTGTTGCACTGATTTTCCAGGAATGGAGAAGGAGAGAAGCAACAATGTGAAAGTTACTTTCAGGATGAAGTTGCTATTTCCAGTCCTTTTTTGTCAGATTGATCATTACAGCGCTGGTAACACCAGCAGACACTTCAAGGTCTCCCCTTTGCAAAAGGGATCACAGCTGAGCGTTTCCTGCGCTGAAATCAAAATCCTCAGCCCTCTGCAATGGCGGCACATGGCCATTCTGCTTTTAGTTAAAAACCAACAAGCTGTTACATGCTGAAATCTAGGCAAGGGAGCTGTGAAGGGAAAACACACAAGAATGCCTTGATTAATAGCATCCCTAAATGACAATGGCTGTTTTATAGTTTTTATAAGGATTGTAGTGTTTCTCATATATAAAAAAAGACAAGATGTGGTTGTAATTAATAGAGAGGCTCTTTGTTGAAGCTGTTGACTATAGGAAAGAACCCAAGGGTTTCTCAGGCTCCTCAGTTGTAAAACTAACTAAATATGTCTAGGGCTGCCTTGTGTCACTCCATGGCATCTTTCAAAGCTGTAATTAGCAGATACCTAATGAGTTGTGGCTGCAGAGTGTGGATCAGATGACTCAAATATTTACTTTAGACCTCTGATTCTCTTTCTCCATGCAAAGGAGAATAATTTGGTTTTAATATTTGGAGACTTATTTTTTCTTCAGTTGTCTTGCTTCAAAACTTCATTGTTTTTCAGCAATGTCAGACTGAGTCCTCTCTAGTATCTTCAGCAGCAAGGTACACCTAAAACATTTAGTGGTGAGATCCTTTGCTTCGTTAAGCCTCTTTTTGTTAATTTGTTTGCCTGAAAGCCATATTTTCACTACTGTTGGTGGAGTCTGATGCATAAAATGCAGCTGGCCCTTTGACAGTTCTAAAGGAACAAATGACATCATTGCTCTCCTTGCATTTTTTAGCAAGATTGCAGCTGTCTCGTTGTTTCACAGTGGAACTGTGAGCGTAGGACTGCATCTCGTTAATGGTGGGTGGAAACAAATCAAGCCAGACTATATTTTTAGCTATAAAAGAGATTCAACAGTTTCACCAACAGGGCAGGGTAAGAATGTTTAGGAATCTGGATCCCTGACAGTTTCCTGGCACAACAGACTCTTCTGCCAGAGCCCATGAAGTGTGATGCCAGTAATATGTTACATGTGATTTAGTCTTGTGAGCTCAGCCCAGTGTACACCACCTCTTTTTCTGTACTGACTTTGCTTTCTTCCTCCCAAACTTTGTATTCATTTACCTGCCTGTGATGACTGAAGCACAGGGCAGACAAGTTAAGCTTTGTCATCGTGTCGTATTTATGGAAGATCTTTTCAAAATGACCCGCTTCAACAATCAGCGTTGAATCGTCACCATTCCTAAATGTCAGAATGTGCAGGGCGTGTGGGCAGCACAGCTATTTGCTGTTTAGCCTTGGAGAAGTGTAGTATGATGGGGGTGTGGAAAGACTGAAAAATTAGGCTGTAATTGTTCTTTGTGGCCTAGATTGAGCGGTGCCAGACGATGGTGTAGCACTTCATCTTAGTGACGATGGGGTGGAGGAACATGGGGTGGAGCTGGGTGACTTGAGGAATGTTGATGTTGCTTGGTGTGTCCATGAGGCAGCAGTGATGAAATAGGAATGCGATTCTCTATCCTAGACTGGAAGATCGTCGGCTGGATGGGGTGTGCAGCAGCAAACCCTCCCGTGCTTGGGTGCACATTATACTCTGTAGGGCCAGGAAAGGTAAGAGATGGCTACAGCTGTGCTTCCACTGATGTCTTTTTGGACAAAGGTTGTTAATGCTTCACAATGTTAAGGAAGGAGTTGTTTTCAGGACAAGAGTTTGTGTCAGTCCAAACCCCCTAGTTTGAAGCCTTCCTGATATTGTCAGTCCACGTTATGCTACAGAGATTCCTTCCACTGCCTTTGCTTTGTCCATTTGAAAACATGGAATATTAGCTTTGACAGTAATTTGACTGTGTTTGAGCTGACCTTTGTTCAGAAATTTCCTAATTGTTCCCTGTCCTCAGCCACTTCCACTGTAAAGAGTAAATATTCAGATGAGACTCAAATATTGAGCTGAATCAAATATAAATATCTTTCAGTTAGCTATTTTTCTACACAGCTGGTTGTTCTTGAAGGCTGTTCAAAGCCATTCTTTAAGAAATAATTGCGTGATGTGAGAGCGGTACATCTAGACACATAACTGCAAATAGTGTAATACAAGCAACTTCTGTTGCGTGTACCTGAAATGGATTTATTCCTGGAACCAGTGCTTTTCTAGACATCTGTCCCAGGGGACCTGAACTGAATGTACAACAGATTTTCAATAAAGAAGGAAAAAGTGTGGGGGAGGTTAGCATGTGCTGTAAGAGTATCTGTTTTATAACAGTCATGGTTGTCACAATAAACATGATTAATTTGTTCTTCATCACCAGCCACTCTCTTAATTCTTTGGATGGTGGCAAAGATGAATAGGGAGCAAGCTTTATCCTTCTGAAAAGCTGTGAATTTAAATGGTGCCAATCCCATGGTTACAGGCAGTTGACTGAATCACACATGGGTTGCAATCAGACTAGTAGTCCTTTTCCTAACTGATTTTTAATGTGCCATTCTTATTTTTCCTTCAGCCCAGTATTATTTCTTTCAGTGATGAAAGGATATTGCTTTTTCCTTTATCAAATTTGCTTTAGTCTGTGGGCACTGTCTGCCCAGAGAAGCTATGGCTGCCTCCTCCTTGGAAGTGTTCAAGGCCAGGTTGGATGAGGCTTTGAGCAACCTGGTCTAGTGGAAGGTGTCCCTGCTGATGGCAGGGGGGTTGGAACTGGATGAGCTTTTAGGTCCCTTCCAACCTAAACCATTCTGTGATTCTATGATATAAATGATGCAATTTATAGAAGATAGGCATTACTTTGGCTCCAAGTTTCTCCAAAACACATAGGTTAGTGCTAACATCTTTGAGTGTACCTTCGTACTGCTATCCAAGCTCCTATCACTTTCACTTTTATTTAAAAATTTATCTTGATTTTTTGATAAAATTACAGAGAAATTATACCAGTGGGGTCTGTAAGGCATGCATAAAATATATTGATACATAGCATGAGTGGTTGTCCTCCACAGATTTTCTCCTCCGTTGACCCTCTGCTCTCCCTTCTGATGGGCAGCGTTGATTTGCTCTTGTCAAACTGCTGTCGGTTGGTTTTGGGTTTTGGTTTTTTTGTTTGTTGTTTTTGGGGGTTTTTTTGCAGTCATCTATCTTGTTCATCAGATGTTGTTTATCTGCAGTGACAAGTGCTTACCTATTAATTAGCAGAGTGACTTAGATGTATATATAGTAGGCCTGCCTGGTTTTAAAGACGCCTGGGCATTGCTGGCTGAAGTTGCATTCCTCTCTCTGCTCTTTAGATATCTGGCAGGTAACAACTGTAAATTTGGGGCTGTATCTTACGAGTGATCACAAAACTTGTGTGCTGATTTACACAGGTGGTCAAAATGGGCAGGATGTGTGATACTTCACAACATTACAGAAATGCCCACGGGACACTACAAATGCAGCTGGTGAAAATGCTAGAGCCAATCACCCAGTCTCCAACTCACCCTCCCAGTTCTGGATCTTCTGTCATTAATGTCCTAGAAACATCCTTTCTAGTACGGGAAGATGACAGTGAAATTGCCATATAGTCTAAAGTTTTGGAGATGTGGGGGCTTTGTTTAACCTTATGCAAAGCTTTATAACTAACTCATGTGACTGGTGAGAACAAAAGTTTCCATGAATCATAAAGTAACCAAATAATTTCTGCAAGTAAGTTAGCCTGCTGTGGCTGTCAGTCAAGCAGATCTTATTGTTCTATTGGTTATTTTCAGACCATTTTTAATGGACTGAATTAAAGGAAAATGCCTCTTAGCAAAGATTTCACTTTAAAGACATTTGTAATTCTCACTAAGAAAGTTTCCCCCAAATGATCTGTTTAGTATCTGTTTAAAAGTAATGAGAAAATCCAGAACTAAAACAGGTAATGACAGTCAATTAATTACTTCAAGCTATAGGGAAAGTAATTCCCAAAATAATAATATGTGCTATCAGCCTGTGGTCTACAGCTGAGGGACTGAACTGCATAGTGTTATCTCCAACTGGGATCACAACACTATGAACTGCCTGAGCATCCCTACTCCACCAGAGATCACAACTTCAGTTGGTATGGTTGGACAAAGGCTGGAAACAGTGAGCCTGGCAGATGCATGGCATGACCAGACACTTTCCATTAAAACCTTCTACCTCTTGGTAAAATTCTTGGGCAAAAATAGTTGTAATATTCCATCCTTTTCTTCCAAAGAGGTGACTCATGTCTGGGATCCTGCAAATTTTCCTGAAAGGGAAAGACTGAAACTCCTGCTGTTGTAGAGAAAATGAATTCAATGGTTTTCCTCCCTTCAGACCAACATTTTTAACAGAACAAGAGAACTGGCAGAGATACTCTGTCAGTTTTCTGTCTTGAAATTCCAAACCATTAAAAACAACTGAGCCTGTCTCTGAGTTACAAGGTGGGACATGAATAAATGACACAAATGTGTTTGCAGATGAACAGATGAGTTAACCTTTAGGTCTTTTCAGGTTGCTTGCAATGACTGATGTCAGATTAGTATCTGATAATATGAAATTGCCGTATCAGAGATTCGCTGCCCAGACTCTTAGTGCAACATAGACAAAGGTGCTGTTTTACTTCTAATCCTGAGGGTTTGGCTATTTGTGCTGAATGAGAGGAACTGGCTTCTTAAACCTAGCACACAGCCCTCTGCAGTCCCCCTCCCGCTCTGCTGGCTGCTTTCCCCTTCAGAACCTTGTAAATGGCTGTCCTGGTTTTCCTAGGATAGAGTTAATTTTCTTCTCAGCAGTTAGAAGAGCCGTGTTTTGATTTCAGTTCAGACTTGCTTTGAGAACATCACTGATAAAAGTACTAATGCTATGAGTTACTGCTGGAGCTCAAGGCCACCGTGTTTGGCTGTTCACAGCTGCATGAGGACTGGGAGGGAGAAGTGCAGTGAATAGCAAAGCCCAAAATTGGCATTTGGATGTGCCAATGAGATATTCCAGATCATGTCACATCATGTTTAGTGTGTTATCCGGGGCTGACCGGAAAGGGGGGGTGGATTGGCACAGGTCTTTTCTCTCGGGCTTGGGGTTCTTCCGGGATCGCGGTTTCAGTTCAGGATTGTTGCTCCTCCGGGATCGTTATCCGGGAACGGGCCGGGCTTATCAGTGGGTGGTGAGCAGTTTGCACTGGGTAATCACTCATTTGCATATCTTATTACTGTTATTATTATCATTACTATTTTAATATTAGTTGTTTAGGTTTTTGTTGTTGGAGGTGGGGGGTTTTTTTAAGTTTTCTTTTATTTCTATTATTAAACTGTTTTTATCTCAACCTACAAGCCTCCTTGTCCTTGCCCCCAGTCCTCTCCCCTATCCCCTGGGGGTGGAGGGGAAAGTGGGTGAACGGCTGTGTTGGCTGCTGGCCAAGGGCTAGCCCAGTGAAACTATTACAAGGCTCAGCAATTTCAACCCAGTGTGTGATGGGATTTAATCACCTTAATTGCCTGTGAGGTCTGTGAGTGCTGAGAGCTGGCTAGAAGGAAAAGATTCATGTTGGTGCCCACACTGACAGAAGCACTGTCAGAAACCATCAGTTACCCCATGGATTTGACAGGAGCTGCTGGGCCCATATCTCCAACTCCAGACTAACTGCTGCAGCTCCCTGCAACTTGGGCTGGTGTAGGGGAAGAGCAGATGGCCGGGCTTACTGCACTGGAAGGAGATGTAGGGGACAAAGGGCAAAACCAGATAGGAAGTCAGATTCTGCTCATTTTGCTGCTCGTGGAATAAACTTTTGTTATTGGAATGGCAGAGCAGTCCCACAGGTCACTTCGTGTGAGGGTGAGATCCTTCTCACCAATCCAGTTTTCAAATTAGATATCAATTTGACATGTGCATCTTTTTATTTCTTTTTCTTTCTTTACTGCAGAAGATATTATAAATATGGTCAGGTGTTCTAGGAGTTTGTTACATTTTAAAGACATTTATTGAATATAGATAGTGGAGTGAGGGCATAACCAGTACTTGCGTACTGCTTGTGGGGATCAAGACAACCAAACTGGTATTTTATACTCTATGTATATTTCAATGTCCTTGTAAAACGTCTTCAGCTGACTTGGAAGATGGTCAGAGGTTAAAATACCAAGTAACAGTTCTGTGAGCAATATTCCAAGATACAGCAGCTGGCAAATAGAACACAGTAGCTTACTTTCATAACTTGTTGCAGGTCTCTGCAGAGCAGACATAGTTTTAAAAAAATAATATAAAGATCACAATGTGTGGATGTTATTGACAGATCAGTGATTGTAGAACCAAGTTACAGCCAGTAAACCCCAACTTTTGTGCTCAGCTGGATAAGCACTAGGGCTGATCCCCTCTTTTGATATCTAGTAGATGCTTTTAGTTGTTGTTCAGTAACCTTTGAATTTGGCCCCTGAATAACAGGTGGAGGCTGTTTACTCTGTGACTTATGTTTTGGTGGCCTAGAGCAGAGTGTGATGTGCTGATGTGAAAATAAGATACTCTAAGACACGGCAGCCTTGGTTGATGAGTGAATTCCAACTTTCAGCCTGGCTGGGTTGTTTTCATTTGTTCAGAGGAGGTGGGGAATACTGACAAAATTATGCATTACAACAGTGAACACTTGGCTGCAGCTCTAATCAAGAGACAAAGAAAGTCGTGCTTAATGACTAAAACAGACAGCAGGTTGCAGATTTGGACTTCATGATGCATTTCAGTCAGTAACATGAAAGACAGGAAATATCTTACACGCACTGCCTTTGGGGAACAAGAGAAGATACGGAGGTCGAGCATGGCTCTACTATGTTTGCTGATAAATCTTTTCAATAATGTTTTTTCCTCTTTTTTTTTCTTTTTTTTTTTCTGTGAGCAGTGTGGTATTGCCTGCAAAGCAGTGGGAAGATCAAACAGCTTTTCAGCCAGCTGCTCAACATTGGTCACTGCCTTCGGAGAACGATGAACCCATCAGCGCAGCTGAGCGCTGCTGTACATCACCCAGCACACGCAGAGGTAAGCTGTGAGTGACCTTGAGCACTGCACCAACAGCGTTTGGCCAAGATCAGTAACAATGTCAATCCATTACCTCCCGGTGCAATCCAACAAGCTACTGGAGACAGGGATGACTCTGGAGCAGTTTTTAACTGCTTGTGTTTGAAAGCAGTTCAAACACAAAATTCAATCTAGTGAAATCACTGCAACATTAGAAACCCCAACTGTTATTAGGATTGACAGAGCCCCATGCCTGTGTACACTCTTCTGTAAAAATAAGATAGACTTAAGAGGGTATCATTCTTTCTGGTATCAAACCTTGGGCAAGTAACTAGAAAAATGGTGATCTTGGTGTGGTAATGAACATGTTAAATTGTGAGTTTTTTCTCACAAAGCTGTAAAAAATGGCAACTTTATAGTTGCTATAGTTGTTACATCATAATATAGCAAATTATGTTATGTGGTTCCTAATATTTTGGCTCTTATTGTTAGTACTAGAATGATAAGTTAACATTGGCTGCTTCACAGGTTACTGGGGAATGACTGTTCCAAACAGCTGCCATTTAAAAAAAGAGTAGAAGTGAAAGAATAAGTTTCATGCAATCAATGGATTTCTCTTGCTCATCTATTTAATTACTTTACTGTGGTGATAATGATGAAGATTTTCTATATGACCATAGTAAAATACTAGCCCTTCTATGTCAGGTAGAATAAGGTGTCTAGACCTTTAGGTTAGAGAAAATAAAGGGAAGAATATAGAGATGCACAGGATGAATCACAGTAAAAATATTTCTCTAGTAATTGCAGTGGCTTCACCATGTCTATAAGCTTGTTTAGGTATAATAAGCATGTGGTGAAGCACTTTGGTATTAAACCTTGAAAAGCATTTGCTGAGTGCTGTGACACAGCTTTGGGGTTCCATTTGGACATGTTAACAGTTTAGATTAATGGGTTTGACTGACTTTAAGTGAGAAATTTAGGAATTTGAGCTCTACAGTTGATTATTTTAAGTCATATTCAAGATATTTTCATTTGTCCTATAAAGAAATCTGGTGAGATTTCTCATTGTAGACTGTGCAAGGAATGCAGACACTCATGGGAGAAATAATAACCAGAACATACACAAAATGTTTGGTTCAAAATGTGTGTCAGAAAAAGAGAGAGGGGGCAAAAAGAGGGTGCATTTTTTTTTTCTCAATTTCCTTAGAAGCTAAAGAAAACTGTGCTTTAAAACATGTAAGCCTTTTTCCTGAGTCCTTTTTGAGTACTATAATAATTTATACAGTTTAGAAATACCAGGGCTGGAGTAAAGAGAGGACTTTACCTATGCATACATAGGATTGTAGCCAGCTGGGGCTGGAGACTTACCTAAGCAGCCACTTACATGCTGAACTGAAGTTCATTCCTGTTTCAGCTGAAGTCAATAACAAAATGTAGAATAATTTCAACATTATAGGTTAAGGCATGCAATCCCTGGTTTAAGGTACAATAAAAACCTACTGGAAGCCCCAAAAAAATGCTTTCAGGAGTTTGGATTTCCTCTGCACAGTGAATTGTTAGAACATCTTGTTGCCCAAGAAGGTACAAATTAGGTTGTTAGTTTCCCAGCTGCAAGTTATTGGTGTGGGGAATGACACACATCAACAAAGCTGCTTGTGCATATCCATATTTCTAGAGTTTAAAGAGCTAGTGACAAGGTAATTGTTTGATAGATGCAATATGTTATGGGATTGCTATCCAAATAACATGAACATCAATAGTTGGTCATATTGTTAGCGTGTGAGCAATCTGTCCTCAAATTGTGTCTGAAAGCAACAAAACCACATTTTCTCAGAAAAAGCTGCATTTCCATGTTCAGTGGAGAAAAATCTCTGCTGGTGATAACACGTTGCGGTCAAGTTTCTCAAAATTGCTGAGTAACTTCTGCCAGACAAATGCACACTGAATACATTCTGTGAAAACTAAGTGTGCACTTGGCTGGTGAAGCACAGCCATACTCAGACGTGCTCATTCTTCAAATGGACTCACAGAACAAGTCTTGAAATTCCATTTCATGGGGTTCAAACTCGCATTGCTCTGAGCAACACTGAGAGTTTACCGAGTGAGTGAATAGGATCGGTTGTTCTCATTTGAGCCTTTCAGAAAGCAAGTTAGGAAAAAATCAGTCAGATCAATGACACTGAAAATATCCATTATTAGTGTACTTCGGTCTGCTTGCATTTTTCTCCATAATCATGTTGTCATAAACATTTTCCATTGAAAGTATAAAGTGAATGACCGTTTTATTTTTCCAATGCAATGAATTTTTACAAGATGAACTGAATAGCATTTCCATAAATCAGAATGTGTTAATGGTACCGGAGAGGAGGGAACTTGTTTCAGTTTGACCCAAGATTTTGCTCTTTTAGAAAGTTCTTTTTCTATGCTGTGTTTTTATGCATTTGGGCCATCTATGAATGAAGTTAAAAGGCAGTTTTGATGTATGAGGTAAGAAAAAGATCAATACTAGATTTTAAAACATTTAAGAAGACTTTGACCTTAGCAGTATATGTCTTGTTAAACCAATAAATTGGTTCAAAACTCTAAAAACTTTTTATTAATAACAAATGTAAGTCTTAAAATTTCTGTAAAATGCTTATTCACATTTGCTGTGCATATCAGTGGAAAATAGATATGATGTTTTCTCTCATATTTTCCTGAATCAGACAGCATTTCTATTTAAACAGGCATCTTCAGTCCTTTACAGATGTATTTGAAAACATGCACCCAGCTAAGAACTGACATGCAGGGTATGTCCTAAGAGGCTGTTGGAAACACGGCTATGGCAGAGCAGATGACTTTGGCACACACGAATATACAGCATATCCCTTTTTATAAAAGATATAATGCTGTGCATTTTTCTCTAGATGACTTATTTGCATGTATAACTTATTAATGAGGCCTGGGGAGATCCCACACTCCAGTTTCACTCTTGCCACATCACCAGCATTGTACCTACCAAGGATACCTGCTCTTCTGTGTGGAGGGCAGCTGATTTTTTGTGGCCATGTCATAGCTAGATGTCAGGGGACAGGGGCACGCAGCAGCAGTCATTGCCACACCATTGCCAGACACATCCAGTACGTGGCTGCGGTTCTTTCCAGTTACGAGGGGGAAAATCAGCTGGGCCGTCACTCAGGGGTGGGCAGCTGAGCAGTTGTTCCAGGGTGCAGTCCTGTCCCCCCAGTCATAGGGAGGGGCCCCTCAGAAAAAGTTGGCAGGGTGTGGGCAGCAAGCCAGTGGTTTTCCTGCTAGAACAGACTTTTGGTCTCTTTTTGTGTGATGTGAAAGAGTTTATTCAGATGTAAAAAGTAGTTTGTATCATTTTTGAAGAGCAGTTAAAGTTTACAACACAACCACGTGCAAAACAAGACACAAGGCCAACAAGCAAGCCCCAGCAGCTGGCTTGGCTGCTGGCACCCATGTGGCAATGGCTACCGAGTGCTCAGCATGAACTGCCTTATCCTGTTTCTCAGCTCTGACACCACATTACCATCTCCTTTTTGGGTTGGTTGGTTGTTTTTCTGGGGAGATTGGTTTAGTTTTCAGTTGTGCTGTAACCTCAGGCTTAAACAAGGCAATAAAGAGTGTGAACAATGACAAAACCAAAATAGATACCTAAAGGTTCTAAATTAGCAAGGGGTTTGCTGTCAAAAACTTATTAAAAGCTGTGACCCTTTCTTTTGTGGACACACATTAAGTCTTTGTGAAATTCCTTCCAGTCCTCAGGGATGCTTACAAACAGGGTGAAGAGGTCCTTTGCAGGCTGGGCTTCTTCACTGCTTAGGCTAAATTATTAATAAATACCTTCAGTAATATGGGGTTTGATAGAGAATTGCAAGGCTGTTAGATCTCCACCTTGTGTCATGATAATATTTGCATCTAATTTTGGTTTTAGTCTCCTAGTCTAATTTCAGTGCAGAGAAGTGTTTCCCTCCCCTTCTGTGGGAGCTGAACTGAATGTTATCAAATCCCTGACTCATAAATATTGTTTCCTAAGCAATTCCCAGAGCTGGGAAATGAGCACAAGACCATTACACAGCAAATCAACAAAAAATCACAGCTTTCTGTTGTAGATATCTGACAGTGGAAAAAGCAAAATCATTAACCTGTTCATAATGCATTTCTATAGGCTCTATAGATACCTACACCTTTATTAGACTACTTATTAACAAATGTTTCCAATATTTCCATTTCGTTTATTGCTTAAAGGATTATTTCAGCATCCTCCCACTCAGACCTTAGTGTCTTGGATCCTGCACCATAATTAGCTACATGTGTGTACTGGTCAGTTTTTTATCTATAGTGATCTGTCGCACCTGGCTACCTGTAACCTTATTGTTTCTTGTTTATCACTGTGTTCCTCTATTTATGAATGATTGTATTTGCTGAACACCTACAGCTAATGATACAGAAGTGCAAGTCTTTAGAAATATGACAGAGAAATTAATCTTGGGAAGAGCCTGATGGATTTTTAAATGTTACTGCATTTAATAGAATCACATTGACCTTCAGAGAAGTTTCAAAATGGAAAATGCTCTTTCTTAGCCTAGTGCTGCTGCTCTATCTATATTATAGTATAAAAGGCCTATGGTATATGGTCACTTCTGGATAGGTCCTACAGAAAGGTTAGGTTCTTGAAGAAAGACAAAGAATAGTGCCAAAGTTCCAGCTGGGACGCAGACATTCTTGCAGGACGGTGCACTGACTTTCTGTCTGTGCTTTTGTTCTGGTTTTCTTTGCTTCAGGCTCCCGAGGTGGGCAGGGTAACACCACAGCGTGCGCCCCAAGCTGCCTTTGCTAGTGTCGCCTGTCACTCCTCAGGGATTTGGGGTGTTTGGAGGCCAGAAAGTGACTCTTCTTCACCAAAATCCATCTGATATAAGTGCATCTTGTCTTTAGGGTAAGTAGCAGTTAAATAAGCAGCAAAATTTGCATCTTTTGTAGCTTTTTGTAAATCATTCCCCGTACAAGGGCAGGTTTTCAGCAACACAGATTGGTGTACCTTAATCAAAAGCTTAATGGAGACCCGTGGATCAGAGCTGTGCCAGCTTACAGCAAGCTTTCAAAGGGGAACTGCTCTGTTGTCTTGAAATACAAAGGGCACACGATGAACACGGTGTTTCTTAGGAAAAAAAAATCCTGTGAGCTACAGAAACAAAGAAGAGAACATCTTTATTAATCTGAAGAAAGCAAACACCTGAAATGTGCTTTGAAAGTTATGCCTGACTCATGCACCTCAGTTTTAGAGGGAAAGACAGGCAATAGGGCACAGCATTTTCAGATCAGTCAGACCTCAGCCACCGTGAAATAATTCTGCAGTTCCCAACAAGAGGTTATTAAATCTTGGGTTTACTTAACGACTGAACTGAAAATGTTTCAGCAGATCCCCAATCCCAGGCATGAGACACCAGTGACTAATCCACTCAGCTCCCAGATTTCCTCGTCCTCTTCTCACTATATTTTTTTTCTGTGTTTCTTCTCTGAGTTGTGTTTGGTTTATGGTCTTTGTAAGCATGAGGAGAGCCAGCAGGGCTGCTGGAGGTAACTGAAAGTAACTGAAGCTGGTACCTCCTCTATGCAGGTTTCCAGCTGGTGTATTTTCCTGTCTCCCACAAGAGTCCTCAGGCTGTTCCTGCGCAGATTAGGTGCTGTTATCAACCACCGATCAGGCTCTTGCAGGAAGTTGCATTTTTGTTGAACCAAAAAGGAAAGGATAAGCAGATCCCTGTTTTATTTTTGTTCAGAAAGAGACACAAATGCTGGGATAAGATTGCACTGTCCATCCTTAAAAGAATGGTGTGCTTCCTTATGGTCAAATGTGGGATTTGTATTCAAAATTTATTACCTGTTATTTTGTTTCACATTTGTCAAGGTGTGATAGCAAGGTCCACCTTGCAATAACCAAGACTGGCTATTTTTTGAAGGGCAAAGAATTACCAAGAACAAATTGACTTCTGAAAGTTCAAGGGCAGGAATTGGGATTTGTGAGGAGGCTCTGCTGCCTTTCACTTTCAGCTTAGAGTTTCACAGCCCATGTTTACACTTACAAATGTGTATCTGTTGGTTCAGTTCTTTACAGAGATCTCAGCTGAGATAAACAGGTTGTGGGATGTGTGGGAGGGACTTTACCAGCAGCTAAAGTCAGTCTCAGAGGCCAAGCTGCCCATGGGGAAGGGGCTAGCTTATTCTGATATTTGGATGGGATCAGTATTTGCATACCTGAATGGCAGGGCTGTGCATTCATATTCCACTTGAACCTCAGCTGTACCATGACAAAACACAGGGGCAGCAGTATTGTGGCCTTACTGAATTCATGTTGACACCTTGTCATTCAAAGCTTTTCTTTATGGACCTGAAGCAGAGCAGCTGTTTACAAGGCACCTTTATTTTCTCCCATCTATTTCACTAATAGGCAAAAATACTTTAGAAAGATAAATTCTCTCTCTCTGTTCCTAATGAAGAATTACTGCCTCTCCTCTACTGTTCCCTTCAGACTGTTGCTGTTGTTTCATAACTCAAGTATGTGATTTGTAGCATCCTTTTCGGGGAGCTGTCCTACCATTTGGAAGGCTGTTTGCAATATGTAGCTGTGGGCTTCCTTCATTAAAATTCATGTTGCTTTAAAGCTGTTCTCCAATGTTCACATATGTTTCACTTACAGCACTTTATCGTTGTCTTTCTTGGGAAACTTGCAGGGGTCTGTTCATATTTATTTTCTCCTAAGCTGAGAGTTTTATACCTACAGAAGACCATGGGAGCAGTTTCCATTAAACTATTCCAAAATCAGGCTGTGACACTGGAGCTGTTCCCTTAGAATAAATTCCACCTCAAATAAGTTTCGTTGTGCTCCAGGTTCTCCCTGATATTCTTCTGTTATGGGTGCATGTAAAATATTAGGTATTATCCTTTATTGTCATTAGTGCCACCCCATACAGGAAGTCCACTCAGCTGGTCCTGAGGTTAAGAAAAGCCTAAACTTGTACTTGATGCCACTTCCTTGTTACAGGGTCCTGCATGCTTTCTTCTCTCTAGAAAGTGGTTCAGTGTTAATTGGTCTCTTTTTCTATTTTTGCCCCCTTTTTCTCCTTTTAACATATTTTTCATTAGCCTACTGCAATTCATGTTGAAATTCAGTCTGCTTGCCCATATTTTAACTTTTTGGTCCATTGCATGAGCTCTGACTTTACTCACACACAGACAGCAAGTTAGCTGTAACAGGTCTTGCTGAGCATTCGTGGGTTTTATCATTATTATCTTTTGACTAGACAAAAACAAAAATAAAAAGGAGAGATGAAAACACTCCCTTGTGCATGTCCCCACAGGTTCCCAAGCAGAATGCAGTGACAGTGATGTCATACGAGTCATTCTGTGCATCACAGGCCCCATGGCAGAGTGAGGCATCTCCATCAGCCCCAGTCATTTTTCCTGCTGGCCTCCCTGACTGCCCACGTCCTCAGCACCAGCAGGTCAGGACCCCCACTCCAGTCCTGTTCCATCTCTACAAGCTGACAAACCCTGATATTTGCCATCTGCTTAAATTTCCAAAAGTTAATTTGCTATTTTCCAACTCTTAAAACACATTTTGACCTGCCTGTGTTTCTGTAATTTGCTTGCACAGCAATTTCCATGATAAAATGACTGCTTACGTGGTGTCAAATAATTGTCAGGAACAAAAGAGAAGAATAATCAAGACCAGTGTTTTTTCTTGACTCTAGACATGTCTCATTGAGGATGCAGATCTGCTGAAAAACAATACTATTTAAAAAGAAAACAGTTTCCTTTACTTTCAGACTAGCATTAAAAACAATTAATCTCTCAAAACAAATTGATTCAAAGTTCTCAAAAAAAGGAACTTGTTTAAAGATGAATGGGAAGACACATGCTTTTATAATGGATAGTGTATTTTTAGGTAGTGTAAATTTTATGAAAAGTCATAAAGTTTCCTGAAATTTAATGAATGTCCTTCCCAGGTGAATCTTATTGGGAAGAGAGTTTAAAATAAATCCCTACATGTGCTTTGGCATCTCCACTGAGGGAACTGCACAGGCAATACAGCAAAACCACTTGCCTGACTTCAGAATTCTTTTGGTTTTATTCTGTCTCTGAAAGTTAGCAAACCTCTATGCCATGCAGGATTTCCTTCTGCTGCAGGAATTTGATTCTCTCTTGAGACAAATAAGAGATGACCTGCTCGCTGTTCTCATCAGCTGCAAGTTGCTAAACTTCAGATTCATAGCTCAACTTCAGAAAAAACATCCCTGAAATCTTTGTGTGTCCATGGCCTAGGTGCTGGCTGGCACCCAACCCATAGCTGTGCCTCCACTGAGCTCAGAAGACAGTTCACCAGTCACCTTGAGGTGCACACTGAATTTAATTACAGATATAGCTAAGGACACAAACCATGTTATAATTACTGCTTCAAACCCCATTATGTTTATGGATCGAGCTTGCAGTATGATCCTGTGAAATGACACAAGATCTGTTTCAGCAGAAACGGGGAAACAATGATTTTTACCATTTTTTTCCCTGTTAACTTTAAACTGTTGACATGGTGCTAAATTCAGTATGCTGAAGGTGTTTCCGTGTGTCACTTCTAATAGGACACAGGTGTCAGACGATTGGAGATTATTTCAAACCTAATTTTCCTGGAGTGAAGATACAAACAGTTACACCAGAAGCAGATGTTGGGCCTTTCTCACCCCTCCGAAATGTGGTTTGGCATCCATCCAGACTGAGTCTATGGGGAAAAAGAGAAAATTATATTTAATTTTAGCTTGCTTGGTTTCTTCCTTTCAAAATCTACATGAATGTGCAATAAAAAAAAACCCCATCCCCTTTCCCTTTGCTTACACAGGGACTAAGTATCTCGTGGCAAACAGATGGAGTCCAGGCAGGTTGGGACATAAATGCTTTTCTATCTCCACACAATCACTGTGTGGCCCACAATCTGGCATAAAATGCCATCTTTTCCTTTTTGCCCTCTTACCCTGTCTCTTGACAGTTACTGTTCTAGTGTGGTGGTTGGAAATACAAGCCAGGAAACAGAAGTGGTAAGGACTGTGCCTAAACCACTGTTTCAAGGTCCTGTGTTTGGTCCACTTCCATTGACCTACCTGGGTCGTCACTGGGACTCAAGCGAGAAGCCCTAAGAGTATCTCCTTCCCTCTGCCTTCAAGCTGCTATGATTTTCCTTAGGTTATTTCTTGAAGTGATGCAACTTTTCCACCTTGTGTTGTTTGTGCAGTTTCACATGTGACTGGAAATAAAAACTCAGCTATAACAACATGGAAACAAAAAATAGATCACTTGTTGGCACTGGGCTCTACTGAGGATAGTACATGTTCTCCATCAAAAAGTTGCTTCACCAGATTTCATTATACTTCACCAGAACTCACCTAGGTGACAGAAGAATTGAGCTCACAATCCTGGTATTACAGCCTTGTAGAAATGAAGACCCTATTCTGAGCTTTGCTGACAAACTTGTCGAAAAGCCGATGGTTTGCCATGTGAATTTTGGTTTCTGTTGCTCAAATCCAGCTTTCTTTACCCGCTTCTAGTAACTGAATCGTACAACTACAAATCCCACTTGTGCTACAACTGTATTTAAAGTCTAATCACCATAAAATGCTACAGTTGAACAGTTTTAGTCCAAATATACTTGAACTGAACAAATCCTTTAAGAGTTAAGAGCCATAAATGTACACTGGGAAGTGAAGGAGCAGCATATTTGTATCATCCAGCCCTGCGTGCCAGAGGAAGAAGGGCACAAAGTCCTTCCACACCCAGTGAGGACTCCACAGACTGGTAAATGCACAAGGCAAAAACTGGTAGATGTTGGACAGGAGGCACTAATGCTGCTGCTCATCTGTGTGGTGTCGTTACAGATTGCACTGGGAAAGCCCTTGAGAGAGGTCCCCACCACGGCCACTGACAGTGGTGAGTGAATATGATCAATAGAAAGCACCAAGCGCTGGCTTGTGAATCAAAGGCAAAACTATGGAAACACCACTCTGCAAATGGGTTTTAACTGCGCTGCCAGGAAGTTATCTAGAGGCATTTGAAGACCAACCCGGTAACAGGAAATTAATCAAAAGCATTTTCAAGCGGATCCTTGGCCGGTGAGTGCTGCTGTGGCTATTTATACCACTGAACTACAGCAATTTACCCCCATTAAAGATCTGCTCAGATGTCAGATATTACCCACTGCCAGAACAAGTGACCTTTCTGCACAGTACATTAAGAGAACAAAACATTTTCCAAGCGTGGTCCAAAAAAACCTCTGTGCTCTTGTTAAACCAGCTGTGTTGAAGAGGAGTGATTATAACAAGCCTTTTTTTATTTAGCCTGCACCTGTCTCTTCTTCTGCAGCTGAGGACACACTGGAATCTACTTCCCTGTAGACCTGATCCTGTAAAAGCTTCAGGTGGAAATTAAATTCATCATTATTTACATCTATTTTTACTTAACCACTTGAGGGAAAAACCACCTGAAGGCCAGCAGTTACTGGAACATGCAGTAGCTGGTCAACTGCAGCGAAGAAAAGCTCCCCTATTTCTCCATCCCCAAATAGATGAGATTTAAAAAAAAAAAAAATTTAAAAAAAAATCATTCTTGTGGCTGTCCAGGTCTTGCAAAGGAGAGAGGATGAGCTTTGAGCAGCCTTGCATGGTGGTTAGCTGCAGTCAGTCTCTTGAGAAGGTGACAGCTTCATTCCCACCTAGACAGAAAGGTTTCTTCTTGTTTTAGGCACAGCCACATGGATCAAGGCAGTAACTCCATTTTATCAAGAAATATACAGGACAGAAGTGTGCCAGACTACTGCAAAAAACATGTAAGTGTGATTTTTCTGAGGAATTTAACTTTCCTAGAGCAAGACTGGGTTCAGCATTGGCCCTGGAGAAATGGAGGCTGCACAACCGTCATTTTTCCTCCTTGAGTATCCCTTTATTGTAAAAATATTTAAAGTCCACAGAGTGCTGTGACATATTCCACTTATTCATTCAATGTAAACAAGCAGTGGCATTGCTAAAGTGTAGGTTTCATTTAAAGTATGTCCCCTCTTTCACAGGAATCACCTTTTTATACTTTATTTTGCCCAGGTAATTCTTACACATTGATCTCATCCACCTTTGGAGCTGAAGTTTCTCCATATTCCCTCAGCTGCTATTCACCTATGAACGTGGATGGCGCCAGCAGTTTGATTTCTGGCACAGTGATACGGGAAAACTGATGGTTTCAGACCTGGCATTATTGGCATTTCTCTTGATCCAAAATTATTGGATTTTTTTGCCTTTGAAATGTGATGCCTCGAAACTGACTGTCACTGTATAAGCAAATTATTCTTTTTACAGTTTGTCAGAAATCCCACATAATCTGTATTTCTGGGGAAGGAAAAATCGAAGTAGAACTTGAATTGTTTTGTGACAAGATGCTGTATATGACTGAGGCAAGGCACTTAAAATTACTAGTGAAAAACATGTGTAGCACTAAAACATGTCAAAACAGGGTAAGAACAAGAAATTTATTGTCAAACAAAATGCTGCTTCAAGTTGACCCAAAATGTCACACTAGGTTTTATCATATGGCAACTAGATAAGAGGTTCTAAGAAGATGAATTTTCCAGGGGTAGCTATTTCTATTGTAGATTAAGCCTACTTTTGCCACTGTCTTCTTGAAATAAGGATAAAATCAGAATTTTCAGAATACTATTTTAATGCAAACAATGCCAATGCATTTGATGCAAGCAATATCCCAAAAAATGTCTTGCCACAGAATAAAAACCAAGCTAAACAAGAAATTTGGAAAACTACCTTAAATATTTTAACAGATAAGTTTAAGAAAGATGCTAGATTTAGTGGTGATTTTTTTTTTGTCTCCTAAAAATATTATTTATCTTCTAAAACAGTAGGGCATTCATAAGATTATTAATATTTTTATTTTTTTTTTACTTTTGAGGCAGTACTAGAGCTTTGTGTAGTTTCTTCCTCTGTCATCTGGGTTGTGAGCAGAATTACATCCACAAGTGCAGCCGTTCAGGATTATGATTGCATGACAGAAAATTACTACTTTTGGGCATACTAATCAGCCAGTGAATAGAGTCCTTAAAAACTTGGGATATGAACTAGAAAATGTTATTCATTAATTTTGTTTATGGTTATTTAATTTTAATTATAATACTTTAAAGCAGTTTAAATCTACAACTCTATCATATGTAAGTTAATGTAGCGTACTTTGCAAAAATAATCAAGGCCTGGTAATATAGATCACTACAGAGCCTGTAATTAAATCTTTGTTGGGAGTTTCAAAGTGATTTAAATGCGCACACTGCTTATAAAAAGTGCTTCACAAAAGCTCTGCTTCTGTCATCATGACTTCACAAATGCTTCTTTGGCATTGTCCAAGTTTAATTTTCATTTAAAGTGGAATATTTGTAATTGAATAATGGCCTTGCAAATAAATATTCTCAGGAAAAACAATTAATCTTCACACCTGTTTTCCTGTGCAAGTGATAATAAGGAGTATTTTTTAATGGACCATAAAGGCCTGTAATACTATTAATGCCATTAAGCCTTGTAGAACGGGCTGTTAGTCATACCTGTTTCAGGTGTCTTCTCTGAGGAGATGATACAGGGTCTGATCTTACAACTGTAAGAGGGCAACAGGCATCAACTGGCACCACCACGATGATGAAAGAGGCGTTCAACTTGCCACTGACTTAATCTCACTGCTTTGTGCACCTTGGGGAAGGATTTCATGGGCTGGAGGATGCTTCCTCTGCCACCTTGCTGGTTTTTATTCTGTCAGAACCAGCACGCACCATTTATCCATTACTCTCGTCACAGGTTTTGTTCACATCTGTGTCTTCTCCAACAGTGCTCAAAAAGCAGCACCCTTGCAGGGGTCAGAACAATTCCACCTTACCTATGTCAGCAAGGCCCCTGGCCCCCCTGCACCTCCAACAACACAAAAATAGGGCGGAAGGAGGTTGTTTGTTTTCTGGACTAATTCCCTTGTAATTGAATTAGATGTTTAAGACAGGCTTTCACTACATCGTGTTACAGCATGGGAGCTCACAGGTTTCCGGCGATAAGCAGGCTGGCTGTAGGCAATTAGAAAACCTCAGGGTTTTAAGAGTCTAGTCGCTAAAATATATTACAGTTCAAGTCATTGTTTAACAATCTGAGTCTCTTACAGCTGCAAAACACTCCCATCATCAAGTAGGTCTCTGGGACTCCCTCAGGAACGGCAGGCTCTAGATATCCAGCTGCTAGGAACAAAAATAAATCTCTTTGAAGACTTATTTGCCATCACATTGTGTGAGGACTTCGAAAGGCTGAAATATTTTAATCATTAATCTCCATTCATCAAATCTTGTCATTCTTAACAAAACTCCCAAATAGTTTCAGCTGTGAGTTGAATGTCGATGACACCAAGCTCTGTACACAGATATCAATTTTGTGGTTAAGCTGTGCCACACACAAGACATGCCTGTTGCAGTCGAAACAATTCCTGCCAATACAGACACACTAGAGAACATTTCAGTACTCTTTATTATTTATATTCTTAGCTATTGTGGAGGGATAACGGCAGAATTTTAATAGCTGTGGATCACAAACCTTTATTAAACCGTTATTATAATCTTTTGGTCAATGGTCACACAGCCTATGATAGTGGCACATGGTGTTTGTTATCACTGCTACGGTACAACACTAGCAGCAGTAATCACTGCTATTAGAAGTGATCACCTCCAGGAAGTACTCACTGCAGAAGCATGGTTGGAAAAATATCTTAATGCCTGATCAAAAACTCAACAGAGCCTGTAGGTTTTTATTGCATTGGAGTGCAAAGAAAAGCCATTTTTCTTTTCTCTTTTCTGAGCTTTTTTTTTTTTTTTAAAGTAGGAACCTTTTTAATTTTTTCTCAAGATTTTAAATTTTTATTGCTGACTTAAAAAAAGGGAAATAAAAAACTGAATCAAGGAAAATTTGGCTCTAGTTAAAACATTACTTTACTTCTTCCTTGGTAGTACTTAAAAATAAATTAATAGCAAACGTGTTGTCCAACTTAGGGGTGAGTTCTTAATGACTTAAAGACTTTTTGACTGGTAAATATTTCCAAAAGAGGAACCCCAACATATTTCTTTAGACTGGTTTTCCTCATAGTGTTCCTTCTTTTTTTATAAACAATATTTTGTTTCTCCCAGCCTTCCACCCTTTTTCTTGAGCAACCCAGAGATCATTCACGCTACATTTGTGATGTCGCACTGGTCTGTGAGGCGCAGTCAGCAGAAGGACAGGTTACTGCATGTGGGAAAAGGCGCTCGGCCTCTATATGCACAACTATCTAGTGTGCACTTCAAAGGAAGAGCAGTTTATTCCTGGCCAAGTCCATGGCTATTGCATGAACGTCTCTCAGAGGGACAAAAAGCCCTGAAATAATTTAGGGAGATAAACCTCATCCCACTTCAGAGACAAGATAACTTTGGGGGGTGCAGAGGTTAGATTGTCTTCCTAAATCGATACAGCATGGGAAAGAGGAATAAAAAGTCCTAGCCCAAGAGTTATTTTCAAGGGCTTTTATTTCCTTTTGAAGCATGAGCCAAAGCCCTTCGTGGGCTCCTGTGGAAATGTTCACATTAACATGAGTATTTAATTTTTCTGGGTTTTGAATCTATTTGAAGAAGGACAGAAAATAATTTTAAAATTGCTATAAACCATTAATAATATTTCAACCTGCTCTTGATTTTTTTTTTTTAAGCTGTGTGGTTTTGACTGTGATTTTATTTATCCCCATTGCTGCAACTCTACTAGCAAAACCAGGACAGTATGTAGGGATGAAAGCCTGGGCAGTGCTCATGCAGAGCGATGAGGAAACTCTTGTTATAGCCCTGCCAACCTCACCTTCTTTCTCAGTGCAATTTTCCACCAAGTTTCTGGTAGCTTCTGATTTTTTTATTTAAATATTCCTTCTAGAGAAGATTTTTCCTGTATCGTTATTTCCAAGACCTTTCTGTCTGATTTATTTTCTATTTTCAGTACTCAGTGAAGCAGAAAAACAATGTTAGTCTTTGGTGGCCAGGGAAAATAACACAAGTTTACGAAGGTGGTCTCCAGATGATACAGCCCTCGCCGAAGCAATCGTGCTATTCTGTGTTTCCCCTGATGAAGGAGGAAATCTACGAGAGCAGTGGGGCTGGCAAGTGCAGGTAAGCTGCCTTCACTGAATGTGCTGAGAAATCACCAGCACAAACACATTCCAGCTTTAGCACTATTCGAGTAATGGCTATTACTGCTCCAGGGAGGAAATAATTAAAGCCATTTCTTGACTCTGACAGTTTGATACTGGTGGTTTTCAATAGCAAATTACCAACATCTGTACAGCAAAATTCAGCTACTGCAGCAATTATTCTGCAGGGCTAACCACAGAGGTGCTAGAGCTTTTTCATTTTCTAGATGTCCCCTAGTTAGATGTGACCTGCAGTTGAGACCTAAACTACACGCGATGGCAAACTAGGTCTCTTGCGTTAGAAATGTAAATGAAACCATATGGAAAGCTTAATATTCTGTGAAAAACCCAGTGGCAAACGCATCAAAGACAGAAAATGAAAGACTGGAAAGACAGCTGAATGGGTTTCTTAATTACATAACAATTTCAAGTTTCCAGAACAATTCAGAAATAAAATTTATACAATTCATTCAATTCCACAAAAATGATGGCTTTTCATTCCTACATACTGTTAGAACTATATTGCATAGTAAACCCAAAAAGAGTGTGAGTGTACAAGCTGAAAACTCACATCTACAGCCCATAGTAAGCAACACGGCACTGCAAATTTTCATTGCTGGAAAAGGGTAGCAAAAAAGTTCAATAACCCATCTGTATCTCTAATTCAAATATTTCTTTTTAAACACAAGCTAGAAAAGTGAATACAAATCTGAGCGGGAATGAGAGGCTGTGATATGAAATATATTTCTAACAGACAATTGGGTTTGGATTGATAATAAAAATACTGCCTTATTATCCCACTGCTTATGTTGCAACTTGGCGTCTGTCAGGGTTTTATGTTATAATTCACTTTGGTCAAGGATTTATCGATGCATAAAACTTTAGTTTGTAAATTGGCACTCTGTCTTCAGCTCCGTTCCACTGTTATTTGAGCTTCAGAACCCAATTGAGGCATAGTACAACTGCTGTAAAAATATGCAGTTATTTTAAATTAGGGCTTCAAACTTCAGTAATCTTTTGGGTGGCCTGGTGGGGGATAAAAATAGGTGGTACCCCCATCATTTGATAACAGAGCTGCTTTAAATATCAGTAGAATCTCTGGTTACTTTGGCTGAACAGTGACAGCAGGAGAGACACAAGAAAGACTACGCTGATTCCTAAGATAACGAAGTAATCAGCGCCTCATTTGCAAATATTTGATCAGTGTTAGTGCAAAGATAGAAGTATAATCCGTTGCAAAATTACCAGCCTGCCTGTTGAGAATTGCTCTACATGGTGGCTTGTCCTGGGTGGAACCTGCACTAATCCTGCCTCCACCTACTTCACTGCTAAGGAAGGAGAAGTAAATTATTATCATGCATCAACCTCTTCTTGCTGTATAGTTATCAATGCAGTGGCATGTGAGGGCAGATACCCGGCTTTAGGAGACTTGGGAAGAAGATTTTATACAAACCATGCAGCGTGGGATAACAGACAATTAAGGAGTTGCTTTGCATGACTGTGCAACCTAAACTGAGCCAAAAAATGTTACGTGACTGAATACAGAAGTTGTTTTCATGGCTTTATTTCCTCTTTTAACATTTCCACATAAATACTGTTTCTAGTAAGTAATAAATTTGTAGTTCTTCTACAAAACAAGCACATGGAGTTAGTTAAATTGTAGCAACTTGTATGTTGTAAGCACAAAATGTAGAAAGAGGGTGTATAAAAGACAGTTTTCTTTAATTTCAGTTGTTAGAACCATACCATATTTTACAGTAGTAAAGTAAACTTTTAATGCTGATGATAAATTATAGTCTTTATGGCCCTAACCAGCAAACTAGGCTGTGGCAAAAATTACCTATAGACACCGGACAATTAAATCCTTACTTCCCTTTAGAGAAGAGAGAAACGTGTTTGAACTCCCAGGAATTCTGAGTAAGTTACTCACAGTTAGATCAATTTAATTTAGATATTATTACACAAGTACTAATCAACCTAACAATGCATTTAATTGATCGTAGACAGTTATATTTTGAAACTGATAAGGAAGAAAGCATCTCATTGTAATGATGCTTTATTGTAACTGTCATACAGCAATTTTCACTCCTCATTCCAAGCAAAGTATTGTGCAGGTTATGGTCAGATTTAACCAGTATCCATGATGCTCGTCCTCTTTCTGAACCTCAGGAAAAAGTAGGTCGCTACCTTTTTTGTGGTAGGACAAAATTCAAGTGCTGTGAAGAGAAATTAAATGCAAACTAAGTAAACTGGGAAATATTTGTACAGTTTTGAAAAGGAAGGGAAGCTGTTCTTCGTGCAGTCAGATGTACATTATATAGAAGAAAATAGCTAGGTGAGTATTTCTTTTCACTCTTAATATTCATTTGACATGAATGTGGACAGAGCAAGTCTGGATATTATATTCCCATCAGTAGCATCTTAACACATTGTGATGACTTACTGCAGTGAGACCCATTTGAATCAATATTGATTGGACACTTACTTTAAGGCTACTTAATTAAGAGTAATGTGATGGCACAGCTTCCAGGCATTCCCACAGTGCCTTGATTTATGAGTATGGCTGGGGGAAAGTGGTAAGGATAAGGTGTAACAGTTGTCTTTATTTGCAGTTGAGATTTTTGTCCTGTGAGGTTAAATTAAGACTTTAAAAAGAGGGACTGAATGAGTGCAATAAATAAACTAAAAGGACTGTTTTGTCAGTCTCTAGGCTGACAGATTTTGAGAAGACTTCTGGCTCGTTGCGTATTGGGGTCATCCCGGAGCATCCAGCATGAAGCTGTCTAATGTTAATGATAAAAGAAAATGACTTCCCTGTATCTGGGGTTGGAGTGAGCATAAGTTGCATCATTGTTTTGTCATGTTGGTGTTCTGTGTTTCTACTGAATGTATCTAGTTCCACAAACATATCGAAATGTAGCTATTTATTTACAATATCTCCATTTAGGGATATCCATCAAGCTAATTTGAAGTGTATTTTTCCCTAGGAATCTACATAATCCACTCCTTATTTTTACCTACCTCTTGATGCTGAGGGAGCAGTCATTTATTTTTTATCAGGTTGGTTTAGGCACCAAGTTTTACTGTATGTGTCAGCCTTGTGTATTGTGCATGTTTGTTTGACTGGAGCCACATGCAAGTTGCAGAGCAGAGATTCCAACCCACTATGTCACTAAAGAAGCCCTGGGGCTTTGCACCTCCATATATTTGTTTCTCAAGGACCAGTGAAGAGGAAAAATAAGGGAATCTCACTGAATGAATGCCACAAGGAATTGTTTCTCATCTGCTCACATTTACATAAAAATATATACAGAGAATTATGCCTTTAAAAGTTCAAGCTTTTGAATGGAGATTTGTGCTTAGCAGGCATAAGTCAAGAAGTCACTTACAACAGAACTGCATTTGTTTTTCATCCTCACTTGCAATATCCTGAATCTCTGCTAGCTATTGCAAACACTTTGGTGAGCAAAGAGATGAGATGTCAGAGGACAAAGTGTCGCTCTCTAAGGAGAAAGTCTTGGACATTATTAAGATAAAGGCAAGATGCAGTATAGAAAAGTGTGATTTAGGCAGTGACTTAATTTTTTTATATAACTTTTCTCCAAAAGCAAGAAACAAACCTTAGAAAATTTTTTTTGTATGTAAAAACAATACTAGAAGAAACCAAACTTTTTTCATCTCCTTATTGTACTAAATGATAATTTGTGTTTTCTGAGTATTATAGAGTCCCACAACTCCGTAGTTTCTGGAGAATTTTACTGATAATCTTTTAATTGAAGTAATGCTCTTGGCTGAAATCACCCACTACATTCTCCTTTTTTAGTTTTGTTCAGGTGCACTAATTTCTACAGACTGGCAGGCATCAGTTTTCTGTATTCAAAAGACTGAATTTTTGATTTGAAGCTTAGAAGCTACAGAAATGGCTACTTAAAGTATTTTGTCTTGGAATTTCATCAGAAATGTAAAAAATTGTGCTTTCTTTCTTGAGTCATCTGTAAGGGACATTAAGTTCTCACAAAAATCACGTATTTGCAAAGAGTTCTTGAGAATTAAAATATTTAATTGAATACAGAGAGTATTCTTCACAAAACTCTTTGAATTGCTTGCTTACTCATTCTTACCATTCACTCATTTTCTTCACTGTGTTTATGGCATCAATGTTTTGATTTTTTGGAGGGATGGCATCTCTGACTTTACATTTCAGGGAAGACCATGGTACAGATGAGTTTATGAGAAAATTGGTCATGGCCTTGATGTGAAGCTGTATCACGCTGCTTCTAGAAGAGTGTTAGCGTTCAGTTGTCAAAGGCTGCTGTTCCCTGTGCTGGGTTATGTCCAGTCTGTCACCCCACCAACTGCAGAGCAATCACAGGGCAGAGAACAGCTCTTTCCCATCTCTTCTGGTCCTGGCCATGGTTAATGTATGATGGTATTAATTCTTTCTCTGGGATTGCTTTAGCAACTGTGATAATGGAAATGTGATGTTTATTCATAAATATGAAGACAGAGGAAGAGGGATTGTGACACAAACCTTCAAAGATGTGTTACTCTGTGCTGGAGGAGTGTGTGTCCGTGCACAGAGATTTAACTGGGCAGCAGCCCCTGGCTTTTTGTGTGGGCAAAACCACTGCTATCTTGTGATCTAGCATTAACACAGACAGCACTAATAAATTGCAGTACTTACTGGGATGTTTCTCTGTCCTATTAAAAAAGAAAATTATATGAAGTCATATTTCTCTTCACTGCCATCTGGTGAAGTTATTACACTGTGTAAAGGCTTTGATACTCTCAGCTGAGCATTATAATAGCTAAGTATATCGTAGCAGCACACAGAACTTTGTGCAGAAAATAGAGTTTGAATGCAGAGTAGCTAATATTCATCCTTAGGGAACAGCAAATAGTACAAAACAAATGAGGTATAATAAATTTAATAATAGAAGTCTAACAACGTTTACAATGATAGAGATACTCAAAAGGGTTTATACACATGATCAGAGAACAGAAGTGATTGGCAACACCTAGATTCAAATGCAGAGTTTTAAATAAAGCAGTGGCTGCAGGCTGGTGGAATGGTTTAAACTCAGGCTTTTTTTGCAGAAGGTACACGCATTTCCTAGGGATGAAACCAATACAAGTTAAAAAATAAAAACGTACTCTTTTGGCAAATTTATGGTTTCTGTTGTGTGAACCCTCCTTAAAAGACTTCAGCTTTAGATGAAGTTACTGTCTGTTTTTACTGCAGGCTTCCAGAATCTTACAGAAAGTTTATTCTCACATAGCATATCCTTTCACTAAGGCCTGAAAGGGACCTCAGAGGTTATTTGGTCATTGCCCTGCCCCAAACCAAGCACACAGTCAAGAAACTATTACTCTCCTTCATTTTCACATAACTGTCAGTGTTTTGTAATGCAGCCTCTCAGTTTTCTCTAGCTTAAGCAGCTGTACTTCATTTCATCCTTTCAAATACATCTCTGATCAATCTTGATCCACCTCTTTTGTGTCTTATTTATCAGTCCACATCTTCTACTGCATATCCAGTCCACAAGTGATGCTCACAAAAATCCTCACTGAAGTTCTCTGGCCTAAAACTTGAATGATGCTTTTTAAAAATAAGCTTTTGAGCTTTTCAATAATCCCTGGGTTGTGTTGGACAAAACACAGCATGGGTGTGCTCTGCTGATTTTCCTGCTTCCACTGCCAGGATGGGCACCTAACTGGGTTATGCTGTGAGCACATTACACCTCTCCATTTCTGTTCACCTCAATGAGATTGATTTTGTTTAAAGATCCTTTATTATTTTTGTAGCATACAAGTAGGTCAACCTATCTTATCCTGATAGTGGAAACAGCTAAAATTGGACATACAGCTCTGAAATCATTACTCTCTTTGTGTATCATTGTGAGCAAAATCTCCCTCTTAATATTCTTGTGAAAATCTTAAAATCAAAAGCTGTTCCCAACACAAGAGACTAAAATTAATTCAAATTGAAAAAAAGACATAATATTAACATGATTTAGAAGAAGGAAAAATCAAGACAAGTGAAAAACAGATCCCTTTGGTGGCTGAAATCTGTATTTCCATTGCCATAGCTGAGCAGTATCTCTGCACTCTGCTTCATGTATTTCAGTTTCACAGGCACGATGGAAAAGCACTAATTTATAGAAGCTAATCTGTACACTTTCCATGCAGCTTTAGTAGCAGCATGGTGGTTTGTTTATCTGTTTTTCAGTTTTGTTCTACCAAACTTATTTTCCACAAAATCTACTAGGCAACATTTACTGGCAAACTTTGTGTCTCTCATTCAGCCCTAACTGATTAAATATTATCTTAAAATAGAAATGAAAGATGAGTTGATATTTTAACTTGAGGTTAACTGCTGAAGTCTGTGCTTCCAGGCAGGAACTGTATGTGCACAGACTTGCTGTATTTTCTAAAGTTGTGGAAAGGAAGCGAAGCAAACTGGTCATCTGGCAAATAAAACACAAGTGCAGGGTGGAATAAGTTTCTGGTTATTATTTATTTTGGAGGAAACTATTTTTTAAAGTCTTCCATTGAATTGTGTCATAAAGTGTAAACTATAGAACAAAATTTCTTAACTTTATTTGCTAAAATGTGTGGGAAATTCAGGAGGCTTTGAGAAATCTGGTGCTTGTAGTTCTGAATGAACTTGCTATATTCAGTAATTAGAGACATATTTAAAGAGAAGAAGTATCTTTTCTTTAGTTTACTAAAGAAAGGCTAAATAGGGCAGAGCTGCAGCCACTGCCCCGCTGAGCCAAGCTCAGTGACTGAGAGAGGAGTTGTTTTACCTGTCTCTTGAGACGATGAATTACTGTCTTCTAAATAATCTTAAATCACACAGTCTGCTCAGGCATATTTACAGTATGCCAGGGTAGCCAGACAATGACCATGTTACTAATTATAAATAAGCAGACAGTTTGGTTAATTGGCAACTTCAGTACTGATCTTTTGATGAATAACATTTACTTTCCAGCCAAATAGCATTTAAGCTTCTTTGTTCAAGGAGTTCCCTTCCTGAGTTAGAAGCAGTGACATTTGAACACTTAATTGCCTATTGCCATAATACTAATGCTTCATTTTAATTGGAAAAATATAGTTCTGAGTAGAAAACTTCAACCAGTGCAATATCTTTATTTAATTTCATTCAGAGTGTTGCAAGTGAATGGCCTACAGAGAGCCCACACTGTGGTTCCTAAGCAGCCCTATTATCAATAAACAGCTAAGAGAGTACGTTATGTACTTACAGGTATCAAGTGCATCAGGAGGAAGAATGATATTGAATTACCATAGTATTGCATGGTTCACATTGTATTCTCAACCAGAATTCTAATTCCTTGTTTTGAAGTTGCCAAGTAAGGTTTTAGTATTAAAAAGTTCTTTTTTGTTCTTTCCATCATTGTTTATGTTAGACTTCACATACTCCAAGCTCTTTTATTTCCCCAAAAAACCATCAGAGCTTGTGGACATTCCTACAGCTGATAAAGCAATGGAAATTGCCTTTGTGTCTCAGGCAGAAAAGCAGTGTGGCAGATTAAATGGCATGCCCCCTTTTGAAAAGTAACAAGAAAGAAAAACTCCGTGAGTGCAAAGCCACTTGTTCTTTGCTTTGAGTCAGCTGCTTGATGGATAGGTAGCTATAGAAGGAGGATGAATACAGGGCATTTTATCGAGACACAGGAAAGTTCAAGATTGATTACACACCCTAGTTCTGCATAGTGCTGCTTCTACACATGCTATTAAATCCAGACTGGAGAACAAAGGTAAAATACTGTAGGATGTGCTGAATATGGCTTTGCACTGACTTCCAGTGCTGTTGTCTTTTCATTGCATTATTGGTTTTAATTCCATTGTGTAAAAATGTTCAGTTGAAAAGATGAATCAAGCCGATCAAATATATTAATATTCAGGTACGTGGAATTACTGCAGTTGGATTTTATAAAGCAATGCTACAGTTTTGCATTCTGCCAGTCAGTTGAATACTGTTCTACTTCCACAAGGAAAAAAAAGTAATAAAAAATGGGACATCAAGAATAATCTTTAAACAGTTTCCCCAGTGAAAAATATATGGATTTTCCTTGTGGCTCCCAGTAACATGTAGTACCTGTAGAAATGGCTTCTTTTCAGTCAACCTTTTTAATCATGTATCAAAACAGGGCTTGGTTTTGTGTGGTGTTTTTTTGTTGGGGTTTGGTTTTTTTTCCTTAGAAGTCATCTTGGCTGTTACATCCTCTCTGCCTGCTTTCCAGTAGAGTAGTAATTGTATTCCCTATATTGTACATAGGGTCTACATTACATATAAAAATGGATGCATCTAAAAAAAATAGTAGGGAGAAGGGAAAAAGATGTAAATAACAAACTTTGAAGGTGATCCTGTCACATAAGAACAGTGTCAGGCCTAAAACTCACCTCACCCAAACCCCTGTCTCCTAAAACTGCCAAGAGTGAGTTTTTGTCTCCTAAAACTGCCACTCTCTTAAGAAGAGTGTAAATATGCACAAGCAAATAGTGATATTTCCCCTCAATTCTTTCCTGGCATCTCTTACTATGTGGCTTAGGATCTTCCTGAGCCAGAGGTGGTGCAGGCTTGATCCAAATATTGATGAATTTTCCCACTCCTTCTCTGAATCCAAGGAAAATATTGACATTCTAGTCCTGACTCTGCAACAACCTCTCTACACCTGATTTTAGCGGGTTGCAGTCCGGGGCAGTTCTGGGAGTCCTGACCCTGCTGAAGTTGACTGACTTCCCCTGACCAGGACTCCACGCTCGCTTCCATGTGCACAGATTGGATTGGGCATACAGGCTGTCAGGGAGCCTGGTTCTTCTGGAGGAATGACAGAAAAAGAAAGACATCTAGGGAAACTTACTTGCAGTCTTCCTGTCTTAGGTGCTCTTGGTGGACTTAAAAGTAATATAACAACCATTTCATATTTGTAGAGAAAAGCAGAACTCGTCTGCAATATGTTATCGTGCAAATTTATTTACAGTTTGCGTTTTCTTTCCATTTACTGAAGGAGCAAGATGATTAAGTAAAAATTTTTTCAAAAACAAATTAGTATTTTTTCCAGGAAGAAGGCATAAAGATATTGCTAATAAGGGCAGATTCCTTTGATGTCAGGCCTCACACTGCATAAACTTCATGGACCCATCATTAGTCCTTGTCATCTCTTAGGGTCTTTTGGCTTAGGGCCAAACAATTGATATAGTAGAGAGCTTCCAGCTAAAATAACAGCCTCTGCCTCTTTATCTTCCCATCCATCAGATTGTTGCTGGTAGATAGGGCTAATTTGTCACTCTACCCACTTGGAAAAGTTTGATAAATGGCTTAATTAGACTTTTTTTTTTTTTTTTAAGAAATCATATTTCTTGAGAACTAGAGGTTGGGGAAACAATGGCTAGGGATTGAACTAGAAAACAAAAATATTTTTCTTGGGTAAAGATTGGAGGAAACATGGCCGTTATGCAAGCACAAGGGAAGTGGAAAGAGTACAGTTGGTTGGGAGGAGTTTCAAGGAAAAAAAAACCTGAACCACCCTAACACAGGTGTGCTGCACATCATGCAGTTACCCAAAGACTGCAGGCAGACCATGTCTCTGTAGAACATCAACTTGTAGAGTACCATTTTAAATATGCTACCCCCTAAATCAGAGTACACTTAAGCCTTTGTGTTTAGACCTCTAAAACATAACAAGCACCAGCTTACCTAAAAGAACATCTAAATATATCATTACCTATCTCCGTTTAATGCTTTTTAAATCTTCCAGCATCTCACTTGTACTGAAGGGAACTGTGCTTTCCAGGAGGCTCATGAGGTCAGTGCCTATGCTAGTCAAAGCAAAGGCTTTGCTTTAAATCTCATTCTTTAGTTTTGAGACAAAGTGGGGGCTGGTCCAAGGCCATGCACAATTCTTCTCGTGATGGATCATGGACTGAGCATGTCCAGATCACAGGTTTCAAATGTTCACATGAACACGCTGAAGGTAAAAGGCTGTTTGCATTTTCTCTTTTTCGTGAGGTCATTTAATGGCTTGTGAATCTAAAAGCTATTTGGATTAAAATCAGGGGGTTGTTTGCTTTTTGAACTTCCAGCCTGAATAAAGGGAGAGAGAAGCCGCGTAAAGTTCTTTTCTCGACTGTTGTTTGAACCACAAAGTTTGGATAATTATCCGTCCACTTTGCATGCATAATTATGGCATGCATGCACATGAATTCACACATGTGGATACGTCTGTGACAGCTGTCAGACCTTAGCGAGTTAGATGTGTCTGGAATTCGTATTTCTCATCATCTTTTTTGTAACTATTCCATTTGGGTCACCAAGGAAATACATTTCTCCTTTCTTTGGTCTGATGTAAATTAACAACAGACAAACTGCATCCTCCTCTTTTTTTTTTTTGATAAACAGGCCAGAAATCAGATGTAATTCAGAAATAACTTTAAAACTGTTTAACCTCTAGGCAGAAACTTATTTTGATAAAGACAAATGTTTTTCAATTAAAAAGATTAAGGATCCCTTTCTCTGTAGTACAGTAATCTGAAATGACACGGAGGGGTAATAGGCCTGGTATTAACGCTTCCCCAAGGAAATGTCTTATCTTTTGCACTAAATTATCTGTGTTTTTCTCACACATCCTCAAGCTGTCAGTTTGGGTATTCTGTGTAAGGAAACTTCAGATTTAAAGTTTCTGAGAAGGAAGGCAAAACAATTGTGTTTAAGCAATAATGTCCGCTTACGCCCCAATCTCCACACCCCTTTCTGAAGTGGATAGCCACTAACATTAAATGATGAACACTCCTAGATAGGTCCTGGGGACAGGTTGTGGGAGTAGCCTCTGCCTGGGTCAAATCCTGGAGGCATTATTATGTGTATAAAGGTACAGCAGCGAATGCCAGGATAAAGTGATGATGAATCAGGATAACAGAGGTCTGCACAAGGGCACCACTAAAGAGAGTTCTGCTGATCAGCCTCCAGCAACCAGTACAGTTACAACCAGAAGTGATTCCGCCTTACTGATCTCTCCTGACTCCTTGGTGGCTTCTCTCATGCCCAGTAATCGCAATGCAAATGCTACATTGGAAGTGTTCTCCATCTCTGCAAGCAAAGGTCACCAAATGAGACCTTGGTGACTCAGTGCCAACAAGCGCTGGCATGTTCTTGGCATGGCTTGCAAGTTAGGATGGAGCAGCTCTTGCTCTTGAAATGGCAATGAGCAGTGGAGCTGCACCATCCTACCTTGCAAGCCATGGCAGGAGCATGATCCCTTGAAATGTGAGTGCAGGCCCTTTGCAACCACTTGACGTGGAGTTTGGTACCTTCCCTGCACCAGTTTGCAAGCTATGAGATGCGTAATAAGGTATCAGGAGCCTTGTCTGGGCTAATCCTGCTTGCTCTTCATTGCTGCTTTCACCTGGGACTGTGTCAGGAGGGCCATGCCGGCCTCCAGCTCAGCAGAGGTTGTCTGCAGAGCCAGTTTTGCAGCACATGTCTCGTGCTATTCTGTGTCACCCTGCTGTTGATGTCAGCTGCGAGGTGCCCCGAGTTGGTGATTGTAGAGAAGAGCTTTAAGATGGGGCTCGTTATAACTATGGGCCATCTTTAATATAACAGAGAAAAATGATGTAAAAAAGCATCTCGTGCCCATCTGATATTCCTGGCTATAGCTTATTTCTTTGTACAATCTTTTGACTCTCTTCTGTTAGAAAATCCAGATGGGTACAGTGGGTACCCTGCAAACATTGGCCACCTCGGGGTGTGACTTTGCACACCCTGACTCTCACGAGCAGTGTAATTAATGGTCATCACTGGACCATTAATTACACTGCTGTTAAGGGTGAATCTATTCATGCGCAGGTTTACAGGATCTGGTCCCGAGACAGTAACTGCCCATATCACTAATGAACTGAAGATAAATTGTACTTGCAGCTTTAGATCTTCACTAGGAAATCTGATTTATCTAACTGCAGAATCTGAAAGTTCAACAAAGTGGCTACACATTGGGACATGAAAAGTGCATTTACAGGATTATTTCTGCATTGAAGGGGAAAGAAATCAAGCATATTCTTCTGTATAAAGAAATGTCTTAGACACGAGGAAAAAAAGGAGTATGTTGATCCCTGTGGTGTTGATTTGCTATTTTCAAGTAAGTCAATATATGTGATATGTTTTACTATGTTTGAAAAATAAGAACTGTCAGAAATAAAACTCACTAAGTCCAGAGTAATTCTTTTTGATTTAGAGCCACTTGTGGATATTAATATTTTAAATTAATTCAATATGTTTTGAATTGCTCTGCCACTTAGTTTGCTTGGAAACGAAAACCATTTGTAACAAAGCAGTTAGACTGGTTTTAAGTCAAACCAGTGTATAAGAACATGTAAAACTAATGGTGCACTTTAGACCATTAAAAAAAGAAACTTCTGGACTGTAGAAATGACAATGATTTCAATTTATGTGCATTAGAAACTAAACCTAAAACTTTACAGGTACTTTGAAAAGCAAACTAATTCTCCACACTTTCACCTAATGATTTGCAATTAAAAAAAATTTAAAAATCATTCAATTTAAATGAAACTCAGGGGTCAGGGGCTGAGATTTCTACAGATATTGAGCATCCAGGAGAATGGTCAGGAGTGCATTGGAACTAACCAGAAGCTTTGCAGCCACATCTTTTGTAAATCCAGACTTATCTACCTGGATTGTTACGATACGGCACAGAGGCAAGCATATTCCATATTAGTAAACCAGTGGTACAGGATGGAGATCAAACCAGGATGTCCATCCAGTAGAGCTAACTGAAGCCCTGATCAGGAAGTGGACACACAGACCAGTAGAAAGCTTTAGGCATTTCCAGTATCACAGCTTTGCTGTGCTGTAGGACTAAAAATGATCAGTAGCTGGAAGTTCTTTGATGTCTCACATGAACATGCAGTAATTAATCTAATATGACCATGACACCTAACCTTCACATGGTCAGTGATCTTGCAAGGTGCTGACTCATTTAATGATTAGATGGTTTTCAAGCATTTAGGGAGATGAACTTGTTTTTTTTTTTTCCAAGTTGTCTGGTGTCCTCTTTTTTTTTTCAGTAGTTTACTACACATAGAATAGTCTCAGGTATTTTTTACAGATACATTTAACAGTATTTGCAAAATGATTAACTGATTGTAAATCTGCCATCAACAGCAATTTTAGTTGTGGGGAGCTCTAGCACTGGGATTTGTCAGATCAATGGGATTTTTTTTTAAGTTAAATGTATATTATTAATGATTTGATTATTTAAGTGATAGCTGTTTTCAGAGAGGAGAAAAATAACACAATTAGGAAAGTACTCCATGGTCTCTCTAATGATAGTAACAGAACTTCTAGTTCCTCTGGGCTTGTATACTGACTGAGGTAATCTCTGCCTGAAGCTTTTAGTCCATTACATATAAATTAAATACTTTTTCAGTACAGATTCTGATTGCTCTTGGACTTACTGAGAAGGAAACACAGTGATGACTGGATATAAAACCAAGAGCAAGGATATGGATATGTATGTATTCAAAATGGTTTATATATGTTTGCTTTGATCTTTAAATGTAAACCCAGTGTTTATCACAACTTAATAATTGCATATCAGAACCAGATTTGCCTTTCACTGTTGCATCAAACTGGAGGTAATGATAACAGCATGAAAAAACTCATTCTAAGTTGGCAACAGGAAAAATAGCTTCCATGTTGTTAGTGCCTTGGACTCTTTTCTTTGCCTGTAGAACCAGAAATTAATGTATTATCCTTTCAGATTGCTTTGATAAATCTCATTCCCTTTAGGATTAAACATTCCTGAACATTTTATGCCTTATTGAGCTCTTTCAAACAAACATAAATTAATTCTTTAGCTCAAAACTCATGAGACCTAATTCCCCTTGCCTCTAGTATGATTCTAGTCATGTTCATTTGTGCAAAGCGACCGTAACGTTACTCTTCTGATGTCTTACATCTCGACTTTGGTGGTGTGCATGTTCATTTATATTCATGTGGACAGTGCTGAATCTGGTTAGAAGCAATAGTATGTGCTGCAGGTCATCCACACGCGCTGCACGTGGCCACTACCATCCCAGCATGTGGTGGGAATCCTTTGGTTTAACTGGTTTCTCTGTTTGCAGCCTTCAGGCAGGGGCTCCAGAGGTGGAGAAGCTGAGGGGGATGACGTCTGCTGCCCACTCTGAAACCACTCTGCAGGGCAGCTTTTGGCTGAGGTGCTCGTGGGGAGCTGGGTTGTCCAGGCTGCCTTTGGAGGGGACTCAAAAAAGCTGAGCCCTCCCTACATGCCTTCATTGCACCCTAAGCAGGCCTCCTGTGAGCTGATCCAAGCAGATAGATGACAGGCAGCTGGCAAATTTGGTGTGAGAGAAGGTGGTTTTACAGGACAACATGGACACAGCTGATTAGGTTTTGACTGGCTCCCCAGTGGTGACCTCCATTTCTAGCTCCTCAGAAGGATATCTTAACCAACCACAGTTGTTTTGGTTGTCTGGCCCTCAGTCTTGGCAAAACAATTTTCAAAAAGGTCAAAAAAGAAGAATTTTGTGAGCAGCTCAGGTTTTGTATTATGAGAGTTTTCTATGAGATGGCTTATCTCAGAAATTCTCCATTCTTCCTGTTTGTTTTTCTACCAGCCTACGTTATCAAACCTGTGTATTACACAAGGAACATCCCCAAAACAGTTTGTGTACAGTATTCAATATTCACAGAGTAGCTTAGAGGAGGTAAACAGCTGACAAAAGTGCACAAAGATGATACAGACTTGATAGAAGTGTTCTGGTGCTTGACAACCCTTTCAGTGAAAAAAAGAAGTATGAATATTCCTGAATATCCCCTGGACAACTTGAGGCTGTTACCTCTTGTCCTATCACTTGTGACTTGAGAGATGAGACAGAGACCCACCTCGCTACACCCTCCTTTCAGGTAGTTGTAAAGAGCAATAAGGTCTCCCCTCAGCCTTTTTCTCCAGACTAAACAGTCCCAGTTCCCTCAGCTGCTCCTCATCACACTTGTTCTCCAGCCCCTTCACCAGCTCCATTCCCCTTCTCTGGACACGCTCCAGCACCTCCATGTCCTTCTTGTAATGAATGAGGGGCCCTACACTGGACACAGTATTCAAGGTGCAGCCTCACCAGTGCCCAGGACAGGGGAAGGATGACCTCCCTGGTCCTGCTGGCCACGCTGTTTCTGATACAGGCCAGGATGCCGTTGGCCACCTGGGCACACTGCTGGCTCACGTTCAGCTGCCTGCTGACCAACATCTCCAGGTCCTTTTCTGCCAGGCAGCTCTCCAGCCACTCCTCCCCAAGCCTGGAGCGTTGCATGGGGTTGTGACCCAAGTGCAGGACCCGGCACTTGGCCTTATTGAACTTCATACCATTGGCCTCAGCCCATTGATCCAGCCTGTCCAGATCCCTCTGCAGAGCTTTCCTACCCTCAAGTGGATCAACACTGCTGCCCAACTTGGTGTCATCTGCAAACTTATTGAGGGTGCACTCAGTCCCCTCATCCAGATCATTGATAAAGATATTGAACAGAACTGGCCCAAACACTGAGCCCTGGGGAACACCACCAGTGACAGACCACCAAATGGATTTAACTCCATTCATGGGCTTAATGGAATGATCCATCTCAGCTCAGAGAGAGCCTGATGCACCTATATATTAGTTTAATAATTTATCTTTTTATGTTTGCTCTTAAGTTATATATCCTAGTGATGTAGCAGTACTTGAATGAGTGAGATGGCACACCAGATAATATGAGAGAAAAAAAAATCAAGTGAAAAAGAAAAAAAACCCCACAATTTGTGCTTTGGATTATGACTATTTTAGAATTAATGGGACTTTACAAAAAGCTGTCTGCTTTTTCCTTCATGTGTGTGGTACCTCATGTAAACGAACTATGAATCCTCTGGTTCAGGAACAGGGCTTTGTATATGATACAGTACAGTTCTGAAGTACTGAGGTGTAACAGACAGAAACCATCTCCAGGGAGATCCATCCAGTTTGTCTTTTCCTTTGCAGTTGACCTGATGTTTGGATGCTAAACAGTCGTCCTGTAATTGGACTTAAAAAATTACACTCTCATTTCCTTTAGTGCAAGGGAAACTGCTAAAGGAAGTCTCTGCCATACTCAGTTGACTTCAGATGATCATCCAAATGCACAGATGTTTATTCAAATCTCCTCTGGAAAAGGAAGCGGGACTCTTCCAATCACACCGCTGTGACACTTCCAGAACTCTGGAGAGGGCAGGAGCCGTGCAAAAACCCTGTCCCTTGCACTACAGTATCACTACACTGTTGGTATTAACTCAGCTCCAGTACAGAGTGAAAAAATGGGGGGAAATGTTTAAAGTAGCCTGTAAAATGTATTGTTTTCAAAGTGGCTTGATGTTGGTATTAAAATGTGAAGTTTACATTATCTGCTATTCTATTCAAATGGATATAGGCATTTCTAACTTGCATGTTGTTTTTGTATATTATGGATCTAGTTAATCTGGAAGGAGATAAATTCCAAATGAAATTAGATAGAGGTGACCCATAACATTAAACCTTAGTGCTTTTATATACTGGCTTCCTATTAGATTTCATGTAGTAAGATTAGAATTTGCCAGTGACACATGTTTATACTTCAGAGTTATTCCCTGCATTTTTGCTAGTAATAAATTTAGTCATATTCCTATTACATCTATTATCTGAATGCATTACATACTAAAAATTGATCTCCTCACCTTTCCAGGTAAAAACCAACCAACCAAACCAAACAAATAGCAAGTAAAAGTTATTTCAGTAGTAGTGGTCTTATGGTAATTGAATTCTGATGATTTCAGAATCGTATCTTTGATATCATTTTCCTTGTTGTTTTGGGTTTTTTTTTAAAAAAAAGGAAGGAAAAAGGGAGCTATAAGGAATTGTTATCATTGCTATGAAAAAATGCTCCACTGCCAGAAAAACTCTTTCTCACTAACCAATTCAGGCATCTCTAAAACACCGAGAACTGAACAAAATGGTTATTTTTAGTAACACAAAGATGCCCCAGAACTTTGGAAAATGATGGACCATTGTTAGTACTCTGGGAGTTTCTGTACATAAGCAAAGGATTTCTGTCATTCTTCCTAAATATTTATATTTAATTTTAGTGTGTATGTTATCCTGAATTTTTCTACGATATTTACACAGTTCTCTTGAATTTTTTCAAGATTATAAACCAATTAACGTTCAAAATTCACTTTTGCATTGTGCATACCAACTAGCTGCAGAGAAGGGGCTGTGGTTGTAAATTAAAGAAGAAGGATTTAATCTAACATCTCATCTAATAATTAATCTTAGAGGAGAGGTTAATTTAAACAAAATACTAACCAAGTTTAAAAAGTTCAGCATAACCAAAACTTAAGAAACAAACAAGCTGTGAAAGCTCAGTATCTAAAATGGTTTAAGTGTCCTTTAAGAAACTTTGGCCCAGTGCCAACATACACCCACCTCCCCCGTGTTATAACTGTATTTAAAATAAAAAATAAAAATCCCCATTTGGGAGCTACATTTCCTCAGGTGACATGTAAAGCACATAGAATTCCCCCTGTTTCAGCCAATGTAAGCTTGTGAAACCTGTACGCTTCTATGGAGCATTTATAAGAATGTGATGGTGTTGGACTGTGCCTGCAAAGGCCTTTCTGTGGTGGATGCCAGAAGAAGTACCATGCACAGGACATATTTTTAATATTGACAAAAATGGAAAAAACCAAGCTCAGCCAAATCTGCGCTCCAGGCTTGGACTGTGAACACTGACAAACTCTCTCCGCTACGTCCAGCTGCGGAGGACGGAGAGTTCAGGAAGTGCATGGTCTTCTCAGTGGCTCCTATGTGCCTCTTCCTGCCCTCGTATCTGAGTGCCCCACAATCATCTTCCTAACTCCTCTGTGTGGTAAGGAGTGGTAAAATTTCAGCTGAACAGAGAAAACCGAGTGTCAAATGTACCAGCACTTTCCTCCTCGGTAGTGGAGGAGGCACACCAAGGAGCAAGTGGTTCCACCCGCAGCCCAGACTTCTTTTTCTTCTCTCCTTCCCCATAGAAAGGAGAGGGAGATGGGATGGGAGGTTAAACCAGCTGCCTCTCTTTTATATGGAAAGGAAAAATTAAATTAAATTAGGAAAAATTAATCTACCTTCATTGACTTCCTCAGCAACACACGTAATGGTTAGCTGGGGCAGTGACTAACTACTCCCTCCACTGGTATCCTTATTACAGATGTCAGAATGGTGGGTTTTGTCTGGGTGTGCAAGAAAAAGCCAAAGAAAATTAAGTTCAGTTGACCCAAATAAGGTTTTTTTTAAATTGAACATATTCTGATTGTCCTGGGATAGTATTCTCAACCAAAGTCTAACTTTTAAAAATTACAAGTTGTTTAGCTCTGGCTATCTTCTAATTGTTTAATTTAGTTCAGTTCCAGCTTGCAAATAATGTCCTCTCTAGAGTTGGTTTCTTTATGAATTATATAAGGAAAAAGAAATCCTTCAGTCTTGAATTTAAACACCATCCCTCTGTACTGCTTCTCTTGTGGGCAGTGGCACCGTTTGTGCAAGCAAAGTAATGAATATTTATATAACTTGACTTTAGAACTAGCAATATCTCACTCTGATAAAGTGCCTTGAGAAAACAATAGGATAGGCTGGCACATGGACCATTACATATTAAATTAATATAGCCAGGATAAACACCTAAAATTGCCACTATGTATGAAATTAATGTATCGGCAGCGAATGACTGCAATTCCCCCCTCCTTGAATTTCAGGAAAGAACTTCCACTTTCCTGAAGGGCCTCTCTTTTAATGCAGGGGCAACTGAGATTGATAAATAAGCAAGCAAAACCACAAGTCAAATGGTGCCAGGCTCCAGTCTGAATCTACTGTATGTGATCCCAATAGTTTCAAACAGCCAGCAGGTAATTTCTGTTCACAACAGCAAGGCATCTCTAGGGTGCTGCCTCTGCTGTGATCATTTATCAGCTCTGTGTTGAAAAATTCATCACTGTAACTGAAATTCATACTTTGTTCTGCATCCCTGAAATGCAAGGTCAGCCCTGTGGCACCTCTCCCCACCAGAAGTTTACAAATCTTGCTAAAATCTTTCTTTGCCATTTTGTCTTAATAATAACGGGCACTGAGCACGTAATACAAGGGAAGTTACTTCTGTCAGGCAACCAAGTTAATAAAAACCCTCATACAGAATTCTTACAGCATGCAACAAGTTTCCGTTCGTATCAATACGTAGATGTGTGTTGTTGTTCTTTACAAATGCTGAATCACGTGGTGTGGTGACTTGCACTGTCTGCTCATGCACCTGAGCAGCAGGGATGTTGCTGGTTGTCCCCAAGAGCAGGGACATGGAGGAGCGGCAGGTTGGGCTGAGCATGACTAGGGCTGTGCTGGAGAAAGTAACAATGTCTGTTAGGAGGAAATGGCCATGTTTCACTAAGATATCACAACTGAATACTTTGACCTTGCTAGTGTTATTTTGATGATGACTGTCCCGCTCTTGTTTTGTACAACATTGTGCTCTTAAACCCACACTGTGTTATGTACATGCACGCATATAGAACTGCTACGAGGTCTTATGCTGAAATTCCAAGTTTTACAGCTCTACAGGACTAAAGCCCAGCCTTGCATGTTGCAGAATCCACGTGGAGTTTGTTCGAGGATGCTGCAGTCAATACAAAATGGAGAGGTTTTGTAGTTAAGACAAAATTAAATCTTAACTATCTTTTTCACAGAATAAACTTCCTTCTTACTGCTGAAATTACAAGCTGGGCCACCAGGCACACTGCCACTGAGGAACAGAAATTCCTTAGGTCTCCACTGGTGCTTCATTTATATCTGGCCTAACAGACAGAATGGAGTCTGGCCTGCAAAGTTATCATTATAACGTCAATATAAATATAATTACATTTTCTCCAGCAATGGAATTAGTGCCACTAGGAAACAAAATCATTTTAGGTTTCTCCTGCTGTGTCTGTATGAGCTTGGGGTCTAACTGGCAACCAGGGAAATTTGGCCTTTGTGCACAAATAATGTAATGCTATGCTTTCCATTTCAAAATGCAATTACTACCAGTGGAAAAGAATTTTTGTTGCTAAATCTTGTGGTTGTTCAGGCTGCTTTGTCTGTCTCACCACACAAAGATAGTTATTTACATGGCTTCACATGCACATACAGCTAGAGATACGTACGTGTGTGCGTGTGTCGGCTCGGGATGTCTTTTTAGGGAAGTCAGTGTGAAAGATGTTACGATGATGTGAATCATTATTGCAAGTGTAATTTTTATGGAAGGATGATGAGCTCCTGGTACCTGTTCCCTGTACCCCTGAGCACACTCATTTTCTAAGACTCTGGGGGTGGATAAGGCATCTCAGCTGACAGCTCACCAATTTGATCCTGCTCTGACATCACTTTCTAGACCACTCTGAATACAAACTGCGGTCTCTGCTGAGAGCACCCAGCGGTAAGCCCTGGGATGCTGGGCCCTTCGTCTCCTTACTGGGGAGGGACCCAGACAGGCTGTGCCAAAGATTTGTGTGGCAGGCTGTGTGCCTGTGTTTTTCTTGGTGAAAGCAAGGACTGGGGATAGGAAAGGGGAAGGGCTTGGTTAACCATAGACTTGTATTTTCTGTTTTAATGTACAAGTCAATTAGGAAATAAATGAATTGTTGCAGATTCATGGAGCGTTTCTTGTGCACCAGGGGATTCACTTTTCCCTTAGTATTGCAGAAAATATGGTATTAGCTTAGAGTGCTGATGAAAAGCTCATTTTCCCTATTTAAAATTTTACCTCCTATGCCAGTATTGCAGTGGAATAAACTGTTCTCAAGAATGTCTCAAATGAGATAAAATCAATAAACTGAAGCTGATTTTCCTTACATATAGTTATAAGCCTCTTTCAGAAAAGTCTGAAATTATACTACAGGGTAAGTGTTTCAGGCGCTGCTTTAGCACTGTTTGACTGCAGTGATTTAGGGCAAAGCCTTGCCTGCATTGCAGTGAAAGCAGGGGAAAAATTGCGCTCAGTCTTGCCTGGTCAGCTGGAAATTACACTCCTGTGCCGCCCTTACTCAGTGATGAAGGTACAAATAGGGTTGGTGTTTAGTTGAGGCCAGAAGTGCAATTCTGAAGCAACTATCCTGATTTCTACCACTTACCAAGCTTTTTCTTGCACTGCAGGTCAGAGCATATGAACCGAACTTTTGGGTGAAACCAACATCAGAAAGGTGCTCCAGGAGGATAATTCCTGTGCTCCAGCCTGTCAGCACATGGGACCTGACTGAAGAACCTAATGGTGTGTACAATATGGACATGGGGTCCCCATAACCAGCTGTAGATCTGCTTCTGTTTGACTCTTTAGCTTTCTATTGTAGATGCAGCCAGATGCCCAGAATCTATGAGCAGGTAAAAAATTATTATTGCATTACAGACTGTTGTTTTTACTGCTAAAGTTGTTTCAGATGAGCACTGGAAACCCTAGAATAGTATAATGGTTATCTAAAATTAATTATTCTCGTGATTTAAACTCAAGGCTTTCAAATCCCTTGGTGCAGGTTTTTTTTTCCTCCTCAGCCAAAGAAGCAACTCTGTTTTTGAGACTCTCTGCTATCATATGCATGCTATAATGATATAACATCTTTTCTGCTATGACTTACATGCCAAATGTGCTTATTTACTCCTAGGTAGAATGAATCTTGGCTTTAATTACTTTTATACTAATTACATGCTTTTAATCTATGGTTTGGTGATTTGTTAGTTACAGCTGCAGTGAGCAAAATACACACAGGCTAGGGGAAATGCATCCCTTCGTAGATAGCCGCTGTAGGTCCTTTTTGAATCCTACCAAGCCTTGTGAGTTAAGGCCAAAGTAGTTTATACACTTTGAACAAATAAGCACATTTCAGTCTTTTAGGACATCTTTACCATCTCTCTATTAGGTACATAGCACTCCCATTGTTATTCTAACCACTTTAGATGTTAAAAAAACCCCAAAAACTTGAGTGTAAAGCCCAAAAAACTTATCACAGAAAACCTAAGATCACATACTTTCAGACAGGATTTTGTTCAAACATTTTGTATTGTTTTTAATTTTCTTCTTGTTTTTCTGTCTTAGCTATGAAATTGCAAGTGAGTCAGATTCCTAGGGACAGGATAAATTAATTCATGAACTTTCTAGGTATCTGGGTGTAAAGTTTTAGTTAGACCAACTTCTAGTATGTCAAAGTTGTACACTTGTATCACTCTTTCCTTCTGAACATCTGAAAATAACAGCATTAAAGAATTAGTCCCCAGAGCATTATTGCCCACTTCCAACTGATGGGCTACAAAGAGGCTTGATGACTTCTTCAATACATTGTGGTAGAACTGGGGAAGGAACCCAGATGTCCTGGTTCCTCATCCTGTCTCTGAACCACAAACCACACGTCCTTGTCTTATTAGCAACAATCATAGCACATGAAAACAGACTATTTATATCAAAATATTTCATCTGTTCTCACTCATTATTCCCTAACTCACCAACACAATTCTGCTGGCAATGTGACAGTATCTTTTTCCCAGTAAGAGCAAACACATTGTTAGGTTTTCTGCTGAGATACAAGCTGCAGAGGAAGAGCTCCCAAGCAACTAAGATCAAAAGGACCATGTTTTCATTGAAACATCTTTGGTAACGCAGCAATGGGAGTGAAGATTTCTTAACATCTTCCTCTGTTGACTCTGACAGCTGTATTAAAAGCACCCATCAAGAAAGGTTAACATTGTAAAGAGGATCAACCCAAAATGAATTAAGCCAAAGAGGAAAACAAAACAAAACAAAACAAACCCAAACTACCCTATAAAAGGGGCTTTGGGAAGTTCTGTTTTTTCAATCAGTTCAATTACTGATCAGTATTCCCTGAGACAGTGCAGGGACTGAGCCTGTCCCTTCTGCAAATCCCCAGTGGGATGGCCCCCATCCCAGAGCAAGTTCCCTGCTTGGAACTTTAAAAGTCCAAGGGAGCGTGAAAAACACCTTAGGAGGTGGCTCCAGGCAGGACTCAGGGGTGCTGGAGGTTTCAGCTGGGTGTCACAGCTCAATTCCCATCACTCCTGCGCTGCTGGGAATGCTACAACCACCCATCTGGAGACAATGTGCCGTGGAAAGGCTCGCAAGCCTGCAAACGAGAGGTGGGATCTCTGCAAAGTGATTGATAAGGGGATTGAAACAAGCAGAGTATTTAGCTGATAGCTCCATCTGAATTTATACTTGGTAAAGCAAATAGAGCGTTGCTAGCCATTTGCTGTTTGATAACCTGGATGTTTCTTTCACACAAGCAAGGGAGAACATGAAGGAGGCTATAAAAACAAAAACTCACAGTGGTGAAGGTGTTAAACTGGATCCATAATGAGAAGAACAATAGGTTAAGGTAAGTAACAGACATAAAGCAACACAATTTTTCCACATCAATACAAACCTAGTAAATTGTATTAGTTTGGGAGGTTTGCTGTAAGGTTGTAGCCAGATCTAAGTCCTTTCCAAACACACTATTCATAATACAGTGTAAAAGTTAATCAAGCAATACTTAACAGTCCCCACAGTTTGCATAACAAGCAACTTTGGATAGAAAAATAAGATTTGTGCAAAATAAATCTGCCATGCACATTTTGTAAATATTGTTACAAATTGTCTAAGTGATTACATATTCTCTGATTAGCAAAAATCATGCTTGTTCTGGTAAAATAAATACTTGCTTCCATCCATATATGGGGAATAATGATGCATCCTGGGCGAAACACAAAAGTCATTGAGTATTTTGCTACTGAAGTCACCGACACCACATTTCACTCTATATAAGGCAAGGACCTCTCAGCTCTTGACACTGCTTGGGCTGCCTCATCCTGGGACTGAAGTGACAGCTCCAATCTGTCTCCCAGATGCAGACATCTTATGTTGTGTTGTATATATGCCATGTGTACAATCCTTTTTATTTTTCAGTGACATGCAGAAGCATGGTTGCGTTTGTTAGAATGTAAGCAACAGGTACACTAGTTCTTCTCAACAGGATGCTGGAGTTTATATCTGTAAAACTTTAGGTTACTAATTCCAAGCAGACTCAGAGCAAAGGCTGAGAATACAACATTGATTCACAATGTTCAGGTTTCAAAAACAATCACCAATTAACAGGAACGTTTTGGCTGGTGTTTTGAGTCTGCTGAGCATGCACTCCCAAATGTAACCCTAAAAAAAATCTCCCCAGTAGTGGAACACAACCAGTTGTACTTGAGAATGCTGGCAGCTAAAGAGCACTGTATTTTCATCTGTTACTAGTCAGAAACACTCCCCTGCACATGTGCTATTTTGTTTTTCCTTGTCCAGTGTTTGCCAGCCCCAGTATGATCCTGAAGCCCTCCGTTGTTTAACACCGCACATGAAATGGGCACCATAACCTCTGCATGGCCCTGGAGCCACACAGGAATTATTTCCTGCTCTCTGCAAAGGAAGATGCCTTCAGATTTAGTTAAATGATAACAAATAAGGAAAAGGAGGCCTCCCTGAGTTCTAGCAATCCTATCCCTCCCACTGGGCTTCCCTAGAGGTGGCAGAGTTGAAACTCCCGGGTTTTATTTTCAGAACATGGTCATTTCTCATTTTGGTATTTTAAAGTAAACAATTTTTGGTTCCCATGTATTACTCAAGTAGAGAGAAGTAGGTACCCAGTGCATACATAATCAAACATCCAGCCTGCACCAGACAACCTTCTCAAATCACTTGAGAAATTTCTCTATTGCTATTGTTATCATTCTCCATTCACTTCCTCCAATTATTTAACACTCCAAACAATGTATCCCATGTTTACCCCACAGCTGTGGGGTGAAGCAAGCAAAAGCTGTGTTCCTTCAAGCTCCCTTGGACAGTGCTTGCCCACAGGAGAAGAGAGGTAGCTGCACAGATGTTGCTGGTATCACATTAATACAGTTATAACCTGTTGAAAGTAGATTTGTTTTCAAATCTTTCAATGAGAAAATATCAGTTTCAGAGAGAGGAATTAATGATTTTTAACCTGCCTGTCATGTTTTTTCATTGCCAGCATGTGAAATCATTATTGGTGTTTCAAAGCTGTAAGTAGTAACATTGAGGATATTTTTGTTACTGCCAAAACATTTACATGAAACTGCTACTCAGATCAAATTATCTCGAAACTGCAGAGCGTGCGTGGATTCCAAATTATTCAACTTGGAGAGACTGCTGCATATTGAAATTACACAGTAGAAACCAGCAAAACACCACTATTGCTTCAGATTCGTAATGGCAAAAACAGCTCTTAAAAGAATTCTTCTCCTTAAATGCACTCCTGTAACACACACAGGATTTCACTATATTTCAACCAGTATTTCACTACTGCAAAACCATATTTTTTCACTCCTTCAGGCAGGCTGTTTGGTTATGACTGTTGTTTCCACAACACTTTAAACGTGAACAGCACTGCTCAGAGAAAACAGTGGAGTGGAAGTGATGGAAACTAAGGCACAAAAGGTAAAGAGCTGTGACTATTTGTGGAATGACAGACTGAAAAGATAAATTCAAATTGCAGTAGAGTGTCAGAGCTGGTCAGTGCAGGTAGGATCCTATTAATTGCTCTATTGTGTTTATCTCACATTTATCTTTCAGCAACACAGCAGGTATGGAAAAGATTCAAAAATATCACCACAAAGAGGACTGGGCAGTACTGTGAGTTTCAAGTCTTTGCTGAACCATCACTCCAGGTATTTCAATGTGGTTCTTTTTGCATAATATTCTAAATAGCATTAGTGCTGTTTTTCAACAAGGATTCTGTGTTGCAATGAATGAATGACAGGGCCACATTAAAGGGTTCTCTAAAAGAACCATAAAGGTAATTTTCCAAGAAGCACAACAAGGGCTGTCTAATTTGGCAACAGAGTTCAGGTGGCATTTCTCTTTGGCAGGGAGGGGATGGACAGATGAAAACACTATATACAGACAAAACTTAATGTGATAAACCCAGAAACTTTTAACTCTGCTGTCAGAAAAGAGTTGACAAAGAAAAGTGAGAGCTGTAGAAAGAGCTCACCTGTGAGGAATATTGAGTGTGGCACTGGAGTGGGGTCCTTTGCCCTTTCGGTCACTGATAATTGGAGATTGACATCTAAATCTGTGTGCTTTTTCTGTGCAAGTTTGTAGTTGATTTGTTCTCATTCCTTCAGTGAAATATCCTGGAAAGCAACAAGAAAGCAATAGGATGTGACAGTTTCCCCAGATGCGTTAGAAGTGCTCAGTGGGTGTCTGTAACAGGAAATACCTGCTCTTTGAATAGGGTAAGTTTTATCCTGGCAAAAAATCAGTGATTTCAGAATCAAGTTGATAAAAGAATATTCTGCACTGGAAAGTGTCCTGTGTATAAGAAGAGTCATAGATAAGGCAATGTGATATGCTTCTCTGGGAAAGGGAGAAATTGAAGAAATAACAGTATTGGCAGGAATGAAATACTGATGGCCTGTTCAGAGGCTGTGCTTTGTCCACTTTTCCTTTTACTACGCATGCAACAGCAGCTGTGTAAGTAGAATATGAAGAGGAATGTCCAAGAGCACACACAGTGCACAGATTTCAAACCTATCTACAATACCTACTCTCTGTCACATTCAGGTGAAGTGCTTTTCCTTGAAAGAACTAAGGATTAAGCTTTGCATGTCTTGGAGGAGAAAAAAACCACTTCTGCTTCAGTTTCACAAAATCAGAGCAATTACTGTGTTATTAGAGATTAAATTGCAGACTGAGCAGACAGAAGCAATGAGTGATGCTACAAAACACACAGGACAGCATGGCATTGACTTTTTAAAATTAATAAAAGTGTCTTCTAATAAAATCCTTTTGTCACACAAGTTGGACAAATCCTTGCAATGCTCTGAGAAATGGGATAAAGCTCAAACAGCCCTTTAAAAACAGAGACTTTCTTGTAACCTGGGGTCTCCTTCATATCTTTTAAATTTCATTATTTCTGAGCAGACCTGTCTTCTATAATGCCAAACACTTTTGGAAGAGTTCATAGTAATTTTCTATGTTTCCCATGATACTTTCATTAACTGAAGAGATGTTCATCCCCTCAAACATAGGTACAAGATGCACACATGAAAGCCAGTGATCTGAGAACGCCTGAAATGGTGATGGTCACACCTCACTATCTGGAGTACTTCTGATATGATAGGTTTGGCAATGCTCTTGACATCACCTAGGAGAAGAGGGGCACAAGGTTTCCCACATCATCTCCTTTCTTACAAACTCATGTGGCTTCCAGGAGGAAGTTAGCTTTTGTTCTCCACCTTAAAGAAAAAGAAATCTAAATTATGGCTCTGATTGATAGAGTAGGGCATTTCAACACCCCGTTCAAAGCATCAGATGGACTCCAGTGAGTGCAGGCAGTGTGTGGGCAGTCTGAATGACAGAGGCACACATGAGACTTCCAGCTGCATTTAGGAAAACATGCAGTTAGATAACAAGGAATACAGTAATTCCTCTTCTTTCTGTTTTCAACAGGATTTAACTACATTTCTCTTAAATTCTGGGTGTGTGAAAAGCTGCATTATTGTAGATAAAAATATATAAAATGTGGTAGATTATAAAGATTTGGACATTAATTTCTCAGGGGACCTTTTCCAGTCTAGACTTTATTGACACATCCTGCCAATTTGTTTGTCTGGTCTCCCTGTGAACATAACATTTGATACTGTAGGCAGCGTAAAGATCTTTGATAAGCTTGCTACTTCCTGCAGCTCTCTGGTCACAATTAACTTTTTAAATTCAACTTACAGCTTTCAGCTTTCCCTTCCCCAAGAATGGAGATTATCCAGGGAATTATCCAGCTTTCAGAAAAGGGTAAATATGTTCCTTGTGGTGACTGTTTTCTGGCAACGCCAGGACGGAGCATCAGCTAATTAAAGCTCTGTAGAAATAAGGTGTTTAAATCCAGAGCAGACAGGCAGTGTTTCCAAAGTCACAGGATGGACCCAGCAACCCACAGCCCTGGCTACTGAAGGGTGCTGCAGAAAAAAAAGGGGAAAAAATTGCACTGGCATATTTGGAGATCACCTAAATGCACTGATGACACAAGAGCTCATGTTGAATCTGTGTTGAGAGATGTATCCAGACCACGGAGAGGTTTTCAAATCCTTTCAGGTGGAAATGTGGAGAGAGGCTGTGCCTTCCCTGTGTGTTCAGTGGCCATTCCAAGACAGGCTTTTTCACAGTGCTCCTTGCCCAAAATGAAACTCTTCTTTGAAAACTGTTATCTTTGTCAAACGATTCAACTTCCACAAAAAGATTATTCTACCCTTTCCATACTTACAACTTTCTTCCAATCTTACTCAACCATTTTCCATAAACACGTTAATAAAAATGTGATTTTTAAATGTTCTGGGATGCTTCCTCAAAACTGGTGTACTGGAAGGTGCAGAGCAATCCTGCAGCAGTTCTTAATGTGTTACCCTGCCTTCAGGGAAGGCTTGCTTTCAACTTCCAAAAGTTAAAATTGGCCATGTCCTAAGTCCTTGAAGAGACAGTAGAATGGTGAGTATCTTGAGAATGTCCTGAAATGCCTCGTAGCAAGAAGTTCCAGGACATGCACATAATTCAGTGCCATCTTCTCTGCATCACCCCCATTCTGCATGTTTTCACCACGTGCCTTCATCCCATGGTAGACTATTCTCAACTTCAAAATCTGCTGCTAAAACAAGGCATCTTTGAGTTGTTCCTTCTGCACTGACACACTCTCACTGAGTTTACCCTCTGTGTGGTGGATACATACTGCTGAACTGGTAGGATTTGATTGTGATCTTGCTCATTACCTCAGTCTTCACCCTTTGGCAGCTATTTACACCAGTACCAACAAACTGGAGATTTCTGGATGTAGACTGCTGGAGACAAAGCTGAACATAAGAAATAAAAGGCATTTCCACCAGAAAGATTCCAGAAACTAGGCTGATCTTCAGGGGGTGATGCTGACTCACTAATGGTCCTTCTTGCAGTGCCTTTATTGCTTTTTAGTTAAGCACACAATGTATCTGGATAATTAAGCCACAGGCATAATATGGGACAAAAGGCACATGTGGCTTTTTCGCTGTTGTTAATTTTCTTCCTTCTAGTTATTACTGGGCCCACTCTAGTGGCAACAACTAGACATGAAGAAAAGTTGTGCTCAAATTTTGCCATTTTGTATTAATATGAAAAATTCACAGTTTTCTGAAAATACTAATTTTCCCTACAAGTTAGATAAAGCAATTTTTTTTTTCTAAATACCTTCATTAGTCCAGGTATTTTGGTTTGAAAAAGAAAGGCAAGAATATTTGGAATTCAAATTAAAAAAATGATCTGGGAATAGGAGAAATCTAGGAAAAATGACTCCTGTTCTCCCCATCAGATCATTGAATGAACAAACATTGTTTGATAGATACATCAAATATTGTTCTAAAAAGTTCTTGAAGCCAGCTGTAGCAATAACTACATCAGAATTTACACAGGGAAGCATAGCTAGCTCATTATTTTAAATCATCTGAGAAGCTACCACAAGATGCAAAGGTACTCAAGAGAGCTGATTTTGAAGAAAACTTAGTGAGAGCTGAGGACCAAACTGACCCTTGCGCAGGGAGATGAGGAATTATGGTAGAGGTCCTCTTGGCTACACAAGGGAGCTTTTCAGTGGTCTGAAATGAGACCATGCAGGAAGCAGAAACAAGGACAGGGAAGCAAAGGGGCATGTGTAAAATTACAGCTTGGGTACTTAGTGGTGAAATGGGGAAGGCCAAAGCCAAGCTGGAGCTAAAAATAAGGGCTATAAAAAAGTCACAAGAGGCTTCCACAAGTATGCAAGTAGCAAAAGGACCGTGAGCTTTTCCTGAAGACTTATTAGGAGTTTACTGAGTGGAGTTTCAATGAAGATCTAAACCCTGTTTTGTAGACTTCATCTGGGGTCGCTACTGCCCTGGCTCTGGTGCGTGGACTTGTTCCTGCTCAGAGCAGCACATGAGAACAGATGAAAAGGAAGCTCACTTTTTTTTGTTCTGAAGTAGCCATCATGGAATTAATTCTGTGCTGTCCATGCATTTGCAGAAATATCTCCCCTGGTTGTGCACAGGCAGCTGTAGTTTGAATGCATGATGATACCTCTTGAGCTGGTCTTCATCATCCCCTAGAATCACACTACTGGAAATGACAGCAGTATCCTTTAGCAGTGTCTTGCAGCTCTCCTGTGGTTATGCCAGTGTCACACAGTGGGTAATGGTTGGACTACCCAGTGGCACTGCAGCCAAATTAGGTGCACCTGAGCTGAAGGTATGAAAGCCATTTAGTCTTGCACTTGCCCCAGGCAAGCAGCTGATTTTTGAACTTAGTTCTGTGCAGTTCGTGATGATTCCCACATTGCGGGGATGCTGTGACAGCCAACACAGCTAATTTGAAACTAGCCTTGTGAAGTTTGTGTGAGCTGCAACTTCAAGGCAGTTGTTGCAAGGCAGCTACAGCCCTTGAAGTTTATGGAGACCAGGCCAGTCATCCACACGACAAGCCATCTCCATTTGGAGAAGTGTCTTCACACGATCTCTCACCTACATGTAATAGGTGAAGCTGAGTTCAAAGGCATCACACAGCTGTATGTATGCCACCCAGTCGTGGCAACCATTCTTCAGATTAAATATCCAGACCTAATTAGGTTGACTTTCTGTGAAGCACCTATTCCAGTGTTCCAGTGATTAATGTGGCACTTGGTGAGCAATACCACTTCTGCTTTGAAACTGTTCTGCAACACTGAGGAAAAAAAAATCTTTCTTTTCCAATATTTCTCTAAATATCGCACTAATTTTGTCAACGTGGTCTATAAATGGGCAATACTTCAAATTCTGCTGTGGGGTAGTGTGAAATAGTTTTCATGGAAAAAATCTATAATTTAGACTACCTGCAGTCTTATTAACCATAATTACATTGGACTAGCCGAGTAATGTTTGAGCCCATAAGCTGGCAAAAGAATGTTGTCTATTCAAAGTCCATTAAGAAGTTCTTTGTCTCTGCCTCCCCCAAATGGAAAGTGAGATGTGGTGATCTTCTGTGGATTTTTAGGATATTTTTCATACTCTCTACATTGTGTAATAACACAAAAAGGCTCCAGGCTTGTAACCACATTCTGTCTTTTTATATAGAGAGCTGCAGAAATACCAGAGCGGTAGCTAGCAGTCCAGCCACGGACACAAAGGCTGACCTCCCCGTGGCCCTGCAGGCATCTTCACCCATCAATCTGAGTTCCTTCCCTGAAGTCCTGTTAAGTTTGGTTCACCTCTCCTTCCTGTTGTATCTCTGCCTGCAGAACATCTGAGGCCAGAGATTACGTCTTGCCACGGTGGGCTTGTAAGCTTCATGGTTATTCAGCTGTATTACTGTGTGGTGTTGGATGAAAGAGGCTCCTTCTAGGCTACTGCTTGCTTCATTTTGCAGTGTGCTCTCTGGTGCTCACCTACCACGTCTGAGTCTTACAGCTGAGGCTTTTCTTACTGCTTCCTAGTGCTGCCTTTGGCCTTTTGTGAGGATATGTTCTTGCTTTCTTGCAGTCCTATTCTATTCCTCTTTCACTGGGCTCCCAAGCCTGCAGCTCTCTTGCCTTGCCTAGATCATCCCACTGCTGGGATGGCTGCCCTCCATCTTCTCTTGGGTGGCTTTTACATAGCTGAACCCAACTGTATCAGCATAAATCCAGAGTGCTGCGGGTTTGCCTTTACTTAGACACCTTCTCTCTGGTCAGTAGGACTCTTTTATCACCTCAGGGGTGATCAACAGCAGTTTGGTCAACTCTTCTTTTTTTAAAAGAGCAAGATCTGGAGTGAGTCAGTGTTTGAATTATTATACAATACAGTAGTTGTGAGGATAAACTCTGTGGGTCAGCAATACCTGTGGATAATGTGGCGCTATAACTAGTTGCAAGTACCATTTTCTGTTTCTTACTGGAGGGTTTTCCTATGCTTGAGGCTTTTCCTAACACTGCTTCCAACACTGCATTTCGATTGCCACCCACAGGTCAGTCTAACAAGGCAAATCCTAGTCATCTTTTCTTTTTAATGCTGATACTTGTTTCATTTTGTGGAGGTTTTTAAAAATGTATGCAGCCTGGGAATCTCTGGAACAGTCTCAGCAGTTGCACTCATTACTGCAGGCGTGCTCTTCTCCAAAGGCACTGAACTTGGGCAGAGGCATGGTGAGTTTTTTAGCTGGCACGTTCTGATTTGAAACCAGACCTCAGTTCAGTCTGCTTTTCATAAGTGTTAAATCCAGGTTTGGTTGGTTGGTTTGGGGTTTTTTTTGACATCTGACTTTCTTAAGCCTTTGCAGAGGAGAATTACGACAAGAGGAAGACACCGCTCTTGGAGGAGACAATGCCTTTCAAACAGTATCCTTGCTCTTCTAGAACTAGTTTTAGTGTAAAATCAAACACAATTATCTGCCTCCTTGTTCCATGCTGCTAGTAGATCTTTATGCCATGTCCCAAGTATAGTTTCTTAATACCTACTTTATACGTCCTGAGCTTTTCTTAATGCATCCAGTTCACTCCCAGACTCTCTATGAAGGAAGACGTTCAGCTGCTGTGGTTGCAGGCTGTGTGGATGCACGGCTTTCAGCCAGCTTGGTGAGTAGTCACCAGCCATCCTCTCCTCCCTTGCAAAAATGGAGGTGGGGAGGCAAGACAAATTTACAGTGAACCTGAAAAAATACATGCTTGTGCTCATATGCAAGCTTGTGAAGAGATGGGGCCTGATTTTGTAGCAAGTAATGGTGTTTCACAGTGTGCTGGTTTTTGTGAACACTTGCTATGCAATTTTTCTTCAAACAGCTACTCATCAACAACAGTAAAATGAAACCATATGATATAGTTATTTCCAATGGTAACTGCTAGTGACTTCAAAACCCACCTTCCCTGGGCTTTTTTTATTATTTTTCAAATTAGAGTACGAAGTACTTTGCTGAATATTTTCTTTCTTTTGCTTTAGTTTATGTTTGTTTGAAACTCAGTACAATAGAAGTTTCATTTTGGTGGGAGGTCGCCTGGCACTAATGCAATATAAGCAATAATAAAAATGGTTTTTTTTGTTTGCAAGTCACAATAGTATCTAGAAAACGTTCACTTTTTGCCTCTTTAACAGAGCTGATTAAGTGACTCACTTCATGCACGTTCACTACATCCAGATGTAATTCCAGTTTCAGTAGATATTTGTTTTTCAATGGGCCTTTGACAGCCTACTTTATAAGTGGGTTTTGGTAAGCTGTTTTCACCATATAGGATTTTTTGTGATTTGTTTCATGGACACAATATATTATGGCTAGGGTTAGAAAAAGTTCTGTGTGTCCTGCTTGGCCACATGAAGAATACAAGCCCCCAACACTGGGAAACCATATAACAGTAGTAACAGTGTACAAGATCAAGGTGGCACTTGGCTGCATCAGGAAAGATATTTCAGGCTAGAGACAGGAAGTGTTAGTGCCACTGTGCAAGGCCCTGAGAGGAGTGCTCTGCACAAGGAAGGTTGCCCGTGGTTAAGACAGATGAGCTCCAACTGATGCTGGACAGGGTGATAGGATGATGAGAGGAACAGGAAATCTATCATACAAGAGAAAAGTGGAGATGACAGCTTCCACAGCCAGACAAAATTAAGAGGGGATACAGTCGTTGTCATTGAATATGTTTTGGAGATTGACATCAGTGGAGAAAAACTACCTAAGCAATCTAAGAACAACCTTGGTATTGCGAACAAGCAGCGATAAATTGGCTATAAGTACATCTAAGCTGGAAATCATGATGGTTATAAGTGATGAGATCCTGAAACTGCCACAGAGGAACAAGAGCGGTGCATCGACTGTTTTGAAGACTGAGCTCACTAAATCTTCAAAAAGGGTTAAGTGAGACTGTGTTGTTACAGCCCCTCATGGCACCCTCCCTTTGCACAAGACAAAACCTGCCTCTAGCCCAGGGGTCACTGGCTTTCAGGTTGGTATAATGAGAGCTCTGTGGTTTCAAGTTCTTTGGCATAACCAGGATTGTGAGGATTTAGGGAGATATGGTATAAGCTAATGGAAACAACATTGATTTTTTTTTTTAAATCTATGCTTGAAATTTGTTACTTTTTTTTAATTAAGCAAAAACGTGGCATAACTTGAATGCTGGTGAACGCTATGATACAAGAAATTGGAAAAAAAACCCCAAACCCCACTGTAAAACCGGTATTTTTGTCATTGGATATATTCAGGCAATTTAAAGATGTGATTCTTTTCCCCATGGGCTGCATACAGTTGCAGGCTGAAGAGAGGAAGCTACATGATAATTTTTGTGACTTGTATCATGACGTTTCTGGTGAATAAATCAGCAGGTTTACATATGACAGAAAGAAAAAACAAGCAATATTATGGAAACACCCTATTTACCTTGCATAATGAGCCACATTGCAATTAATTCCATCCTGTGAGGGGGCTCTATGAAAGGTGCTAAATAAACCAATCCTCTGACCCCTTCCTTTCTTTTCTGTCTCCTTATATGCTTTTTAAACTTCACCCTTGCAAAAAAATCCTTATTCTTCCAGTGATGTAAATTTGCAGAAAGAAGAATCTGTTGCTTTCAAACAGCATGTGAACACATAGCTTTGTAAATTGTGGATCCCTTCCCTCCCAAGCCCAAGGAAATTTCTGGTAACCAATATCATGATTGTCTTATGGCAGCAGATTGGGAAATACCCTGATTTTTTGCTGTTCTGAAAACTGTTTTCTTCCCTGAAATGCTGCCTGTGGTGTTCAACCACTTGAGTTTCCCAGAAAGGAAAAGGAGCTGGCATAAACCCTGTACCCCGATGCTACACAATCAACTGGCTGTTTAAAATTATGTAGGCTTCATTGCAGAGGTAATAAAGCAGGTTCAGAGGTCTGCCTCTTAGAGGACCTGGCACATGATCACTGGCCTCAAAACAAACCCCCGAAACACCAAAGAAACCCATTCTTTTGGAAATACATGTTTCTGTAGCTGAGCACCACGATCCCATCAAGTGGTAGAGATGTAGAAATTTTCTTTAGCAAGAATGTTATATGGCTTGCTGGGAATGACCTTTATTTATCCTTGTGTGTATCTAGCATTAACAAATACTTCATGCCTTAAAAAGCTTCTCTGGGAAGCTTGCTTCCTCTGACTGATAGCAAATTTCCAGTGAAATCAGGTTGTACTACAGATGCAGAGGAGATTTTGTCAAAAAGAAATTCCTTCCAAACCATGGATAATCACTATCTATGATGAATTACCTAATTATCTTTTGGGGTTTTTTAATTGTGTAGAAAAAGAAACACGGAGTTTTCTTGCCAAGTCCCTGAGAAGTTGTCTAAATGCTCATTGTCTGATGGAGATCACAGATTCAGACTGCTGTCCCATTGTCCAGCATGGTGCGTGCAATAGCCTGGCCTCATAAAACAGACATTTAACTGAACAGAACCAATTAGCCCTCGTCGTGCCCCTGTTCACAATGGAAAAACCAGCTGATGTTCCCTTAGCTGGAAACAATGGGAGGATGTGCATGGGCTGGGTAACTTACAAGCGGAGTGACTCTTTCCCGAGTGGGGCCGTGAGAAAGCAACGCCCGTAAGTGGCCTTTCAGGGGATGAACTCCTGAACAGTCTCTCACAACGTGAGCTCATCAGTCAGCCGTCTGCGGGTGCAGCTTTCTGGGGAAAATCTCAGCTTAACTGCAGCATGCCAGGTTTTAGCAATAAACCCTTCTGCTGAATGATGTCCTGTATCAGCACTGTATTCACCCCGGTATGGATTTATTCAGCAGCATCTTTCCCCTCCAACCCTCTTTTACATTCCTTACCATGCTTGTATGTCTTCTAATGATTTTGGAATAGCAATGACCACTGATGAGCGTGTGGCAAGAACTGAATGTTGCTCCTAACAATGGCAGTGAGGCTTCATTTAAGATTTGGATGCTGAGAAAATTCAAGTGAAGGAGCTGATGAGCTCAGAAGCTCATCCCTTCCATGTGAATCCAGTCATTTACTTTCTTTTGATTACTTTCTCCTCCACCTAGTTGGGATCTTGCCACCACATCTAATCACTGGATACTCAGAAAACAGCTAGAGCTCCTGCTAGCAACAAGGTCCTGTTAAAAAAAGAAGATGCCCTCTTCAAAGTCAAAGTACAGCATTAGATCCCTTCCTACCCAGAATGTTTTCCATGTGCCTTCAGGCAATAGTTTATCACTTGCAAGTATGAAACTCTTTGAAACAAAGAGACTTCACTAATGGCAAGGTGAAGATACCATTAACTTTGGGAAAACAATACAGAATAAAAAACATCTACTTTATTCACCACCTTTGGCAATGGGCCACTGACTTGGTTGCCAGGTCTGACTCCTGCCTGGGCAGGCCTGTTCCCAGCCCACTGTAAATAAGTATTCTGTTGTTTTCTGAATCTCCTTCCTAAAAACCAGTCTGAAGGTTTCATTTTATTTCATGGCTGAGTAAAAGATTCTTCAGTGAAGATCACAGAATGGTTTGGGTTGGAAGAATTTTTAGAGATCATCTAGTCCAGCACCCAAGATGTCTGACCTGCTGCTGTTTGTGTGAAAAAAACCCAAACCTTTTCCTTTGTTCAAGTCCATCACATATCTGTCTCTCCATCATGTCTACTCGCTAAATCCTTTGCAAGAGGAAAGGAGAAGTCGTCCCAGTACAGGATGCTGAGTAGACTTTGAGGTCATTGAAATGTAGCTGTGATGTCTCCCCAAAGTGCCACTGCAGTGAAGGACAAAGAAGGGCCATATTTTTTACTTAATGAAGAGATAGTATTAGACAGCCCCCACCTGTCTGGGTTATCTGTCCATGCAGTGACCCAGGTAAAACAGCTAACCCGACTAACCACTTTTATGGGCATTCTTCTCTTGCTCACCAACAGATGGGAGCAGAGATTTCTCTACTCATGAAATTTTCAGGCTACAGCACTTGCAGTTTTTTGAAGACTACAAAGGGGAAAAAACCTAAAACCGAACAATGACGCTATAACTCATTCACGTGTCCACAGGGAGAGTATATTGTTTAATTTAGTAGCACAGAAATGAGGTTTGTAATGGGAGTCAAATGGAAACCAGGAGTCAGCACTCTTGAATTCTTTAACCTTGGAAATCTCTGTTTTGGTATCTAGCACTGGTCAAAGGTATTTAATATGTTTACAGCCTCTCATTGTTATTTCCCAGATATAAGTGTGTTTTGCTTGGATTCAAGCCTTTACAAGAGCAAATAAACATGTCCTAAACTTCCATTCATTTTTCTGATGAGATCAAAGAGGAAAAGCTGTCCAGATGTAAATAGCTAAGCCTCTAATGAGATGATCAGTGAATTGTTACTCGTACTATAAGCATTTAAATTAAAATATTGCACTTAGGCCACTCTGCACTTCTAACTTGTATGGCAGGATCCAAGCATCTAACACAAGCCAGACAAATAACTTCAGCAATTAACTTTCAAAATAGGTCCCTAGCCTCTGACCTTTCTTATTCATCAGAGGCAAGCCAAATGCTTTGTTAAACAATATTAATCATGCCTGGCACTGCTCTGGGGCCAGACGTCACAAATACTTTCCTACTAGCGAGCAGCAACTTCTCCTGTGTATTTTCTGTTCAACAGGAGGCTGGCTCAGCCATGTGGGAGGTGAAGTGAAGTCTGATCTGCTTCTTTCTGTGCCAAACTTGGAAATGGCAGTGGAGCACCTCCACAGGTGCCACCTGAATGACACTGTACGACACTGCTCTTCACCATCTCAGGGTTGATTTCTGCATGTATTTGAAGACAGGAAGCTGTAGCTACACCTGTGGGGATTTTTAAAAATCCTTCACAACTGACTAGATTCACAGAAGTCCTGAGCTACCAGGTCAGGAAGCTGCCAAACCTTCTTATGATCCTTTGCAATTTAACTAGAAAATGCTTTTTTAAAAGCCTGTTTTCCGAGGTTAATTTGAATAGCTTGGGGTTGGTTGGTTAGGGAGATTTTTGGTTGGTTCTCTCCATTCATACCTAAATATTTTGTGCAAGCATAGTAGGAATACAAGTTAAGTGACCCTGGGGCTGCCTGTAAAGACAGGGGTTGATGGGACAGACAGTAAAGTTATTCTGTCATTTTCCCTAGTACTTCTTAGCTCATCTTTCAGTCTCCAGATGGTCTATCAGCAAAATAAATGTTCTGCTGGCAAGAAGAAATGACAATCGTAGTTGGTCTCGTATTAAATGAAGTCCTGAAGTTGCTGTCTAATTTCAAGGGTTTAAAGAGGCTGCATCTCCTTTTGTCTGCACTCAAACTGGTGTCAAGTCACTGTGACTCCAGTGAACTCCATGGACTTTCTCCCGTTCTGCAACACGGTGAGGTTAAAGTTCTTCAGACCATTTTAAAAACTGTTTTTTTCATTCTTTTCTGTCCCCTCCTCTCCTTAGATACCAAAGATGCCAAAAAGATTAAACAATCATAGCCTGTAGTATAACCTACCTGTAGGTGATCGCTACTTATCAACTGACTTCAATTCTGCCAGAAACAATTACATTCAAAATTTGAAGAAAAACCTCCTCTCATTTACAACAAAGGAGCTATTGATACTGTAATTTGTGCTGATCCAAGCTGACAAAGTAAGCAGCACTTGCCTTGGCTTCATGGATTTCCATTTTTCTACCTCTACATTTAAAAGAATGTCAGCAGCTCAGCTCATTTTACAGTTAAACACCAAATATGTGCTTAGGAAAAGTTTGGGTTGATACATGCAAGTCAGAATTAAAGCCTGAGCTCTCCTGTTTCTTTCAGCTTGGCCAACAACAAATGTGCTGGAAATTCCTCAAGGGAAAGCAAACCTCTCTCCTAGAGCCCTGTATGGTATCTTTGTACATGCCAGAGACCAAGCTTCCTGCACTGCTTTGTCTTGCTCTCTTCAAAGCTCCTCCACGGTAACAACATGGAGAAAATCTTGCTGTTGTACACTAAACTGTCGTTAGAATAGTCCTGCTGCCTATATGGCCTCAGTTCCAATTGCCTAATAGTTCTCTACCTGCTTTGGTCCTGCTAGCTCGTGCTTAGGTGCTTTGGGACATGGAGCAATGTCTACAGTATGTCAGTACAGATCTGAGGTCTGCTCAGTATGAGGTGCTACCAAGGAACACCAGCAGTATCTACAGAGGTTAAACCATCATGCTGAGACATGACAAAAGTATTTCCTCCGTGGTATCTTGGGCCTCTGAGACCATATCGAGGCCCAGGGCATTTGCCAGCTCCTGAGGCGCTGTTAGACACACACTTCCCCTCCACTGTACCTCATCCCAGACAGGGGTCTTCATGTTCACCAGAAGTGGGGTATAACCAGGGAGATGTTTTTAGGGTGAAGTCAGAAATTTTTATGACAATGAGGTTAATATACACTCCTTGTTCAATAATTAGGAATCACAGTCATAACTCTAAGTTGTAACAGCTGAGATATATGTTAGAGTTAAGGGCTTTGTATCAGAAAAACAATTAATTCACCTTGCACTTGATAGGTCCCATGGTCTGCTGACCACGGGGCAGACTGGCAATACTATAAAGGTTCACTCAGCAGTCAGCAGTGGTTAAGCCTTTCTGCAGGACAGGGGGCTCACACAAGGGCACTCGCTCTCCCTTGGCCATAGGGACATGGAGAAGCAGGACCCCAAGTCCCACCAGTCCTCATTTGTACCATCCTCAGTCATCTCCACCAGCATCATCTGATGTGGGGTCTGTGGTGGGAAGTGCTGTGTGGAGCCTCTGCAGAGAGGAACAACTGAGGGTTACATGGGCAGTGGTTATTGCCAGATCACAAACAGCAAATTGCTTTTGAAAAGAACTAGCGTTGAACAGGGATAACAATCATGATTTTTCTTAATAGAAAAGAAAAACAGTGACAAAGAGGTTGAAATAAAGAAAAGCAGATTTACTGCACTGTGTATCCTCTCTCCCTGTTATAGGAGACCTACCACATTTGTAATTTATAGCTGAAACTTTCAGAGCAAAGCAGGAGATAGGACCATCTGCCAGCTTTAATAAAAGAGAGCCACCCAAGCTCCTGAAGAGAGTCTAAAGAAATTTCACAGCTCATGACTAAAACAAAGGAATAATTTTAGTAAACGTGTCAAACCATGGATCACAAAATCAGAAAAAACCACAGCAAATGTCGTGCTTCTCTTTAAAATTTATATGTCTGTATTTACGTAATACAGGCCTCTGAGGAGGATGCACATGGTCCCAGCTGTTTGCACTGAAGGTGTCACTAGAGTAGTGAAAGTCACCAAGTGACTCTGCTGTGTCTTATCTCAACAACCAAAATCTGGTTGATACTGGTCAGGAACACAGCTGACCAGTGGAACACAGGAACACAGTGATCTCCATGGCTCACAAAGGTTAGGGAAATTTAGCACTGAAAGGAACACCTTTTTTATGGGAATGGGGCATGAAAAGCAACCACACACTTGCAAAAAGGGCTACCCACCTTGATCTCTCTATTGTCCACTGTATTGAAAGAACAACTCTAGGAACCGAGAAGCTGAGACTTTAGATCTGCTGCTACTTTTTCTGGCATGTTGCCAGTCAGACTTGCCATCAGGAATCATGGAAAACGGGTATTTCCAGGCCTGCAGGCTATTCAGTGAGCATTTTTTGACACTGCACTTGTTTTTGCAATACACTTGTGTGAGTGCAGTCTAAGACCTGGCTGGATGGCAGCTCTTTCACCTGAGCTGTTTGCTCACCATGGTGCATCTGCCTCTGGGTACCACATACTTTTCATTTTCTTCTTCAGCTTTAAACCCCTGTGTCGTATCTCCTCCAGGCCCTAGTGAGTCAGAGGGTGCCAGGCAGTGATTCAGTTTGCTTTTTCTAGCAGATGTACCCTTCTTTTGCTAATCAGCAACTGAAGAGCATAAACCGCAACCTAACATGACAATTGCTTGGGAAAGCGGTTTGCTCTTTATGTAATTACAAAGAACTGCTGCTCTTTGAAGACATTTCTGTTTCAGAAAAGGTTTTGAGATACTGATGATTTTCATTCCACTTAAAAATAATCCATTTTGTTCAGTGTACAATTACGATACATAAATCTGACCTTAATATCTTAACTGCAGAAGATAGAGGTTTAAGTTTATGGCTGCATAATTCAGAGCAATTTGCAAGTAAGATCAGGTTGTCCAGACAGAACCACAGCAGGGAGTCTCCATCAGCCCAGACCTGTTTCCTAGACACTTCCTGATCAAGAGATGCAGATGGGAGTGTCCAGCAGGAGAGAGGCCGCGGCCACGTGAGTGGTGTGCGGGATGTGGGTGCGCACAGAAGGGATCCTGGCAGATCACCAGGCACTCCAACCCAGGCACCAAAACCACCAGTGAACGTGCGTTGCACAAGCCTGTGTGACTCTGCCCTGGCCATCTGGAAGCTGTCACACAGCCCGGCATCACCCACCAGCTGGGAGCAGCCAACTGACAGCTGAGGAGTCAGGAGAAGCTTTTTGGATGGCCTCTCTGCAAATATTTATCTCTAATATTTATTCTGCACCTACCTAAACTCATTCACTCTCCATTTTTAACAGATTTCTTCTTTGTATTGAAAGTGGGTTTACCACCTTTCCTATGAACCCAGCTTTCCAAGACCCAGAAACCTTCCAGAGTCCTGCTCTTGTCTCAGGGTACGATATTGGCTTTGAACTGCACTTCTCAGCTTTTTTCATGTCATTTGCTTTACTCCAGAGGAAAGATCTCTCCAGCTCCCTTTCATGACAGGACTTCTCTGAAGCAAGGGTCTAAAATGTTTGTTGGTTTGGGTTTTTTTTCCTTCTGGCAGTAATCCTACAGATACCATTGGTCTTAACTAGTACAGCTAGTGCAGAAATTGCCAGGAATTTTAGAAAAGAAAAGAAAAGAAAAGAAAAGAAAAGAAAAGAAAAGAAAAGAAAAGAAAAGAAAAGAAAAGAAAAGAAAAGAAAAGAAAAGAAAAGAAAAGAAAAGAAAAGAAAAGAAAAGAAAAGAAAAGAAAAGAAAAGAAAAGAAAAGAAAAGAAAAGAAAAGAAAAGAAAAAAAGAGAGAAACACTCAGCTGACTGCATGCCAAGGAGGAGGTCTTTGGAAGTGAACAAAAACTCTGATTTGTAGTTTGGGTGTGTTTATCGCATTTATCAAAGCCACATCTTCATTCTAGTAATAAGCTCTACTAAAAACCAACTCTTCTACCCCAAATTGCCTTTTGACTTTCTAATTTAAAAATAATAACCACCTTTCTGAAATTATAGTTTGTGTTACTACTGAGTTAAAAATTAAAATTATAACCTTATCCTGCAAGAGGGAGCAGTTTTACACATTTTTATAACATTTTATGATAAGACTGGGGAGGAGTTTCACAAAATTACCCAACAGAACATCAGATTAAGATGCTGTAGTGATTCAATATTTAAGAACATAATGAAGGGGATTGCATTTACCCAGCTTCAGCTGATTAGGAGTCAAGGATTAACTATTTGCCCTACACTGGCAGGGGTGGAAAGACAGGTACCTCTGGAGACCTCTCCATGTGACAGCCATGCTATGGAGGGAACTTTGGCCCTGTGGAGAAATATCTGGTTTCCCATTCACTATAGAGAAAGCCAAAACAAGCAGCTTAGACTCAACGCCCAACTTTTAGATGCCTAAACTTAGGTGAGTTGAATCCTGCCCCTGGTTATGTGGTACCAATTTTTTTTGACTAATAGTTTCTATTGAAATTATCAGTGGAAGTATTGGTCCGAAACTGGAATATAAGGCAAAGGACTGAAGGCATGGTGTAAAATGAAGCTTGTGGATATCTGCAGCTTGCCTGCTTTCATGTAAAGGAAAAGAATCCACTTAATTATATTTTATACATACATACATACATACATATATATATATATATATATATATATATATATATATATATAGACATGATCTATGAGGCAGAGCTAATGTATAAAATTCAAACCCTTAGCAAAAGTCTTTGGTTTTTCCTGGGCTACAATTTATTCAGCGCTGTGGAGGAGTATGGCTTCTATTACACATCAGAAGTCTTTTGCAGGGAAATACTTGGCTCCAGATTGTTCCTATTAAAGCTGCACATATTCTGCCAGTGCTCCCTATCTTCTGTGCCCTTTCACATCCAGAAGCATGCAATGCACAAAAGCACAATTGCAAAACTCCTGTGAAGAGGCTGACCCATTCCCATGAAGAAGGACCTGGAGGGGAGCTGCTCACTGGCTGGGCTGCCCTGCTCAGCAACACGCGTTTCGACTCCACTTCCACAAAGACATTCCTCTTGCTCTGCAGTCCAGCTGCCAGCTCAAGGCCGAGGCTGGGATTTGTGGTGAGGATATTTTGCTTTGACAGCCCAATGTCACTTTGTTTTTACATATTCAGCCCTTTTTGTTATAAGCTGTGGGCTTCAGATAACAGCAGTAAAAAACAGTTTCAAGTGGAAACAGCACCCTGGGTACTGACTGAGACAGAAAAAATTGAGAAAAACCAAGTATTTCTTATTGCTTGTAATGACCTGCATTGCAGCAATCAAATGCTGACAAGTGTTTGCTGATAACAAGAGAGACAAAGTGAAAGAGGACAGGAAGAGTCCTAAAATTGCATTTCTAATAAGCCTCTAGTTATGCCCTTTAAGAACAGATCTGCCAACAGCAAAAAGTAAGACAAATATCTGCAAACTGAAGTGGCTGGAAGCGAACTCACACGTGCCTTCACTGTACTAGGCTTTTGTTTGGAGAACCTTTCCATCTGGATGAGTAGCAGGAACAGGAAAGCATTTGAAGCTGGGAAAACTACCCTGCTGCTGTCTCTAAACTACTGATATTATTTTTATGTGGAGCTCTAAAGAGAATGACATGCAGTGCTCTTTTTTTGCCCTTTTTTTCTTCCCCCCCCTCCCCCAGATCCAAGAGCTCACATGTTTGCCAGCAAAACAAACTCATGCATTGAGATTCATTCCTGAAACCTGTCTGGTGGCTGATCCCATGGCACATACCCCAAATACATGCATTGTGCAAGCTTTGCCTCATGTATACCCTTGGACTGCCATTGGTGCAGCAGCACTACTGCGATGATGCTGTTAGTGGCACCCACTCCACAAAAGGGAGGGTAATTAGCAGAGAAATTACGACTGCTGCAGCTAGAAAGTAGACAAGTAATCTTTTGGGTTTCAGTTCATTGCATCGTTGTTTTCAAACCAGTGCCTAATCTTCCCAGACCCCACTCCGTGGCTGTTCCTTTCTTTCTTTCTTTTCTCCTTCCCCCTTTTTGCAGGGACTGTGGCTTATTCTGATTCACTCCATTTCTTTCTGCTTAAACGGCCACAGGGCAGCCTCACTGTTGCCAAGGATATAGTAAATGCATGTGACATCATGGCACCGCAAACAATTGAGCGAGTCGCGCTCATTCCTGATGTAATGCTGCTGAAATCAGCAAGGCTAGACTGGGAGCAGAGCGTCTGAGCTATGAAATGATATAAAAGAATTTTCTTTTAAAGAAAGTGTTCTTAAAAATTGCTTGCAGGGAGAAATGTGCAGGTTTTGCTCGTAAAATAGTTGTTGGCAAAGGTTTTATTGCCAAACTCAAGTCAGAGCATTGATGAGAGGTGGTAAACATTCGCCGTTTGGACAAGAAATTAGTAGGCAACATAGCACTGTGGAAAATATTAGACTTTTTTTTTCCCCTAACCACAAAGAGCCTGTTAGAAGATTAAGAATCTCCAGCTCTCAAAGGTATAGCTGTTTTACCGAAATTTAATTAATGAAGAATAATATTTTGGGAACAAGAGAAAACACCTCTGTAGGATGTGGAGTGTTAGGAATAGATGGAAAGTTGCCTGTATAAACAGTTCAGCAACTCTGGGATAAATTATAGGAGCATTTGTATGCATGATTGCCCATCTGTGTAAAACAAGACGTGCAGCCACACACAGGAATGATGTGCAAGTCAGACATGTGGGGGTGATATTAAGTTGATCCAGAACAACAGAAGTTCTGTCCCATCACATCCGAGTTTGACCCAAGGAAGTTGAAATAACTCTAAATGAGTAAATAACCAGAGGAGGAGGTCTCACTGAGAGCACTAAAAGTAAACTCAAGGTATGCTGCCTGCATATCTCTTTCTGAGTTCGGAGTTTATTTAGACTCAGCTCAGACTTTGGATTGCTGTTTCTCCTTCTGAAGTTTTTCTGGCAGTTTCAGGAAGGCTGAAGGCTCAGATCCAGCATGTTCCAGCTGCGTGGCCCAACGTAGTCCATGGGCATTGGCAGGGGTATGGGGAACTGGAGAACTTCAAACCAGGGAAGCTGTCAAGAACTTTGCCTTCCACAGCTCCCCTCTGAAGTACCAGCTGCAAAATGTCAACACCACCTTCCTCAGAGAACACAATTAATTAAATGAGGCTTAATTAATTAGTGTCAATAAAGCAGATGTAGCAATTATGGTGGAAGTAAATAAATGTACATATTGTAAATTATTATCTTCTCTGCAAAGGACTTGTACAAAATCCCTGTGGCCATTTCACTCCTCCCCATAATGCTATTGGGAACACCACTGGGGAGCATTCAGAGATAAACTGCAAACTGATGAGGAACTAATGCACTTTTATAAGTTTATATCACAGAAAAACAAACAGCAAGCAGACTTCTTTATTCACCTCTTGTGGACTTGATGATGAAATACAACCCTGATATTTAATTTCCATATCATGCCACATCATGTGCCACAGGTAAGTCAACTGTTTAAAGTTTTGGGGGGTTATTTAAAATGTTTGACACCTGACAACCCCACTGCAGCCACTCTGTGATAGGACAAGGGGAGAAAATAAGGCAGCTATGGCAATCTAAGCTGTTTCGTATGCAGATAATAATCAACGGTGTATCTTACTCTGAGAGTGTGCTCACTGGAGCAGATTTTGATCTCATTTGCTGTGCTGAGGAACAGGAATAATGATGCTAAACTTGGGTTAGTTACACTGAGTGTAGTCTGACAGCAATAAGAGCATCAGAACCCCACCAACCAAATATACTTCACCTCAGGTAAACAGGACACCTTTTGTAATGTTAGTAGGTACTGGTGCAAAGTCATCATTCATCCCTGGGTCGGAGGCTGACATCGAGGGAAAGAAAAGGGGAAAAAAACTGGTGGGGGAATGAATGAACAAAAACTAGTGATCATGATGTTATTTATTGTATGTGTCTGTACTGTGCAAAGCCTGAATGTGTGTCTGAAAAAGCAAATTTGGAGCCATACCAGACTGGCCTCTGCGTGAAGCCTTTGCCAGCTTTGAAATAGAAGGCTTATTAGTAACAAAATGTATTGCAAACCCATTCAAGTTAGACTATTACAAAGGATTTGCGATGAATTAAATCTCTCGTACCTTGCAGATATGAGGATGATGCAAACTCAATATAATGGACACTGTAATAACGAAGCACACTTGGAAAAAGGCAGGTAGAGAAGCTTCTGAGTCGCCTTTCAAAATTTCTTTAGAACAATAAAGAGGACAAATGAAGTTGGTTAGAGATCCTAGCTATAAAAGCAAATAAGACTAATGTACCTGAAGAAGTAGTCAATATATTAAGAAACTACGAGTACTAACTGTGAAAGATAAAGTATCACAGAGTAAGTACCACGCTGAGGGCAATAGCTAGGCTGACATCACCCACAGAGGCAGCCAGGCAGAATCACTTTCTTGTTATCAACAGCTCACACATGAGATTTTTATCTCTGTCACTCTATGCTCTTTTTGCTCTGCAGATAATGACAGTTTTGGTGGAGAGAGGATGGGAGCTGGGATATATTTTACTAGAGTATAGCCAGCTTGCTAATTCATGCTGTACAGAAACCATGAAGGGAGGAAAAAATACCCTCTTGCCTGACTGACAAAGTAAATGGATTAAGGGAAGCACCAGCACATGGCCAGGGTGCTCAGAGAGATAAGTTGCAATCAGAGGTCACTGCTCTTCCTGCCTCTGAGCCTGCGCGCTTCCCCTGACCGCAGTGATACTGAGATCGGTTAGCCTTTGTGGAAATAAAAGTTTCCAGGGCCCATGCCAAGACATCTCCTTTATTTCTCCAGGTGACAGCATTTCCTCTGCAAAGGAGTGCCAAGTAATGAGCTGTTTATGAATGCATCTTTAGGGGTATGGCTGCCCCCCACCAATCACAGCACCGTGAGTGTGTTACCCCACTAGCGTGAGATATTTGTGGATTTTCAGTTTTATGTTATGCACTTTGTGCTTATTTGTTTCTCTCCTTGCTTTCTAAAAGCCAAGATTTAAGGGTGAATATATCTCTCTTTTATGATGGTGCAGTGAGTTGCTAACCTCACAAGGTGAATTAGTTTGGTTTCTATTCACATTCCTATACTTCTTTACTGCCTGTCTCAACTTAATCCATTTTTGTTCCAGTGAGTAAATGCACAGTGAAATGAGTAATGAGAGGAGTAAAGTGAAAAATAGCTAGTACAAAGTTTAAAAATAATTCCTAAAAACCGATCCACAGAGTGAGATCTATGACAAGAGGAGAGGTGGCCTTTTCCCATGCCCAGCTCCATTTCCGATGGAGAATCTGTTCAGGCACCTGACGGGGCATGCGGATAATTCGTGCCAGGGGTTAGGACCTGCTGGTGACCTGGAAGTTGTCTTTCAGCACCTAATTTTATTTGGAAATCTCTTCCTCCTGCTTTAAACAGGTATTGGCACAGTCACACAGGTAAGATGTATACAGGACATCTTGCATTAGGAGCTAGGGCAGCAACAAGTGTGCTTGAATTTTTTTTATTAAAAGAACATTTCAAATCACCCTTTTTAGTTCTCTCAAAGTCTGAATTCTCCCTTTTGAATGGGACATAGAGCTTTTTTTCTTACTCTTTTCTCTCATATGAAAAATTACCTTTTGTGCACATTCTAATGCATTTTAGAGAGTTTTTATAAGGCAGATTTACCAGCTGTCAGCTTTCAAGTACACTAAGCTTTCCGTGATTTGAGCACCTATTCAGGCAATGGTAACTTTGCATTTAATAGTCAATGACAGGTTTTACATAAACACAAAATATAATTTTCAGGGTCTTTAATGCACCAAAAGCTAACCAGGCTCTCCATAACGTTGTGTCCTTTCTTCATAACCTTGTTTTGTATTTTGCATAACACTTAAAAGGAAGCAGGGGGGGAAGCCTTATAATTAGGGCAGTTGAATGAAATGCTCTGATAACAAAAAAATGAACATTTTCTTGTTTGTAAAAAGTCACTGATCAGATTATATGACCTCTACTTGTGTAGGAATTTATGAGAGCGAGTGTAGCATCATTACTGCATTACAGAATCTCAGTGCATTTGCAGACCTTGTACTAGTGGAAGATGTAGACAGGCATCACCCTTCCTGCCTCTTCCCATTTACTTGTCCTCATGCCACACCCACACAACGTCTGACACATCTTTCCATTTAAACACTTCTCTCATTGCCTTTCTCCCTACCTTCATCAAGAACAACCCATCAGGATGGGTTCATAAAGTTAATAACTTTAACCCCAGTCCAGAGGAAGGCAGCCAGCCCACAAACACTTCATTAGACATGACTACTCCCAGGCTTAAATTTAAGCAGGTGACTACAGGAAAAAGCTGCAATGTTCATAGCCCAGCCTGGATTTGAATGACTCTTCCAACAAAAAGATCTTCACAGACTTTTTCAAACAGTGAAACAATAAAATACTCTCCTTGAATCCTTTCTTTGTCTCCCACCATTTTTTTTGCAGATAATTTTGCAAAAAAATCTCTGTTCTCCTCTGGTAGTCAAAGCATGGCAAGCTTTAGTCAAAGCATGGCAAGCTTTAGTCAAAGCATGGCAAGCTTGTCAAACAGGCTACAATTTGGCCTGGCTGGGGAATGTCAACATGAGGCTGAGCAGGGCAGTATGGTTGCTACCAGGCCTGTAATAAGCTGAACAGGTTCCATCATCATGTCCTCTACATGCAGCTTAATTGGCCTGGCCTCTCCAGGGCAAGGCAGCGGTATTGATTTACTGCGCTGTATAAATGTGTTTATAGCTTGGCACTAGCACACTTATGCTCACTTTTTTCCAATGTGGATTTCAAATAAGCCCTTTGCTCAAATGAGTCTATTAACTTTAAAGTGCCTAAAGCTAAAACTGAATTATGAGAGGCAAGCTTTGGGGGTTGCAGCCCAAAACAGATGCGAAAGGCTCCTGGAGTTTTCTGTTAGTACCTGTTGTGACTGATTTTTAAGCATCACTGGTGATAAAATAATTAAATAAGTAAAAGGAAACTTGGCAGCACATATCGCCTGAGCCTGAGCTCCCTTTTATTTCAGCTGGTGCCCAGGCCCAACCGATTCTATGAGATTATTTGAGCAGCTCCTGATTTAAGCCAATGTGAAATCAGAATATAAACCATTCCTTCCTCTTATGAATTTAATTTCAAATAGTCACATTTCCCTGTTTCTGTACTGGGGTTGAATATACAGGGAAGAAGATCATCTAACCATGGTCCCTCCAGCAGTGTATTTCATGGGTCTGTTTTTCTCCAGTGTTTTAAAGAGCTGTGAGGCAGTTTCCTCTTCTCTCCCAGCCCAGGGGACTGCACAGAGCTGTTCTCAGAGCCCATCAGTGCTGCCCTGTATGCTGCTGGAGGGCCTGTGCCTCTGCTCAGTGCTTGATACTTTCATGTGTAACAGCAATTATCATCCCTGCAGGGATAGCTGGTCAAGCAGAAAGTTTTAGCAGACCCCTAAATTCAATCCATAATTATCTATACCTGCTCAAGATTAGGTCTTTCTAACTAAGAAATAATATAAATTTCTAGTTGCTAATAGTTTGACTTTATTGGGAATAGAAAAGGAGCACCTTAATACCCATGGAGAAAAAAATTATTTGTAGGGAACAGAATTAAATTAAGGCAAGTAAAATTTAGGATGTCAGGGGTAAAAAAAGCCATAGTAGTATCTACTAAACTGTGGAACAATCTCCCAAGGAGAGTGAGCGATGGATTCCCAGGGTGTGAAGAATTAAGAGCATCAGGCAATGCCTCAGGAAAGGGATGCCCGAGGAGGCAGCACGGACTGGCGGTACCGGCTCAGGGACTGTGCGTGGCTACAGAAAGCTGTGCCACCAGCTTCTGCACAGACATCTGCAGTGGAGCAAGTGCACTGCCTGTGGGAGGGCACCCTGAACGAACATGTGTCCTGTACTAAAATCTGTGAGTATTTCTCAGGCAGGTATGATTTGCATGGGTTGGAATCCTGCCTCCATTTAAACTAATGGGAAACATAAAGCCAGTCAGCAGAGGACACCAGTGACTGGTTGGTATCTTTCTGTCCCATCCTCAGCACATAATCCCTTAAAAATTCTTCAGACTTACGTGATTTTTCACAATGTTGCTGTGGGGTAGAATGTGGTTATTACTGGATATTTCTGCTTTTAAAAAAAGGCTCCTTTTGCTTTTAAAATTATCTCTAGTATTCAGCTCTAATACATGCAGGTAGGAAACAAGACACAAAACAAAACTATTTCTCTTGCTTGCTGGAGGAAGAGAAAAATACAACTGGACTTGCTACAGAGTAAGAACTAGATGCATTTCTTTGTTCTGTTTTATTTTGCTTTTTTCCCAGGGAGTTCATAGTTTCTGGTGGATAATGAGGAAGGATCTCCTGATCTGTAGCTGTCCAGGGAATCCCTTTTCTAGACGAATTTTTGAGTACAATAATATCACAGGTCATAGGCTGACCTGAGGAAGCATGGCTGCTCTGTCATTTGGGAACTGCTCCCTTTCCAGGCTGCCACCCATTACCAAATGCTGCCTGCCAATTACTTTTTGTGTCAGTGAATTGTTAATGCGACGACTGAAACAACCCCTGTCTGTGCACCCAGGTCAGGATGCAGTGTCCCATTCTCTGTGTTACCTTGTTTCTGGATGACAGCCATGTGAAAGAGCTGCAGACATTACAATGGGATGCAATTTTTAATTAAACATTATAATGTGCTGGTATGACATTATAATATAAATTGAACTTGGAAACTTTTGCAGAGTACCTAAATTTAGGAAACAGTATTTTTGCTACAGTTTTTCTTGGACCTGCTATGATGAGTAAATATTGGATTGCATAGACAGCCATTCAGATTAAAGGCACTGGGATCAGATGGGGGAGAATTCACTGAAGCTGCTTCCTGTAACACTCAGACACCTCACTCTGTTATAAAGAGCTGTTGCCATTCAGAACAAGGACGCAGAGATCTACCAGTCATGACCCATTTAGCTGCTCTCTGGAGATTTTTGTGTCTGCACAGAAGAAGAAACAAGAGCAGAGGAGCTGAGAGTGAGGAAATAGTCCAAACAGACTGGAGATGGAACAAGTGTGGGAAGCTGAGGAGGAGAGGGCTGGTGGGCTGAGTCTTGGCTGAACCTGATCTAGAGCTGGGTGAACAAAGCCATCATCTCGTGCAGCTTGACTCCTCCTGGGCCTGGGGAACAGGACCTCTGTAGGTGAGCAGGATTGCTTCAAAGACACACGATCTCAATAACAATTTTCCTTTGTAACACAGAACACATGGAGGCCCTGGGTTTTGTCCAGCCACGCAGACTGAGGCACGTGCAGTCTCCTGTCTCTCACTCCCCAGCCCCAGCTGTGAGGCGGTGCTGACTGTCTCGTTATTTGGGTCTGTTCAGGAAAAAAGTGCCCATTGCCACTCACCAGATATGCTGGAGGGCTCAAAAAACAGACATGGGAAAAGCAAGCAGTAGCTACTGTCCTGTCTCTTCTGTATATGTTGGCTTTTCTGTTTGTTCGGGTGGGACTACTGCCACTTCACAGTGCACTTCATCTACAGAATGAGACTGGTGCCATTTATATTTGTTTTCTATATTTATATATTTGTTATTTTTTATATTTTGGAAAGCTTATCCCCTATGATTTTTGCTTTTACTTGACTGGCCCTACTGGTGTGGTAACACTCCCAACATTTCCCATTGTGATTCAGAGTGGGCATTTGATTAGCCAGTGGCTGTGGGGGCTACACAAAGTGGGAGATCCAAGATCTCACTGGAGCTCTGCAACTGGCTGGGTGATCTGAGGGAGGTTCCTCACTCAGCTCCACATCCTTTTATAGTTGTAGAGATTATTATTGATGATAGAAATTTGCCTCTCATATCTAAAAGGGCTCAGGACTCTCACGTGGAATATTACACTGCAGAGCATAGGACGTGTGTGTCCCCCCTCTCTCTCTCTGGTGTATCCATTACCTGATATTGAAGGGTTTTCACTGCAAAAAAATGGAGTTGCCTTTTGTTTGTTTTAAGATCAGAGTGGTATTTTTTTTCAGTTTACCACAAAACTAGACAGTCAGTGAAAGGTTATATAGGTTATCTCTTAATCCAAAGGAACAAATGTTGTCCACTGCAATTCATACACTCTATGAACTAAAAAGTGTGGGCAGACCTTGGAGATACAGCAGCCATGTATAATCAACAGCAAAATCTGTCCTGCACAGCCAGATGGCCTCAGGAGAACACAAATGTGAAAATGCTGTGACCTTTGTGAAGCTGGGGCCTCTTGGTCACACACAGGATTTCTTCCTTTGTGGGAAACTGAGGCAAGGCTTCAGCAAAGCAGCCACTCAAATCACAGCACCTCCCTGCTAGGCACAGGTTCACCAGAGATGTCTGATCCAGCCCAAAAGTGCATAATCAGCCTGGGACACAAGATGAATAGTTGTGATGGAAGCTGAATCCTTCATTTGCTTTTTATATTTTCTGCCTTTTCTTTGGGTTTATTTTCCTCTCTTTTCTTCCTTTGCAATTGTCAAGGAAGCATCTGTGAGTTTTATTAAACAAATGTTACACATTAAAAACCCATTGCTGCCTGCCAGAAAGGAAAATGGCATCTTATTTGAAAACAATATGTCATTGTTATTGCTGTCTTGTTGCAAGTTACGCCCTTGAAAAATGATAGGGACTTATTTAGTAGCAACTGATGCTGAGGAAGAGCTTTGTAACTAAAGCAGAAAATTAACTGTTGCATTATCTTTGGGAAATACAAGACACAGTTTCAAACACCGTAATACAAATGCTCGGTACATTGTACTCTTAGATGTGGAAGGGGGAAAGTACTCAAAGGACAAAATAAACCCATTTTTCCACGATGTTTTTGTCCATCTGTCTGAAAGTTGGAGTCATAAACATTCAGCTTGGTGAAATGCACGGAGGTGCTGAGGTAGGGTCTGTCCGACAGGCGTTCTGGTCATCAATCATATTTCATTGCAGCAGCAGTGGAGACCCAGGTCCTACTCAAGGTCGCACAACTAAACTGATTTGAGTCACAGACCTACTGCAAACATTGTAACACCATCTCAGAGAACTTCTTCAGGTCCAATGCTGATATGTTATGCCTCCGAGTGCAATTTTTATGTTAACTTGGCACCCTCAACACCTTCACTGCCAGGCAAAGCTGCTAACAGTCACTTACAGATTTTTTGTTGTTCCTTTTTAATGTTTCCATCTTAATGTATTTTGTATTGCCTTTTCTTTAACTTTTTTTTTTTTGGCTCTTATTCTGTATTTTCTTTAATTACTACTAATTAATTAACTAACAGATTTTTACAAAGCAAATTGGGAAACACGGAAGAGGACTACTTATCACAGTTCTGTACTATTGGAGACCCCTTGGAAACCTGGCATTAACATCTGCACACTAGCAAAGTAGAACTTTAGCCACTATTTTTCACTGTTACCTGCTATTTATTCAACAAGCATTTCATGGTAGTGAATGTAATTTTTCCTCACATACTTCAGAGAAAACACATAAAGACATTTTTATCATAAATTATGGAAGGATTTTATAAATGCTGGGTAAAAGAGTATACAGTAAATTGTGGGAGCTAGCGTAAAGTTATTATCCTTGTTGCCCATCCAATAGGGTTGGGACAATAATTCAGACGAGGTGAAGCCCTGATCACAGTAGAAGTTTAACTACAGTACTGTAACCAATATACACAGAAGAGAAAAGCTCTGAAAAAAAGCTGTAATTCATAGTTTTAGCCATACTTTCCACCTGGTACTGTTACTAATCTTCCTGTTACTAAAAGTATCCCTTTAAATGTCTAATGAGCTTTTTATTTTAAAAAATATTGTCATTTCACCACTACCCTTCATATCTGAGAAGCCCTGGCAGTCTGGTGAAGTTCCCACACACTGGAGAAGGGGAACATAACCCCCATTTTCAAAAAGGGGAACAAGGAAGATCCAGGGAACTACAGGCTGGTCAGTCTCACCGCTGTGCCTGGCAAGATCATGGAGCAGATCCTCCTGGAGACTATGCTGAGGCACATGGGAAGTGAGGAGGCGACTGGTGACAGCCAGTATGGCTTCACCAAGGGCAAATCGTGCCTGACCAATCTGGTGGCCTTCCATGATGGAGTTACAGCTTTGGTGGATAAGGGAAAAGCAACTGATGCCATCTACCCTGACTTGTGCAAGGTGTTTGACACTGTCCTAGCACGACATCCTTGTCTCCAAATTGGAAATGTGGGTTTGATGGATGGACCACTCGGGGGATAAGGAACTGGCTGGATGGTCGCACTCAAAGAGTTGTGGTCAACAGCTCAAAGTCTGAGTGGAAACCAGTGATAAACGATGTCCCTCAGGGGTTGGTATTGGGACCGGTGCTGTTCAACATCTTTGTCAGTGACATGGACAGTGGGATTGAGTGCACCCTCAGCAAGTTTGCTGATGACACCAAGCTGAGTGGTTTGTACAACACGCTGGAAGGACGGGATGCCAACCAGAGGGACCTTGAAAGGCTTGAGAGGTGGGCCTGTGCCAACCTCATGAAGCTCAACAAGGCCAAGTGCAAGATCCTACGCTTGGGTCGGGGCAACCCCAAGCACAAATACAGGCTGAGCAGATCATGAGCAGCCCTGAGGAGAAGGACTTGGGGGTACTGGTGGATGAGAAGCTCAACATGAGCCAGCAATGTGCGCTCACAGCCCAGAAGGCAAATAACCGTGTCTTGGGCTGCATCAAGAGAAGTGTGGCCAGCAGGTCGAGGGAGGGGATTCTGACCCTCTGCTCTCATGAGACCACACCTGGTTTACTGTGTCTCATTCTGGGGCTCCCAGCATAAGAAGGACGTGGACCTACTGGAACAAGTCCAGAGGAGGCCACGAGGATGATCCGAGGGCTGGAGCACCTCTTCTATGGGGACAGGCTGAGACAGTTGGGGCTGTTCAGCCTGGATAAGAGAAGGCTCCGGGGAGATCTTATAGCGGCCTTCCAGTACCTGAGGGGGCTCCAGGAAGGCTGGGGAGGGACTTTTTACAAAGGCAGGGAGTGACAGAACAAGGGGCAATGGTTATAAATTGGACAAGAGTAGATTTAGATGAGACATTAGGAAGAAATTCTTGACTGTAAGGGTGGTCAGACACTGGAACAGGTTGCCCAGAGAAGCTGTGGCTGCCCACTCCCTGGAAGTGTTCAAGGACAGGTTGGATGGGACTTTGAGCAACCTGGTCTAGTGGAAGGTGTCCCTGCTGATGGCAGGGGGGTTGGAACTGGATGGTCTTTAAGGTCCCTTCCAACCCAGACCATTCTATGATTAATTTATAATTTTAAAATATTTAATTTATACTTGAAAATTACAGTAAAAGAAGTGCTGATCTTGGATGATGTGTTTTATCCCAATAGCTGATTAAATTTTTGGAATTTTTGGAATTCCAAAGTAAGGCTGAGTGAAATGCTCCCATTTCCATCTTGCCTTCATCTCTAACAAAGAAACTGATGCCCAAAATGATTATAATTCTTTATTTGTATTCTGATAGTATCAAATCACTCCTTTTCTACAGTGGAAACTATCAGATGAGGTCCAAAAACCTCTGCCCACAGATCACAGCCACAGCTGTGAAGGCTTAGAGTTGATATAGCAAAGCTCTATCTATGTTAGAAACCTCTGGAGACCACCTACTCATATTTTGGTACCTCTGAAACAAAGCCCTGAGCAAATGCAACTCTGTGGCAGCAACCTGGGAACTACGGAGCAGTTCATAGTAACAGTACATCGTATTTATTGCCAGGTGACCCATGGTTCCTGCGTCACTCTTGGGCACTCAAGCACTGTGTTAAACCTCTTGTTCTCTACATTGCACCCTTGGAATTGTTTTCTTAGCAACAGTGAATGCTTCAGTGAGCAAAGAGCATTTCTTCTTTTATGACTTTGAGCTGATCTATGGAAAATGCACATCATTCCCTAAATGGTCTGCCGGGTGAAACTGCGGAGAAGGCTCTGGGAATGCTCTGGTCAGGAGCAAGGCACGTCTCCTGGGCAGGCATATGCACACTTATTTTGAATATTGCAGCCTCAGAGTGGAAGAATCTTTCCAGTTTTGGACTCTGAAGCTGGGGGAAGGGGCAGGGAGGGAGGAGGCTGGAAAGTTGCTTTTTGGATTGCAGATCTAAACTTTACAAATTATTCCTCTAATTGGTAAAGTAGGAAGGAGGGTTTAACAAATTTTCCTTTAACCAGACTTCTAACTTGAAAAACCCACATAAAAATTGCAGCTTACATATCCATATAAAATTAGTTTTCTGAAGTATTTATTAATTTTTCTAATTTTTATTTATTTTAATTTTTTTTCAGATTACTGATTTGAAAAGGTCCAATTTGGTGTTCTCCATTTGACCTCTGGAAACATCAAAATATGCTTTAATGTAGAAGAAAAGATTCTGACTAATTTTAAAAAGTGAAATACAGGTGGAAACATGTTTGCCCATCTCATCTTGCCAGTCCTACGTAAGGAGCAGCAACTGGTGATGCTGGAACTTTTTTCATAGAGCGGGGTGCTGGATGTGAGCTGCCTGTAACAGCTCGGTGAGGTATTTTGGATAACGATTCAACAGTGAATCAGCACAGTGCTGCTTACTGAGATTTCAATGGTAAATGATTTGGCCAAGCCAAATTTCAGGAGTCTAGAAGCCAAGTTCTGAGGACCTAGCTGGCAAGAAAAGAGGCCATCCATCATTTATAAAAGGTGGCTGTGAAGAGTTTGTCCATGCCCTCCCACTGGTGAGAAATTTCCATATACACTGTAGAGCCGTCAATGTCATTATACTGCACAGACTGTAACTGAAGCTAGCAGCAGAGCTTAATAAATTAAGACTGATCTACCATTAATAGAATATAAGTATGACTGAGTGTAATGGCTTAAATCCCTGACAGCCTCAGGTTTGCCAGCAGTGGATTTCCATGCGTTTTCAGCCGGGAATTTGGAACACTGGCTGAGCACAGAGCGTTTAACGTGCCGCAGATGGTGCCTCGAGATTTCCTGTGCACACGTGCACAGCGGAGTGATGGTTGGGAACAGCTTTGTTTTTGAACCTTCCTCAAGACACTAGTGGAAGAAGAACTCTGCCTGTTGTACTCGAGGTGTCAAGCACTTTGCAGAGGTTCCAAAAAGGCACCTCATCACCTTTGCGGTAACACCTCATAGCCCCTTGTTAGCTCTTCTCTTTTTATGGTCCTATAGGTATAAGGGTTCATCTTATTTAAATATCCCTGAGGCTACTAGCAAGAAACTATTGAACTGCATAAGAAAAAGCTTGAATACAAAACCAGATGCATACATTTGCCTTGGGGAGAAATGTGTTATGATAGAGGGCGAAACTCCACTCCAGCTCTATGGAACGGCGATGCAAAGCAGTCCTAGCGCAGCCGGGAGAGTTCTGAATTGCCGCCAGGCTGAGGGGGAGCAGCGTTCGTCCTAGGGTTATCATCACGCTCCTCACAATCACATTGTGACTTACTCCGTGTGGATGAGGACTTGTTGACAATTCCCTGGACTTCAATTTGGAAGAAAGAGTTTAATGTTTAACCTTGTATCTCCAACGCCATGTGTCTGCCTGCCTCGCCCACACGGTTTCTATCGATCCTGTTCCCTTTCATTTAAGATACATATGATGTCAGCTATAGTAGCGACGCCTCCTCTTTTTTCTGCTTCGTTTTTGGCTTAGAGCATTGTCAAGTGGTCCCTGGTTTTAGTTTCTGCATTCACTTCACTGCTTTCATAAAACTGCCTCGGCAAATTTGGATGACCGATAAGGGGTGAACTTTCTCTCACCCTCAACCGCTCCAATCTGACTTTTAAAAACCTCTTTGGACTGAACAAATGCAGAAGATATTACCCACAATTTTCAAATAGCTCAAAGATTTCTCACACATAAATACTCAGAAATCCAGAGTTTTATCTGAACCTAATCCAAATGCTCTGAAAACTTCTGAAGGCCTCACAAATATGAAGATATCCTTCCTACCTTCACTAGGAGGAGGGGACAACTCCTGGCAGCGGCAATAGCACTGCTCATAAGAAGTTAATGTGTGCTTTCTCCGGCCACTGGTAGAAGACATCCCAGGGCTAAATATATTGATATCCATTTAGTATATAAAGTACCTACTCATAGTGACAGAGGCCACATGTGGGCCACACATGGGTGGTGTGTGTGGTACCCAGCTGAAGCAGTGGGTGTCCCTCATTATCTTGTTTGTAAAACTTTTATGTTCTAGTAAGTAATTACAAAATTGTTCCTCTCTAATGTGTCCTCAAAGTCACATAAGGATTAAAAGAAACAAAAGACATTACCAAGAAATCAGCTGGGTACTAAGTTCCCCCAAAAGGCGCTCCTAAGAGTGACAGATACTTGAGTCTAAAAACTGGTAGCTGATAAAGGCAATGTATACATAGGAATGAAAGGCTGCCTTGTCAAGAAGCAAACTAGCAAGTTTTGACTGTGCTGTGATTGCTTGGGGGATTTTTTCCCATCACATTTGTGACCAAAATAAAAAAAAAAAAAATAAATAAAGAGAAAAAGAAAGAAAAAAAAGCCATTTTATTTCAATGTAAGCATATTAAATAACTGGCATCTTTCCTGAAATCTTGTAACATGAATTGTAACTCTACGCAACCAAGTCAGCTGGGTTATAGTATCCTGGAAAATTAGACATCTATAATGGGAGAGTTGACAAGCCCTTCAGTGTAGCAATGCAGCAGTGCTCACTCAGAGAATGAAGCAAAGCTCCTGGGAAATAATTAAAGAACATTTTGGTCAGCTTGTGATGCAAATATGAATTTTTCAGGTTATGCAGAAATAAACTGGAAACCCACAGAACACCAGCAAAAATGGCTAAAGTAACAAGGCTGACTGATGTTTGTCCAAATGGGCCTGAAAGGAAAGGAAAAGGGTGGGAGGAGAGAGGACAGGGGGGGTTTCAGAGTAGCTGTGGTTCAGGAAAATATCTCTGTGCTCTCTGTCTTTCTAATTTTTTATTTTTGTAGTTTGAGGATGGCGACAAGACTAACCCATCTTTTCATTAAGCCTAAGTCCTTCTCCTTCATCTGGAAAAATGACAGCAATTATGACTTTAGATTCACATTTTACTAATTCAGAATCTTGTTAGAGAAGAGCATTTGCATATTCAAATGTGTTGTTTTCACTAGTCTGTGGCTATATACTGTGTCAAGCCAAGCTTTTCTTACATTACCTTTTAACGATGCTAGATACAGCTGAGTCTGTTCATTACATAGACCATTTCCAATTCCAATTAACTGTGAATTAAAATCAATTTGAGTGAAATCAGCAGAGACCATCTAGATTTAAACAGATCTATGTGATCCAAGAATACAACTTCATACTGAAATCTAGCTCCTCAAATTTAATAAGGACTGAATGACATTAAGAGAAGCATTCCCTCCAGCTAAATGTACTAATTCCCAAGTGAAATGCCTCCTATTTTCTGCTGACATGATGAAGTCATGATGGTCACTGACAATATTGAATAACTATATCCAAGAGTTAATGTCCTCATGCATACCTTTCATACTTGGCTAGCTCAGTACTTCCAACTGTTCTTCAATGGTTTTACTTTTTGCTTCGTGAAGCAAATGTAGTGCAAAAATATCAAGGGGAAAAAAAATAATTAATTAATTGCTGATGTCTATCTAAGAAAGCAATTTTTTGCTTATTTTGTCAACATGGTAAATTTAGGAGGTAGATGGCCTTCTAGGGGACATTCTGAATAAGAACACAGTAACACTTAAAATCAAGATATAAACTACAGAGAGGAATCAAGTCATAAAGACTCTTCTTTCTTTCCTTTCCCAATGTTCTTCCTACAGCCATAATTCACTGAAGAAGTGTTTTGAATACTTCCAGAACTACAAGCATTTGGACAGAATTAACAGGTGAAGGAAATGTATTTTAACAATTAGCCCATCCATGGTGGTCTACTTCTATTCAAAGGTGCAAGCTTGAAAAATCAAAAGGCGTGAAGTAGATGCAGCCACAAGGTGTAAAGTAGATACAGTCATGTTTAAATCACTTTTATCGCTTTTTGTATATACTGGTGGTTAAAATGGTATTGTTTAATTACACAGTATATTTTCTAACATACTCTGGAGTCCCTAATTAGTGCCTAAGCTACTTGAAGAGATTATTAACTTTTAAAATAATTTCTGCAGCTAAATGAGGGAATCTCATGTTCCACGTTGGCTACATGAGCGCCCTTGCAATTGCTCCTGGTCTGAGCTGCTTGATGCAACGAGTTTCCTATTTCATGAAGTATTGTGAGAGAAAATCATGTGCTAAAGGTGTAACCCAGCAATAAATCAGTAAATAGCTGTTCCTCTGATGATCAGCTCATTAAGAAGCAGACATCTGAATGAAATAAGGTTCCTGGGGAGTCTGTGGCACCAGACACACCAGAAAGAGAGGCATGAAACCTTGTTATATGCCATGACCAAGCAAAAGGAATTTTTACCTAGGCAGGATTCGTGGTTAATATTCTGCTCTTGTGCTTTGCTTATTGAAGCCCCAGCGTGCTTTTGTTTATGATCTGGTTCTTGTTCAGCACATTTACATGCAACTGACTGTTCAAGTGACTCAGGCACCTCTGGTACAAAACGGAGCTGAGCTGAAATGCTAAAGGCCGGAGCTTTGTTTGCAACATGAAGAAAATCCAAATAAAAATATCTCTTTTTTTTTCTTTTTTTTTTTTTTTTTGCTTTGGCAAAAGCCTTAATGATAGGTTCCTTATTAGATAGAATAGTGCTGTGTGGATATATTACAGCTGGTTAAAAGACTCCAAGATTATTCAGGTTTTACCTAATGTTTTTTACTTTTAATTAGGTTTGTTAGTCGGAAATAGCTGAATGACACAGCATTTGTTTAACTTAGCAATGTACAGCAATATTCACAGCTTGTTTAAATACCTCATGTGCCAACGACTAATCATGACACAAAAAGACCAAAATAAAATTAAATAATCTTAAGTCTCTTAGCCAATTTCTTGGAAAAGAAGAGCAGGCTCTGTTAAGACATATGGCAAATAATCTTTTCTGCAAAACAGCAAAGGAAAACACAGCACTGCTACCATGTGTTAAGAGACGCTGTCCTTTTGCACGATACGTTTAAAAACACACTCTCTCCACAAGCAGTGGGTATGCAACTTCAACAGCTGCACCAGGGTTTGAAAACATAACGTGACTACAATGACTTGAAAGGAAAGGGAAAAAGGCAAGGAAGGGGATGAAATACAATTAATTAAAATTGCAATTTCCCAAACAATTTTTTTAATTGCTAACCTATACATTGGAAATTTGTGAAATGTGACAAATAATAAGGAAATAATTGAGATTGCCTGCTGCACTCAGATGTGTCTCTGCCAACATATGCAGAGACACATATGCATAAGGAGAAAATAGGTGTCAGAATTAAGTTAAGTTCAGCTGAATTAAGCAACCATTCTAGCTGGAGTGAGGAATGAAACCATAGATTTAGCTGCTGTAAATCTGCTAAGGTGTGATTTTTTTCCTTATTTCATGGCTGTAATACCTAATCATCCCATTGTGATACATGCACACTGTATGCAAAAAAGTATGCATTATTTTTTGTGCCCAGCACGAGAAATCTATAGAAGCCACTATATATGTGGCTGTTTGGTGTGCTTAAGAGATATTATGCAACAAGTGAACAAAGACTGCCATTTCAAATAACAATAGTTTTATCTTGGCCAAATTTTCTGCTATGGTTGTGTTATGTATGATAATCCTGGCTTCAGGCAAGCAGGCTGAAGGAGGTGTGCAGAGGAACCGCTTGAGACAGAATGGCAGTGCAATGGTACAGTGGTCTGTTTGTTCATATTTTGCTATTGCTTATTTGAAAAGGTCAGACCCAAATAAAACTGCCAAGATACGATATTCCTCTGAGAGGAAGAACATGGTTTATGTGTCTCAGCTTTGCCAAAAAACTATGGAAACCAATGCTTCATTTTGTGAATAAAGATGTAGGCACAAATACTGCCTGAAGCAGGGTGAAGACCACCCTTGGGCAGAAGTGTTTCGGAGCTGCAGTGGTGAAAGGTTGGGGGTGTGCTTTGTTTTGCAGAACATTTGGGTGTGTATAACAGGCCTGTCTAAACAGAATTGGTGTGTCTGATGGCTGATCCAATATTCCAAGGAGGTCCTCTATTCAGAACTTGTTTTCCTTCCACACTTACCCTACTTTGTGTATTGTGCTAGATTATACTGGTTTCATAAGTGGCAGTCACAGTTACTGTCCATCTGGATATGTTTTGAGGCTCTATAAAGTTTTAACAACTGTGAAGGGGGGGGAAATACTGAAGTATGCAGCCAGTCTGAAGTGGTTATCTCGAGATTTAACCTACTGTCACCAGGAATGCAGAAAGCATTCTTCATAGTCAATGTAAAACTTATTTAGAGCTGTAGCCTTAATAATACAGCCAGAAGTATCTCTTATGAGATAAGAGATTATCTCTTTGTATCTGTAACCTCTTAATTAAAACAGTTATAATTACAATATTAAAATAATACTAACACATCTCTACACATTTAATCTTAATTCAGGGCATGTACTACTCAATCAGATACTTGGTTAGCTCTTTGCACTTGCCCCTTTGCTTGCTTTTTAATAAGGAGATTTTATGCTTTTCAATATCCTTTAATATAATTTTTGGTTTGCTACAATTTATTCTCATGCTATTTATTAAGGAATGCCAATCACTTCGCAAGATGCTTGTACATGCTCATCATATCATTTCACATTTAGAAAGTCCTCTTTTCTATTTTGGATTTTTCACTGCTTAATATATATTTTTAAAAAAAAAAACAACCCACTAACAACAATATAGAGGATAAGCTTAAATTTCATATACATTTCATGACAAAGAACAGTTGTTACCAATGAAATAAATGTGATATATGTGATCAGACAAGCCATACTAATAAATATTTGGAAAAAATTAAGACAGCTTGAACAGATGTCTATTACTGCTATTTAAAATTCCATATGTGCTGAATTCCACAGCCCAATTCCTGATATTTCCAGCAAATATAGCTTTCTGTTCTCAGACTTTCCTGGTTGAGGAGTAAAATCTCAAATTCCACAGAATGAAATTCCCCAGTAGCTTTACTAGCACATTAAAGTAAGCAGAAAGAAGAATAGATAATGTTAATTTTTTGCAAGAATTGTGTGGACAGAGAAACATTTCGGTAACCTGCAGATCTAGGAACAGCAGATTTTTCTTCAGGAAAAGACCAAAATGTTATCCCAGACTAACTTTCCCTGTCAATCTTTAACTCCTACTGATACCATTCCTAGAGAACTACCCTTCTGCTGAAAAAATGTGACGTTGAAAGATAGTTACGTATCTGTTAGGCCTAGTCAAGCATGTAACAGATTTGAGGTGTTGAGTCCTAGCAATAGGGTAGATAAGGTAGTGATGCCAGAATAAAGCATCTTTGTGGAGACAGAAGTGTTGTAAACAGGCCAAGAGATGGACTAAGCACGTGCAGAAGAAAAGTTCAACTAAAGGGCACATGACAGAAGTTTCTACAATTATCAGATGACCCCTGAAGATAACCCGTATGCATGCAAAAAAGACATTTAAATGTATTAATGAGTATTTGGAAATTTAATGAATGTGTTAATAATTTCTTGGAAAAGTAATGAATATGCATGTTCTGCTAGTATAAAGCTTTTGTAGAGAGATGAGTTGGTATGCACGATAGGTGGGACGATCCCCCGTGCATCCGGCACTGCAATGAAGAATGCCGGCTTCTTCAGACTACACCGGCGTGCCGAAGTTCATTCCCGATTCCGGTGACTATCTCTGTGATAAGATATTATCTGTTTTCATCTGACTAGGCAAGAGCATGGTTCTGCAAATAAACTACTGAGGTGAACATCCTGAATATGTGGAGTAGGCCTTTTGAAGTCAGTAAGGTTTAGACTGGTCATCTTTAAGTTTAAAAGTAGGCAGGTACTTGTGTCAGGGTCAAAGGGACACATCAGGCCTTCAGGATGACATCTCTCTAAACTACTGCCCTCCTGCCATCAGACAATACACGGCTCAACTGTTTTCCTCCAGAGAGCCTGGGTTCACAGAATCACAGAATGTCAGGGATTGGAAGGGACCTCGAAAGATCATTTAGTCCAATCCCCCTGCCGGAGCAGGAACACCTAGATGAGTTCACACAGGAAGGCGTCCAGGCGGGTCTTGAATGTCTCCAGAGAAGGAGACTCCACAACCTCCCTGGGCAGCCTGTCCCAGTGCTCTGTTACTCTCACAGTAAAGAAGTTCCTTCTCAAATTTAAGCAGAACCTCCTGTGTTCCAGCTTACACCCACTGCCCCTTGTCCTATCATTGGACATCACTGTGAAGAGCCTGGCCCCATCCTCCTGACACTCACCCTTCAAATATTTATAAACATTAATGAGGTCCCCCCTCAGCCTCCTCTTCTCCAAGCTAAAGAGGTTGCTTGTACGCCGCTCAGAAATAAGCAGCGCTGTATTTTATACACAGCCAATTGTAAGCAGCCAAAGCACCACGCCACTGCATTGGGGATGATACAAGTGAATGGTGTACAAGTGTCCAGCCACCAGTGCCAGGTCTGTGCTGTGCTGGGGTTCGCCTGTGTGAGAGGAGATTTATCGGTAGAGCATGTCCAGCTGGATCTCGAAGCTGGATCTGCCATGCTCAGCAAGCGGTACGAAAGGATGTGGCACATGCCAAGTCCTGGTCCCCAGCCTGCCAGTACACTGCCCCATTACCCCAGCCTTCAATTCACTCCAAATCACACTGTCACCCAGGTTTGCTTTCAGTTGGGCTCTTTTTGTTTTTTGCTCCTGATGTATGGATGCACACATAGCAGAAGAGAAGCCAAATTACACAAAAGTGTCTTGCTCTGATATATTGAGCAGTTAGTTACCATCAGCCCCCAGAGCAAAATAATACCTGGGCTGAGAATAGCGTCAGGGCTTGTTGCACAGCAGCTGAAACTGTGCCTGCAACTGCAAGTGTGATTTAAGTCTCTCTTGTTCACATACAACTTTTGGGTACTTCATCCCTTGGCTATTCCCAGATAGGCTGATAAATTTTTTGCTTTGCCATTTACTGTAAGAAAGGATTACACCATGTTGGGTTGGAGAAAGCCTCTCCTGTTGGGGGGCGGGGGGGGGGGAAATGACTGCAAGCCTATCATAAGGCAGAGATGCTGTTAGAAAAGTGAAGGATATTCCTGTAGTTTCTTAGTACCTAGCTGCAATAAATTTTTATGAGTGTTTGGAGGAAACAGGCTAAGCAGCAGGTTCAGTGGTTTGGAGAGCTGCACAGCATTTGCACTGGCAAATCTTTGTTTTATCCATCCTGACAGGTTCTGCCCTGTTATACAGGTATTTACTTTTCTGATGCAATATCATTACTCATTGTCAGGTCATCAGCATTCCTAGTCTTCCAAAGTATTTTTGTATCTGCCAAAGGTTCCCACCGGACCTCTAGGCCTATAGGATGCTATATAAGTTCCTTTAATGGAGCATGTAGTGCTGAACTGTGCTCTGCTGCAACTTTACCACCCAGAGGAAGACATATAAGGAAGGAAGTGATCCCAGGAGTTATGGCTTAAGGACACCACAAGACTTGTATTAAAAATCACCTCTAGTAATAATATGTCTTAAACCATCATAACAAAATAAACTAGTATTTTATTTAAACAAAAGCTTTTTTCCTTTCACTGTTCACTTAGGAAAGGCTGATCAATTAATTCTGTTAATAAGATGGTAAGTCATCCTGTTATCGTACTGCACATGCTATACTGTCTTCAGTCTAAAAGCTTCATATGTATTTACAAATCAAAAGCTCTTCTCTCCTCTAGGTTAAGCAAATCCCACTGAATCCATTTTATTTTTAGGGGAATGATGACTAAGGTTATTTGCCCAAGGCCAAATTTAAAATTCTGTATGAGGATCCTGGTAAAGTAAGGTACAACAGGTAAAAACAGGTAAAGACACCATCAGGAGACTCAAACCTATGCCATCCTCCAGCTGAGAACAGCTGGGGTACAGTGTGCGCTGGCCACATGTCCTCCTTTGCTTTGCTGTTCAGCTCAATATGAGTCACCTTTCTTTTCCTTTGGGTGAGTGAACGTTTCCCTTTTTCTTTTTCTAAAAGGTGGTAGAGCACTTTCAAGAAATGTTAAAAATTAAATGGAATCAGGTTCATTTATTATTTTGTGAGAATCATACTTCTCTCTAGAAGTTAAAATTATTGATGCAACAAAAAGTCCCAATGATAGGAATTGCTGTCCCAGAGGCTGGGAACCCCAGCATCACACAGGGTTGCTTATGCCATACCGCAGGCACGCCGCAATGCTCTTGTGCTGCCCTGCTTTGCCAAAGGTTAAGGCATCAAAGCTAGATCCATGCTAAATGATTTGAAGTGAAACAGGCCCTTTATTTCCAGACCATCTCAAGGGCTTTGGAAAGTGGGAGGAAACAAAATGACAGTTAATGGATCTAGGAGCGCCTGACCTCAGGATAAGGTTAAGTGGTGTAATAATCCCCATGCTGAACTTGGTGCTGTATAGCAGCTTCCCTAACGTGCTTGGTGGCAAGGTGAACCACGCTGAGCAAGCCTCACAGATTTTTCTGCCCATACTACTTAGAGCAAAGTTTGGGATTCTGTTAAACATGGGAACCCTTCCCTAAAACGTTTTTCCTTTTTATTCATTAAAGACTAATTTCCTCCATGTCACACTCACTGATAACCTTGCCATATTTCTCACTCACTTCTGTGCACTGTCCTTTCTTTAGTGCTCTGATATTTGCCTCCAAAGCTGCTTTTCAGAGACAAAATTTAATGGAGGGTGCCAACATTGACATACACATACCATGGAAGCTCTCTTTTTGAGAATGTACTTTTGTTTTATCATGTTTTCTAAATCTAAGGAATTTCTTAGTTAGATTATCGGCTTTCCTTTTTGAGAGTCAAAAAAGTTAATGCATGAGTTCTCTTTGTTTGGCTTTGTTGTTAGGGAAGGGAATGGTCTGGCTGAATAACTGTTTCTTCTCAGAAATGTTGGATGGGCATATCAGTCAGATTTTTTTTTTCTTCTTTGAAAGAAAGATAAAACTAGCTAATTAAGTGCAGAGTTTCTCTGGGCAATGGCCTCTTTATGCTTGTTCTTAAGACCAGCATAGGCAGTGTTATTCACAAACTTCATTAAGGAAAATGTTTTAAGGTATTTCTCTCAGAGATACTACATATATCTTCCCAGTGCAGGAAAAAATAGCTGCACTAAATTTGGAATTCCTCTGAAATAAGAAAGAGATTCTCAGCTAAGAGAAGAATCCACAAGGATTTATTCCCTGATGACTTGGGAATTATTAGTTTCCAACATGTCCCAGCTCAACCCAGCCATACTCTCGGTACACCATTGGGTTGGAGAAGCTCTTTACCTTGCAAGAATAACACCAACTTACTCTCATTGACACACAATGGTATTTCAATATATAGAGAAGCAAGAGCCATCTGATTAAAAAAGCCCAAACAATTAATAGAGGTAAGAAAGCTTATTGTGCTGAAGATAAAAAGTGAAAGAAACTCTACTTGTGTCTCATGCAGAGCTCTTCTCTAAGCAAGATGACAGATTTAGTCATAAACCTAACTGAAAGTAGCTACATTGAAATACTAAATGCTATCTGAATATCCAACCTAAAATTTCAGAAGATCTGGATATGGAGCTGATAGCAGGATCAGTCAAAAGAAACACTGGGATAGGAGACCAACATTTGGTATGTTGACAAGTAAGGAATTTCATCTGAGTTAGGAAAAGCAGGTGGAACTTGAATAGCAGGCTACATGACCAAGTAGATTGTCAAGAAAAATGGAAAAGAATTGAAAACAGAAAGGATAAAAATAATCCTTCTAAGAAAGTTACTAATCTCCTAGACAGGATGAAAAGGTTACTGAGAAATCATTTTGGAAATAGTGGCAGCCACAATCAAAAAGTCTAACCATATTCATAACAAAAGAATGCAGATATTCTGCTCTGACTTGTCCATGGGATGCACAAGTAAGAAGAGAAGCACAATCAGAAGTTTGAGAGAGATTTACACAATAACTCCTCCTTTTAAATTTAAGTGCTCGTATGAGTGAAGGAAACGAGGGAGGGGATAGTTGTTTATGACACAAGCATTAAAGATAACATGGTTTTCTTTTGTTTACATTCAGAAAAGACATCTGAATAATCTGTCATGTCAGCCAATTGTTCCAGAGAACTTATTCATCTTTCCTAAAGAAGTCATGTGTGATTGATCTGTGAAACAACTGCTGAGTTATGATCCCACAAATAACATGGCATTTCTGTCCGTTAATGCTCTCCAGCAAGCCTAGCCTTTTCTTTAATTTAGCCCAAGTTGTCAATGCTCATGCTTTCAGCTCTGCAAGTCCTTTGTGTGGCCCATTGAGTTGGCCAAGGGAATCACTGTATAAATACACTTAAAGAATTTTGTGTCAAGGGATCTTCTCTTCTATTTAAGACTCCAAAGGTCAACATAGCTTCAGTTTGGTTGAGTTCCCTGAACTGAGGAGGAACACAATAGTGCAAAGAAATCACACTCATCCCAACCCACAAGATGGTTAATAATTGAGGTGCTAATGCATGATCACTAGGCTTTCAGATTGACACAGCAGTCTGGGAGGAGAAAAAAAAAGATTTTGTGTCCTTGATGTCTCCATTTTATGATACCATAAGACCTAGGAGGAGCTCACCACTCTGAACCCATTCTCAGTGTTCATTACAATAACCACGCTTTCTGACCAGATACCTGAGCAACCTTAACTCTATTCTTCTAGAAAAGCAGTCACAAAACCCACTGATTTTATCTCACCTTCTGTATCAGAGATACAGAAAAATGTAATACCCTTTTCTGTTGAAATAGTTTTAAACACTTTGCCATTTAAACATATAAGCATGTAAATATGCTAAATCAAAGATGCATAGAGATAAGAGAACACTTTTTAGAAAATCACAAAGTGAAAAACGTAATAAAAGGAAGCATAAATCTGATTTAAAAATCAAAGGTGCTGAAAATATAACAAACTGGATTAATCTATTCTTACTTCTAAGGACCCTGGTTTTAAGTTCTGAAGCATTATATATCACTAGCAGGGAAAAAAAAAAAGGTGAAAGAAATAGATTCAGAGTTTTAATAAAACAATAAGAAGTGTATCAGAAAGGATAATGAAACACTGGAAATTATTTACGGTGTAATGGATCACTCTATATATCTTTACAGGAAGAAAATATCCAAATTACCTCAGCTTTAATAATCATATTCCCAGTGACTGCAGATAAGGAACTTTAAAATGTATGTATAAGACTGGAAATGGTTATAAAAGATCAGAGGCTTTCAAAATTCACTGTGTACCAGGTCTAGTGAGTCTAATGCCAAGAGTAATACATGAAATCTGACCTGATAGTTTCACAATTTTCCTTTGTTTGAGGAGATCCCCATGCAATGAAAATATACAGCACCGTGCCAAAACTGAAAGAAACAGCTAGTGGAAAGGACTCTGAGGTAACAACCACCAGTCAGTTTCTCACTGGCAAAGTATAAAAAGAAGATGAAGAATTAATTACATTAAGAAATCCCAAGGAACATGGTTTAGATTAAAGGACGGTCTTTTTAAGCAGTCAGCTGGAAGGCTGATGTAACACTATTCATCCAGATGTCTGGAAAGTATTTCACAAACTCTAATTTTGGAGAGGGCTTCTAAAGGCTGTTGGTCTTCCAGTGCTCTGTGCCATCTCTAATTTATCTTAAGTATAAAACAGCAAAAATAATAGAAACTACAGCTTTTTAAAGAAATACAATAAAACATACGATATTATGGTCCAAATCCTGTAGATCCAGATTCTATAGTAGGTTGGCAGGTCCCCTTCTACCTGTAAGCAATAACATGAAAATAAAAGACAATCTGACAAAACTCAGCAGGTGTAATTCAGTCCCTTGGCTCATATTGGCTACATGTGAGCACTGCACAGAGTAGGAAATTGCTATACTGCAGTCTTGAAGTTCAGACCTAGTTGTGTGGTTTATCACTAAAAATCTAGTTCTATATTACGCTCTGGCTAGTGATTTTTAGCAAGACTCCACACCTGGTAACAGGTCTTTCTTATTTTGGTGCTTCAGCTCACCTCCACTGGCACTTTCTGATATATTCAGAGCTTGCCTGTAATCACTAAACATTACCACACGAAGGGATTACTTCAGGAAGGTCTCAAGTAAAGGAGTAAGAATGTCAGAAATATGTTTCTGAAAATGGTGGCCTCCCTTCCTTGTGAGCTTATGACAACCGTAAGGTAGAGCAGGTTTGTTTCTGCTCTCTGTCTTGTTCCAGCAAGTACTACAGCAACTGTTCCCAAATGTGCTCTGTTCTCCATGTAGGAAAAATTAGGAGGAAAACAGTTGTGATCTTGACCTCTCCACAATGTATTAATTCAATATTGCACAAGTCAAAGGAAATGTCTGTGTCCTTGGACGTGACCCGTTCTGCTAGCAATACCCAAGTGACTTAAAGTGATAGATGAGGAAAAAAATGTCTTGCAGTGTTAACATTTGTACAGTTGTACAGTAAAGATCAGAAGGGGCTCAGAGCTTGAGAAATTAAGTTCTGCTGCCTGATCAGGCTCAGCTTGGGATGAAGCTGGAGGACCATCCCTGGAGCAGATGTGCAAAGAGGAGGTGGTAGGAGAGGGCAGCAGCACGGAGTCAGAATGAAGCAGTGAGTGATGGGGAGGAGGAAGATGGATGAGGAAGCAGGAAGAGGAGGGGAGGAATGAAGGGGAAAGAGGAGATTTTGCCAACAAGTTTTGGTATAGAAACATTAGCAATCTCTGAGCCTGTGTTTGGGCCAAATTGTGGGCCAGTGCTCTGAGGTTCTGTTCATTAGTTTTGCAACTTCTTACTAAAATTCTGTCTTTTGATTGACAAGGAGCTTGAGCACTTTAAGTTGAAAGGTGAGTTTCCTCTTCTCTCAAACAGTAACAAACCCTGCTTATGGGTGCCAGTTCAGCTTTGAAACAGTGACAAACCAGCTCTGACTGCTTATGTTCTCCATGCTACATTTTCCTGCAGTGAGCAGAGTCCACTCTTCCTCTCAGAGCCCTTTTCAAATGATTTCTCTTCCTTCTTCCTCTATGTTCAAGGTATCAGGCCAGACCCAGAGCCAGGTTCTGCAAGGAGAAACGCTTAATGTTGCTTTTCCCCTGCCTGCTCCCCCTTTCTGACGTTAGGCATTTGTGTGTATGTTTTCTGATCATCTCTCAAAGACTCTCTCTCTCTCATTGTCTGGAAAAGGTGTTACCGAATGGCAATACCCCAGTGAGACAGTTTCTCCTTCACTGTCCACATTTCATTGTCACAAGTGCAAGATGGGATGAGGGATGACTCTCATGTTAATGAAAGAGAGCAAAGTTTCCATTGACTTCACCGGGGTCAAAACTTCACCCTCAGGGACCTATTGGTAGAAATGGGAGGGAATTTCCATTTTCACAGAGAATGTGCAAGCCCTTAATTGTGCTTAAAACCTCAAATATTTTCTTCACAGGGCAAAGTCCTCATCTTATTTCAGATGAATGTAGTGGCTGAGTGTCATCTGCTGCTTGAAAACCTTTAGAAGTTACTTAAAACTAAAGCAGGCATAAAAGAGAAGCAGGGTGGGAAAGGGTTGTTTGCTATTAAAACCAACACAAACCAAGCTGGGCTTTTTGTCTATTCCCTTCCCCCATTTTGTTCACACAGCCCTCCTCACCCTTCAGACAGCCTTAGAATGCTAAATTTTTTAATCACTTGGAGAATGAAAACTTGCAGAAATCAACTGAAATATTATTTTAAACCTTGTTTAATGAGCCTGGATCCACACCTATAAATAAATCCCTAATCTTTCCCTTAACTTCCGAGAATGGTAGATTCCACACCCTATACAACCTGATACATTTGAATTCAAAACAAATATTTGAAACTACTTTTTAAAAGGGTTGTCTTAATACTAACTGGCAGGCTGTTTTTATGAAGAAATGGTTTTTAAATGAAAGCCTAATTGTCCTCTTTTCACAGATGTTTAGGATTTCTCTTCACATAGCAGCAGATGATATGGATGCTCAGAATGATTCAGTGAAATGAGACTGTAATGATAAAGCTCAGATCAACTTTATTCTTTGTTATACTTTCCACCATATTCTGAACTTTAAGGCATTTAATTAGTCTGTTTTTCTCAGGGGTAAAATCTATATGCATGTAACCCCAGTTAGCACTAATAACAATGTGAAAACCTTCACACATCAAAGATGTGACCACGTGCTTTTGTCTCCCTAATGGTTTGAGAGAAAGTCTTGATAAATCAGTGTGGGTTGTGGGTTTTTTTTCCCCCTTTCCTAAGTTTTGTTGCCTTGATTAGATAAAAAATAATAGGGGGCTGTCAATCTGTTTTCTTTTCAGGTCTTCTCTGTCTCTTTCTAAATTAGTTACAGCCTGCTTTTTGTAGCTTTATAGCCAGCCTGACCTAATTTAATTACCATGACTTGTGTGGCTTAAAGATAAATAGTTTTATTCAGTCTGCCTACTTTTGTATAAGTTTTCCCTTTCACACATCTCTCTATATTTTGGCATTCAGAATTCTTCTCCTCTGTTCTTCAGTAGGTTAACACAAGGTTAGTTTTATAGCATTGTCTATATTTTCACAAAAAGGCCTTTGATGCAGTTCTGCTTAGTCCCTGCTTCGCTATATCTATGTGCTGCCAGTCTGTAGGCCTTTGTGAGACACAAAAGAACATTAGCTGGGTCTCAGGAACATCAGATGGAAAATACATCTTCATGCCCATTGTGAAGTAGATATCCTTAAAGAATCAAAGCTCGTTCCTATACTGGCTACTATCTAAGATTTTTTTCTTATTTGAGGAAAATATTTCAGAAATCAAAGCTTGAGACACTGCAGAGATGGGAAGACTGGAAGGGCTGGCGTGGTGCAGATGGACTGATTACCACTCGATTCTTGTAAAAACACTTGACAAGGAAGTATACATCTCCTGCTTATCACAGGTGATATTTTTGTTCATTCCAGGTTTAAAGGGCAAATGAAGAATAGTAAAGCTTCCAGGTTAATGATCAGGCCTTCATCAGTAATAATGAGCTTAATAATAATAATAATTAAAAAAACTACCCCAAGACACTACTCTGCTTGTAGGTTTTTTGTTCAAAGGACCCTTTGAAATTATATGATAGGGTGAGATATGTGCTGTGCTTGAGAACAAGAAATAAACTTGTAAAATCAGACCTGTGCTCTTAATAAACATGACTTCCCCGTAGGTGCTGCAGGAATACTTCGCCTGCAATGGAAAACTTCTGTCTTAAAACAAGCTGCCCCAGGATGGCACTTGCATATAACATCTGACAGCAAATGTATTTAAATAAAAACCTGCATGTGTTGAGCTATCCAGAAACCCAAGGAAAATTTTGCCTCTCCTTTACAAAGGTGATTCAGAAAAATGACACTGGCAAAGGGAAGGTGAAGAATGCATTTAAATGCCATTTCACTTTTGAACCATTTCAATCTATTTCTACAAATCTACAAAAAGATGTTTTGTTCTGCAGATGAATCAAAAGGGCTATCATTAAACCAAGTTCCAGAGGAACTACGTAAACAGAACCTGAAAATAAACACAGACAGTCTTTGTGCACATGCCAGAAATGAACATGCTAGAGATATAAAGTAGAAACAGTATTTCCATGTGTTAAAACCTACAGCAAGGAAAGAGTCCAGTGATACTTCCATGCTTGGAAAATGGAGAGGTGACTAATTTATTTTCAGTCACCATTAACTAGAAAACCCTAAGGAAGAAATGAAGGGGTAAACAAAGGAAAATGCATGTGATTTCTGTGTATACTAAACAACCTAACAGTGCAGGGATGGATTTTTCATAAACATTCACTGGTGCCCTGCCTCAGCTCTTCTTAAAACCTGTGACTGGCTTCAATAAGCAGAGTTTGATTATTAGTCACTTCTTTTGAAAAAAATCACTGAATACCTTACCTTTATCTAATTCTTCCCTTCACAAACAGTACCAAACTCACTAAAAAGCAGGCACCTCTGAAGTGCAATGCTACATCCACTCAGAAAACAAGCTGCTATGACTCTGGAAAGAGACTGGCTGAGGTCACTGGGGCAAACTCCTACTGTTGTTTTTGTTGGGTTTAAAAAAAGTCCTGCTGAGAAGATAAGGTTCTAAAGGCTCCTCAGATAGATGGAGACACATGGGAAACTTTATGGCACACTATTAATCTTACTTAGAAAGATGAAGTGTTGATGCAACCTTGATGAAATGTGAAGCTGCCAATTGGAAGGGGAAAAAGGAGAAGACCAGAGTGTTTCAAATACAGCACTTTCATCACCAAAGTACACCTATCACACCGAGACTCTCTTTTCACCAAGAGAAAAATGCTGATTTTGATTTCTAATGTATGGTGTTGCTCATCTGAATTAAGCTGTTTGCAGTTGCCCAATCCCACCTCCTCTCATAAAAGATTTATCAGAGCGGATCTCTCTTTATGAGCCTGGAAATCATGTTGCTTGGCCTTCTGCTGAGCTAGCACAAGTGTTGCTGGTAACAGGTCAGCTGTAGGCAGCATTTTGTTTATTCTCCATCAGGGAAGATAACTAAAAATAAATATGTCCACATTCATGTCTAGATAGTGATGAACAAGATGTCCATAAATTGGAGAGACTTCCCAGGCATTTCTTTCCCTCTTAAGTCACAGATCAAACAAGAACCTTCACTTGATGGACTTCTAGTACTGTCTCAAAATTGCTGCAGCCATGCAATACCACTGACCAATCTGATAGAGACTCACTCCACAGATCTGCGATTTTTGGCTTTTGGGGGTGTTTGCATGTTTTTAAAGAATATCTAAAAGCATAAAGATGACTGTCCTGGTTTTTAGCTGAGAAAGAGTTAGGTTTCTTTTCAGTAGCTAGAACAGTGCTGTGTTTTGGTTTCTGCCTGGGACTTGTTATGAGAGAGACACTGATAACACACCCGTGTTTGCATTTGTGTCACTGGGAGTGAAGGACTTTGTGTTCTGTCAGTCTGCAAGTGCAAGATCTGAGGGGGTGAGGAATGTTGAAATTAATGAGCTCAATTGGCATTTCGATATGCCAATTCCCTATCATATCACGTCACGTCATGCCCAGTATATTAGTGAGGGGCTCTTCCTCTTTTGGCTCTCTCTGGCTTTTACTTGGGCTCCCGCTCTTCCAGGATTGCGGTTTTGGTTTAGGATCATTATCTGGGAGCGGGCCAGGCTTGGTCGGTGGGTGGTGAACAACTGCATTTGGTATCACTCATTTGCATATTTTATTACTACTATTATTATCATCATTATTATTTTAATATCAGTATTATTTTAAGTTTTATTTTATTTCTATTATTAAGTAAGTTGTTCTTATCTCAACCTACGAGTCTCCTCACCCTTGCCCCCAATCCTCTCCCCTGTCCCTTTGGTGGGGGGGAGTGAGCGAATGGTTGTGTTTGGCTGCCAGCCAACTGCTAGCCAAGTGAAACCACCACACTGACATAAAGACTGAACTAATTGTGCTGGCTCACTTAACCAAAATGCAATTGTATTCTGTGCCCGATCCAGATGACATTTGCACCACTGTGTGCATCAGCAAAGGTTTTGTATTAACAGTTATGGAATCACAGCCTGAAACTACAAAAAGTAAGAAGTAATTTACTTCCTTCATCTTTGTAGGACTAAGTCACTTGATATACCTCTGGCCAGCAGGCCTGTGGAATTTATTTTCAGACTTAGTCTGAGTCTGATTAATAATGATCTTATGCTCTAAATGCTAAAAATAAAATATGAAAACCCCCTAACTTTTCTACAGATTACTTTAAACTGTGACATAAGCAGGTAAAAGATCTCCAGTAACATAACTTTGTATTATGAAAATGCCTTCAAGCTCTCCAAGGATACAAATGCTTTACACAGAGATATGTCCCCTGTGCACTCATCCGTGAAGCTCATGCCAAGAGCATGGACAAATCCTTCTACTACTCTGTTGGACACTTTAAAATACAGAAAGCAAGTAATCAGCTTATACAACTACAAGATCCTACTTAAGAGAATGCATTGTGATGTTGCTTCCTCTCTGTCAAAAGGGAGAAAGGTTGACCAGGAAAACGTGCATGATAATAATTATTTTTTAAAACCTACTAAATTTCTGTTACATGCCTGTAATCACTGCATTGTTTTTATCATCTCACCTACAACATTCAGATGGATGTTAGTATCATTGTACAAAGACTATCTCCATATAAATACATAAAGTTTTGCCTACGAACACTGAATAAGTTTTGCAGTAGTTCGAAAATAATTCTGTTGAAGCTTACTGCAGTTTTTAATACAAATGTAGATACATAATTTAGAAGTGTCATTTCATGCTTTATCTTGACACTGCTAGAAGAGCCTCCAGCCCTTTTTAAAAAAGGCATCTACTTGGGTTTAGAAAGAGTATATTTGAGGTCATTAGCAAAGGAAATTGCTGCCATTAATTCTGACCTACCACAGGTTTTAAAAGAAAGAACAAACCGTGAAACTTAAAAGAAAAGCCAACAAATGTGTTTTATGAATCCATGTACAATATTTTGGTTACAATGAAATAAAATGCTGATATGTGCCAGATACCCTGAAGTTGCTCTCCTGTGACTAATTCTTCTGAGCTAGTTTTTAAATTAATCTCCCAGTGCTTGGCCTCTTCCCACCCTTGTTATTAAACTAACAAAAGCAGTTCATACCAACCACATTATAAACAAAGAAATAAAATAAAAACTCTTTCAAGCATTTGCTTCACCCTGTTGGATAGTTTTACTTAAAATCATATTAATGTTGTATTAAATAAAATTCCATACATAAAATTTTATTTCAATATATAAAATATTTTGTTCCCAAATGTGATACTCAAATGTATCACAAATGCCCCTTGTTTGGGCATTGTTGGTCTATTTATCTGAAGAGAATAATCCTAAACAACTTACATGAAACTAATCTGAATAGTTGCAAAGTTCACAGGAAGCTGATTTTGCTTCAGAACAGATTACAGCATTTCTGTAGGTGCAAAAAACCCCACAAACTAAATCCTTCATTTGAACTTTTCAAGAAATATTGCAATCCTGAGCAAAATCATGATCAATGCATTTTGTAGTGTTCAAAACTTCAGGGCCTGAGCCCGTATTTCTCACATAAATAGGTTCACCTGCAAAGGAAGATTTCAGAGAAACCCAGTCTGAAACATCTGATTGGTCCAGCCAGGCTTTCCCACTGTCTTTTTTATATTTAATGATCTTTATTTGGAACTTCTCTTTGACTGAACTGGTCTATAATTTCAGAGTGCCAACTTATGAATACAAACAGACCAGAGTTGGACAGTTGAGGCAGCTGCTATCCTTGCCCTACCTCTTTTGTGTGTGCCACTGCCTCTGGGGAAGGAAAAGGTGAGCCAGAAGGGACAGGTAAGCAGCTCCTGAATGGCTCAAGTCCAGTTTACTACGGTAACTTACATCTACAGTTCTGATAATAAAAAAAATTAACACTGTATGGTAAAGAAGGCATCAGCAGTGGTTAAGAACAGCAGAAGCCAGTACACAGAAAATAGGATAGGAAAGATGTGTGGGACATGGAAGTCTGTGCTGAAGCACTGGAATGAGAGTAACTGGCCTCCTTGAGAGGCTCTTCTGACAAAGGCAAGGTGTTCTAGACAACCCTGACTGAACACATCTGCTCTTCTTTCTAGGAAGGTATAAATCTGCTTCTTTTATCTGTCTGGAGCATTTAGATTTTAGATGTTTCACAAAAAGCTACCTCTTCCAGTATGAGAGTGCAATGCTCCTTCATCTCAGTTGGTGTCTATCTATAGATATTTTCATTTTCCCAAAAGTAATATAAGAAAAGCAACCACAGACGAATTTTAGAAAAAGTCATTCCTTATTTATATATCTTTGTTATATCCTGTACAAAAATTATGTCAGAATGAGATATGCCATGAGATAAATTCCATGCCATGCTCAATTCACTGATCTGTATGTGGATCAAACACTGACTGCATTGGGCAGAAGTGCACATCTGACCACTACTGCCCCCAGATTCAAGAAAATAAAGGGTAGAATATGGCATGGATTCCCCTGCTCTGACCATGCACAAAAAACAGCTGATATTTTGAGGTTCTGAGGTTACAATATGTGGCTCTTCTAAAGTGCAGACTGCAACCTTGAGGGGTTTGTTTTGGTTTGGTTTTCAACTGAGATCTGACATGCATTACATGTGAACATTTGGAAGTCATATTGTTCATTATGCTTTACATATAATTGCTTTAACTTTTATAGTATGCAGTCATTAAACTGACTTTCAAAATAATAGAGCACTTAACAAAACCCTTACCGACATGTGACCCAATAAAGATGAATGAGCATGGTGTCTAACTTTACAAACACTGTTTACTTTAGTGTAGATGCATACATCCCGTTTTTAAATCAGTGGTGATGCTTGCAAACGGAAAGGGTGTATAGGAAGCAGGCCACATTGTGATCTATGAACAGATATACACATATAAGTATAAATTACTTCTGGCACAGATTTATTTTACTCAAGATTCTCTGAACAGCAGGGAGAGATCTGATATGTGAAGCAGTAGGCCTCAGCCAATTAGTCTGTGACAGATAAGAACCTTTCCTTAATTTGTGCTGTTGGGTTTATATGTGGTCTGTTTCTTCGATGATTTCATGTTCCCCTCTGACTTCACTAAAATCCAATTTTTATCAGCTGAGATCCTGGCATTTTGTCCAGGTGCAGCAAAGAAATATATGTGGGCCTTGCTTCTGTCTTACGGGAAGGAATGCTTTTGTAGTTGTACTCCTCAAAAAATCTGTTAACAAGGAAATAAACTAATTTATTGCACACACAAGTGTACCCTTTCAAAGCACCACAGGGGGACTCAACCAAGTAACATCCATTAATATCTGTAACAGCAGCAAGACTCAAGTATGCTGCTTCGGAAATTTGCCTTGCCATAGTTGTGCAGAAAAGGTTCCTTTAAAAAGAGTCAAGAAAAGTTCAGAAAATCTCCTACACTGCTTTTGATATCTGTGCATTACTACACTCTCAGGGTTAACCAAAGTCAAGCCTTTTAAAGACAACATCCCCAGGGTACATAAAGACCTGTGGGGTATGTTAGATTGTTGATACAGCAAATTCACTCCATACACTCACGGTTCATGCTCCAGATAGAGGAACTTCTACAAATTTATACTACTTTTACTATTCCACCACATCAGCAAACCAGCACCTCACACTTTCTTCATTTAATGGCACAAACCCACATTTTCATTCACACCCATAGAAGAAGTCAAAGATTCCCATGTTTCTTTCCCTTGGATCTTGTGGCTCTGTATAGAAAGAACTAGGAAGGCTTCATCTTACATTATGGGAGTGGAAGGAGAAGGAAGGAAGAAAGGGAGAGCAACACTGCACATCTTCCAAGAGCTGAAGAGGAGGGATGACACTCAGGAGAAGCTGGGAGTGAAGAGCAGCTGCTTTTCCCTGGGGCAAGAGCTCTGAGGGATGGGTCTTACCTTCCACTGCTCCTCCAGTTTGGGAAAGACACCAGACCTTGCCATCCTTGGAGATTCAGTGATGGGAGAGCAGGTGGCTGTTGAGTATTAGTGGTTGTAGGTGAATCCTGAGCTTAGGAATGCCTGATAGTTGTACTTGGTCCTGAAAAGTCTCTGACCAAGAAAACCAACTCATTGGCAGGAATTGACAGGCAGGAATGTAGCCTGGTGAGCTCAGAGGCTGGGGAAAAGGCTATTCTAGTTAAGCAGCTGTTACTGACCAAGGATCTGGCTTCCACAGCCAGCAGGATTCCTCACTACTTCCGAGGTATACAGTTTCTAGTACTTAAAGTGGAATCATAGAATAATACACATTGAAATGAACCACTGGATGTCATCTAGTTCAAACACTTGCTTAAAGCATGGTCAACTTCAAAGTCAGATCAAGTTGTTCAGAGACCGTCCTGCTGAGTTTTGAGGATCTCCAAGGACAGAAATTCTCTGGCCCCTCTGGTGACCCTTCCTGTGCTGATCCATCCTCATCATGAGCATCTGAGAGATACAGATGATCTAGAAGACCTTATCTCTTACAGAAAGAAAATACTGCTGAGCAGCAGATAGCCCAGCTCCTGAGCCAGCTTGCTCCACAGTACTGGCGGTATTTCAACAAAGGGGACAGCTCTGGTGGAACTGGATGCCATCTCTTTCCACTTAGTTTGGTCAGTGAGGACTGAGACAGGAAGATTCAGAATCACTCAAAATAGACATGAGTGAGGACTCCATAGTCCCATTTTACATGGTCATGTGGTTATACAAGGAAGTATCACTAGACTCAAATGACCTCACCAGGTATGTTTGCAGAAGATCATTCCTCCTCTTGCCCTCTTCTACTTGTTTTCCACACAAAGCAAGCCATGCGTGTTGGGTGGCTGGAGGACAGTCCTCTGAATGCTATAGAGATTACTGGCTCCACAGATGGAAGCAGCCTCAGTGACATGGTATAGAAAATGCTAGACAAAATGTTCTAGGAAGCAAGAACTACTTTCTCATATATTTCTATCATAAATTAAAAATTAAAAGCCCTAGTGGGGAAAAATAAAAGATTTACAGTTCTTGGTACAGTAGAGAAATAATTATTTTGGAAGCTTTACAGGAGGGATTTTTTCTTTCTTTTGTTGTTAACTTGATTTATTTGTATCTATCCTTGGAAGTCTCAGTCAAACTTCACACAAAAATTATTTCCAACAAAAGAGGTTCAAGCTTCTGGATAGAAAACAAGTAAAACTCAGATTCAAATTACTCCTTTACTTCTGTGACCTGGGGCAACTACTGCTGCCTTTTAAAATATGCGTACTTCTCCTGTCCCTGGTGATTGTTATTAATACAGTTTAGGGGAAAGTGGTGATAAAGATCAATCCCCTACCCAGAAAAGAAACATTAACTGCTTCTTTCATGTCTTCCACAGTGAGTGAGCAGCTACAGTTTCAAATGATCCCCAGATGTTTACTACTTTTTGTGCTCAAAAGCAGTTTAGGTTTTCTCCAGAGCAGCTGTGCCATGTTGGGTACTTCTGGTTAGTCTGCAGACTTCAACCTCTTGTCCTCTGAAGAAAATGTAAAGGTCAGACTGAAAGCCTGTGTGGTGTAGAAGTCCCCAGTGAAAAATAAACCAAGGATGGTCTCTTACCATTGGCCAACTTAAGCTATGCCTCTGCATGCTAAACAAAATATTCAAGGAATTCTTACAGAGATGGGTATGTGAACATTACAGGCTTTTCACTTAATTACAGAAAGGTTTAATGATTCCAGTAAAAGAATAATCACTGAGGCCTCTCACAAAAACTATGCAATTTTTCTGGTTCTTTACAGCAGCGTTTTCCTATTTCTTTATTCGTACTCAGTCAGAGCTCGACTTCTCCTCCCTAATTCCTCCTGTCTGGAGTCCCTTCTTGATGTGGGCACAGTTTTCTGCCACTTTGGGCATTACTGGGATCCACGTTCACTGTGTGCCCCAGCTTGACTCCCTGTGATCAGGCCCACTTTCTCCTTCTGAGCTGAAATAGCTGGGGAGAGGGTGACAGGGCTGACTGGTTAGAGAGTAGCTGCACTCCAGAGGCAGAAAGGCATTTTCTTAAAAGTGGGAATTCATGATATTTGCCTAACCTCAGGCTTGTGAATCACAATGTTGGACAATGCCAGCAAGCCACTGATAACAGCTGAGGAGCTAACTCAAACTTCAGTGGACTTTTTCAAAGCTTATAGCCTGCTTCCAGAATCTCTGGTTATGCAGCTACGATAATGACATGGATGGAAGTATAAAGAGATTAGTACTGTTCAAATAGATTTCAGGGCCAGTGTGGCATAATGTGGATTTGGAATGAGGTGGTATCTGTTAAATATCTGTTATGCATTTGGAATCAGGAGATACCTATTATTGTTCTATTATTCTTGGTCTGGCATATAGTCACATAATGTGACCTGGGTAAGTTCACTCTTTTCCATGCCTCTGAGCTAAGATCCAGAAAAATGGAGCAGATCAAACATCCTACTTATCTTTAAAAAAGGAGGGAGGGAAAAGGCATCTCAGGAAATTATAGTGCAGATAACCTAATTTGACTATCTGGGAAAACATCTGGAAAAATTATTACAATCAATTTACAGGCACCTACAGCACTGTAAGCTGAAAAGCAAAGATTTATCAAAACCAAATGCTTACCTAGCTTAGTTTCCTTCACTTACAGCTGGCCTGGTGAAAAGTTTATAATGTAATTTTGCATGGCATAACAAAGGTTTTGACACAGTCCAATACACAAGTCCAAAAAGCATACTGGGAAAGATGGTCAAGATTAAACAACATACACACAGTTGTTAGAGGAAAGATATATTCAGAAACTTGTTATCAGTAGTTCATCTGCATACAAAGAGGTACTAAACAGGAGAGTCTACCTTGTGTACATGGTGTACATATGACAATATAGTATTTTACAATAGTAGCAAACAGTAATTACAATATTAACATTAATAAACATGGGGACAAAAATGCCTTCCAAAGCATGTCGTTTTCTGATTATTTCAAGATTATTTTCTTGAATATAAAATATATTCTTTATTGCCTTTTTTTTTCTTCTGTTTGTTTCTTCTTAGAACAAACATGGAAAAGCATAAATTAAACTTCCAAGTTTTATAGTTTACCATGTCAGCTGGTCCTGTGGTCAGTGAAAACTTACCTCCATTAAGGAAAATCCTATGTGTGATTGGCAAGTCAGGTAATCAGGAATCACAATAAGGAGGAGTGATCACAAAGTTCTGCTTTTTACATATAGATTTTCTCTAATGCCCTAGAGAGTGACTGCAGTGAGGTACTCTACTCTTACACTGTTGAAAAATGTATTGTTTTAGAGATTAAATAGTGCTTATATTAGAAAGCTATATTAGTACACAAAGAGAAGATAAGTTGGCTACTAAACCTGACCCTCATGAGCCTTTAACAATCCAGACAAAACAAAACAAAAAAATCACCTTGTCACATCACTGAAGACAAACTGAGCAGCTCATGCTGCTATCCTGAAGAGTAACGGTGGCTGCAGAACCTCTGGGCAAAGGACTCGCTTCACGCCTGGGCTGTTGTGCCCTTGGAAATGTTGACTTGCCTGCTCGGTCTCAGAAGTGATAGTGACCAGCTGGTGAAAAAAAACAGTTCTCTATTTTACATTTATATTGATTTCCTTTTACTTTTTGTTACATTATAACAGGTTACTACATCAAGTCAGCAGGGATGTCACTATAAAATTGTCAGATAAGACCCTGAGTAAACACAGGAATCAAACTTTTAAAGTATTGGTAATATATTATTAATCTTACATACACTATTTTTATATATACAATATAAATATAAAATACCTATAGCTATAGCTTATTCTATACATCTAGTATACTATATACAGTATGAACCTATTACAAGACTAAAACTATCTTATTTTTTCATCTCTCCATCACTGATCTTTCAAAAATGCTAAATAATGAGGAAGTATAGTCCACCTAAATTTGTAAACATGATGACAGCTAACAGAAAAATTAAATAGATACTAAACTTCCTCCTATGTTTTCCCATATGTGTCCAGGTAAAGACACTACGGGAAAATCAACCTCAAGCTGTTTGGCAGTGGCTGTATTCCTTGAAGAGGACACTAAACTGTTTGTATACTTGACCTTCACAATTATGGCTTCTCACCAAAAGAAGCATCAAAATCAAACATTAATTGTAGCATTTCTGTAAATCCATGAAAAATAAGGACGGATAAGTCCTCCAAGTTAGACAATGTTTATGACACTAATAGGTACTGTTACAAGTAAGAAACAGAGAAGTGTGCTATTAGGCTCAGGACACAATAAATAATAAGATTAAGAATAATAAGAACAATTTTCAATCTACTTCTCTTTCCTTTGCACTTGTCCTAATAAGTCCCTGATGATGTGAAGACTTAACTTTACTAATGCTTTGTCCCACTGGAAGCAATTAATGCTGATAAAAACAGGCACTTTCCAAGAGCTTTAAACAGGTTATTATCTGAAGAGCCTAACAATTTTGTCATTATTGTAACCAGGTGAGTAAAGACAGAAGAAGATCATGGTGTACAGGGCATTAATTTTTTTTTCACCTCCTTGGTATGCACTGTTCCTTTCCCTCTCTTCTTGTGAGGAACATTACCCAGAGGACTTAGTGCTGCATGAACAGCAGAGATGGAGAAAAAACACCCCAAATCATGGTAGGACTCAAAACCAATCTCATACCTGATATGGTGTATATAACTTAGAGGACATGATGAAAAACAAAAGCCTCTGATGCTTATTTTAGGGCAATTATTCTGATTGAGCACTCACATAACTGAGCTGGGCTCTTCTTTTTAATTAATGCAAAGATACCAATTTGCCTTAGTTAGATCAGACCATATGGAAATTAAACATTTACCTATATTGTCAAAGTATTTATTTCATGACAAATAAGCAGGCTTGAAATTGACTTCTCTGGTCATGTGCAAGGGTCAAAATTAACAGAGTTGTTAAGTCTCTGTAGGAACAGAACTAAAATGCTATCTGAAAGAACTTTGAACAGACTCCATAACTGTGCTGTGTTCTGTGAGGCTTCCACTGCCTTTACTGTGTTAGAGGAAAGCTGGCTGAATTTGGCTGCTGTTGGGAGAAATTTTGACAGATTGACTTACAGTTACATTACCTCACATACAGTCTAACTGCTGCTGCTACACACACCACAGCTTCCACATGGTAACCAGTTTCTGACAGCCCTGTGTTCTCTCCTTCCTACTGCATCAGTAGTATCATTTAGACAACACAACCGTGTGTGTTTTTAGTGTTTGCCTAAGGGGGTTTTAAATTTTAATATTACAAAAGCATCCATGGGATTTATTTTGCAGCACATGAAAAATGTTCATGTTATTATCTTTGCTGATACTGAGAAGGTAGTAGGATAGCTCTTGCACGCAACAATGTGTTCCCACAGTGGGAGCAGGAAGGTTTGAATAAGACTATTTTAACACAGCATAGCTATTCCAATCAGTAGCCTGGCTCAACATAAAGCTACTCTTTATTCTACTGCTAAAATATTACACAGGCAGACATTTAATTATTAACAGAACAGTACCTATGTCATATGTGAAACATTTTCGTCTGTTAGCATATAAATGTTAATAAATGTTGAGTTAATAATCTATTAACATTGAATTACTATTAGTCATAGGTTTGTTCAAACTGAACCATGAATTCACTTATTCAATTATTCCTGACTACATACAATTCTTCTTTTATGTCAAAATCATGTTACTTACTGATATATTTCACTCAGCTTGTCTAAAGCAGGTGGGAAGGCTCTGAAATACATAGATCACAGACAGAGGTCTTCCAATGTAAAGAGGTCAATCTTCCTTGCTGAGAAAGCTGAAAAAACAATAAAGTGCATAGTTGATTTTCTGTTTATTGGGAAAGGACACATGTGTAAGCATAAGAATTAAATACAAATTGGAATATCTCTTCCATAACCTGGAAATGGAACTGTGAAAGACACTAAAATGTCCATCTTAGAACTATGCTGACAATTTGGTATTGTGACTTGCTGAGACAAAATGGTAGAAAAGCTGGAAAGCAATTTCATTAATAATTTCCATACTGTTTCTCCTGATTGTGATTCACTTTATTTCAAGTTTCCTTTCCCCATTTCCAAGTCTTTCACCTTTTTGCTTTAGCACTTTAAAAGAAATTTTTCATTTACAGATTTACATCTCTTTCCCTCTTTTTGGCCTGTTTCATTTCCCTCCTATTTTAGCTCAGGGGAAAGCAATTTTCAAAACTAGCTGGATGGCTATAGAGGAGAAAAATGTAAACACAGGAAAAAATACATACAATAATTGCTTTTTTTTTTTTTTTACTTTATAATTGCAGAAATATCCTCAACATTTTAAGATCAATTTCATTGATGGACATCCTACTTTAAAAAGAAAGTCCACTGTCAATTATTAAAATCTTGCTCCAAAATACTGATTAGTTTAATTATTATTAATTGTGGGATCACCTGGTTAGTAGCAATACTTGCAACATCAAGGATTTCTTGAGTCCTCATGAGCTAAGCCATCTTAAAAGCAAGAACAACTTAGTCTACAGAACTGTGCAAGCCACCCAGTGAGGACATCCAGGGAAGCATAACAGAAACAAGCTTCCAGACACACACACCTCCCTAGGATTAACTGGCTTGTAAAAGCTGCCAGGCAGGAATCAACAGTCCTTTCCTGCCTCTGAGAAGACATTACACCCGTGGCTCTTTGTAGGAATTAAGATACAAGGTCTTCATCCACCCTTCTAGCAGATAAGCAACAGCACACCTTGAAGTGGCCATGACCCGAATGGGACTTAATCGCACACATATAGTTAAAAATGGATGTATGGACTTCCCAGAACAGGACCAAGTTCCAACAAAACATCATTCTGTCTGCCCATCACCAGGAAAAGTGATTACAACTCTGAGATATTATTAAAGATGATGAGCCCGTGGGGCTTTTAAAATTTTCTTTCATGTCCAAAATTATTCATTTGTCTTTTTTTAGGTGTTATTTTGTCTAGATTAGCTTGCATTTCCCATCTGAATTCTCAATGAGAATACAGCTGTAGTGTGATCTCAGCCTTTTTTTTAAAAAAAAATAAAAATTATTACTTACCACAGAATTTAAGATAGGAAATAATAGCAAGCTTATTGGGCTTGAAGACAATCCCTAGTGGTACACATTTGAACTGGGGTATAGCTGTTAATATGTCTGTGATCCAATTCCCCACAAGTCAAAGTTTGCCAGAGAGCCTACTTATTCAAAGCGAAATAATGGTTAGGGCAAATGTCCGGGGATCTGTAAAATCTACTGTTCCTAAAATTAATCTCCTTTACACTATGAAAGAAGACTATGAGAATTATACACCTGGGAAGTTGCAAACAACACTATATTACAGTTAGCTAAAATGGACCAAATTCTTTCCTCGTGCAAACTTCTGAAGCCCATGGAAATACAGAAGCAGTGGGTTTGGCCTGTAGCGTCTGATGGGTGACTGGTGTAGCAGATCTTAGGGACACTTCATGCAGCATTACTGTAACATTTAATTTTGTTATAGGTAACCAAACAGCTTTAGGAAGCTTTACAGTAAAATGACACACTTGTACCATTGCAATATTATAACTTTTTGGCATAGCCTGATCTATTTCCCTGAGTAGGTCTGAAACCATTCTGCATGCTTAGTGGCAGAGTGACTGAGTCTACAAATCGCTCCCTCACAACTATCCCCTAAAATACAAACTGGTGACAAGTGTAGACACTGTCCTGAGACTCCTCCTGATCTGTGCAAACTAAAATCAGCTTATAAGGATAACCACAAGCAGAGATGAACAGTAGTACACTCTCTTTCCCTGTTTCTCCTATTACAAACCATGGCACTTTCTTATGCACCCCTGCTGAAAGTCTTAAGCACCAAGGACACAGCTTTAGAGTGTGTGCAAAGAATCAAGAATTGTGTTGTGTGTTCTTTACACAAGATGCATGGTAGCAGAATCAAGAATTGTGTTGTGTGTTCTTTACACAAGATGCATGGTAGCAAAATAGGAGATCTGCTCTTTTGTAGTAAGATAAATTTTTAATCCATCTGTGATAACTGCATCTCATCAAACTATACTGGATTTAACATCTTTCCTAAAATGTATAGACTTCTAATTAGAAATTAGCAATTAGAAAGAGTTGGACAACATTGGTATTTCTGTTTCATTCTTTACTTTATGAAATGCTCTGGATGTAAAGCCACTTATTTATATTTCAGCCTTTCCTTCTACAAGATACATATTTTACTTTCTTAAAATACTGTTCACTTCTGAGGCTGAACAGCTACCTCAACACCTACATGAATCCTAGGATTTTAAAGGCAGACATTTTTCTTCTGTGGTGAGAAGAGTGTGATCAGCTAATACTGAGATTACACGTAGATATCAATACACACACACACGCACATAGATGGTCCATATGTTATTGTAGTGCCTTGTCACCTCCCTCAGGAACGAAGGCCCAGTTCAGTGAAAGACTGCAGATAACGTGAGCGTGACCCACAGCAACAATGCCAGAGCCTGTGCTCTAAGCAGCTGCAGTCAGACAGGACAGGAAGCAAAGCAAACAGAAAAGCATGGTGGAGATGGGCAAGAGGACTGCAAAATAAAATAAATAGGGTTTAACAGAAAGCAGGAGAGTAGAAAGCTCAGCTTGTCCTTATACAATTCAAGCTACTCTTGCAAGTGAACACGCTTTCTCCTAACAGAGATAAAGATCTCCACTGACAGTGTTTTACCTGAAACTGAAGGATAATCAGTTATTTAGGACAGAAATAAAATGAGTGCACAAAGCACTTTGCAGAAGCTCATACAATCCCCTGTAACACTTCTGGCTTACTGAACAATTTGAAATAGAAACTGAACATTTCAGCAGAAGTTAACCCAGCTCAAGAATCCATAGAATTGGCTTTTGTTTGTCACCCATAGATTATCTACTCTCATGACCCCTCCTTCCTTTCTGCACTCTCTTCTTTTACTATTATTCATCATTTGTCAGCAGCCAAGAAATTCCTCTGGGTTTCAGTGATGAAGTGCTTCATTTGGACTAATTGTTTCATTGAGTTTAAAAGAACAAAGAAAAATGTCAAAGCACATTTATTCTTTTGGATATCTGTTGCCAGTCATAATGATTTTTGGAACTGAAAATTGAAGATTTAACTTTCAAAAATATTTTAAGTCAAAGCAGCACACACTATAGATATTATAGAGACATGGTGAAGAGAGCATCAAAGCTCTTGCATTTGTGCCACTGCACATTTCACCTAAATATCACTAATTTTCACAGACTGCTTTGGCAGATCTCAGGTATGACAACACGGAATTAAGGCTCTTCATCCTCTGCTCGCTAGACAAACAAACAAGATTCAACACAGCAACGTCTGCTGGAAGTGGAGTAGAGGGTAAGAGCAGAAAAGAAAAAAAATAGGATAAACTGGCACCGGGGAACTCTAACATCAGGACACTAGAAAAGAGGCAGGAATTTGGGATTGGAAATGGAATTTCTCAGGAAATGAGAACAAAATAACACTATGTGGAACTATTAGTAGACGGGAGGATGAAATAGACATTGAGTAGGCACAGGTTGTCATAGGACTTCAGACCTGAAGTGACATACCACGGATGGGTAACTTTGCCCAATCAGCTAGCTATGCAGGCTCTTGCATTAAGCTTTAACTGAGCTGTATCATCTAAATAAATGGGAAAACAGGTTTCGCTCTCAACTTCAGTGAAACTGCACCTGCTTACTTTTCAGATGAATTTGGCACTCAGTTTCTCTTTATTTCTTCTCTTCCTGGTACAGATAATGGGACCTTTCCCATCCCGGGTAAAGGAAAACATAGATTAAAATGACTTACTGAAGAAAAAAAAACTATTAAAATTCATTAAAAATTAACTCAAATTTAAGAGAGGAGTTTTACACGGGCTATAGACAAAAAACAGACTAATAGCAGAGTAGACATTTTTAGGTATTCATTCCCAAATTGTGTTTCAGGGACAAATAACCTATGTCTCAGCCTGGTCAATCATCTCCAACTGCTCTGCTGGAAACATTAAGCTATATGTTCACTCAGTACCGTGTATTAGGGGTTGCAAGAACGGGGTTCAGGTTGAGCCTGCTTTGTCAAAAAAAACCCAACTGAAAATCACTATTTTAAAGCACACCTTTCCTTTGGCTGTACCTGCACTGCTATCCATTTAAACTGCTCTCTAGTCTCTCACTCCAGTGCCTTTGTAGCTAATAGATTAAAACTCTACTACCAAGGGAATGTATGTACCTTTTATAATGAACTTTTATGGCATTACTTCCTTATTATATCAGTACTCAACAAGAAGAATGTCAACAGCCATTTGAACTCAACCGTTTCCATGTTTCTGCATACTATACAGTTGTTAAGGGAATATAAAATAAACCTCTGTGTCATACTTAAGCTGAACTTCTTGCCACACTGACAACAAGCCACCTGTGATCCTAATTCTGTGATGTATTATAGGCTTTTGTGCAAGACTGAAAGGAGTTGGTTTGGTGCTACAGTTGATTAACCCTGAGACAAGCAGAATAAATAAAGCGAAAAAAGACTTAATTTTTACAGTTTACAATTGTGGTGTGTACCCTGTTATCATACACAGATGAAATTTAATGGCTTTTATTTATTCTTGTCCTTTATGGACAAACTAATTAATGCTATTGTGTACAGCATACTCTACTCACCCACTGTGTCCAGTCTACTGAAAAAACCTAGTTCCCATTATTGTGATGTAGCACCCTAGCATGATCTCTAGTACATTATAGCTTCAGATGATGTGTGCAGTGGAGTCTGTGGCAGCTGTTCAATCAGGATTTAGTTCATTGATGCGAGACATCAAATTGAAAGAGATTGACTTAGTGTCCTGGGTATTCTCCTAGCCATAAAATGTGACATACTTTGCCTACTTAAGTACTGCTATCTGGAGGAGTGAAAAGTTTAGGGGGAAGATATATCATTGCTCTCAGCTCTATTGTGCAATAAAACCTGTGTTCAAGTAATGGAGCCTGCATACAGCATATTTAAGCCAATATTATTTTAGTTGGAACAACTTAGAGTGTTTCTTCTTTCAATGGTCTTCAGTGTTGTCTGTGAGATTTCTTTCAAGGACATTACCAAGTGGAAAGAAGTTTACACATTATTCCACAGCTACATCTGAAAATAAAGCAGCTCAGCAGTTTGGAGATGCAGCTGGTAATAACCACAGTTACATAAATGTCTGTGTACTCTGAAAGTCAGCTGCAAAGTTTTCAGGGATATGGCCACATTTTCCCCTGTTTAGTATTTACCAACTTTCAAGATTTCTTATTTGTTGTCTGTCAAACTAATATCTAAAAACAGAAGACACTTTTAAATTGAATTGCACTGAGAATTTGCCTGTCACACTAAAGAAGAGACTTGTTCATTTGATATTTTTCTTTATATAGACCTGAAAATAAATAGTATACCTGCATTTTGTGTAATGTACTTGGGCATAGTTGTAAAATGTTGCTTCTCCTCATCTTGAAGCCAAATAGATTGTTGTTTTTGACTTAATATTTGAACAAACCTGAGGAAAAGCTCTCATACAAGAAGTTCTGTTTTTTCCTGGGAATCAAGAGTGAACCTGTCTTTCATAAACCATTCACGCTGTATAAAGACTTGAGCTCCAGCTCATGCTGTAAGGAGCAGAGAGGATTTTAACACCGTAAGATAAATGGAATGGAGCTGTCCTGGCTGTCTCTAGTAACCACAGGAAGACCTTAAATAGACACCTAGCCCTCAGATGGCCAACAGCAGATGATGTGAGTCCCATACAAGAGAAGTCCTTCTTCACTTATGTGATCAAATGAAACTCTAGTTCATGTCCCCAGTCCATTACTAATGTAGTGATGCATAGGGAGCTAACAGTTACATTTCAATGTTAGTCTGGTTTCAGGTTTATAGATAATAATGAATTAAAAATTCTTCTGATTTATTAATGCATCATTTTCTGTAAAATCTGTTCACATTTCAAAATGGATGTATGTATTAACTCTCAACTCTAATATCAAAGAAGTACCTTGCATAGGTTAAGAAACAAACAGCTGATATTGATGATGGCAGGACTGAAAAGAAATTCCAGTACTCAAGTATAAAATAATCTCTCCAGCAGCAGCCCAGCACCCTCCTTGATTCTGAGCCTGCTGTCCAGTCTGAAGATTTTTCGACAGGGCAGAAGAGGAAAGATGATTGAGTACATAAATCATCTTCTTCCCCCATAAAGTGTGCTTATTGTAAAGTAAGTTCGGTGGAGGCAGATCCTGTAACACCATGTTTTCGAAAATTATTTACTAAAAGTGCACGGCTGAAGTCCAAGACTGCAGTTCCAGACCCCATTTACAGGCATCAGACAGGCATTGCATTCACCATGGCAAGCAACCCAACCAGAGGAATGAATTCTACCTCCTCCAACAGACCACCACCTTCGTAAGCTATCAACTTTCCCACATCAACTCTTCCATCCTTCCATCTACTATTCCATATTCCCATACACAAAGAAATACTGAACTTTTCACTTTCTTTCACTTCTCTAGCTTCATAATTTCCACCAGCATGCTATCAGGTTTACTCAAGGCAGTTTTCCTTTTTCTGAAAAAGTAGAACCAAGAAAGAAACCAAGAAAGTGCCCAAGGCTTTCCTGGTAAGACATGTTTGTCCCATCTCAAAAGCTTGCTGAGCACAAGGTTTTTCCTTTTGTTCTTCATTCACATTACTCTTACAAACTTACAAACACATAAGTTTTGGCACTCTGGTACATTACACCTTTTGTGCAACTTTTACTCCAAGTCAATAGGATTTGCTTCTTTTCCAATTTCAGACTCTTTCGTTTCTGTCTTTCTAGACAAATAAGTAGTTCCCCTTCACTACAGTTTGCCATTGTTTTTGTTTTCCTTCTTTTATGTCTTTTGTACAGCCTGACTCTTCATGTTGGTGTCCTTTGACTTGATACCACAGCATAGCTTCCTTGCCAGAATATATGCAATGCTTTGATTCTCTTCTCTCTCCTTGTTATTCTGCTTCTCAACTGGGAAAGACACATTAACATCAGAAGCTTTCCACTCTAGGTAAGAGGACAACTTTCTCCTTAGAGATACTGTCTGTTTGGTCCAGTTTTACATTTTGCCTTGTTATTGATATTAAATTGTCAATGAATGTTGGCTACTTACGGATATTGGGGACATAATTCTCACCATAAAACATTTACTGGAGTAAACTCAACCCAGCAAACAAATTGATATCTACAAGGGGAACAATATAAAAGCTAGCAGCAGGGCACAAGTTTATTTTATGCAGATGTACAGTTTGCATATTATGGGACTCAACAGCACTCAAGTTTCCAATAACTTCTTTTTTTGCTTGACCAATTTTCTTCATTACTTATAGGTCCCTGCAGAATTCAGAGCTGTTATTACAAACATATACATTACAGAAGGAACACAGTCTGACATGCATAGCTTTTTAATAAGGTTTTCAGCAGCTGCTTTTACTGACATTTTTTCATCTTTCTTACTCCCTGTTTTTAATGTCTCAGTCTCCATTTGACACTGTAAAACAAAAGGAGTGGAATATTACCACCGAATGTGAATATAAAAATAATCACACAATGTGCTTGAAGTATGAAGGCTCTGTAGGCAATTTCCATTCCTGTCTGCACATGCAATCTATGCATCTAGATTGGAAAAGTTATTCTCTTTTCCTATATTACATTAGCCTCCCCCCCCAAAATTTTCTCAAAGCTTAGATTCATAATTGAAAATAATCCATATTAATTTTTAAGTCTAACATTCAAAAGCATGCATATTTGTGCAAAGAATTTTGTGAAATCTGCACTTGTGAAACTGCACACCACAAGCTGATGTTCAAAACTCACTCCATCTCAAAGGGTATGAGCTAAAAGAAAGTGTCCTTTTATCGCTGAGGAATGACTGTGATGTTCTAAATTTGAGGTAACAGAGTTGGCAAAAATAAAAAGCAATTCTCTATCCTGCCACAGATGTCAATAAAGTGAGTGCCTGATGGTTGTCAATTCAGGTCCACCAGGACCTGAGGCAAGTTTATTCTGGCTCCAGGACACAGCTCTGATTCCCACCAAAGGAGTATATTTTAGGTGTGGCTACATTATTACTAAAAAGTGATCTGTACCTCAAATCAAATTGTTTGTCACAATCCAAACATTTAAAGAAAAGTTAAAAACCCCTGCTAATTTTCTCAACTCACATGTCAATAGTAGTGGTGAGAGAATCAATGGGATGCATCTAACATCCCTGTCAGAAAAACTTCCCCAGTAGAAAAGAGGTTGAAAGAAGTTTTAGTACATTTTTTCTAGATGCTTTCTTCTTTGGTGTGGGGTATAACTTGTGTTCCCTCTTCAACATGAGATGCTTTGTGATATGAAGAGAAGAGAGTGAAGCTTCACATTCTGTGGTCAAAGGAGATGAAAAGTAAGCTTGCAGTGGGGTCACATCAGTAGGTAAATATACCTCTACTCACTTCAGTGGATTTCTATCAATGATTACTCTTACTAAGCCTCTCTTTTCCTTAGCTCACAGCTTAGCTCTGATGCATGCGGTTGGCGTTGTCCCAGCTACGCTCTACCTCTGGCAGTTATGATAGATGAGGGATTCAAATTCACGACCCCTTTACTTGCCTTTGAAATAGGTTACAACATTCTGGACAAATCTGTTTTATTTTTTCCACCCCCATAAATATCAGCAGGCACCATGAAATCTGACCTGCATTAGCTCAGATCTGATACCCACCACTGATGCACTGCTCACAGCACTGCCAGAAGAGGGTTAAGTTGAAGGGTTCTGGATAGCTTTACAGATTGAAAATGCCAGTGCCAGCACGTCTCAAAAGAATCTCAAAACTTGACTGCTGATACAACAAATTTGAAGAAGATGTATCTAACAACAGCACAGAACAAAGACAAGCTGAGAAGGGTAGGGGTGGGGGGGGAAGCTGGGATTAAAAAAAAAGAGGCTAAAAATGTTGGAGTTGGTGTTCACTATTATGAATATTACCTAATTTTTTTGTGATGAGCTCTCCACTCACAGATCATGCAGGATGCTCAGTCTCATATCTGTAATGGTGAGGGAACACATCCAGAATTAGTCAGAGAGTCTGACAACTAAAATGATTCCCAAATGCTCTGATACCTTGCAACCTGGCAAGTAAACCTGCTGCCTACAGATATTCCTCTTAACATCTGGTGGTGTGATGATTCTGAGCATGTGAGTGTGAATGCACAAGCACAAAGACAGGATATTGCCCATCCTGCTACATTCTCTAAAGCAAAATTCAAATAGCATGTTAGGAAAGATGGGACTCCTGAGGAGTGTGTTCATGTCACTGCAATATTTCAACAGAATTACAGCTTTACATTCCTCTTGGCTCTGGCTGTACTGCACAATGTCCATAGGGCAAAGGAGGAGGGAGGTGAAGTTCAGAATAAATCACCTGAAAATTCAGAAGTTCAACACTTCTTAGAGCAGTGAAGCATGACAAAAGCTGCATGAAGTTGTCCTGCCATAAAGAGAATGAGAAAGGTCTGAAAATTTCCTTCTATCATTGGCAAATTCTGCCTGATAATCAGGGAAGTTATTAATACACACCCACATATACACATACCTACTGTACTTTGGAAGTGAAATTCAGTAGCAGATCATTACATTGAGGCCTAACATTCGTACATCATCAGAAACTGAGTGTAGTTAGTAAAATATCCTTCTTGCAACAGTCTAACTACATCATCACAAAGAGAGAGAATTTTTAAAAGGCCCAAATTCCTACTTTGGTGGTCATTTACTTATGCAAGAAGCCATCCTGTATCTCTTCAGCCTCTGTTAATACAGAGATACACATAGATATTAACAGTTAAATCCCAGATTTTATCTGCCTGTAATGGTGCTCTCATAGTTACTAGAAGCAGTCAGTGAAGTTATTTTACAACATTTTGCTCCTTTGTCAGAAGCTGTAGCATTTTTGTTACTAAATTTTACTTTGCCCTGGCACCTACTTAAGATTCTGCCATCTGCAAGGTTTTGTATCCTGTGCTAAGACATTTCTGCTCCTACAGGTAGGTCTTACTGAAATTAAATGGGTATTTTGGGTGTGTTTTGAGTCAGCTCCAATTGCTTTAAGTTTTGGTTGTGTCATCAAACAAAAAAAAAAAAAAAGACTCAAAAAAAGATATATTAATTACTTTTTTTTTAAACCTGCAATTTACAGTGACATTTAAGCCACCTTTACAGAGCTGCAATTTGACAAGTACGCAATTATATTTGACCAATGACAATCATAGAAACAAAGAAAATAAGTCATGTTTAAGATGACCTTTCTTAATTGATCTTTGCCTACAATTAATTACCCATTGTCTGTATGTATATTATTTACAATGAAGAAACAATTTATAATAATCTTACACAAATATATCATATTTTTCTAAATGAAAAATTATATCATGGGTTGCTTAGTTTCTTCTATCCCAACTCTACAGGTGCTTTGAAAAATAACATATGAAAATTCTGCCTGAGTGAAAAGGGGAAGATTCATTATCAGAGGCACAATATTCTGCTTTACAGGAATTTTTTTTTAAAAGTGAACTCAGTTTTATCTTGTGAATGCATTTTGTCTAAAACAAAACATGGGCCTTTTCACAGCTGCCATGTGATCAATTAATAAAAGACCTAAGCAACAGAAGTAGTTGACTTCAGCATAATGAATGTTAGCCTGGAAACTGAAATCACATAATTTCTGGGATTAGAGCCGAGTTCTATATTCCCCATTTCCAGTCTTGAGACCTTTCTGGTTTTTTGTTGTGTATTTTTTTGTTGATTTTTTTTTAATCATGCTTCCTTTAATTTAAATTCCCTTTCTTCCTAATCTTTCTACAACAGTGGCATTATAGTGCAAGTAACATAAAAAGGAGAGCAGAAAGTAAGGTCTAAAGGTTCTGCTCATGTCCCATCATCTTCACTTCTGCCAGGCAGCACAACTCTGACATGGCCCTCATAAGCCAGACAGGATGCTTCTGAGCATCTGAGATGACCTGAGCCACCTGCATTTCAGATGATGACTCCCATGGCTTGTAATGATAATGACAACACTAAACTTTCCTCTTTAGCTCAAGTAAAAACAATGGATGCATTTTATACCTGAAAACAGCTAAATCACACTGATATGCAAGAAGTCACTTAGAAATACCTTAGCATAGTTACTTAGGCAGCCTGTGACTGAACTTTAACTTATCTGCAAGAACTTCCATTGCTAATGGAGAAATATAACCTGTCTCCCCAGTCTGGTCTCCACAGATCTTTGTCTTCTATCCCCACCCTTATTTTAGCAATTAATGAAGTCAGTGTAAGTCTTTCCATTGATTTCAGTGTTATCCAGCAGAAGGCTCCAGCCCTGCCTTGGAGCTGCTTTCAGTCCTCTTGGCTAAATGGAATTTGTTAGCTTTGCAGCATTACATATTAATTTATATCACCACGTCTGACAGTCTACCTGGGGGGCAAAAAGGCTGTAACTTAATATTTTAAGGTATATTATGTTCATTAAATAATGTGTGTACTTTAACTGAATGTAGAAGTTTAGAGAAATTAATTTTTATATAATAGAATACAGTATAAACTAATGAGAAATAAAGGAATGTTAAGTCACCACACCATAACAAAATATTCTCACATCTACACATGCCCCTGGAGAATTGTTACCTCATGCTCTGTGTGATGGATGTCTACCAACAGTGGGCTTTGTTGTCTGAGGTGACTCACCTGGAATTAGTTAATGCTTCTATATGAAGCCAAGGAACGTTCACATTTTAAAGAGCTCAGTGATACAATAAACCCTTACACAGGATTTACAGTATTGGCATCATATTTAATTTCAGTATCTGTAATGGTTTTCCACTTTACATGTAGAGAAGTGGTGGAGGGCTTACAATTAAATTCTAGAACATCCCTACACTGCTATTAAAACCTCTTTTTCCTTCTCCACTCTCAAAGCTAAAACAAGTTTGTTTTCTGTATTGATCTGCTGTTACCTCAGGATAACTAGATACGTATCTTTAAAATTATATTCTATAATATGCATATTGGCACACCACATAAACAAATAACTGAAATGACACAAAAGTAAATGGAAGAAGAAAAGATTCTTATAAACTATATTGCTATTCCTATTGCATATTAAACACCTGGGTTTTTTTCATGCCATATTTATTCTGTCTTTAGTGTACACTCCTTAGGACAGACAATTTCTTATGGTATCTGAAGGCAGCAAATTCTCTAAAAACTTGCAAGCAGTAAATTTACCCAATAAACACTGGAAAAGATGGGCTAGGCCTAAAACCTATTGAAACCCAAATGAATATTTCAATTCAAGTTACTGTGGATCAGTCCACTAGTGGAAACTAACCTTTGTAAATAAATCTTTTGGAATATTGTCATAAAATACTCCTACTTTCTTGTTCATTATAATATCATCTTTCTTACATTATCCACCTTCTAAATTTTATTTATATATATATATATATATATATATATATATATACACACACACACACACACAGACTCTTTTCCATAAGAGGGACTTAATATATTGAGACATCATAGCTTTCTTAGTACCCTTCACACTCTTCCCTATTTTGCTATTGCCTCTGATGATCTATTCCTATCCATTTTTAAGAGACCAACTAATTCAACTGCACTGCTTGCTAACACCACATCTTTAGAAATGCATTACAATGGATTCTCTGAAATTCATGATTCCTCTCACCTTTGACCGAGATGCAGAGTTTTCTACGGCAGCTCCATGTTCTCACATCAGAAAAAGAAATTACTCCCTGAACGGACTTAAGCTTCACGCATCAAACGCAAACATCCAGCAGTCCCTTGGAAGTTGTACGCTACCATGCAACTATGAAATGGATTTTTCTACAATGCCAGTGGGACCTCGCATTTTTAATAGCTTTCTGCTCCAGTAGCTCTGAAGAGGAAAATGTCCAGGTATTCTCAATAAGCACTATTAAAAGATATGCACTAATCATAATATTCCATGATACGATTCCTGAAGTAATGCTTCTTAGTGTAGGCTTCAAAGTCATGCTGAACAAAGCATTGCACTGAACTTCCACCTGTACGTCTTATTCACATGACTGAATGCACAGAACAGGAGAGTACCCATGAAAAATTACTGAACAAATAACTCACTAACCTCTCACACATATAATATCTTACTTTGTAGTAACTACCACACAAATTTAAGTATGGCAGACAGCTCTCCACCATCACAAATGCATTCTTATCTAAGCTTTCAAATGCTTGCATGTAGGATCTCAAGAGTCTCTGACCCTTGGAAACTATTTTATTAAGCAGTCAGATCTTTGTCTCCTCAAAATAAAACAACAAAATCAAACTCAAATCTGGTGTATTTTTTAGATCAAGAATAACAGAACAAAAAGTCAGTAAAACACTAAGATTAGTGCCTAAATATTACAGAAGTACTTCTTTTTTTCCCTGGCTTTTTTTTTTTAATTTGAAGAACTTCACCTGGCATAAAATAAAATCCATTCTTTTCAACCAGGAGTAGAACATGAAGTTACCTACTGTATAACAACTAAAAAGCTTATCCAATTAATGAGGCCTCTGTGAGATATGTCAGGGTTTATCTGCCAGTTATTGCGGGGGGCAGTGATGCTGATGGAATGTGAGCGCAGCTCCTGCCACTCTGACCGCAGCGCCTTTCCAGCCCTCTTCCCGAATGGAAACAAAAACCAGTTGTGACCATCAGAAACCTGATTAATTGAGAGTGGCATTCTGAGCCGGGTGCTGGTGACCCAGTGGCTGGGAATTGCCCTGGAGGTTTAAAGTCTCGTGTCCTTCCCAGGGTAGCAGTCACACATATAACAAAACTGCCTAGTTAAATTACATTAGCCAACTACTGTTTACAAATTTCAGGATCACATACGGTCTGCCCATTGTTTGGCACAGATAAACACAATCAGCCCTGGCATTTGAAGCTGCTGACAGATTGCCAGCCCCTGGTGCAGATGGTGGCAGCACAAGAGCGCTAATTACCGATGACATTAATGATGAGGTAACCTGACTCTCTTCAGCTAATAAACAGATGGAATGTGTTTCCTATTAATTTTTTTTTCAGATAACAAATTGTTTAGCTTTAATGGTAGAGAGCAACAAAACCAAATTATCTGTTCTTTGGAGAAATTTGTTTTCTGCTAATTGCTCTAAACAATCAATAAAAGAATTACAACTGGCATTATCCCACTGGGAACAGAAGCAGAGAAGTCAAAGTCAATTAGGTTCCTATAGCACGATGCACTCAGATGGAAAGAGTCATTACAACAGAGTGTAAAAGTCAAACTATAAAGTATGCAGTTCCATGAACAAAGCAGACTTGGATGGAAAAGCTAACAGAGGGATTTTACATACCTGTCAATTTTTCACATAGCACTGTATTTTCCAGTTTTTCTTTAGATGCTTCCAAAAAAGGGTAAAAGACAGGTAAGATGACATCCCTGGATCTTAGAAGACTTTGTGTCTTAGGAGCTCACTAAGGCTATAAATCTTCAGAAGTCAAGGCTGAGAAATGTCTCATCTACAGTGTAAAAAGAAAAAATAACCAATTCAGCTTTCTGACAATGTTTCATTAGTACAAATATGATAAATATGGAAAAGCTGAGGACTCCACAGTGGTCAGTGAAATATGCAAGTGGGCAAAACAGCTGCCATAGTTGACTTCCCCAGCTTTTCTCCACTATTCTCAACGGGGAAGGGGAAGAAGCGGGGAGCAAGGAATAAAATAGGGCAACTGTTGTTGCTACATGATCAGTGCTTAATACAATGGCCATGCTTTGAGTGAGGGCACAACTTCACTGGGACTGGGAGTCCCTGCCTTGGGTAAGCACCAGATACCAGCAGTGTGCTGAATGGCTGGAGCATCCATCTTCTCAGAGGCAGGACTTCAAGCTCTTACTGAGTCCTTGAAAGCCCCGAGAAGTCAGATTCTTGTGTCCTGCAGCGCTGCAGCTCCTCGCCCTGCCAAGCAGTGCCTCGCACCAAAGCCCACAGCCTGTCCAGAAGGAAGCAGCCCAGAGGCAGTGGCTCCCATTCTCTCCTACGCTGGCCAGCTAGCAGTTTCTTGGCCCTGTATGCACAGAAACTCCTGCTATCCCACTCCAGACAGGGTTGCTGCACAAAGAAGTTGTGATATCCTTTTTCAAAATTAGAGAAGTGGTGATGTGTAGTTTTGTGTATACCTCCATTTCCCCCACCATAGGTTTATGATAAAACAGGAAAAAAAATTATATATATATATATATATATATATATACATACACACACAAACTGTGTATATGTTCATAAGGGCAGTTAATGACAGAACAAGGGGAAATGGCTTTAAGCTGAAAGAGGGGAGATTTAGATTAGATATTAGGAAGAAATTCTTTCCTGTGAGGGTGGTGAGACACTGGAACAGGTTGCCCAGAGAAGCTGTGGCTGCTCCCTCCCTGGAAGTGTTCAAGGCCAGGTTGGATGAGGCTTTGAGCAGCCTGGTCTAGTGGAAGGTGGCAGGGGGGTTGGAACTGGATGATCTTTAAGGTTCCTTCCAACCCAGACCAGTCTGTGATTCTATGATTTAACTGACTATTCAGGTTGAATATTTTGACAAATAGCAATTGGATCAAAGTAGCAACCACGCAGCAAGGACAAGTCACCTTCCTTTGGAGGTATTTAAAAGACGTGTAGACGTGGCAATTAGGGACATGGTTTAGTGGAGGACTTGGCTGTGTTGCATTTACAGTTGAACTTGATGATCTTAACGGTCTTTTCCAATCTAAATTATCCTATGACCATCCATATTATCCACATAAACCAGACATATTCTGCTAGAATAACTTCTCACTGGTGCTTTATCTGATTTTCCTCAAATGCATGAAGCTTTAGATTTATTTTTTTAACATTACTCATGGATAATTTGTTGGTTTCAGTGCATTGAATTATGAAAGCAACATTTTAACACACTTTGTGTTGAACATAACTTATTTTGCATGTTGGAAGAATCAAGTCCACATTATTTCACATTAATTCCTTGCACCCCACAGCTTCTCATCAATGAAAAGCTTAGTAGCGTATATTTTGCCCTGGAAAACTGAAATCATAGAGCTTTAAATGAACCCTTGACTAATTTAACATCTCTCTTGGGCTGAGCTCTGGACTCTTCTAGTAAGGAGTGGCTAAGGAGCTCTTGCACAGGCTATTTGAATGACAGTGCTTGTCTCCCCCAGATCATTCCACCAGGACACCTTCCTGCACACGTTTATTTTTCTACAGCAATGCCTCTAATTTTATCCAGAGTAAAAATTGCTGACCACCCAAGGTTTTAATACATTGAGCAATGTTTTCAGCAGTGATGTAATGTTGTATTTGAAAACACATTATCTCCCCACTTTCTACTTTATGCTGTTGCACACAAAGGAGTCAACTGACTTTTTCATGCAAGCACAATTGCAAAGGCATCCAAAACTTCTGTTAAAGGCCACCTACTTTTTCCATGAGTTATCAGAAACCACACAGGCAGCCTATTTAGAAGTGAATAACAATGAATGGCTGTTCTGGGCTGGGAAAGGTTTACATACATCCTCCCAGTTCTCTTTTTTCAGAGCTTGTAAATAACAACAGCATGCAAGCCCTACAGCCACTAATTTAGCACCACATTGTGACTCCCTCTGTTTCTTTCCATTTGCCTCAAGCAAAGTCAAGTTCTAGTGACCTTTTTTGGCCAGTATATATGAAACTGGTTTGGGTGACCTCAGTACTGTTTTGTGCAAAGCATTAAATATCTTGTACAAAGCAACTGGTACAGTCTGTTGACCATGAAATTCCTATGACTGGGTTTCAGTTGGTTTGTCTATGCATTACTGAATAATTAAGTGTGGGACTAAGTTTTGTTGAAAAGGAAAACAAACATTTTGTTTAGTTTTGTTGCAACACATTGCTAATTCAGGGGCTATTCTGCTGCTAAGCAGAAAAAGGAAATTTTTAAGGAATGAAAAAAATAATCATTTTTAACAGTTCTCAGTTTTCCCCCTTAGCCAGGACTCTTGTAAAACGAAGACAACATCCCTCTCTGGCTATATGTGCAACCACAATTAGTTAAGCCACCTGTATATTTTCCTATGCAAAAGAGAGCATGTGGTGGTTAGAAGAGATACTTGATACAGAAGGAAACATTGCTCTTACATAGACTCTGTTTACAAAGCCACTCAGGAAATTTTACGAAGTGCTCTGTCTTGCTTACCTTTCCAGCAGAGAAGTCTTCTTCCTGTGCTAATGCAAGACAAGTTTCCACAGAACACCAGTTGAGTGCTAACATTTGTCCTTTACAACATATCCCTCTACAGACAAAACCAAATTCTCCTTTTGGCAACTACTGTACAAGTAACAGTTGCACGGTGTCATTCTGAAGCGCAAGTTTTGCTTATGAGCTGTAGAATATATCTCATATTAGACCGCTCTTCTTCCTTAATGCTTGAATCCTTTATCACCTACAGATACACAGGGGTGGGTATCTTACAAAACTTAAGTCAGTCCTTACCATGCAACTTTTGTTTCCCCTTCACACACATGAAGCACTCCTGAAGTGGTTGTACAAATGAAAGGAAATCTTTTATCATACTCTTTGCTCATCTGGGTCACCTGAAATGCAAAGCGCCAAATTAAATTCCTACAAACAGTGAAACAGTTCATTCCTCTTCCTGCACTCTGCTGCACTTCACCGTGCACACAATGTGGTAATTGCTTTTGCTTGACTTGTTCAAACAGCCATTTTCATGATGTGACAGCTAGGGCACTAATATATTTATGCCCTTTGTAATCGGCCAGCACTGCTTGTAATTAGGTGCAAAGTTAATTAAGTGCAATACATCTAATAACTGCCTGCCAGGAATTGTAAAGTTTGATTTAGCACATGAACTGTCAAGGTGTCAGAATGGTGCGTTAAAAAATAAGTTGCTAACAGAAAAACAATCCTGCCACAAGCCAGAGAAAAGCACTGTGACAGTGAGTCAGGTGAGAAAAGGAAAAGACACTCAATACTTACTATTTCTGACACTTGGGAAATGACCCCACCTGCATGTTGGTAAGTTGTATCGTGCTTTATTGAACAACAAATTGAAATCTATTTTTACTTACCAGACAATGTCTTCTCCTATAGACAACCCTTCCCCTTAAAAGCTATACATATATTACAGATTTTTTTTAAAGTCTGTAAATGTTAGTGAGAAAACAGATTTTTTTTTTTTTTCAATTAATGCATAAAGAGGGTAATAAAAAGAAGCAAGGCCCAGAGAGTCACATTTCACATTTAAGGACCGGGGGTCTTTTATTTCTTTTATTGTACAAAATGCAGCTTTTCTTCTCCTGACCATTAGTAAGCATTATACCTACCCCAAATACTTATATAGAATACTTGCCTAAATAACTATGCTTTAGTTGTTTGTGCTTTAGTTAATTTCACTATTGCAATCATTTACCTGGGAAAAAAAACCCAACAAGTTGTTCATTATTTTATTCACTATAGGACATCCTTTCTCCAAACCACAGCTTCAAACTGCTTGTTCTTGGTTTCAGCTGTTACTTGTGCTTTTTTTTACTTACCTCTTCAGTTTCCCTGAAAACCAGCTCCTCTCCTAATGACTGATCACCCCTTCTCCACGAGCACATTGTGAGTTTTCCAGATCCATAGTCTTCTTTTTTAAATTCAACTTGGATTTGCTCAAATGTTCTCTTCACCTCCATCCCTGTATGTTATGAACTGTAAAATGTTCTTTTCCTCATGCTAGGCAGTCAGAACAGGTTTGAGCAAAAGCATAGCTGGTCAGCAGGGGAAAAAAAAAAGAAAAAGAAAATGAACAAATGACACATATTCTATACATAGAATAATTTCAAACTAGCTGTACATCAGATTAGAAGTTACAGTGAGCACAAATTACAAATTACATATGTACCAGAGCAGCACAAAATATGTGTATAGTTCAATAATACTTGTATTATTAACACACTCACAGATGTACGAAGCTCAGAAAAATTACACCTATAAGATAACAAGAAGGAAAGCATGGACAGTGCTCTGAAGCTTTTTTGGTCCAGCAGATGCAAATAAATTGATGGAATTTGTGCACATATATGGCAGCCCACAAACCTTGAGAAATAACCTGACTTCAAGGACAACACTGCTACTTCCAAAGCAATCACCAGTACAGCTTTCTTTCTAAAATACTTCACAATAATCAATGTCAGATAAGCTAATCTTTGTGGTTAGTTATTATGAACTGATATTTGATCAGGGAAATTATGCTTTAGATTGACACGAAATTAATAATGCTTGTTGTGTGGTGCCCGATGACAAAGGTAAATGCTAATAGCTCTGAAATCCTAATGATTGCCAAAGTACTCTTCTGAGCTTTGATTAGTGCTTGTGTTGTGCAATTATGCTTTTCTATAATTACTGTGAATTACCATCATGATATTATTATTCTCATATTTTTTATTCCTCTAAAATTCTCAAAATTTCCTGCAGCTAAAAATGGATTTCATTTGCATTACCACAAGCTTTGATTGTTTAATGAAAAATAATTCCATGCAGACCCTCATGTTAAATTGTCCATTTAAATTTTTCCTGTTATCTAGATTATGTTGAAGTGTCCCTTCTTTCATTGATCATTTGCCTTTATTATCACAGTCACTGCCCTTGCTTCATGCTGAATTTTGGCAAGAAGGAAAAAATGAAAGACATTTTTATTCATATCTCTGTCTTCTGCCTGGAAGCCCTTGCTCTGCATGTTCTCCCTTTTCCTTAAAATTCCTTATTTGGAAAGCTTAAAAATGACAGGAATTTTCAGCAAATACGTGACTTTTCAGCAAAAATATGATTTCCTTTGCTTGCAGTAGGGCCTGCAGAAGGCTACCACTGACTTGTCTAAGGTTTAGAACTATGGCACAAGGAAGTGAGATGACCAAGGGCTACCTCTGTCTATGCCTGATGGCTGCTGGATATTTCCCGCTCAATAAATACACGTAAAGGGGCAGTGCGTGCCTCTTTGGAATGTCCAGCTCTCTGCTAGGGTCACAGCTACATCCACCTCACTACTGAAATGTTTTTGGCAAGTATGGATATCTGCACAGCTTTAAGTGCTGGAATGGCTTTAAAGTTCACAGGACAGCCTAAAATGACAAGCATTCTTCAAAACGAGTCTGCATTTCAGTTTGCTCAATTTGGAGCAAATTTCAGCACTGATTTGCAAGGTGTTTGCGCTCCCTGTGAGCGATATTGATAAACTTATCGTTAATCAGATGGCTACTTAGCAGCCTTTGGGGGAAATAAAAAAAAACAAACAAACATGTGATCACCTCACCTTCAGAAATTAATAAATAAATAAGCCATTTGTTTGCACGTTTCCCAATTATTTTTGCTTATGTGCAGGAAAATATTAGACTCAAAGTATCGACTTTTGTAGTCTTATTTTTTCCCATCTGTAGACATTAATTGGTTTTCTCTTTTTTCCTTTCTCAATAATTTTACAGAACATCTGATGTCTTATGAAGCAATGGTGGTTTTGAGGGCTTCCAAAAGCCTTGCTCCATGGCAGCTTGCAAAACATGAGTGCAGCTATGTTGTGGGGGAAGACTCAAAGCATGTACTCAGCAACGCTGTAATAAAAATGTAGCTGAAGCCACACACAAGGCTGGCCTTCAAAAAAACTTCTTAGGAGCAGAAAGGAAAGAACAATTGACTTCAGTAGATAGTATCCAGAAATCTAAAAATTTCAAAATGTGTATAGTACCAGAACCAGCAACATCCACTCAAAAGCCAAGTTTCAAAAATCGTGGGAAATGTGGGTTTGTAAGAGCGTGTAGAAGCCTCTCTCAGAAGCACTGAGTTTAATAATTGTAAAAAAACCCAAGACAGACGTGACCTACATGACCTTCAAAATTCATAAGTATGAAAGTATCCCACAACCTAAAGAAGAGGTCATCTGATATTTGAAATATTTCTTCTGACATAGATCACTTCTGCATGAAGTGTGTGTATGTTTAAATAGATGGATGAAAGGAGATTGAGAGACACAATCTGTTCTTCAAATTTAGTGAAATTCAGTTAACTTTTTCTTGATTTACATAGAAAGTTTTAATTTCTATTGCAACAAAAATGGAAAAATGTTATGACCTTTGTACAGTTTTGATAGTCTTAAGGTCTCATTTATATGTTTCTCAGTCTACCTCAAGTTCACCATAATTTTGCTCTCTCTACATTAAAAGTCTTCTCTGCATTACTTTTACTAAAAGAGTAATTCAGTTATTTTTAAAATAGATTTTTTGAGCTATTTTGTGATGTATTCGCAAATGTGGGACTAGAAGATGGTCTAGATAACTAAATTTATATTATGTATTTGACAACATATACACAGAATATTATTTTGTTATTTTGTCTCTCTCATTTCTTTCCAATCTTTTTCAACTGGTTCCATTTTCACCTCATATATGCATCTGATTTTTCCTCTAACACACACACAAGCTTCCAAAGTGTTAATATAACACGTGTGGTCACAATTTCACACTTGTAACATTCAAACAGGTTCAAAGTTAGTCAGTATAAGTTTGACCACACCCTTATGTATACTTAAGGAGATGAAAGCCTGGATCAGATGAAGGAAAACAACCTTATCTTTAAGGGACATTTATCCCTTAAAGATTTTTTTTTTTCATTTTCACCATGGATAATACCAAATGGAAATACTTCATCTATAACTTTATTGTGATGTGGGGACAATGGAGTCCACATTGAACATCTGTAGATGGCAAGTTTCGAAGCAGCACTCCACCAGTAAGATTTCATAATGATAGCTAAAGAGTGTTGGCTTTCGAAGCAGCAATGTACACTCACGAAACCACGACTTCTTTTCATCCATTTGTCAGCACTGCAAACCTGTTCTCATTGCTTCCTGGATGAATTATCGTTCTGCTGGGCTGTGTCCACGTTCTGATGAGCATGGGCTACACGGCCGTCTCTGACACTGCCTTAGCTATTGGTTCCGTATCTCCTAACCCCGCTATGGCTGCCAAGTGAATGACCCTGGCAGTGACACCGACAGTAAGATGAGCATCTTGTACACGCTCATCCCAGTCTGCTTCATATCAGTTCCACTTCAAGTCACACTGTATTAAGAAGGGCTGTTATTTTTAGTTACCCAAAACAACGTTACATAAACAAACAAGCAGGAACAAGTCATGCATAGGGTGTTGACCTTGCCAGCCAACCTTCTCCAACTGGAACCAGTATAAATGTAAATTATTACAGAAGCTCCCACCCATACTTCATGGAAACTTCCACTCTACCACCCACATGGTCACTGCCCAGTCTTACCCCTCATATGGGAGGTCAGCATAAACCCTGCTTGTTTCAAAATTTTTCTTTTCTATTACAGATCAGCTTCAAGAGCCTAGGAGAAGAGCTAATCCTACACACATGTGCCTCTGGTGAGATGGCAACTGTCCCTGGCTTAGGAATTAACACCCCTTTTAAAGTTATCCTCTTTATTCTGAGCTTCCAACAAACAAATCAAATCCAGCATTTAGCAACTGCATGTTTCACATCACCAAAAGCCCTTTCAGATCTTGAAGCTGTACACACTGTCTGCTAGAATAACCTCAGGCATTCTGTGACAATTGAATTATAACCAGTGACACCCTCTTTCCCATCCCATTGCACTGAGTTACCTCCACTGTCTACAGAGAGGACTCCACATGCTTTCATGTAGGCAGCAATGTGCTGGACAACAGCGGGAACATATTAAATATTTCTTTTATCTTCACTTACAATAGCCACAAATTTAACCAGTCCTCAAATATTTTCCATAAGAGTGTTGCAGCCACAAAGGTTCTAAGATGTGGAGACTAAAGGAGTTTTTTAAGGTGATTATGGCTCTTCAGTCACTTTCATCCAGCCGAATCAATTTATCCACAGAACCTTGATGAAAATACCCAGTCACATGCCACAGCACAAGATGGTAGGTTCAGATGAGATATTAGGAAGAAATTCTTTCCTGTGAGGGTGGTCAGACACTGGCCCAGGTTGCCCAGAGAAGCTGTGGCTGCCCCCCCCCGGAAGTGTTCAAGGCCAGGTTGGATGAGGCTTTGAGCAACCTGGTCTAGTGGAAGGTGTCCCTGCTGATGGCAGGGGGGTTGGAACTGGATGAGCTTTAAGGTCCCTTCCAACCCAGACCATTCTGTGATTCTATAAGATGAAATGTACACAGTCATCTGTGTTGCTCTGTTTCCTGCTAGGCCTCTGAGATATAGGTTTGGCCACTAACCTTCCACTACAGTTTAAATTTTGTTTGAGGATGTTAGAAATACTTCAGCTTCTGAGTGGTGATTGGTGAGGCTCAGCCAGCGAGCTGGGTGGTCCTTTCTAGTTAGAGGCTTTCCTGGACCCTCAGGAACTGACTATGCTAATCTGTCACTGAGCTCAATGTGCCTGAGTGGCCATACTACTTCATTATTGCAACTGACAGTGTAGTGTGGAGGGATTTCCTTTCCATATAAAGTGGACTGTCATGTAAATAAATATTTCATAGAATCATAGAGTCAATAAGGTTGGAAGAGACCTCTAAATGTTTGCATGATTTTTAAAATTATCTTGGTACTACTCTGTGCAATGCTTTACGTGTATGCAGGAGGCATTTATCTTCCTTCCCTCTGAATGTTCTGCAAAGAACTGAAGAGCAGTCTGAATGCAGAGACGTGAGGAAATCACACAGAGTGCTGTAACCAAATCCCTCCAGACAGGGAAATGGTCTGATGGGTTCATATCCTTTATCATATGGATGTTCTATTCATAAATTCCTATAAATCTACCTGGTCATGGCGAGAGCAGTGACTCTGAACTGCCTTGTGGGTAACTCCAGGGGATTTGAGAGAGGGAGTTCTAGTCCAGGAACCACTGCTTAGCTGATGAATAGTCTTGGATTAATCACTTTCCTCCCCATGTTACTTCTGTTTGCAAAGTACAGTTACTTAAGGGTAGGAAACTACATAAAAAGCCTTTATTATTATTAAAAGATACGGTACTTTTCACACTTCACTAAACTGCAGGAAGGTTTAAAAATGTGCTGCTGTAATCAGTCAAACCCAGAGTTTTATTGGACAAAGCTGCTTCTATCTGTCACCAGCTGAGCCATCTTCTGTAACTGTGGCCAAACTCTGAAAGTATTCACTTTTTCAATGCAGCTACATACATGCCTGGAGGGACGCATGAATTGTCTCAGCAGGCTAGAGTCGGACTAGAAAGATACCAAAAAACTTTGGTAGTTGTATACACCTCTCTAAGTCCTTACTTGGACATGCAGGGACTACATGCAGTAATGCATACAGCTCCAATTCCTTTGACCAGACAGCTGAGCAGCCAGGAGGAAACTCCTGACTGGCTAGGTCAATAATCCTTTTAGAGGGAGGCAGATATGCACAATATACATACGTGGCTGAATCTGGACCACATTTAGGTTAGTACATGATGCGATCTTCTAGACAACCCAAGTCATGCTGAAGACACAGCTCCTGTTAGAATACCACCTGACTCACCCATTTTGTTAGTCAATTCCCAGACTGAAATCACAAATCATGATATATAATAAACTAGGCTAGTCACTTAATTGTATTTCAAAGCAGATAACAAAAGCATGTTGCCTGTTCTAGGCAAACACTGGACCATAGCCAGCAATCCATAAATCCCTTTGTCCCATCCTGAAGGCAGTAGGTAGCACCAGAATATGGCAACATTTTGGAGTCTCTGAAATGATCTTTACCACAAAGATGAGATGCTGTAGAGCAAACACCACTGGACTTCTGGCTACTACACCGAAAGAATACTTGGCAGCACACCTGTGAACAGAGCTGAAGATGCAGCAAGTCTGAAGGTCTTTGTCTGCTCATCCTACCTTATATTAACTCAGTCCAAATACCGGAAACAGAAGTTTGCAGCCTTACAGATACGAACCAAGGTTATACAAATAAACAATTAGTAATCACAAGCACAGCAGAAAGTCAACATGCGGAAGCGATGTTGTTGACCTAGCCAGCACGCTGTCTCCTCTCCACCTGAGAAGAGCCTGGCAGACAAATGAGTGCTAAAAATGTTTACGCTCCTCCACAAAAGAAGTACTGACCTTCTAACGTAGAAAAAAGCCTAGTTAGCTATTTGATCTTCTCTCAATTGGTTTTATACATTAAAAAATCCCTTTGCCTTAACGTAGCTATCAAACAGAATCAAACAAGTTGAAACTTGCTTTTACCAAAGCAAATGGATGATCATCATCCAGGTGCAATGGCAGCAAGACAAGCTCAATGAGAACTGTAACATCTCTAACATCTGTACTGCTGCATCCAGACCTGCATTCTGGTTGGGATCTTTACTCTAACACAGAGTGAGCTGCAATGCTGTTGTCTAGGAACAGAAGCAAACAAATATCAAAAGAAATTCCAAAATTAGACCAGCAGCAAAGACAACACATGGATGAAGAGCACAATGTTCAGAACAGTAGACTGTATTTGTAGGAACGTTTCTATCAAGAGCTGGTTAGAAACTATGCCAGAGGATCTCTCAGAGAAATTCCTCATTTTCCCTGTAAGTGAAAATTCTCCCAGGTAGATATTTATTTCTTCTGGAGGAACTAGGCCTGGCTCCAGCCTTAGGAATGCAAATTCAGGGGTTCTCAACTGGAGGCCTCATCCTAAGGACCCCAGATGTCCCAAAAGCCAAGCAAAGCCAGAAGAAAGATAGCAGGTGAGTTTAAAAGATCTGCTCTGAGACAGATCTGGGCAGCTTCAGAACCCACAGGGACCAGCATCTGTTGAGAAGACTGGGAGACAAAGTTAGATAAAGAAATGCCATGTTTAAATGTTTCCCACAGCTTATACTGTAGGATTCCTGACAATAACTTTTTTTTGGGCCTTTTTTTCCCCTTAAATTAAAAAATTACCCAATTAGTTGAAGAATTTGGTTTTGAAATCCACAGCAATACTTAGGGGACATAACTTTGACTAATGCTGTTCATTGTTTTCAATCCTCACCTTAAACCTCTAAAGCATGTAATGTTCCTGTTCGCAAATGTCCTGTTTTCTTACATTGAAATTTCCAACTTTCCTATTCTTAATCTCACATATTTTTGTGAATCAGGAAATAAAATATTCCATTGTTTTGCAAGTTTAATAGCTACCATGTTGTTGAGTAAAATGGAAACATCAAATACATCATCTTTTTTTGCTAAGTAGGGGACTTACAATCTTCACCTCAATCAGCAGAGCTGCTAATCCAATTTTCCTTTTTCAAGGCAGAGAAATGTTTCAACAAACCAGGTGGAAGATGCACGAATGTTAAAAACAATAAATATTACTAGTTGCCACAAGAATACTGTGAGATGTTTAAAGCTAAGGAAGCTTTGGGACTGTTCCCTCTGTGTGATGTTTTGTTTCATAATCGGTTTCATTTTTCATAATTTGTATTTCCTTCTGTTTCCAGGAGCACTGCTCTCCCATGCAAAATCTGGAGTTATCAGGTAAAGCAGATTCAGTAGCAGCTTATTCCGAAATTGTGACACACCAGCTCTTTGCTTTCTAAGCTTAGCTTTTATCAAGAGTTTAAAGATGTAACCAAGTACCTTGAAATTCCCCAAAAGAGCTTTCTGACACAAAACCCTTTTCTTGTGAATCTATAACAGCATTTTTATAGTATTGTGAAATTACATTTTAACACCACCAGCAAACATAAAAATAGTCTTGCAGCGAGTGAAGAGAGGTTACTTTGACTCTGGCACCATCTACTGAAAAGTGAATAAAACTGCCTGGACGACAAGACCAAGAAAAGATATATTAATCAAGGAAATATGCCCTAATTACTTCTTGCAGTGTGAATATTTCTATTTTCTCATCAGCAAGAGGGTTTTAACTTACATCCTTGAAAAATATTTTCTTAGCTTCTCATTACTGTTGACGTTCATCAGAGTGCAATGATATAATGTAATAGGATCTTTCCCATCTGTAAGATAACCAGTACAAATAAACAAAAAGTTGCTTGCACTGATTTTGCAAGCAATTCTTCATCACACAGACGCTGAGGGGGAACAAGCCATTTCAGTATAACTGCCAGGAATGTTCTTAGCTGTGCAAAACCCATTAAAATATGAATGTGAAAAAAAAAACCTCACACGAAGGCTTAGTTTAGAAAACAGTTTTCTTATTCTTGACTTTCTAAATATTTTACTGTCCCTGTCTAGACAGAATAGATTCTCCACGCATTAACAAGCAAAGCATAAACTATAAGGAACTGTATTTTGTGATTAACATTTACGTTGAAAATGTTTCTAAGTAAAAATTTAACAAATGACAGCTTTTTACCTGTTTTTATGGCTACTGAAAAGTACAAAAGTCGAGTTCCATACATTTTTGCCACTAGTAAAAAGAGAGATCAACATTTGTACTAAAAATATTTTTTTTTAAATACTGAAAATGCCTCCTAAACATTTTCAAAGTGTAAGAGTTAAGGGGAAAATAGATAATATCTTGCCTCTGTCTTATGTTTATACTGAAAAGGGGAACAGAATTTAAACCACAATCAAAATGCAGAAGGACAAGTAGGGGTTACAGCAAATTCAGAAGATGAAGACAGACTTTAGGAAGTAAAAAATGCTGCGGAATAATAAGAATTGATCACCTGTACCTCTGAGCAATGAAATGAAGACAAGGAATATTGTCTTAAGCCTGCTGGATGTTCATATGAACAGAGCCGTCATGCTCGCAGGGTCTGCTGATTAATGTTCAGCGTTAGTGTAATACAAGATTTATTGCATTTTGCCTCAAGTGGGTAATTGAATAATCCCTCTAAAAAGCAATAATTTTTCCATGAAGTTAATAAAGTTAATACACTCCAAATCTCCAAGCAGCTGAAAAGAAACAGCTAAGCATTGACCTGTGGAAAACATGGAACGTAATTCATAATGCACAAATATCACTTCATAGAAGCTTGTTTTACAGGAAATAATAAATAAATTATTTTTAAATAGTGTCTATGTACACATATCATTATTGGCTGAATGAACAGTGATTCCTGATCTCCTGTCTTTTTATATCACAGCAATTCCATTGAATCACTGAATAATACTCTCACTTCATATGGACTAAAATCAAACTGTAACTCTAAGATAGGCTGACTCCAAATCTATTTATTTTTGTTAATCTTTCAAGCTATACTGGCAATATTTCCAATTGCTGGGAAATGGGAGAACAAGTTCCACATGTACTACTTAGGCTCATGATATCAATGGGAATATGGGTAAAAGGAAAGAAAATTCATATTGATTGGTGCCGTGTTTGGGGTTAATAGACCATATCCTATAAAATGCATGTAAGACTTGGACAATCAGCCGGAGAGCTGGCACTGTAACATCCAGTAATCACTGTGAGCAGATGGAGGATATAATCTCTGTCTGTGCTCCAGAGCAGAAATCATAGAACGGTTTGGGTTGGAAGGGACCTTAAAGATCATCCAGTTCCAACCCCCCTGCCATCAGCAGGGACACCTTCCACTAGACCAGGTTGCTCAAAGCCTCATCCAACCTGGCCGAGAACACTTCCAGGGAGGGGGCAGCCACAGCTTCTCTGGGCAACCTGGGCCAGTGTCTCACCACCCTCACAGGAAAGAATTTCTTCCTCATATCTCATCTATATCTCCCCTCTTCCAGTTTAAAGCCATTCCCCCTTGTTTCATCGTTAACTGCCCTTGTAAAAAGTCCCTCCCCAGCTTTCTTGTAGGTCCCCTTCAGGTACTGGAAGGCCGCTATAAGATCTCCCCTAAGCCTTCCAAGATCTCCCTGGAGCCTTCTCTTTTCCAGGCTGAACAGCCCCAACACTTTCAGCCTGTCCTCATAGCAGAGGTGCTCCAGCCCTTGGATCATCCTCGTGGCCTCCTCTGGACTCGTTCTAACCTGACAGACTACAGAAGAAAGCAAGGTGTCCTACTGGGCTGTGTTCTTCTAGTTTGTCATACCCACATAGCTAAACTAGATCAAAGGAGGGAGAAGGTAGAGAAATCAGGAGCAAAGTGATTTGAGCCCAGGAAGAAGGGAGGGGTGGGGGAAGGTGGTGTAAGGTGTCATTATGTCTCACTGTGCTATTCAGATGAATGACAACGAATTAAACGGATTTTTCTTCACCAAGTTGAGTCTGTTTTGCCCGTGACCACAACTGGTGAGTGAGCCCTCCCTGTCCTCATCCTAATCCATGACCCTTTGTTGTGATTCCCTTCTCATCTCACCAGACTGGGGGAGTGAGTGCAGGACCACATGGTCTACCTGTGGTTAAACCACCATAAGGCCCTGGATAATACTGCAGTTCAGAAATGCAAAATTATTAACTCTAACCCAACCATTCCCATAACTGTTCCAAATTTGGTTCCAAGTATCATATCCCGATGTTTAGCTGGAAGCATCCAATGAGTAAACATTAGCACAGGACAAATTCAATCCTGGTGTTAGTGGGTGCAACTTGGCAAAAGTCAACGCAGTCACAAAAGATCTGACAGGTAAGCATCGCTCAGATGGTTGGAAGCTATACATGACTGTATGGCACATGCTATCTAAACCTAGTTAGTGCCAAAAGAACAAAGTTAGTGTTTCTCTTGTGAAGCATCCACTGATTTATTTTGAATTTGCAGATACCAAACCATAATAAAACCAAATTCTATTTAAAAATTGCTTAAAGTGTATTTCTGAACAACTGAATGAAACCAGAAAAGCAATAAGGAGCAAAAAAGCTCAAGGAAAAAGTCTACACCAGGAAGCCAGTTTATATACTACAGCTTTCTAACTTGCCCTCTTGTCTGTGGCCTCATACACTTCAGACATCCCCATACAACCATACAAATAGCTGGACATTGCCATGGCCAGAAAGTCATTTAAGCTGTACTGGAGAGAGATAAATGAAATCCAAAGAGGAGCAACAATGCTCTTCCACCAACCCTACTGACTGAAACCAAAAAAGCAGTGGCTCAAGCCTCTTCCCCAGTGGGTCTGTCGTGTGGAGAGACACCACCTCTTAAACCAGGTCATTGTATCTCTCTCAATTTTCATAGCTTCTCTGTGCCACACTGTCTGAAAACACTTTCTGGAGCTCCACATAGACTCAGCTCCTCGGTGAATGTCAACTAGTAAGTCCTGGAGTAGAGTTCATGGCTCCATACCTAGCCACAACAGATCAGAACTTGGACTCCAGGTTTTCACACAGCTTTTCAATCTTTGTTTTTCACCTGGCCATGACAACAAAATGGCCTTTGTGCTGGGGTGTGCAACTTCCACTTCCAATATTACCCTCAGTGGATTACAAAACTGAGAAAACTGTGATTCCTTTTTCATTAATGAAATGATTCTCAGGCTGGATTGCCATGATACAATACATTTCAGACATTCTTCTCCTCTGAATTAATGCACATGGGACTACTAATGTAGTACTTTTGACATAAGAGATTTTTTTTGATTGTACACTTCACGTTACATAGCTTCACTAGAAACACTGATGGAAACATTAGAATGCTCTATTAATATTTTTACCTTTCACTTTGAACCATCTGGTAATCTCAGCCAGGTATAAAGTAAACTACAGCCCTCCAATAGGGAGGCAGGACACTGCCTACTACTTAGACTAGATAAAAACCACATTTTTAAAATATGATCTAGAAATTTAAAATTTGAAAACAATGTTATCAGAACATATACAGTAAGATAATGGAAGAAGGTGGGCACATTTTTAGTGCTGATGTGTACTTAGACAGAAAGAATGATACTTTCATCCTACAATCAGTTTAGCATGATGCTACCTTGGGAATTCTGTGCAAAGAAAAAGGCCAGATGGGACGTATCAGTCCAATACTTCTTAGGGAGTAAAGATGTTTGTTTTGGCTCCCATTAGAGTAGATTAATGGCATGAGAATGGCAATGAGAAACATCAGAGTTGTTGGCTGCAGAAAAGTTACTCAGTCTTAAAGCAAGCAAGCAAGTGGTGTGAAGCAGTCCTCAGTGTAACACACCAATTTCTTTTGTAATTTTATTGGCTTAAGAATTTAGATTTCTTACCCATGTTAGTCTGAATAAACATTGATTTGTGTTTCCATAAAACGTCTGTTGTGTTTTGTAACTCAGTGGAAGAGTTGCTTGAATAAAGTATTATGCCATACTCTTCAGGGTAGGCAGGGAGGTATTTATGCTTTCAAATATGCATTCTTCATTAAGCAACCAAAATGCATTCTTTGGTGTCCAGTTTAGGAGTCTGTGGTAATACAGTACCTTATGTAGTAAGTTCTGTTCCAAATAGCATGGCAGAAAAAATGGAGAGGGGAAGTCCATGCCCTGTAAGCAAATTACAGTGGAGTCCAGTGGGGACCATGCAATAAAAGAGGATGGAAGCTTGGAATGGCTGAAATATTTGTAGAGGAGAAGAGGAGGAGGATTGAAAACAGAGTAATGTGAGATAGCAAATCTTGCCAAAATATTTATGTGTCTCTGACTTAGGCAGGTTAGATCTTCAGATGAGAATCTGTTTGTAACAGGAGCAGCTAATAAAAAGTAAAATTTATGGCTTTCTCATCATAAACGCTGCCCCAGATGTTCAACCACAAAGTACATAGGTTAACCACTTAACCAAATGCAAGGAAGAAGATCAATAAAATAACATCAAGGTATCCTTTTACCAGTAAAGGCAGAATATTTGACTAAAGAGCAAAGAGTATATGGTATCTCAAGTGACTCCTTAAAACCCTTGCCATAAAATTACTGATGATGTTAATATGCGGATTGCAATAGGAAGACCAAAGACCATATTTTTCACTCTTCTCCTTTATAAGAAACAGAGTGGTTCTCAAAACCTGGACAGGATTGATACTGTCCCCAATAGGTTATGAGAAACTCATATAATAAGATAAAACCCCTAAAGCATGAAACATAGAATCTTACTGTCCTTTTATTTGATCAGACATAATTTCACATGGACTTTGATCTATACTCTAGCAATAATCCGCTTTCTGAATTTCTGCACACAGAAAAACATTGGAATTACTCTCTTACACACCCCGGTGTGGCACACCACAAAGTACTCTATCGCACGCATCAGCTGGTTTGGAGGGAGCCACTGCTGGATGATCTATAAATCTGACTAATCACTGTGCACCCGTCATATTCTACAGCCAAGAGCATCCAGATCTAGAACTACTGAAATGCAAGATTTCCCTTGTTGTTTGCTGAGTCACTCCAAAAAGCCTCAAGCTCAGAATGCCTGTAGTGAGTTACAAATAAGCTTTCTGCTATTACTCACAAATTTTAGGGCTAGATGCATGATTATGCTAATCCTCATAAGACAGCGATCAACTTGCAAGCAGCAAAGGTGAATGGTCCCTGCAAAATGGTGGAAGACTACAATAGATTTGTGAATGTTCATGCAGACCAAACATTCAATCTTTTCTAATATTTGCTAGCAGACAGCTTTCTGTTCGTCTTAACACTGAGGCTTAGGATCTCTTCATTACATAAACTTCAGCCTTCCCTGCCATTGCTTATTATACACATTAGAGAATTATTGCTGTTGAATTTTCAGACATCATTGATGATATACAGATTAAGTACATCTTGCTTTTAGTGAATTTATGAGGACACCAGATGCCTGGTTCTCCTAAACTGTCTTGGTGTCTTTAGCTGACAATGCAATAAGAATGAAAGATGACTTCTTATTGCATGTGAGAGACCTTAAGAGTGTAGCTGTGGGGGAAATAGCTGTGGAAGCACATAAATGTTGCAATTTTTGGTTCTGCTTTGCAAAGGAGACAAATAAAAGTCCTTGCCATTTGCTGAAAAGCTAGAAACAAGCAGACTGAAAAGGATTAAGAGTTGTCTAAAATTCCTCAAAGTCAAGTTAGAAGATTAAATGATTTAGATGATTGGGTAAGGTGTGCAGGAAGGAATGGATTATTTATTTATTTAAATACAGTTTCTTTCTCATGAACACAGCACAATTAGCTATTCAAATTGGTAATTTGCATCTCAGCTACTTTTTCCCATCTGTACCCAATGATGTCGTATGACAGGTCTCAGGTTTTGAGTGCTAGCCTAGTGTTCCTGGCTGACCAGGGCTTGATTTCAGGAATTCAGGTTTCAAGGTCTACAGGTACACAGATGCAAGATATGTTAATGCAGGTTTTGGATTTCAAGAACGGATTATACATTCTCTTGGTAGACATATATAACTGATGAATATTATTTCTATAAAAGGATTGCACTGGAGCAAGGGAAACTTGGAAAGTGTAAAATATTCCATATTCTTTTAGACCATCCTTTCCTCTAATGCCAAGTGCAGCTTTAACATCACTTTCTAGCTACTCTTTTTATCATCTATGCCCCAGCATAGAAAGGGTTGTTATATCTTCACACATGTTGATGGTTTTAATTTTATTCATTGTCATTGTATATTTTTTCATGGAAAGAAAAAAATCCCATCATTGTTTGAAATAAATATATTCTGTAGCATTCTGTGGCAGTGATGTGAGGCCCCATCTTTTTACTGTTTCTGACATTACATTCCAGGATTATTTTATCAACGTTTCAGTCGGTAACATTCAGTCCTATGAGTGCTCACGTGCATGATGTATCCTTCATCAGTTGTATCTCACAGTGCTCTTGTTTCCCATAAAAAGGAATGCCAAAAATTTTGGATGGGAAGTCTGATTAATTGTTTCATCCCTGCTGCTTTCCTGCTATCTACTGCTGCTCAACACATGAGAAAATCACCTCTGGTCAGACCAAAGGTCCAGCTAGCTAAGTAGCAGATGCTTAGGGAAACAAGATATTTAGAGCTTTATCCTTCCCTTGAGATGCCTTCTCAGGTCCTGGAGTTTGAGTCACTCAAGAACTGCCTGATGGCATCTACTCAGGTGCCTCTTTTCTCTTATTGGAACAAGTAGATTCAAGGTGGAGTTTATTTTTCTGTGAGACTATGCTGAGATTTGTGAAGTCTGTCAATCTTCATGCTGCTTCATCTTCATTAAGAGTAACAGCTTGACATGTACTATACACTCCTGACTGGGGACCAGTTCTGTTTCCACACATGAGACCGATCTGTTATGGGATTTGGGGTAGGACATTTCAGTTTCCTCCTTACCTAGTGCTGGTACAGTGCTTAACATAAACTGGTTTCAGCTGGAACCTTAGCATTCTGCAGCAATATAAATAGTAGCAACACTGCACATCACATTTCTTAACCAGTGAAAATAACCACTAACATGGAACTTGGCCCTTAGTTCTCCACAGGCAGCATCTGCATCTGCTTCCACTGATCTTCACATTGCCAGCACTTCCTTTTACCCTATTTCTTCTTTTCCCCCTATTTTTGCTGGTATCAGAGGTAGATATATTGCTAAAAGCTACATTTTCACAGGTAAAAGAGGTTTTCTGGAATTTTGGCAACAGATCTTTGTTTCTGGAATAAAGTTATTTTATTATCATTATCCCTTTACAAAAGGGAAGATGGGACAAAGGGGACAGCTAAAGACAGCTGAAGCCTACAAAGAAGCTGAGAAGAGTCTACCTTGTGTCAAGGCTTATATAGTAGGAATCCAGTAGTCCACCACACTGGATTTATTTGTGTGTTCATTTTATTTGTTTATTTATATATTTTTTTTCCACTTACAGTTTCAGCCTCTCATTTAAACACCACAGCTGTACCTATCTTCAACAGCCCATGTTTCTGGATCAAAACCTTTCTTCCTTGAAGAATACTGCTCTTCATTATGTCATTGGAAACAACTGATCTGTTAGGCTAACGTAAATTTAGTCCAAATTTCACCTCCTTTCACATTCCATTTTTGCTGAAATGAAGTAGATGAGAAAAATAAAGAAACTTCAATGGGAATAATCTTGTGCAGATGGAAAAAACCCAGATGCAGTTAGTAAAGCAACTCTTTGTCAGTCAAAGGAGTCCAAAGGACAGATGTGTTGTTTGTTAATCATTTAGAAAACCCTTGTGATTAGGAACTCCTAGATCTTGAAAAGGCCAGCCAACTAAAAAAGATACACTCTGCTCCAGCACTCATAGTACTCCATTTGGGAGAATAAGAGGATTCCTTGGCCAGAAGTAAGAACAATGTAAATAAGGCTATTATACATAAAAATCAGAGTGCATGCCCTGGAGGATGGGGAGATTTCAATTCTATAAATCAGCTAGGAAGATCTGGCAAAGTTCATTGTCCAACTGGCTTACAAATTTAACAGGACGACTAGTGCAGACATTTCTTTAAGAGGCTTAAGGAAAAACAGAGGTAGATTCAAGCCAATGAATTAAAACACTATGAAAGGCAAGTGAAAGCCATTAGTAAAGAACCTGAAAGCCATACACTGTGACCCCCAGAGAATATCCTCCAACTGTGCAAAGTATAAGGGTGGAGAAAAAGCAGAGAGTATCCAATGAAAGCTAACATAAATAAAAGTGTAAAGTCATGTGGAATACAGAAAGAGTTCAGCATGTACTGAATTTTAGCATGGTTGAAAATAAATGTATGTTTTATGTAATTCATGTGATACCCTAGGATTTGTAACTCATGTTGCAATTAATCAACATCATAATTAAAAAACATTTTTATTATTAATATTTATTTGTATTACTCAGGACATAGTTCAAAATTAGGGATTCCAGTTGCTAAACAAACAAAGAAGTATAGAGCTGTCGCCCCCAAATATGGACAAATAGATAATACTACCAAAAAAAATAAACTAAGAGTAGTCAACAGTATGATCAATCATGTCAGCACATCATCTGCATACTTGCTTTCAATATTTCTGTAGACCTCACGTCAAAGTAGATATACCAGAGGCTGAAGAACAGTTTTGAAGTGGCTTTGCTAAGTCATGGGGAGAACCTTCTAAACATGAAGGTCAACCTAGAAGAAAGCACAGGATGCTTGTTTGGAAATTTGTGTAACAGGGGAAGATGTTCTCATGGGGAAATCAGTTTGGTAGAAGTAGCAGAGCAGTGATAGAGCAGTGTTGCTTATATGGTAACCGCAGCAGAGAAGAGGAACTGAGCTGTTAAGCCAAGTTGATGGTAAAGCGTTCGAGAATGGAAGTTAATGGAGAATGACAAACATTTCAGTCTGAACTAAAGGAGACAACTGAATGTCCTTGTTGAGAGATTACTCAAAGTTAAGATGTAGAAGGAAAAGAGGAGGAAATCAGAGGTACAAAATACCCACAGAAAAGGAGAAGGGAATTGGAGAGGATCTGCTTGTAAGATGTGCTGAAGGAATAAATAAGGAGGCAGAAGAGAAATTGGGGGAAGACAGAGACAGAGCAGTGAAATCAGAAGCGACCTTAAGCAGACAAATGCAGTTGGATGGGTCAAAGGGGATGAGCAGGGACACTGATCAGAGACATCGCTAACTCTGGATAGAGCTTCAATCATGCTGAGTTATGAGGCAGCTGCAACAGCCACTAACAAAGACTTGGCTCCAATAGACACCATATTTAAGTATTGAGACTCACCGGAACAGAATGGCACTGCACAGGAAAATAATCTCTTTGTACACAGCTTAGTAAACTTTTTCACTCCAGCTAAGCACTGAGGCCTGCAAATAATCAGGTGAACACATCATTGATTGTAAATAAACAGGTGAACTGTTTATTTATGGCACTGATTGTGCCATAGGTAAACCCAGGAGCAAGCTCAGCATCGTTTTCTTCCACCCTTTTCTACAGATCAGAGTTTACTTACCACAGGTTGTATTTGACACGCTTAGCCTTCATGTCATGGCCTAAAGCATTCCCTCAGTCTCTCAATCAATCTGCCTCCTTACTAGTTGCTGCCACTCCTAGAAATTTCTGTACATGTACCGTTTGCAAAAACAATAAAGGAGAACAGTACAGGAAAAAAAAAGCAATTGGGAGGTTTCCTCCTCTCTAAAAACACTACAGTAAGAATAAGCTCACTGTAGCATGTTACTGTATCTTATCAGAATGCTCATTGGGGCACTGCATCTGAGAGTGGTTCTCTAGGTCCAGTCAACCAGAATTTGCAGCGTTAGCTATTTATTACACCAAATCCATCCATAAATGATGAACTTAGAAAGATGTTACATTTTATAATTAGTAATAGTAATATTCTTTCGTTATGCATACTAAATATCCTAGATGATTATATATTCAGTACATTATTTTCTGGCTTTAATTCTTTAGGATAAGCAAGATTAAAATCTCACTGCCTAGTATGTTCTGCTGCTCTATACTTACAATCTTCCTATCTCAGTTATGTTGAGCTAAGAGTTACTGAACAAAGAGTAGGGAGATAAAGTAAGTCAAATGCTGTTGTTTTCTACTCATAGAGGAAACAATCCACAAAAAATTCCACTTCCACATCAAACACCTTCACCCACACTAGGTCCAAGGGCAGTTTTGTCATTTACAGCAGTAGTGTCAGCACATCCATGCATGCTTAAGTAAAACATACTGGCATTTTTAATGTCAATTTTTCCATACACAGTTGAGGGTTTTGGACAGAATAACATTTACAGCAGTAGTGTAACACAAAAAACCCCACTGGGTCGATAGTTACAAAATTACATCAACTGACATGTCAACTGGTTGCCCTTTCTTATTTTTTGAAAATGTGAAAGATATGAGAAAAGCCACAAGCTACATACCAGATTCAAGTTTACAACTCAGGCTTCGCAAATCTGTGACTAGGTTTTGATCCAAAGGAAATTAGGATTTCACACATAAATATCTGCCCAGGACAAATAAGCAACTTGCCCACAGTCGGGTCTGATGTGGGAAGCTCTCTCCAGATAACATCATGAATAAGCCCAAAATGAACAGAAATTTTTTCATTTAATTACTTACATTCCGACACTGAGTTTTTATCTAACAAATAAGTTAAGTGCAGATCAAGCTTTAAGGAAGGAAGTAAAAATTATTAGGTGTCTATCAAGAATTATAGAAGAATATAAACTTTTTTTAATCACAGGATTAATTGCTTACCAATTCATTTCAACATTTAGGTCCTCATCATTTCAGCCATAGCCTACATCAATAGTACATGTTTAATAAAGAAACTCATGTCAGACAAGTATCATCTGCCAAGAACATACTTTTTTATATATTCTTTAGCATGCAAAGAGATATTGGATTTCCATGAATTCACTATTATGTTCTCACTAACAACTGTGGTGAACAGTAAGTAATAACAGAGACAGACCAGCACAACAGTAAAATATGTGCACACATCACTTTATATAAACCAGCATTTGGTTATTATTGTTGGTTTTGAGAAGTGTTGCTAGTTGTCAGAAAACGCACAAACAGTTCATAACCTGTAATAGTTCCTTAGACAGCTCCTAAGACCATAAGGAGCCAACTTTTCTTCCTCAAAAGCCTTCATGAAATACATTATTTAGCTCCAAAATGGACAGCTATTTCAGAAACGATATACCAAAAAAATACAGAGGAAAAAGTAAATTTCTCTATTAAATGGTTTTGTAGAATAGCCCAGCCAGTTAATTCTGGACATCTTGTCCTAAAAGGAAGCAACTGCTATAATCTTATAATATAGGCCTAGTACAAAAGATGAGTTTACTTTAGCAGTTCAATTTGTGAAATTAAACTAGGTCAGCTGACTCCACCAGGTATGGGTCCAGTTCTGAGCCTGGTCACAACTTGTCATTCTTACTCAACAGAAGATTAACTGCCAGCCAAGTTGTACCAGTTAGGCAAAGTCTACTGCTCCATAAGGACAGAAAGTTTGGACTTGGATAAAAGCTAAGCAGCAGTAAGCAAACATAAAACTTCATACCCATCATGCCACTGCTGCCTGTTGCCACAGGACAGACTTCACCTCCCTCTACTATATGACTTCAGAAGCCATATAGTTATGACAGTTCTTAAGCATAAAGGACAGCTGATATCAGATAGGGAAAATGGACAAGCAGAGTCCAGGGGAAGACAAAAGGAAGCAAGGCCCCATGTGGCACAGACATACTTAAGAGCAGAAATGGATCAGAACTTAAATTCAGCAGAAAGTGCAGAAACAAGGCAGGTTTCACCCTATGGAATCTACAGAAGGATGTAAGGACTGCCCTACTGCCTCAGAACAAAGGGCCCATACTGCCTCCCATGCTAACCTGGACAGTCACTAAAAGACAGCAGGTAAACCTGGCTAGTCTTTATGGCCCACACAGAATGGCTGAGGTGGGAAGGGACCTCTTGAGATCACCCTGTCCAACCCCCTTGCTCAAGCAGGGTCACCAAGAGCAGGCTGTCCAGGACCATGGACATACAGCTTCTGAATATCTCCAAGCAGGTAGACTCGACAACATCCCGGGCAACTTATTCCAGACTCTCACCACCCTCACATTAAAAAAGTATTTCTTGTGCGCAGATGGAATCTCATCGGGTTTAGTTTGTGCCTATTGCCTCTTGTCCTGTCAGCAGGCATTATGAGAAGAGTCTGGCTCTATCTTCTTTATTTCCTCCCATCAGGTACTTATATACATTTGTAAGACCCCTGATCTTTCTCTTCTCCAAGTTAAACAGCTGCAGCTCTCTCATCCTCTCCGCATATAGGAAATGTTCCAGTCCCTTAATCAGATTTGTAGCCCTTCGCTGGACTTGCTCCATGTAGAGACATGGAGTGGGGAGCCCAGAATGGGACCCAGCACTTCAGATGTGTCTCACCAGTGCTGAGTAGAAGGGACCTCACCTGTTGGCAGTAATCTGCCCAATGCAGCCCAGGAGGTTGTTGTCCTTCTTTTCTGTGAGGTCACATTGCTAGCTTATGTTCGGCTTCCTGTCCACCAGAATGTCCAGGTCCTTCTCTGCAGATGTGCTTTCAAACAAGTTGTCCCACAGTTTGTTTTTGAGGTGCAGTACTCCCCCCCAGGTGCAGTACTTTGCACTTCCCTTTGCTGAACTTCATGAATTTTCTCTCTGCCCGGTTCTCCAGCCTGTCAAGGTCCCCCTGAATGGCAGCAAACCCCTCTGGTACAACTGTGTGATGATCTGTGTGACTCTGTGCGAAGATGTGGGCACACTGAGGTTTTGTACAGTAGCATAATGAGGCCTTTTGTCTTGTTATCAATCTTCTCTCAGAGACGCCCAGCATGTTGTTGATCATTCTGGCTGCCACGGCACGTTAAGCCAATGGTTTTGTGGAACTGCCAATGATGGTAAGATCTCTCTTTCCTGAGTTATAACCTCCAGTTCTGAGTCCAGGATTATGTAAGTACATCTTTTCCCAGATGCATAATCTTCCAGTAATTTACACTGAGACTTTTCTGTCACTTTGTGCCAATTCATCCAGTTTTCTGAGGTCCCTATCTATTTCTGCAATGCAAGCGTGGCATTTTTCTACCTAGGCAACCTCATAGGAGCTGTAGACTGCTGCTTTCACTGTTCCAGCCTCTTCTGCATGGTGTCCATGAGAACATGGAATAAATGTTTTGTTGGCACTTTTAATAGTAAAAGTAATCACTAAAACCTATCCTATGCTTTCTACTCTTTCACCAGCTTTCAGTCTACAGTGGGACTTTGTCAGCAATCACATGGTGACTTAAATGTTTCAAATAAGTTTGGTATGAAAGGTGGTCAAAAGCTTATTTAAAATACAGTATGAAAATCCAGTATGTCCACTAGATACACTTCAACCACATGCTTTTTCATACCCTTTTTCAGCTGCAACAAACTAACAAGTCAGGATTTCCCTTTAAAGATGCCATGCTAACTTCAGCCAAACAGACTGCTTTCCATGCATTCAGAAATCTCTTTTTTTATTAGTCTTCCACCTTGCCAGGGAAGAAAGTCGGACTCAGTGGTCTGTAATTCCCAGGATCCCATGCAGCACATTTTCCTAAGTAGGATTACAGTGATAATCCACAGTCCCCTGGCAGTTACTCTTTGCTATGTAGTGACAGGTTGTAAAACTTCACCACTAACTCTGTGATTTCCCACTATCTCTTGGTCACACACTGATTTTCTAATGATACATCTAGGACACAAGAATACAGTTACTCTTTTTTTACATGCTGGGGGTTTTTTGCCTCAAATTTGCCACTATTAATTTGTCAGAATTAAAGCATCAGCACAAATATGTTTCTTCAGGGATAGACATCATATCAGAGCTATCTGTATGGTACCTGTGCACTGCCTATTGATACTATTTGTGTAGTAACTCCTTGTTACCACATAGGGATCAAAAAAAAGACCACATACTCAATGCTATATATTATGTAAGCTAAGATGTTCACTTCCCTGAATCATGCTGCTGTGCTTGTTTAGCATTACAGTTTTAAAAGCTTAAAAGTGGTTCAGAGAAGCACAGTTTGATGGTGTCTTACTTTAAATACCTTAAGAAAAATAATTTTCAGAAGTGCTGGGTATTTTTGCTTTCAAAGTCAAGACTTTTTAAAAGAGCTTTGGGTTTCCAACCAGATAAAATTCAACTTAAAGCACTTATTATCACTCACAAGGCCATGGCTGAAGGAAAACCTACTTTCCAGAACCCCTCCTGTTCCCTATCTTCTCCTAACTATATTATGCAGCAAATGAAGGCCCCTAACAGTCATAGCATGAAAAAAAAAAAATAGCAAACACAGGAAGATCATAGAAATATTTAGACTATGCAACAGAGCTGTTCAGAGTTGGTGGTTTTCCTTTGCAAGAGCTTGTGCAAACACTCTGTTCAATTTCATATCTGTGGAATTTTGCATCCCCCACATCTAATTTTCAAAACCAAACTCGCACAAGCCCTTATTCTCATAATAAACATCCCCAGCTACATCTCACCTGAATTTTCCGTGGTGCTGAGTTTAATAAAAGCTAGATTTAGCACCATTACTTGGACAAGACTTGTTAAAAGGTTTCTGATAAAGAATCATTTTTTTCATGTGCACTGAGAGGCATATAATTTGGTGTCTTACGATACTTCACATGACAATAGCTCTAAACAAAGACAGTGTGAAGATTAGCTTAGTGATTCCAGCATATAAGTCCATCCTTTTGCACAGGAGAAAAAAACCACTGTTCACACTAATACCTCCTGTATGTAGCATCAAATGGAATAGTTATGGTAAAATACAACACAATGCTCAAAAATATTTTGTTTCCATTAACAAATTCTCGTTTCTGGACAATATACTTCAAAACAAACTCATTTGCAACATCTACCCACTGGTACTGTGCCACATTTGATAATTTTTCTTACAGCAGTAGATATTCTTCAAATACTTGAATGAAACCGAAGTTTATAGGTGCTAACATACAGTTTTCAAATACTTCTAACTGTACTGAAGCTTAGGGTTTAGCGTTTTTACTTGTTAATAACGTTCTATCACACTTGTGATCCAACCAAAGTAATGAATTACCAAAGTAATCTGAGAACTGAGTAGCTTGCTCTTTCAAAACTATCCTTAGCATGGTGCAGTCCAGGAAAAAAAACAACAAAAAGTTTTCTAGTATTATTATGATATTGAAAGGTCATTTTCCTTTGTTACAAGTGCTTTAGAAGAGCTTATTTATTAAAGTATGCACATCACAGAAAACAGTGTTTTGTGACAAGTATCACTGCTGAAGGACTTGGTTTACTCACGTTTGAGCAATGTGTTCTCTCTGAAGTTATAACTCCTACTTTTTTAGCCTTCTAAGTACAGTAGAAAACACTATATTGTGTTTCTTTCACCACTGACTTTGATAATGGAATTCTGTTATGCTTCCTTGCTGAAGTTTGCATTGCCTTAGGCTGATCTGGAAGGCCATCTGGAAATTACAACTGATTAATTATCTGTGAGCCTACGACGTGAAGAGGGCAGATGGAAGAACACAGTACTTTATTGCTCCCTGCCCTGCAAGAGCTACAGTCCAATACCGAATCCACATCAAGGTCCCAGTCTCTTTCCAGGAAGATTTAGAAAGATTTGGATAAATCTGCCACAGTAATTGCCTTTCCTCAGCTGCTTTTTTCTCTCAGCTCTGTTCAGTGGAGATACCAATACCGACAGAGATTATTTCTAAAAACCATGAGAGAAGGGTGTTTTCAGCAAAACTCCTGCCTTGCAATTGACAGAATTTAGGCAAAACCGGCATAGTTTTACAGTTATCACTCCTAGATGTATTCCCAAATGGAAAAGCTGTGGTATTATAAACCTAAATTTTGTCTAAATAGAAAAAAAACCCCAACATCTGAGAATTCTCCTGGCCCCTGTATGCATATACCAGATTCATTTGCACATGTCACACATACACTCATATTTACTTCCCATGATTTTCTGACCAGAGATATGCAAGTCCTTTACCAATATCCTGGTGTTGTAGCTATCAGAACTTAAGTACTAAGAAACAGTTTTAGACTGAGAAGGAGGGGAAAGCTATTCAGCCCCACTGAGCCTTCCACTTGCCATTTCTCTGTACAACTCTAAGCGGGAAGAACAAGATGAAATTAATATCAAGTTATTCTTCCATATTTCTGAGAATAAAGACTTCCTCTCTAATGCTTTGGTTTGCTATCCTGTGGTCAGCTTGAGTTTACAAAGTCAAGAGAGCTAGCTGATCCCTTTGGCTTAACAACTGTATGAATAATGTTAATAAAAATAATATCAGAAAGACTTAAGATGTAAAAAAACCCCCAAAACTCCAGTCTATTTTTCACTCTCCAGTTTAGGAAGCGAGAAGGTCTTAAGACTAATAGAGCACATGACAGAAATGATAAAGATATTATTGCTCTTGATAAGGTAATTACATTTTGGAGCTTCAGTCATGAACCACGACATTATACAAGGTCTTACGCAATCACAGAGGAAAATCTGATACAAGCACTACAGGAAAGTAAGAGACAGAGATTACTTATTGCATTTAGAGTTATAGCGATGTATGAACTACAAGTAATCCAGCAGTTCTTCATTTCTTACTGGATGCAAGACAACATTGTCATAGACACCCTCATGAAGGAATTCCAAGTTAGCTTACAAAGCACATTTATGCAAAAAGCAAATCATTCTGTCATTCTCTCCTTACTATTTTCTCAGCTACTTTTACTTGAAAAGCAAGACAGATAAGCAAAGCAGTATCATTTTTTATAAATAGCTTTTTATGCACAAACAGTATCATAGCATAGCAGCTTCAATTTCAGTCTCACTTCTTTCAAATTTATCACTGATGAAATATATATGCATGAGCATCACTGAAAACTGCACTCTCACGGGTTTTCCAAGAAACCTAGTCATAACTAATGACTTAATCTTAATTTAAGATCAACAACATCAAATGCTTGCCAGAAGATGACTGGTAAGAGAAGGATGCCGGATTTACAGTGCTTTTACAATTAATGTTAAGACAGAATTTAAGACAGATAGCCTTCAATAAATATGTTTACAAATACTTCATAGTACTTGGATTAAAATTATATTTCGGTCCAGATTAAAATATAAGGCTCAGTATTTGTTAATCAAATACTTTTTCTCTCTTTAAATTACTTAAGAGCCCATGTTTTGAAACATTAAACTCCTGACTAGAGACAGAAAAAAGTGACCTGATGTCCACTCCAAAAAATCCTTCCTTCCACACTGAAATCTGAAAACAGAGTCAACCTCTGCCTGTTTCACTCTGTCATATTTGCTGACATCAGCCTTGCCATTTTCAACTTGTCAAACAGCCTACTGACTAGCTATTTTAAACTAATTTGTAAATATTCCAGGAGCAGCCCAAAGGAGAGAAAAAACAATATATCTAGTTTGAAAAACCTTTCCTACTCATCATTATTTTCTAAGTGGTTAAGTCTGAAGATCTTTTATTTTTTTCCCTGACGGATAAATGACATATAGACTCAAATGAGTCCATACATTAAAGCGCTTCAGCTTTTTGCTTGTCCATAACAAGGTGAGGAGTACAAGGCTCCTGATATTAGCTAACAGTAATATGAATGTATGCAAAATCTTGTTTACCTTTCCTTTCTATTCTTCTTTCCTCTTCTTCCCTAAACCATTTCAGTGCCCATGTCTTGACATATTGAACTCCACAGGTTAGCCTGCTTTTGATTTGCGAGGAGAGTTACAATAGTTAATTACAGAGCACGGTCTTCTGTGACTCAAACATTTTGCATTTATAGGCCCTTGATATAGTCCAGAGCAAGAGGCTAACCCATATTTAATTTGTCCAACACGTTTCTGGTTAAAGTTCCATCAAATGGGTGACTGGAATCCCTCCAATTCAGCTGGAAAAGTCACTTTGAAGGAGGCGTTTATTAGCAACATTTGCCTCAGTCACAACAGGAGGCCCTTAGGGCCTGGGGAAAATCAGTGGTTGCTTATAATAGTCAAACCCGGCTATTCCCCACAGGATAAAGTGTCAATAATGGCTTAGATATTATTATTTGGAATTGATTTTACAGCAGGTATAAAATTAAAGAAAATGAGGCCGTTTCTTTAGGCAACAAAGGTCTGTGCTTTGAAATGCCCTCTAGGCTGACCCCCCAGCCCCAGCCCGGGAAGGACGGGGAGGCTGCAGCAGGACTTGCCTCCCAGCCAGCGCACCCCGCGCTGCACAGCTGCTCCACATAGAGTATGATTAACATAGCTGAAGGCCCACAGCACTTAGCACAATTAAATCAACAGGCTTTAGCTCATTCCTCCAGCATGACAGGAAAAAGGCACAAAACCCAGATGCCTTTGCTTTCTTCTATCTTTATGTTTGCTGGAGCGATTTTTGTGAGTGTTTAATCCTCTCTGCGGCCCAACATTCACACGAAAATTTAATGTGCATGTGGTTTTGACTGAAAAAGACCCAAGCCAGAATATCATTAGCTTACAGTCTTTTCAAGGGATATATCCAGTAGTTCATTCTGAGGGTTTTCTACATTAAAATGAGAAACATTTTCAGTAGTATTGTGAAGGAATGTGCTGGGCAGCCTGTAACTATAAATATTTCTCTTTTCTTGCAGATGGACACTCTGGAACACCTCTACAGAGACAGCCACAAACTTATTTAGCAGGAGGAGCACTGTCAGACTGCTTCACCTTGAGGAAAAGATATTCTGTAGTCTTTTACACTATGTCACTCATGAGGTTTTTTTACAGCATTTTATCCCCTGTACTGCCCTGAATGAGGAGACAGATTAGCAAGACAGTCACAGAATCATAGAATCACAAAATGGTTTGGGCTGGAAGGGACCTAAAAGCTCATCCAGTTCCAACCCCCCTGCCATCAGCAGGGACACCTTCCACTAGACCAGGTTGCTCAAAGCCTCATCCAACCTGGCCTTCAACACTTCCAGGGATGGGGCATCCACAACTTCCTTGGACAACTTGTTCCAGTGTCTCACCACCCTCACAGTGAAGAATTTCTTCCTAATATCTAATCTAAACCTCCCCTCTTCCAGTTTAAAGCCATTTCCCCTTGTCCTATCATTAACTGCCCTTATGAAAAGTCCTGCCGTATCAGACTGTATTGCTACTGGAAATGTTATAAAATTATTCTTTGCAGAACACAGCAAAGACCATCCTTAAAAATCTGTGGAATAAGAATGACCTTACTGAATAGCTGCATTAAACAAAAATGTGGATACATTCTCTCCCTGTAGCGTCCCAGACAGGCGTGGTAACCCAAAGTTCCTCTTGTTCAAGCCAACAAATATTATTCTTTCCTGGTTATTTCACTGTCCCTAGAAAATTTAATGGACTGTTCTCAAAAGCATTAATGTTCAAAAGTTTCATGGAAGTTAAGCTCCTCATTGACAAACGCCTCTGAAATTTAGCCTAAGCTTAAGTCCTGAAATGCTATAGGCACTTAGGAGCCAAAGTTTTAGTGAAAACCTAATACTCACAACTCTTTTCTGAAAACAGACTAGCTCATAAATCACTGAACATTTTGTCCAAAACAAAAAAAAAAGCTACATTTTTGCCCTGTTGTAATCAGGTACAAATCCACTAGTCCAACTGGACTTATTCCCAGCAATATCAGGTCTAAGTTTCACCAACCCTGTGTAAAACACTGAATGGATAAAACTTATTTAAAATCCTCTCTTTCTTTTGAGGTAGTTGTGTGGATTCTCTTTTCTTAATATTTTTTCAACATCTTTATTCCCTTCTCTCTTTGCCCCCTTTATACTCTTCTTTTGCATTCTACTCTTTTGTCAGTGCTTCTATCTCCATTCAGTGCTTCTTCATTGACTCTTTTTCATAAGACTTCAAAAATTATTTTTAAGCATGTTAAAAACAGGAAAGTAGGACTGAATCTCATGATGAACACAGTATTTTGAAAGAAAGGTTTCTAGAAAAGGCTGCAGGTGATTCTTTTTTCTTTTAAAAACAGGTTTACTGCTTTACCAGTCTCAAAAGGTTCTCTGGGTCTGAATGTGGAGACCATAGTGCTCTTGATGGAGAAGGTATAAAGTGCATGGCCTCAGTGAAGAATAAGATGATGGAATATTAGCCACAAAAATTTCTTTTAAATCTGTCAATGCATTGCCTTCTTCTCAAGGGAATCAAGGAAACATTTGCATACAGAGCGGTACAAACAGATGTTAACAGAACATCATGGTAACTGATAGGGGCCTGTGAGCACCATGTCCCAGTGCAATGCTCTCGATGTTTGACAGTCTGCATCAGCCTATCACCCAGTTCTGTCCTGAGCTTTCACACAGGAGGCAGTTGGATCCAACCAAGAATGGAGGAAAAGCTGAGAACTCCCTTTTCATGCATATTTGGGAGTCCCAGGGATAACAATGCTAATACAAAGTCTTTGTCATCCAGCACTATTTTACAGACCTTGTTGTGGCCTTTCTTCTTGTACTACGCTTGTGTCAGGAAAAAACGTGTCCTCTACTTTCTCTACTTGTGAGTTATGAGCTAATTGTTAAATCTAATTTTTCAATCAAACTAATTGTTAAATTTGTGGCAAATGTGTTCTTATTCATAGTGGGGACTGCTGTCAGTCTGTTGATATCTTATGTACATCTTATATTCACTCTCATTCTCTTCCCCAAGCTGTCATCGGACGATGAATCTCAGAGCTGGGGGACCTTGGTAAATTTTCCTTTCTGTCAGGGTTAGGTAAACTCTGAGTAAACAGTGCTGGCATAAATACACATCTGACTTCACTGATACAATGCCCAGCTGATATGAGAGCTGGAAGTAAAAAATCACTAGTTTCGCAATTATGATACAAATATCCTCTTACCACACACAGAAAGCAACAAAAAAACCTCTCCCAACATGCTCCCTCGTTCCCCGTTATCAGTGCATATCCTCTACACTACAGAAAAAAGAAAGAGCCCTTATGGGATCATGATTTGTTTTACATCATCACATAACCAATACATTAAATAGTTATTGGAGATGATTTTTGCCATGTCCTTGGTGCAGTGTGTTCTGATGAAGTGTGCACAAAACACACATCTGGTCCATTAAGCTATGGAAATGTTGTGTGAACCATATGGTAAGGGCTGATGAAAAAAAGAGAGCACCGAAATCTTCAAACCTAAATCCATTTGCCAAAGTTGAGGGTCTGATTCTGCTACTAGCCAGTACCAAGCTGGGATAACGTAATTAAAAATGTGTGATGTTACACGGGTCCAAACATAGCAGGAGATTCCAGTGTGAAACCTAACATGCCACATGAAATGCTGAACTTCATTAGGTGAAGCTTCTAACAATCATATGGCACTTCTACAAAAACAGCTTATCAGTATGATAACAGTGTGAAACTGCATTAGTTTCCATCTCTCTTCTTACAAAAAGTACCAATTTAAACAGATTTTGCCACTCTTATGAAAAGAAGCTGCTAGCTTTCTACCTGGGATTAGGATGGCTAACTAAAAAAATCTTTGAATTTTATTTTATTTTATTTTCATGGATATCTTTGAAGTACATCTTTGTAGCCAGTTTTACACTTAAGATTCTCTAAATATCATACAAATATTTTTTCAAGTAACACACTAATCTAGCTAGTTATATTAAAAGTTTGGACTATTTTGGCTGTTTGTATTTCTGCTGAAGGACATAAATCAATAACAACTTTTGATTCTGTAAAATCAATGTCTTCAGCTGGCTTCAAAACTGTTATTTTAGATTATAAGTGCCAAACCACAGGCACACCTTTTCAAGATTTAAGTTTGATTTGATAATACATTATTATTTTATTTGTGTTTTTTAAATAGAAGCAGGTAGCAGTCCTGGGTTCTGGTATTAATTACACATTGAAACAGAAAATCTGAAGTAAACCTGGTAGCATTTTAAGAATCCAGCTATTGTGAATTCATCTGGAATTCATTGGGCTACCCTTGGCTGTAATAAATTCATGCTGTATTAGCAGTAACATCACATGTACACTAATAGATGTTCTACTGAGATCAGTATTATTTAATTGACTCAAAGGATTAGTTTAAGATCAATTTTCTTTTAACTATATTTTTAACATAGCTTTCTACTGAAGCACAGCTTCCCACAAGACAAAAAGACACCAGAAGAAAAACGTGCATAAGAAAATATACGAGACCTGTCATTTTTGTTTCCTTAGGAAAGATCCAAAAAGCATTAGAATCATATAGTCTGTCACTCATGTAAACAAATACATAGTATTTATTTATAAAATAATTTTCTCTGTGGGAAACAAAACATTCAGCTCTACAAAAGCAAACGCATGCAGACTCAAGAGAGGTATGAAGATGCATCTAAGTAAAAATGACGTATCTTACTGAAACTGTAAAAAATGATGCAAACAATTTACCTGTAAAGAAATACTGAGCAGTATCATCTGCACATTTCTGCTTTGTCAGGCATGCTAAATAAGAGAACACAAATAACATGTAGAAGATTTCACTGGTACCAGTTGCATGACTGGGATAGCAGTGGCCAGCAGGTCGAGGGAGGTGATTCTCCCCCTGTACTCTGCTCTTGTAAGGCCCCACTTGGGGTACTGTGTCCAACACAAGACAGACATGGACCTGTTTGAACGAGTCCAGAGGAGGCCACGAGGATGATCCAAGGGCTGGAGCAGCTCTCCTGTGAGGACAGGCTGAGAGAGTTGGGGCTGTTCAGCCTGGAGAAGGCTCTGGGGAGATCTTATAGCGGCCTTCCAGTACCTGAAGGGGCTACAAGAAAGCTGGGGAGGGACTTTTTACAAGGGCAGTTAATGATGGAAAAAGGGGAAATGGCTTTAAGCTGAAAGAGGGTAGGTTTAGATGAGATATTAGGAAGAAATTCTTCACTGTAGGGGTGGTGAGACACTGGAACAGGTTGCTCAGAGAAGCTGTGGCTGCCCCCTCCCTGGAAGTGTTCAAGGCCAGGTTGGATGAGGCTTTGAGCAACCTGGTCTAGTGGAAGGTGTCCCTGTTGATGGCAGGGAGGTTAGAACTGGATGATCTTTAAGGTCCCTTCCAACCCAGGCCATTCTGCAATTCTATGATATGGTAAGTAGTGGAAGAATAACAGCATGGATACTTTGCATTGGAAAGTAAAAGTGTTCTTAACTGTTTGCTATGTCTTGTGAACTGTACCAGAAACACCAATGTGACCAGTGTTACCCCTTTGCAACTTAGGTCCTGTTCACCGGGAAGTTTCTATTCCCCCTCTGAGTTAGCTGGCTAAGACGAACAGGCTGGTCAGCAACCAAGGCTCAGATCCATGCAATATAATCAGTCAGCGCTTCTAAGACTGATGTGAAAGAAACCAGGTCTTCCCAAGTCTACTGGTTCAGCATCACTCTACAAAGTGTAAAGATAAAGAACTGGCAAGCTCACTGCATCTCACGGTTTTGTGCCTACCTCAGTAGTGTCATGAGTCAATGCTATGCCAAAGGAACGGTGAAATGTAACCACAGACAGTGAAACAAACGTGTCTAAAAACAGCCCTTGTCTTCAGCCAAGAGCAAACTAACTGAATGTGCAGGTAGACAATTTGAACTATATGACTGAGAATTTTGTTAACAAAATCTTGTAATTCCAACTCATATTTCTACCTACTTTCCTCCTCTAGAGATCCTAGAGGAAAAAAAAAAAAACAAGGCATCTCTGTTTTCTCTATACTTTGAATACAGTCTGTCTTTCTTCATTTTTTTCTTCAAAGAAAGAAACCACTGCAGGGAAGTGGGGGAAAAAAAGAAAAAAAAAAAAAAAGAGATAAATAGGGGATACCTGGTTTGGACAACTCTACTTTTCTGAGATAGTATATTCCACCTATGGACAGCAACATTCCTTATGTCAAACAGCTGCACTTTCTTATCCTTTTATTTCAGACTATGTTCCTCCCTGATTCTATCCATCAGTAGCAGAAACAGCTCTTAGCAGAGTTTAGGGCTGTGATCATAAAATAAATAATATGAAGACCTAAATCAGAATTTAGAAGAGCTGCTTTCTTAGGAAGAAAGATTTACACATTCATGTATCATGTGTGTATTCATCTGTCCAAGCCATCCCTCTCAGTAACTTTAAAGCTCTGCCAGCCCCTTTCAAAGATTTATCAAAACAGTAAAGGTCTTAAAAGACATTAAATTTCTACAGTTTGCAGGAATGGGAAGAAAACTTACTAATGCCCATGTGGGAAAAGAAAGATGTCTCTCAGTGCTTAGTAGACATCAGATAATTCACAAAGGAGGGTATTATGAATGTCTTAAATGCAGAAAAATGTTGAAGGAGGCTTGCAGCTTAGCAGAGCTCAGTGAATCCATTTCCAAGCTGTTCTCTTTGTCCTGGGGATTTTCTAGAATCCTCTTCAATTCTCCATGTCTTATTTCTCTTTCTTTTTTCTGTGGTCAGATTATCTGGCAATGCTTCCAAGGATGCAGTCAGTTCCTACTACTCCAGTATCATCTCTTTCACAGCAACTTCAATTCTAATAACCATAAGGTACAGCAACATATAGCAACTTAAAGCTTCCCACTATGCAAACTCAACAACAGCTTTTGTTCCTGTAGGTCACCTAACTATTGCTCAAAAGTTAAGTTTGTGTGGACCCTTTAATCAGCTTCCAGACTCAAAAAAACCCCACATTCAGGCAATGTGTGCCTAGAGGACATGTGGCCTACCCCGAGCTCAGAAACCAATACTGAAAGTGGACAGAAAAGGGACAAAGAAAAGGAAACATGCACAGACAGTAAGGAGGAGAGGCAAGCGTGAACCGAGGCTTGTCTCTGTCCTTGTCAGTGATAAGCCAGCAGAAAACCTTTTTTGTTGTTGTGTTCAAAATTAGTTATCAGATGGAGGCAATACTTTGTACTAATTTATTTTTCACTTGCTGTTACTTCAAATACCAAGGTGTTGGCAACTCTTGACATATTCTGCATTCCTCAGTGATTGTCTCCTCCATCACATCTATCCTTCTGTTGTGGTCCAAACTGTACTCTGGACTTCAGTGCATGACCAGGAAGTTCCACTCCCTCAGTGGCACCGTTATAAAAACACCTGCATTTAAGGGAAATATCACAGCAACAAACACTGTGTCTCTACACTAATTCCTGCGTACAAGAACCTGCAAAAAAAGCTCAGCAAGGAGGTCTGCCAAGTGTCCCCTGGGATAGCCTTTGTATAAAAAGGGGTACTTTGGAAGTTAATTAGAGACAATCTGGTTTTTATACTGAGTTTAAAAAAGCCAATTAGGCTTAATGGGAATTCAAATGATTCTCATTCGGATTTGTTTGATATGGTTACTATTATAATTCAATTTTTCATAGCCAAACAGCAAAATGGACATTAAAAGTGACTGAACAGTAAAAGAATCCCAACTCGCTCTAATTCAATTTTCTTCCAGCAAACTTATCCCTTGTGTGAGTTGTGAAGGCACTGGGGATTAATTAAACAGCGTAAGAAAGATATACAGAACATATGGACACAACAGAACTACAGAACTTGCTAACATTCACCAAACAAATGATTCACACGGGGAAAGGAGACCTCTTTGTGGAGCACACTGCCTCATAGCATGTGGGAGAAAGACCCTCATCACAGTGCCCTTCTCAAGCACACCCAACAGCGAGGGAACAGCAACAGGCTCCCTGGGAAGACAAACACACACACTCAGGAGATGAACTGAACAACTGAGCCAGAAGGGACAGAAATTAGGTAGCAGTCACCAACCACATGATATAGCTCGGTTACTCGGACTACTGATTATGTCTGTGCATTATAATATTGTCCTTCCCTTTGACTACACTTCTGAGCAAGAATCATACACTTCACTTGTGTGAGCTCTGTTTTAATAATAATAATAATAATAATAATAGATACAATAATAAACAGCAAACACACCCTATGGGGTTCTAGAAGTACCAGCCTTATAGCATTTACTAGACAGTGCTGACCTCCCTCACACACTCATGGAATGATTACGTTTTTTATAACCGTCAGTTATAACTATTTCTATCAAATGCAGACCCAAAACACTGCTGAGCGTGACTTAACTGCCAACCTTAGTCTTTAGTTACTAATGGCAAGATCAGCTGGTGCTTTAATAAAAGTGGCACATGATGCCAGCTATCATATTCCCATGTGCAAATAAGTGCTCAGTGGATAGGAATCTTTGAAATTTTAGGGAAACACATAAGAATATTTTCCATTAAACTGTCACTTCAAAGCGCTAATTTAATGTAAACATTGTGATTAAAAAAATTAAATTTAGCAACCTCGAATTCATGGAATATAAAGCAAATGAAAGCTGTGGCCTGCTTATATAGGAGAAGAATCAAGAGTCAAAGACATTCAATGTGGGACATCACTCAAAATGGCACAAGAAACAATGCTTTTTCACAAAACAGTGTTTACACTGCACCAAAATATTTTTAAAAGTTAATTTAAAAACCAAACAGTAACTCAGGAAAAATTAAATAATTAGACTCTTATCCTTGGGCATGTAGATAATTTCATTAACATTCACTACGGGAAGGGATGTTTCAGTCTCAACACTTACTCAGTAAGACTGTGCTTTGCATTAATGAAAACTAAGCTTGGGGCCCTTCCTTTCTGAATGCCTCTATTCCTGTTCCCTCTTTCAGCATTAATAGCCAAATAGATTTACTAATGAGCTGATCTCCTCTAGGATAAAAACATTGAGACAAGCTGAACAAAAAGGGAGAAGAAAAAACTCTTCTCTGCAGAAAATACATAAAGCAGCTTTTACAGCATTCACTGTAAACAAGCAGGCCCATGTGCTGGTCTTGTTTATTGAGAAAAAGCTGCTGTTTCAATCATGTGTAAACAGAAACTATATGAGCACCAGAATAATTTATTGAAAAATAAATACATTTACTAAAGCATCCAATTTGGATAACTTATTAAAAAGTAAGATAAGTATCATGTTACAAATCTCCTCTATTCTTGTGGCTTCTTGTGAATTACTGAAAGACATCTGGCTTCATAGGTACTGTGCCAAAGCCTGTTCCCATTTACAGGAATTTAAACTTGGTGTAACTAGACCAGTTTCACTGTTTAATTGAGCTTGCCTTGCTGAACACTCCCATGGGGGAGAGGGAGAAATTAGGGATCATTCCTGAAGGTATTCTAATGTGAGGTTTGTCACGTCATGACTAGGGCTGAAGGCTTTCACTCCTCAATAATCACACGCAACGTTATACTGGCTGTGTTAACTCACCCAAGTGCTCAGGAGAAAGGACAGACTTAGAAGATGGTCAAGCCCAGCACCCCACTATCAGATACCAGTCACATACTCCATTACACAACCAGTTGGGATTCTTGCCACTACTGAGACACTGGAAAGGTGAGGAGCTCTTTTGGGTGTTTTTTCTTGGACAGAAGTAACCAAAGATGTCTTCACTTTATAAAGATGTCAAACTGCTGCCAACCTTCCCATGAGCAGGTGCTGAAAGCAGCAGGAACACTGTGCTGTCCCTGACAGAGAAGAGGTCACTCAGCCTGTCTCTGAAGAAAAAGTAAAACAAATGCATCTGGCAGGATTACTCTTCTGCGGATCCCTGAGGTTTCCCCTATTCTGCCAAATTTCATGAGGAAATTAAGAGACTCCAAGTCTTTCTATGGAGTGTAGGCGATGGCTGGGGCTGTGAACTCTTTAACACTAACAAGAGACAAAGGAGATTGCTCAGTCCCAGAGCCTTTGTGCCCAAAGCCTGCAAGATGCCTGTGGTGCACAATGCCCAAAGAAACCACAATGCTCATAGAAAAGAGGAGACCCAAAATTTTAAAACCCAACTTATTTACTAGGATTTTGAGGCTTCCTTCCTAGATAAAAACAGGGCTTGGTAAAGCTCTCTATGCAGAGCCTTAGTGTAACATTTTCATTCATAGTCTGGATGATGGGGCAGGGTGTACTCTCAACAAGTTTGCTGGTGATACAAAACAGGGAAGAGTGGTTGATACACCAGAGGGCTGTGCTGCTATTTCGAGGGACCATGACAGGTGGGAGAAATGGGCTGACAGAATCCTCATGAAGTTTGACAAGTGGATACGCTAAGTCCTGCACTTGTGAAAGAACAAAATAAACCCCATGCACCAGGACACACTGGGGGCTGACTGGCTTGAAAGCAGCTTTGCAGAAAAAGATCTGCACACCAGGTTGAACATGAGGCAGGAACATGCCCTGCCACAAAGGCAGCTAACGGTATCCTGCACTAGGCTGTCCTCCTGTTCTAGGAGGAATGTTGCAGCAAGTCAAGGGAGATGATCTGCTCAGCACTGGTGAGGCCACACCTGGAGCAGCATGTCCAGTTCTGAGCTCCCCAGTACAAGTGAGATATGGAGCTACTGGAGAGAGTCCAGTGAAGGGCCACTAAGATGATTAAGGACTGGAGCATCTCTGCTAGGAGGAAAGCAGAGGAAACAGTCTGAGAGAGCTCAGACTGTTTAGCCTAGAGAAGATCTCCATCCTTTGAGATATTCAAAAGCAATCTGGATGTGATCCTGGGAAATCTGCTCTAGGCAACCCTGCTTGAGTGGGGTGGGGGGCGAAGAAGATGACCTCCAGAGGTCACTTCCAACCTCAACCATTCTGTGGTTCCGTATTTCCTTCAAAGTGTTAGAAATAACGTGTTATGAATAAGTACATGTGAAATTACATGTGCAACCTTTTCACTTCTATTACCTGCAAAAAGCACCACAGAAAAAGGAAACCAAATCCACCAGAACAAGTATGTACATATATACATTTAGATATATAAAATCATGTCTGAGATAGAACAATACAAAAGCATTTAACACAGTAAATACAAAGAAAGAATATCTGAAGCTTGACTTACTTGTGACTATTTCACTGCCATACACTATGTAAATTTACACCTTTCCTGGTTCTTTATATTATTCAGAACTTTGTTTTTCATTTTCCTTAGATATAGACAGATTTGGATGATTTATAAAATCTGCCAGCAAGCTGTTGCCAATTTTAGTATACACGTGATTTAGACCTGGTTTTAGTTTAAAGGATATTTTGCTTATTTAAAATACAAAAATCGGCCACTGAGAAAAAAACACTCACTTTTAACAGGATCATGGAAATATTAGCAACAGCAGTCCATAAATCACTAAAAATGATTTTTAGATTCCCAGAGAATGAACAGTCAGTATGTCAAATAGAACAGAGGTTTGATGGAGAAGGAACATTTTTTTCTAGGAACAGTTATTTTGCTTCACAAAATCGAGTCCAGTTATATATTCTAACACAAACGTGGCTTCTAGTATTCTAGAAATTGTATTCAAGAAAATTCATTCTCAAGCATATAAATAAGTAACAGCACCTTTACCAAATATACAAGAAAAGACTGGCTCCATAAAATCTCACCGTAATGCTGTTAAAGATACTGGTAATTCCATGCCACAAATCTCAAGAGGAAAGAAGGCAAACATGCAGTTCTAATACCACACTCCTAGACCATGTCCTTCTCATCCACTCAAAGAATGAGAATAGGACAGCAACCAAAAAAAGAAGGGGGAGGAAAAGGGTACAAGAGGGTTGAGTAGAGACTGGTATTGCCTGTTTTAAGGAACACGAAGGCTTGTTTAACACCATCAAAATACTCTGTATAAGAAAAAATGAGGTAGCGCTACATAGGTCAGTATTTTGTTTCAGACCAACACAGCCCAATCTGGCCATAGTTACTTGTGGTCATTATTCATTAATACATGGGTCAGGAGCTGTTTGTGAATTAGAACTTAATCAAGTTTTCCAAGATACTTTTAAAATCACATCAAGAATTCAGCTGTGAAGGTGAAAAGTGTGTCACTGCCTTCTCAGAATGTCTGCAAAGGCATGCTTTGTCATCTGCACACAAACATAAGCTATTTCCTTGTCACAACAGCTCTGACATGCGCTGTTCTGTATCTAGTGAAGTCAGTACAGTTGATTTTTATGAGCTTTTAACATACTGAAAGTTGGCTAAACCATGCTTAATCACAATTCACCATCTCAAAAATTGGGGCTCTTTTCCTAGTATATAAATTGTTTGCCTAAATCTTCAAGAAGTCTCAAATACTGTGCAGAGGGTAGTTTCTCATTTGTGACTTCTCCATGCAAATTTAAAGCCAATCACTTTCCAGTCTGGTTGTGCTTAGCAGCTGTAAAATTAATTTTATACAAACTACACACAAGAAAACAACTGTCTCAAGCAGAGGTGCCTGACAAGCAGTGCCCAGACAAACATCACAGAAGCTTTTCCAAACCTATGTTATTTATGGTACCATGACCATCGCAACCCCATCCTGAAGTAGGTGAAATTGAAGAACGGGGTCGGGGGTAAAAAAGAGGTAACATGACACAGCAAATCATGGGTAAATGAGAACATGAGAGTAAACTCTGTGCTTCCTGAGCTCTAGTTTCTTGCTTACTCCTAAGAATGCATCCATAGAGGTCATCTCTGTCAAACTATTTTTGTTACTGCATGCTTTAAGATGTTACACAAAGCTTTTGTTTACAGTGCTTACCCACCATTACATCATGTCCTTTGGCTCTACAGCACCCTGCTTAATGTTGGAGAACATCTATGTGCCTGCTACTGCTTCTTCCCTCTGGGTTTTTGCTTAAGTCTAGGTTCAGTTATGTTCATATTTTTCATGAAATATCAGCGCAGCTGTCACTGGAGATGGAGCAATCATGTGCACATCCTCCACTGCCTGCAGAGAACTCAGACAGATTCTTTTTCCTTCTAAATGAATAACAGTGCCATTTGCTTTGTAAATATAATGCAAAATTGGCAATGGTAATGTGTAAAAACCTGCAGGTCAGCACAGATTATTACAACTTGTGCCACCTGGTTGGCCAAGATGGACACAAGGACAGAGCAAGGTTAAGGCTGCTACGGAGATGAAATCTAAACATCATCAGTGTAATGTAAAACGCGTGTGTGGCAGTAACTGGAGACAGCTATTCACAGTGAGATAAAGCTCTTGCCAGAGTTCAGCAATCTGGTCACGCTGTTGAGTGGAAAGAGCTACATGAAACTTGGGGCATGTTGAAGAGAACACAGAAAGAGGCATTTTACCTAGCAAATTAGCACAGGCAGCAAGCACACATGGTGAATCATCCAGCAGCATTTTAGGAGATTATTTAGGCAATGGCAACAGGAGACATGTATTCCCAAAGTTTACTATGATCACTAGGGCAGCATGTCTTCATCATCATTCCCCACTAACATTGTTTTGCGGGTTTTTTTACATTTTTACAATGAAAATGTCATATAAACAAATGCATTAGTCAATAAAAAAAATATTAAAAGAAATTTTCTGTCATGACTATAATTCCAAGCAGGAGATCTCAGTAAGTTTAGATTTTACCAGTACTAAAAAGCCTATGCAAAGTGAAATTATATGGAAAATAAAGCACGTGAAACACAAAATAACTTGGCAGCTGGACTGCGGTTCTGACTCTCTTTGCCAGGTCTGACCATTAAAACTCAATCTCTTCCTTTTCCCTTCTGTCTTCAAATGGATTTTGAATTCCCTTTTGCTCTGTAGCACAGCTTCAACAGATGGGATAAAGAATGCTGCCAGCCAAACTATCATGAAGCTTGATGACAAGAACACTTTTCCAGGCATGGAAGATGAGCTTTTGGGTATCTTCTGGATACAAAATTCATTGAACCTCAATCTTCTCAATGCTAGATGACTGTTCTCATATCACAGTATTAAATAAGTGAGTGTGGGCATCATCATTGTCATATATCTTAAAAAAAAAAAAAAAAAAGAGCAGAAGTTCTCTGTTCTCTAAAATAAAAGCATAGGAGTGAGCAAGGTATCTCCAAGGTAGAAGTTGAAGAAATGCAATGTACCTAAGCTTGCAGGATTTGCAAGTCCTTTGTTGTAAATTTTGATCTAAACCAATTAGCCCAAGTTCATACAAAGTCCCTGGCGAGCAAGGATGGAAATGAAACAGAGTGCTAACTGCCAGCTGCAGTAGGCACAAGGGACAGGGTCACCTTGCAAAACAACATACACTCACGCTGCACGGTCCCTGCAGAGAGCTCGTAAAAATAAAACCAAACCCTGGGACAATACATAGATTAAACAGAGAGCACAACAAAGCAGTGATGCCACCCCCCAACGTAACTGAGTAATCAGTTATTACCCAGTGATTTCTTCTCACCAAGACAAGGTCTGCATAAGCTTTCTCTCCTAACAGATTATATTGCATTTCTGCAAAAACTGCAGTAACTGCATTTAATAAAAAATATTTATTCATATTTATAAGTTGTTTTTTTTTTCCTCTCTGACAAATGTCAGATTACTGCTTAGCTTGCTGCCTCATTCCATGTAGTCCACGTCCATGGACCTCTTAATTAACATATTTAAAGGCTTAAAGAAACTTATCAGATCAAAGATGTGGCAAATCATTCAACCAACACAGACTAACCACAACTTTGCTTTAACTCAATGCATTTTCCTCAGTAGCAGGAGTGACCTGAACCTTAGCCTAAGTATCTACTCTCGGTCTACCTGTCCACTAACTGTCAGATTACAACCAAAGAGTAGGTTACTTTGAGCAATAATGCCATGTTTTCACTCAAATCAGATTTCTAGGAAGGGAGACTGTAAGGAACAATTAGCATCAAACTGCTACTCACATTACCAAGCCATCTGGTTTCCATTTTTACACTCCTAGCAACATCAGATCATGAGGTTTGGATGAGGCCATCCATTGTGCAGGAGACACAGATAAATAGCGTGAATTTTCAAATATTGTTCCACTCTTCTTTAGTTTTTCTCCTAAAAATTTTGCCAGTACTAACTAACAAAATAAACAGTTATTTTATTAAAAAGTAATTAAAAAGTTATTTTATTCAAATTGTACTAGTAAATCCTTTCTTCACTTGTTTTCCTAGCTACTCTGCAAATGGTCCCACTGCCTGCCCTTAAGTGATTTTCTGGAGGGCAAATAGAATGCAAAATAGTCTTCCCTGGTTTTTTAAGTGGCTGCCAGACTGAAAATGAATCAATGATTAAACTCTGAGAAACATTTAAATATTTACTTATTATTTGATGAGTATCACTGAAAAATAATTAAGTAGGACATTTCACTTTCGGGGTGATCTACATGATGAATTGAGAGAGGAGCTTCTTTACACTTGAAGTAGAAATGTATAAGCTTTGTTTTGTACCTGATGCTTCCCCTACCTAGCTCAATGCTGTTCTTGTGCAAAGGCATCTTCTTTAATTGCTTTGAAGCTATCAATGTTAGTAAACAAATATTGCCCTGATTTTCAGATAAAGGTATTTTTGACACTGCATGTTACTCCTAGACTGCTCACGTTTCTTCTGCTATTAACCAGCAGAGCAGAAAAGCTCTGATGAAGACATCACAGAAATGTTGGAAGTCAGGCATTTGTCTCCACACTAGAGGATGGGACTTCCCAAGGCAAGCAACGTGCAGTGAGAGGTGCAGGTAGCGAGACGGAGAGGTTCAGCTCAGGGTTTAGTCCCAGCACATGTTGCCTGGGTGCCTCAAAATATTTTAGCTCATCTCATTGTCACGACACATTGATGGCCACTTGTTCTGTCATTTTTTTAAAGAAAGGTATGCATAAATTTCTCAATTTTTTTCTCAAATTTCTCAATTTTTCTTGAAATGAATTACATTCTTTAAAGAATTCTTCCTTCTATACAGGAATAGCTACCTTATTTAGAAAGTCATCCTTTACCATTTTCTTAAGCTGTCCAATACACAGGAGAAAGAATATGAATATTTTGCATGCCTGTTTTCAGCAATGATTATTGTTCATCTAACTTGCCTGGGGATCTAACTATAGAAAAAAATGCATCAAAACTCTAATTTTCAAGAGGAAAATAAGGAATTATTCATATTTTTGCTTCAAACATATCTAATGCTTATAATACGCTTTTCACACTATATTTACCTCTTCAGTCATCATAATTCTTAGGCATTCTTACGTAATCTGTATTGTACTCCTTGCAACACAATTAATTGAACAAGTCCATCATGGTTATACATCACATGTAACACAATTAGAAAGCAATCACAAAATAACAACTGTCATCTAACGTGTTGTAATCAAACAACAGGATCCTATCAAAAGTCTTTACAGCACTATCAAGGTATATTTGCTATGCTACCAATCTTCTGGACCCTTTTGCTCCTCAGTATATCTGATGACCCACTGAGAGTCTAAGTCTCCACTGAGAAATCTGTTCCAGTGTCCTTTAGAAGACCTGTTTTTCATTTAAAGCTAAGCTGCGGTATACTGGCTTAGGAAGTCTAAACTACCTGAGAACTCCTTAGTTTTTCATTAAGTTATTAATATGAAAACTTGTGTGACAAGAACTAACATGAACTGGATTAACATTCATCTTTCAAATTATCAACCTTTAGGTTAGGGATTAAGTAATAAAGGGGATTAAGTTGTAAAGAGCTGGATTCAGTGGATGTAATGTTACCACTGTAACATGACATCATCAAGCACTATGGATTTTTCAGGGCACGGAAAGCTCATTCAAGTTTTGCTCTTTCTGATTCTGAAACAGGATTCCTGTCTTCACTTGAAACTTTTAAAAATAATTGCTCATCAATTAAATTGCCTTTAGTGCAACAGCAACAAAAGGTAAACATCAAAACTGGACATCTAGTTAAGTATTTATTTCCTTCACTCTGGAACAATGTTTTAAAAACTAGCAAAAGAAATGCATCTAAAACTTGTCTAAACTAAAGTATGTGACAGCAAAATGAACTTGCTGTAGTTCAATATTAAACTGAAAGGGTGCAGATAATGTATGTGCCTGGTGCCATCTCCCGGTAGTTTAGAGGTAAAACCATCACAAAATCTTACTAAATCTTTTCCTATGTATCCTTTAGAAAAATGTCAGGTCTTTGGGGAAAAAAGAAGAGAAAGAGAGAAGGAGAAGAAGGTGAAGGAGAAGATGAAGGAGGGTTTAATGTTGTTCCACAGAAGTAGCTTTCAAAACTCTCAAAATCCACAAGAAGTTATTTCACTGTACAAAGTGGCCAGTATCTGGATGTAGCTACTTTCAAGCTAAATGGTGTTCTCACATAATAGAGAAACATCAAATCTCTTTCATTTTCTAGAAGAAACAAGTAGTCAACTTAGTAAATCTAATTTCAAAATACTTTCAGTAACACTGGTAACATTTAAAATGAAAATTAATTTTTAAAAATTCTACACAGTGTTCAAAACCAAAATGATAAAGTCCTTTTGAGAAGTCTACTTATCATATTAGAAGTCATAGTGCAGCTTATTAGCCCATACTGACGCATTTTAAAATTGATTTATTTTAATTCATACTTAAAATTCAAGGTAATCTTTCTCAGTTGCACCACTCCTTCATTGCTGTTGGTGAAAGAACGCAGTATTGCTATTTGTAATATTATCTTATGGTTTAGGTTTTAAAACATAGCATTAGTCAACTTGAAAAGCAATGTTACAGTAGTTTGACAGCAGACACCAGGTACCTGTACTTATCCTGCAAATTTTAATGCTACACAGACTATGGAAAACAAACTTGATCAACAACAACAACAAAGAAGAAAAAATAAGCTTGGTAATAAAACATCTGCCCAAAAGTGTAGTATTTTACGTTAATTCTAGAGTTAACTACAGGTAATAATGAATCACCGAAGGAATCCTGGATGAGAGCCATGAAGACACAATGGAAGGCAGTAAAGAAACTCACTCACAGCAAGGTGATTTAAAGATAGTAAAGTGATTTAAAGAGAAGATTTAAAAATAACTCTCATATAAAGGAACCGTGATGGTACTTGGCTGTGCTGGTGGCCTACCCTACGTTCAGGAAAAGCCTTTCCTGGGAATCACCTAAATGTCACATCCTCCTACACCACAGAAACTAAACAACTGATAAAGAAAAGGAACAGTTTCACCAAAAGCCATGGAAGCTCAGCCAACTGAGAACTGCCTCACCCAGCGTGCGACCCACAAACACCACAAGCCGGGCTGAGGAAGGGAGGAAGCACAAAGTCTAACCTGCAGAACAAGAATGAGCTCAGCATCTGCCACAAATTTTGAGTGCTGGCAACTACAGGGACAAGCAGCACTCTAAAACACTAAGGAGGATCAAAGCAATACACAGAAAATAAGAGGGAAGAAGGAAAATGGAATAGCGATTTCTATGAGCTCATAAGTACAGAATCTCCTCCTAAAGTGTGGAAAGAAATGACTCAAAAGAGCTTGAGATCTACCAGAAAAGGCAAAGCGCTAAGGCTCTGTTGGCCAGGGTAAGACTTCCTTCCTCTGCACAGGAAATACTGGTTTTACTGAGGCTTAATACGACAATTTGTTAATGTGAATATGAGGGCTTTTATGGCAAACAGAACTTTCATTTTATAGACTATGCTGCTATGCTGGAAGGAGAGATCTGTCCACATTATCCTGAGGGTAAAAAAAAAAAAAGAAAAAAATTTGGGAATGAGCTCTCCAAGTGGATTATGTCTTCCAGTCTGCTGAATGACTATGGGAATGTGACCTGGGTTGCCTTAAAAAAAGTGAAGGCATATCAGTGATTTGGATTGTCCCGGGTTTGTTGACAATTGCCATGGGGAAGCAATCATTAAATGTTGCAGAAAAGCCAAGCTAAATAGGAGACATTTCCTTCCACAGAATCAAAAAAAATCTGTCATAACATCGAGCTGTAACTGAGAAACAGAGCAATGACTAAAGAATCATGAGAGATTTAAATTAAATACAACTGGGATTTCACATTCCTTATGAAAATTAAGATTTTAGCATGAGATAATTAAAGCAAGGATAGCCAGCTCATGGTGTGCCAGAACATATAACTCAGCCTGTCATCTTCGTTCCTGAGAGTCCCTCAGAGTTGGTCAGGAAGCAGGCTGTCAGCCACACAAATCTTTCACTAACCCACGACAGTCTCCCGGCTCTTCTCCCTTGCAAGAGCCCCGCAGCCTCCCTCCTGTCATATAGCTGGACGTGTCCTACACAGAAACTATAGGTACCACCATCACATGGAGCATGCCCGCTCAGTAACGTGACAAAAGGACTTATACACCTATGTCTCCATCACACGTGACTGGGCTGTGGCCAAGTGGCTACTGCAGAGGAGTTACGTGACAGATACGCACAAACGCCCTGGGTGCCTCAGCTGGAGGATATCGGATTGACCTGGCAGAGAAGCTGAGTGACACCAACCTAAGTGAAGTGAAGAAAATGAAGACGAGTGTTGTAGAGCATAGGACTGGTAACAGAGAAACAATAAGAGATGAGATAACAGGAAAATGTGAAGGGAAAAGCAGCACACACACATTGTCAAATAACCAAACCTTCATGCAAGTGAATTATTGGTGGGGAGAAGGAGAGGAACATCTTGATGAGATGAGAAGAAAAAGAGAGGTGAAGATGAGGAACATCCTAGTAGAAGAAATACAAAGGTTAAGAAAAAGAAAGACACTACCTTCGTGGACTTCAAAGACTGAACTTTTCAAAACTAATGAATTTTCCATAGAAAAATAATCTGTTAAAAGATGAAGGGAAACGTTAGGAGCTTTGTATCACAAAAGAAATTCTGTAGTATTGAAAATATGCAGCTCTTACCATTAGGTTACACTACAGCATATATAAGAAATGTAAAGAAAAGTAGTGACAAATGCGTAAAAACTAAATGTATTTCCCTAAAGAGAGAGAAAAATTAAAATTCCAACATGCAAAGGGATTTTATTTGGAGGGAGGAGGGCGAGGAGGGTACATGAGGGCAGAAACTGCAATACAGAACTGGGGATGGAGAAGTGATGTAAAACTGTGAAATATCATGTGCCACGTTCACTGAAGGAAGCTTAGAGTTTTAACAGAGGTACTGGGGACCACCACCACCTCTCAATACCTCCCAGATGCCTCTTGGGAAAAATAAAGAAGATGCAAGTAGGTCTGTTGTTGATAAGCATATCTGCTTGGTCATATCAACAACAGATTTTCAAGCCATCTACACTGAAATATAGTGAAATCAATTCGGTAAACCATGAAGCATTTGGAATTTTTTCTTCCATTTTGTTTTAACAGTAAAGCAATCAGAGGAGAAACGTGTAAATATTAATCATAAGCTCTACTATTCTTGCCTGGCCTCATGCAACATTTATCACAAAAATAAGCGGCAAAATGGATGAAAAGACAAGTGGTACAAAAAAGGAGGCAGAGACAATTTTGGGACAGACGATTAAGAGTACATAAGGTACATAAGGTTTGACACAAAACATCTGATAATCACAGTTATCTAGTTTCTAAAAGCTGGGCTTTGGATGGAAAATGCTTCCATTACCATAGGCTTTGCAATACACCACTCTTACTCAGAAAATATTTTATTCAGCAGACATAATATATAACACAATCGCTAGTGATCAAGACCCAGAACAAAGTCCTCTAGGTTAATAATAAAATTATTCAGAACCTTTCAGAACTTCAGCACGTGATTTTAGGACTTTACTATTTGGTTTAGTCACAGCAGTGTGAGTCCTGAGGCAAACTTACACATCCTCTTAGAGCAAAATCTGGAACCAACAGAAAGTCTTAGCTTTTGAGAAAAAGTATTTTATTTTGACAAAATAAGCAATCACATCATCAATTCACTCTTTTAGCAGGTGACTTACCGCACTGTGTAATGACCATACGGTTTTTATTCTAGGTTTAAAATACTTCTATTTTGAACATCATTTTAAGGCTGTTCTGATCAGCTTCTTTCAAGGATAAGCATCTGATACAGGTATGTCTTAGATTATAACATCTATCCATTCCAGACACTTCAGAAAAATCATATTCAGGGAAGAATTTCATTTGCAGCTCTTCCACACCCAACAAATCCATTCACTTTTCACTTACTCGCCTATTGATTGATTTTATTAGCTGAGCAGCTGGCCACCTAGTTACTATCCTAGCAGACTCTGGCTTATCCTCTTCATGGTACTAATTAAATATTTAAACACTTAACATTCACTTGCTGTTTCACTCGGTCTCTCTTACCTGTTAACCTCTGCCAGTTTCCTCCATTCGACAGTCACCACTGGCTGTAGCATCTTCCTTGGTGTCCCTGTAATAACAGGGCTGAAATGCTTTCACCAACTAGCAGTTGCCCCTCACCGTGGCAGCCTGATAGCAGAATGGGGGCTATGTCCAGACTGGTGTGCTCACTTCTGGGTTCTCTGCCTTTCTAAACGCCTCTTAACTCCTTTTTTTGTGTTACCTGCTATCCTACAGATTTAAGGAGGAAGCGTCTGTTTCATCTTGCTTTCCTGGGTTCTCCCTGCTTGCCTTTTGATAGTGCTTTGCAGAATAGACTGGTTTTATTTCAGACAGATCCTACATGATTTAAATAGTGAACGCTAACAAAAATCACCCATAAACAAGGTACTTGTTTCATTTCATTCATATCTGGAAAGTATCACTTTCAAGTTCAAAAGCACCTTCATACAGATGAATGCATCTAAATAAACTCCAAAACCGCTCTTCCAACAGCATTTCCAGGCAAGGACTCACTCCAGGCCCAGCCTCTGCTTCCCTCAGCCCTACCACAGCTGACAGCTTTGCCCTGCCCAACAGCACCTGGAGCTGGGGGGATGTTTAAGGCAGAAAGACCTTTCCTTTCTAACTGGCTGCTGCTGAACACACACCCAGCAACCCTTATCATAGAATCATCTGGTTGGAAAAGACCTTTGAGATCATCAAGCCCAACCATACCTGTCCACTACTAAACCAGATCTCTGAGCACCCCATCTACCCAGCTTTTAAACACCTCCAGGGATGGGGACTCAACCACTTCCCTGGGCAGCCCGTTCCAGTGCCTGAGAACCCTTTCAGTGAATAAACTTTTATGAATATTTAATCTAAACCTCCCCTGGCACAACTTGAGGCTGTTCCCTCTTGTCCTATCACTTGTTACTTGGGAGAAAAGACACACACCCGCCTCACTACACCCTCCTTTCAGGGAGTTGTAGACAGTGAGAAGGTCTCCCCTCAGCCTCCTCTCCTCCAGACTAAACAACCCCAGTTCCCTCAGCTGCTCCTCATCACACTCGTTCTCCAGCCCCTTCACCAGCTTCGTTGCCCTTCTCTGGACACGCTCCAGCACCTCCATGCCATGTCCTTCTTGTAATGAGGGGCCCAACACTGGACACAAGGTGTGGCCTCACCAGTGCCGAGTACAGAAGGATGACCTCCCTGGTCCTGCTGGCCACGCTGTTTCTGATACAGGCCAGGATGCTGTTGGCCACCTGGGCACACTGCTGGCTCATGTTCAACTGGCTGTTGACCAACACCCCCAGGTCCTTTCCTCCCAGGCAGCTCTCCAGTCACTCCTCCCCAAGCCTGGAGCGTTGCACGGGGCGGCAGCGCCTTTCCCACCCACGGCGACCCACAGCCTCCACGACAGGACACACCGAGGCCGGCGGGGCGCAGTGATCCCCTCAGCCGCCCCTCAGCCGCCCCTCAGCCGCCCCTCGCGCCAACAGCCCGCGCGCATGCACGCGCCCAGCTCGAACACCGGCGATCCCCTCAGCCGCCTCTCGCGCCAACGGCCCGCGCGCGCGCGCAGTGAGGGAGAGGCGTGGCCTCGCTAGCGCGCGTGCGCGGCGGCGGGCGGAGGGGCCGGAAGGAGCGGGGCTGAGGGGGGCGGTGCTCGGTTTGAACCGGGCGGCGGGGAAGCGGCGGCCGCGTAGTTCCCATGGCCAAGCAGCTGAGCCGGGACCAGCAGGGGATCACCCTGCGGGGCAGCGCCGAGATCGTCGCCGAGTTCTTCTGTAAGTAAGGAGCTGCGGGGGGACGGGGCTGGGAGGGAGGACGGGCGGGTGGGCGGACGGATGGATGGAGGGGCGGGCGGCTAGTAGGCCTCCTGCGGGGTGACATGGCCGCCGGCGCGGCGAGAGGGCAGCACAGCACAGAACCCATCCCCCGATCCCTCCCGTGTGTCGCAGCCTATGGGATCAACAGCATCCTCTACCAGCGGGGCATCTACCCCCCCGAGACCTTCACCCGCGTCCAGAAGTACGGGCTCACCCTTCTGGTCACCACCGACCCCGAGCTGAAGAACTACCTTAACAACGTGGTGGAGCAGATGAAAGGTGAGGGGAACCGGGGGGACCGGGCCGGGTAGCGCAGGGGGCCTCTCCAAACCGTCCAGTCAGTGCTGGTGGTGGGAGGCTGCCGCCTCCTCCTTGTGTCTCTGCTGGTGCTTCTTCTCACGGCAACTAAGTGCTGTGGCTTCTTTCAGAGTGGCTGTACAAGTGCATTGTGCAGCGCCTGGTGGTGGTCATCTCGAGTATGGAAGACAATGAGGTTCTGGAGCGGTGGCAATTTGACATAGAGTGTGACAAAACCGCAAAGGATGAGAGGTGAGTAGTGGTGTTCCTCCACACCTGCTCTTCCCCCACACCTAGCAGCTGTGCAGGCTCAAGATGAATGCCATGTGCAACAGCACTCTTGTGGTTCCTCAGAGCAGACAAGAGAGCCTTTGCTCAGTCTGAGCACCCAACCTTACCAAACCTACCACCTTTCTAGTGGTAGTGGTTCTACCACTGCTAGTCCTTTTTGTCTGTAAACCAGTTATTATATGATCAAAGCTTACCTAATCCTCAGGTGTGGTGTTTTGTTTTGGGTTTGTTTTTTAAGCATCAGATCAAAACTTGATTTCTTAATCTTCAACAAAGTATATAAAATCCTGTATCAGGTAAGAAACTCCTAAAGAACTACTGCTTTCCTTTTGTTATTGTTCTTATTCATCCTGGACTGAGAATACATGTAACATTACTTATAAATATTGTGAAGCTTCCTAAACATCGAAGGGAACTGACCATCACTTAACTTTTCTAAGCTTGTCTACCTAGGGCTTAAGAGTGTCCTGACTATAAAAAAATCATACAGCAAACAGACCAACAGAGCTTAACAGAGAAAACAGTATTGAAAGAACACTGTCACTATAGTAGAGGCTTGCTTTCTTAACAGAGTTTTCTTATTCTTCCAGTGCACCACGTGAAAAATCTCAGAAAGCTATTCAGGATGAAATTCGCTCTGTTATCAGACAGATAACTGCCACAGTAACTTTTCTGCCACTGTTGGAAACTGCCTGTGAGTATTCATAACTTCACTAAAGAAATCAAACTTTTGTTTTGGAAAACCCCAATGATTTCTCCATTTTAAAAAATGTTCTGGTAATTTTCTAGGGCTTTTTAATTATTACATTTCATATACCATCACATTTCTGAGACAGCATTTTTTTAGACTGAGCTCATGTCTCTTGCAGTTGTGTACAGTATGGAAAACAGGATGTTGAATCAAATACTTTTAAGAATTAGACTTTCACAACAACCAGTAAGAATAATTGCAAGTGTAAATACTGTGTGCCATCCCTCATTAAAGAACTTGGAGCAACTTCATTTAAAGAGGCTAGTGGTACTTTCTCCCCAAAATATTTAAAAGCTTTTTTGTCCAAAGGACAGAACTCAGGGTGGCTTAAGTAATTTAACAGAACTAGCATGTGTACTCTGAGGAATGCAATTTTTTCTAAATCACTTTGTGACTCTAGCTGTGGACAGGCTTGTATAAAAAACCATTGAGTTCATATGAAATGTTACATGGAGCTCAGCTCCACAGCATTTTAACATGGTTTTTAAAAAATTCACATCCCATTCGCTTGAGGAAACCGAAGGGGCTGCACGTGAATATAACCAGGACTTGTTTTCGTGTTTAACTACTGGGTTGTTTTTTTCCCCGTAACTAGTATAATTTCAGAGAAGCTTGGCCCATGTCTCAAGCTCTAGAAGATGCACTTTCACTTCAAACATGCCATCTTATGCATGCATTACAGTTCATTTGTCCCCCCCTTGCTTACAGGTGCCTTTGACTTGCTGATATACACAGATAAAGATTTGGCAGTGCCAGAAAAGTGGGAAGAGTCAGGACCGCAATTCATAGCCAACTCGGAAGAGGTTCGTCTTCGTTCATTCACTACTACAATCCACAAAGTAAATAGCATCGTGGCTTACAAAAAGGATTCCTTCCCCTAAGACGTGCAGGGTTTTTGTATATATCCTGTCACCTTGTACAGTTTCTGTTCATAGTGCAGCTAAGTCATGAACACATCATTACTGTTGTTCTTGCTGAAGTATGATACAGAAAAAAGGCCCTGTGTCTGGCTATGGTAATGTGGTCTAACACTAGACTAAGTGGCATTGTTTTTAGAGTCCTAAATAAAGTATCAGTAGGGATAGCTCAACTCTTACTTAATTGTACGAGCCAAACTATTGGTGTGTTAAGCTACTGCCTCCACTATAAAAACTGCCTAAATCTAGGATTAATTGCTAGAAATGTGTTCAGATCTTGTAATTTAGTATTTTAAGATTATTATAAACTGCTTTCTATTAGCAGGCTTAAGTTCTCTCTGGCACTAAAGCAATCTTACTCCTGCTCTGCCCATTCTCATCTTAAAAGCCTGGGGCTGTTTTATTACCAAAAACAGTTGTAAAATGAATCAACAGAACAATTTTGAAGTTGCTTGTACCTCTTTACAATGTAAGCAGCTGGTTATCAGGAAAATCTTAAAATACATGAAGCCTTGTATATTAATGACTGTTCACCTCTAGTTCTGGTGTTCTAAGTGTATGTCTCTACTATCTGTCAAGCATTTTCTATGTTTGTATTATTGTTTTACAGAATAAAGCTGGAAATCGTATAGTGTTCTCTTAATTCAGAGTCTGGAGTATGTTGTATTTTAATGTCTGTGTGGATGCTACATCTTAGTTTAATGACCTTAAAGGCATCCAAATTAATTCTCCCTCAGCACACACCGTGTTGTTACCTGTTTCTTGAGTCTCAAAACAAAGGGCGAGTCAATATGAAATCTATTCATGGATTAACAGTTTACTCCTGCTTATATCTTCAAGTAACAGTGTAACTACTCACAGTGACCTAATAATTAAGCACACTGTTGTCTTCCAGATTTGTTAACTAGCAAGGCCTCTTCCTGCATTCTTCACCCATTTTTGTACTGGAAGAAATTAAGGATTTAAAACTTGTAAGTGCTAATAGAACTTTCAGGCATTCATGGGTTTGTTTATTTCTTTCACCAAAATCACTTCAGCCAAAGTATTTAACTCTTCCCACTCTTCTAGAGTGATAGATGACTCTTCCTGTTGTAACAGTGTAATTTAAAAGTTTATTTAAAAAAACATTGATTAGGCATACTCCACTACTGTATTACAAAGCTTCTGGGCCTTCCTAGCAGGAAAGAGTTCCTCAGCAGTCCCTGTCTAGCAGAACTGGAAAAGCAGCCTTTTGTAAATCAGTAGCACAAAATCATGGCTTTTAAAAATAAATACAATCCACATACTTCAAGAAAATGTTACATTATTCACTACTAGGGCTGGCACTGCAGTAACAGAGCAACACCTAGTGATTTCTTCTGCCTGTCAGAAATATTCTTAAACAGGTGACTGCACTACCCCTTTACACCTAGAAGGAGGTGCACTTCAAGAAGTGCAACTTCAAGCACTTCCCCTGGGGAGGACTGAATCAAAGCAGGGAGTGCAAGTCAGCTGTCACAGATGTGTCAATCAGGAACTGATGAGCACTGCTTTATACCAACGATGAGATCAGGAGGTGAGTGGTACAGAGCTAGCAGTAATGACTATAAAAAAACATCCTTATTTTACAGAAATGCTGGGAAATTCAAGTCACTTCTTTCTTGTACCAAATACAATTTATCTTCTTCAAGAAGAACCAGCCCAAAGTCCATCTCCATCATCATCTGGATGTATTTTCTTTTTTTATAGAGGCACCAACAGACAAGAGATGTAGTATATGATTGCATAGAGATATGTCCATGAAAGTTACATGTGGACAAGAACAGGTTATAAATCCTGAAGTTTTCACAAAGACCCTGCAGAACAGAAAAGAAAGGAAAAAAGGAAAACCAAAGTCACATTAATGCAATCTCCCAGAAGTCTGGCCTTTATGGAGATACCTCATGGGACCCACCACTCTTCATTAGTTTCCCCCTACCTTGAGGGTCACTTCTGTAGAGTGAAGAATCCAAACCAAAGGAGCTCCTCTCCGATGGCAGTACAGTCACGGAAGATAGTTATTCAGATAAAGGGCGAGATTTAGAGCTTACACAAGAGACCTCCTCACCTGACTAGTTGAGCTGACGTATAAGCTGGTTGATGGCTTCACCTCTGCAGCCAGGCTTCCCCATTTCCTTGAGGAAGCCCACTTTGTTACGTGAGGCATGCCGAGCCACTGACAGATGGAATGGCCAGAGAAAATTTGTGACTTTTTTGAAATATTTCCCAGCTGAGTAGATTTCATGAATAAGATCTTCCAGACAAATAATACCACAGCTCCCTACAGGGAAAAAAGTATAAAAATAAACAAACCCACCAAAACAACAAGAAGCCACCCACAAACATGTACAAGAGATGCCCAACTGTTTTTCTCTCTCCTCACTGCTCCAGAATTGCCTCCTCACACAAGCCCTGCAAGATTTTTCTCCCTCCCCTCCCTCTTAGGTCAGATTGCAAATTATCAACGTCCACCTCTTTCCCTGATTCATTTCATTTTCTTATCCTTCTCCTCACCTAAATGTTCCTCTATCAGCATATTATTTGTCAGAGGCATCTTCTTTTTCTTAATCTTAGCTTGGCCCCTTTTCAGGATGAGCTCTCGTACAGATTTCAGGTTAGGGTATCTGTTCAAAAACAAAAATCACATTCTGTAACAGAGAGACACGATGCAGCGGCAAGTCCCACCCTACTTCTTTGTACAGAGGTGGGAAAGTAACCAAGTTATGTTTAGAACAACGAGAAAAGGGGCAATAACAAGTTTGAGAAATAAAGGTGACAAACTTTTGTCCATTACTGGAAAAGCCAGCTATGGATTTGTGATACCAGATGGAGAATCAAAAAGCCACAATATTTACACACAAACTACTAGCAAGTTACAGGGCTGGTACTTACCCCCACGCCACGTAAGGTTCGACAATGCGCAGCATCTTCAGTGATAAAGGAGTCAGTTTAATGAATGTTCCAGTGAAATTCTTTTTCAGCAGCAGCAACTCAATCACTTTTTTTACTCTCTTGCTCACTCCCTTAATACTGAGCCAGAAAAAAAAATACTATTAGTAACCACATTTCTCTAATACAGCAACAAAAGGTCTCAGATTACCTGCGAGGAGATGTGTCTGGGTTGATCACACTTCCTTTGCTTAGAAACTCTGTGACAGCTACAAATAAAGGTACAGAGCAACAAAAGTCTCTTACTCTACAATCCGCACAACAAAGGCTAGTTTGGGCTCCTGAGTTACATCCAGCTGCCCAGGTCTCTGCTCCATGCGCCTCAGCCGGACATTGTCTCGGTGTTTGCGCCATGAATCTCGAACAAAAGCCTCAAGGCGCTTAAACTGGATTTGTTTCCCCTTCTGGTGCTAAAGACAAAAGGATAAGAAATCATCACTTTTCCCAACAGTCTTAGAGGTGAAGAATTTGAGAGTCTGAAAGGACAAGTAAAATTCAGGACTTGATAAACTCTTTCAGTTTTGGAAGCAGGATGAAGAAAATAAATTTTATCTGAGCCCAAGGAAGACAGAATTGCAGGACAACATATGAATTTACAAAAAGCTTGTTGTAATTTATTAACAGTGAACAAAGAGTTTTTCCCCAGAAAAAAAAATTAATTGGGGAAAAAAAAGACCCAGACCTATGATACTTCAAGGCATAAGAAAAATCAAATGGAAGCACTTGAAGCCACAGACAAGACCCACCTTCACAACTACATACACAGGTCAGCCAGTCCCTGGGAAAGCCAGAAACAACACACGTATCCGGGTAAAATAGATGCTACAACAATACCCCAGTACGACACAAAATTACCAGCCAACAGAAAATAACTGGTTTTAAAGCCCTTTTCTATAAAGGTGCACAGGCAAAAAAATTCCAAGCATTCAAATAATTATTAAGTATTACTAATTTAAACACGGAACATCCAGCTCACTTAAAAAAAAAATAAAATCTTTTCAGAATTAACTGAAAGCTTTTTTTAAATTAAAAGGATGTTTTAATGCCTATCCTTAGCTCAGGAACAAGTATATCCACCGAAATCATAGTGCCTTCTCATATGAATAGGAACCAAATGTGCATGGCAGTTACCCAATAATATTTTAGATATGCTACTGCCTCAATTATTAGGCCATTTTAAATTAAAGAATCAAGTGTTATGGGTCTTCTGTTTTATTTCTTCTTGTAAATCACCAATGAAATTGGTTTGAATTTTCAAAGCAGGCAGACCTGATGAAAATCTCATCACTAGGGTCATTTTTTTTTACTACAAATTTTAAAAGGTAGCTATTTAACATTATTGCTGATGCTTCCACTTCTACCTTGGACATACAGCAAGTCATTCATCTATCTAAAAACACACAGTAGCTAACAAAAATGGCAGCAGTTTTGCACATAATCCCAGCTCCACAGACACATTCACTAGGAAAGCTTTAAGCACTTCCAAAGACAGGCACCTGCTATAGAGATACAGCAGAAGAGTTCCCCAACTGTGAAATAAGGGTTTGCTGTGCCAGTCTGGAAACCACACACTGTGCACGGGGAGTCTCTGCATTAGCAACGTGCACCCTACACACAGAAAAAGGCTTCACCATGACCTGTTGGGCTCTAACAGATTTATCCAGCTAATAACAGGCAGCTAACCCTAAACACGCCCTCAGAAAAGCACACCATGCCACACGGTTACATTTTACCATGCGTGGGTGTAGCCATACACGCACCTAAGAGGTACAACTCACAGTCCTGCATAAATTTGTGTTTCAGGGTGTCCTTGTTTTGCTACGATAAACTATCACACAGCGTAACAAGCCAAAAAGTTCTGTCCTCTTTACAGGGCTCAGAGACACACGAGGACAGCACTCAACAACTGAAGATACGAACTCAAGCTTCTGCTCAGAGATAACCCAGAGGGATCATCACAGTACCAGCACCGAGCTGAATCTCGCCCAGCCGCGGAGCTCTAGCAGAGCCCCTCGCAGAGGACGCAGATCACTCAGACCATCTGCACGACCGCACGGAATTACGGTCTGAAACGTAGGACGCGGCCAGCCCCTACCTTCCGCTTGTCGAGGAGCGCCTGCTTGGCCTGGGTGGCCTTGATGGCCTGGTAGGCCTTCCTCTTCTTCAGCAAGTTCTCCGGCACCAGCGGGATCCGCCGCTTCGGCCTGCGGGGCAGGAGAAGCCGGTCACACCCAGCAGCACCGCATCCCAACCCCCTGGAGCTTCCCAGCCGCCGCCGCCCCCAACCCCGCGACCGCGCAGTTCCCGCGGATGACGCCGGATCCGCGGCCCGCCGCGCCGCCACACTCACTCCTCCTCCGCCATCGCGCCGGGGCTGCCGCTGCCGCGCATGCGCCGGGGCGGGGCGATGTCAGGGGCCGTACTCCGGCTCCCGCGGCTGCTGCCCGGCTTCTCCGCTCCTTCGGCAGGGAACCGGCAGCGCGGGGAGATGTGTGCCCGGGAGGGCAAGGAGGACTCTGTTGTCCAGGCCGTGCTCTGCCTGCGGGAAGGGGCACAAGCGAGATGGCGGTTCTGTGAAGGTGTAAAGATTAACGGTCAGCCCGCCGGCACCCCTCAGAGGGACTGCTGGGAAACCAGGTACCTTCTCCGCCTCGCTTCAGAGCTCCCAGAGAAAAATAATAATAACAAAAGAACACACAACTCACCCCTCCAGAAAAACCCAACCAAACAAAAGAACCCGCCACAAAGGCAGCGTCTCTCAGTCCCCTCAGCCCCTCCTGCCTCTGCTGTGTGCAGGCACCCGAGGCAGGGGATCCTGGCAGCGGGGAGGCTGGTCCCTGGCATGGTGGAAGTTGCCTACTTCCAAGCACCTCGATGATCCTGGGCACAAACACGGGCTGCTGCCTGGGTGGCCAGGCCGGGAGGTTTTGCTTCAGGCTGAGATCCTCCATAGTTTTGTGGGAGAGCATGGTGGTATCCATGTTTGACAGCCCTGCAGGGCCTAAACACCTTCCCTCTCTCCTGCTTCACCCCACTTAAAATACATCCAGGCCAGTGTTACCCGTTGTGAGTGCCCAGGAGCTGAAATAACAGCCTTGCAGGGCTGTGGTCTCTGCATCTAACTGCTGCCCTCAGCAGCTTGTGCAGCCACATCCAGATGACACTCTTGGGATGCGACATCATCCCTCTCCCCAGTTCTCCTGGTGTGACAGAGATGTCTCACCATGCCAGAGGCCTATGATGGAGAAAAGAAAGAGCCTTTCAGAAGGAGCTGGTCTTTCAGCCCCTCGCCTGAATGCCCTGGGGGCCTTCACCTGGAGGAACAGGCTTTTTCCCTCCCTGGTGGCTCCCAAGTGCAGTGGTCCTGACCCCAAACAGCAGGTCCTGCCTGAAGGACCCAGTAGGCCCAAGCAAGGCCTTGAGGGCCACACGGTGCACCTGGAGTGTAGGCAGGCAGCTGGTCACAGCCGCTTCTGAGGAAGGGATCTCAGACATGGCCAGGGTCCTGTAGAGTGGGAAGAGAGGATGACCTCGTGTCCTGGTTTTTAGCTGGGACAGAGCTGGGTTTCTTTTCAGTAGCTAGAACAGTGCTGGGGTTTGCTTTCAGCTGGGATTTGTTATGAGAGAGACATTGATAACACACCCGTGTTTGCATTTGTGTTGCTGGGAGTGAAGGACTTTGTGTTCTGTCAGTCTGCAAGTGCAAGATCTAGGGGGGTGAGGAATATTGAAATTAATGAGCTCAATTGGCACTTGGCTATGCCAGTGGGATATTCCATCTCATATCCCATCATGTCCAGTATATCAGTGAGGGGCTCTTCCTCTCTTGCTCTCTCTGGCTTTCACTCAGGCTCTTGCTTTTCCGGGATTGCGGTTTCGGTTCGGGATTGTCGCTCCTCTGGGATCATTATCTGGGAACGGGCCGGGCTTGGTCAGTGGGGGTGAGCAGTTGCACTGGGTATCACTCATTTGCATATTTTGTTACTGTTAGCATTATCACTGCTATTTTAATATCAGTATTATTTTAAGTTTTCTTTTATTTCTGTTATTAAACTGTTCTTATCTCAATCTGTGAGTCTCCTCACCCTTGCCCCCAGTTCTCTCCCCTATCCCCTGGGGGTGGGGGGACAGTGGGTGAATGGCTGTGTTGCCTGCTGGCCAAGGGCTGGCCCAGGGAAACCATCACACCTCTGCTCTCAGGCAGCAGGGCTGGTGTGAGGAGGCAGCACACCATGTCCTGCTGCGATGGAGAGCGGGGTGGTTATGGAGTAAGGGACTGGGGATGGGGAGTTGCTGTGCTTACTGCTCTGCTCTGTGCTGTGCAGAGCTGTAAGCCATCGAGAGAAGGGGAAATCGGGACAAGTGGCTTGGACCGCAGCCTCACCCGTAGATGGTGCCATAGCCTCACAGTAAGGGGATGTTGCATCTGAGGCGGTTGTATTCATGTGCTGCTGCCTCCTCTTTGCCACGTAGGGTAGAAGAGGGATGTGTGCCTATACACTTTCATTGTGCCTCTCATCAATTTGATTTACACTAACCATAGTTTCCTCTTCAATTTAACAGTTGAGAGGTTGAGCCTTTCACTAGAAAGCTCAGTGATGTCCGGGTTTAACAATGAAGCTGCAAACCTTTACAGCACTGTAAATTAGGCCACTCTTATTTTGACACCCAGTACTTAAATATCTATATTTAGAAACGTGATCCCACATTCCAGTACCTGCTCAGGTGCATGCTTTGCAAAGAACACACCCCTTGGTGAGCAAACCCAGCCTCCTATCAACTATTCTCTGATGCAGCCTTTTGGATTATGGGACAGAAAGCAACAACTTCATTAAATAAATCAGGTTAAACTTTCCCTGAAGAAACTAGAAGCAAATCCATAAGTACAAAAATTTCACTCTGACATTAGAGTAAGCTGCTCCATATAAAAATAGCTGAAATCTCCAGTAGCTCACAACAGAAAATATGGCCCATTTAAATCTACAAATGAATGTGCTTTGTTTAGCAGAAGGGGAATGCAAACAGGATCTCAGGTATTTCATTATTAATGATAAGGAAACAATAAATAAGTCAATATTTAAAGTGCTGTTGCTATGGAATGTCACACAGCATAGCAGCATACCTAGGCTGACTTGTTAAACTTTAACTAGTAGTTACATATATTAATGAATTACTATTCAAATACCCTTGTTTGCAGGGTTACTCAAGACAAATATTCTCACTTTCCTAGATAGTAAGCTGTTGTAAACCGACCTTCAGCACTCTGAACTCCTGCTCTCTCCTTTTTTCTTGGCAAGGCCTTACATTTTCTGAGATTTCCCTGAGCTGTTCCAGACAAATCAAATGACTGTGTGCTTACAATAGTTACCATCCATCAGTGATGGATTAAATGATTTCTCCTAATTTATAGATTATCATTCAGAATGACAGGTAAAATCCTTTTAAAAAACTGGATATCTAGTTAGGCCCCTTTCCGTCCTTGCCATTCAATGGCTTCATAAACCAGCTACTGGCTTCCCATCAGTGTTTTTGATGGAGCTCCATGATGAGTATTTTTTTTCCACTCTTTGCCAACACATCTCAGATAAGGCTGAGAACCCACCCAGGGGAATTATTTCTGAAAACAAGGTTTTATATAATTCAAAAAGGCCTGTTGGTTTGGGGAGGGTGAGAGAGGAAGGCAGAGATCACCTTTAAGGACCAAAATTGAATGTGTTGTATCAGAAATAAGTCATCCATAAAGCAAGCCAAGAAAACATGTATCTTTTAATCAGTGGAAGAGAATAGAGCCTTTTTTTTCCCTGTACTGCATGGAGGCACTTTCATTTCAAAGTTTTTTTAAAAAATCAGAATATATTTTTTAGCAAAGCACGTTGCCTTTTGATACTAGCTGCAGCAGGTCTTCCGTGCTGTTTTGAGGAGATGGTGTTTGAAAGGTTGAATAGAGAGATCAAAATCCAAACACTGCAGATATCTTTCCAGAATGGGCAGGTTTTTTTTCTCCACTCTGGAAAGGGAAGAATTTTTTTTTTTTAAAGTATGTCAGAAAGGTAGATCCCACTTTGTCTGAGCTGCTTGTCTTTAGAAATAAAGCGTGGAATATTTTACAGATGACACTCACAAATCACTGCGAGAGTTTCTGCCTACGTTAGCTTGAAACTCTTCCCAGGGCAGCTATAATACCATTAGGACCTGCAGAGCTAGCCAAAGGCAGGTCCCTTCATTATGCCTGAGACTTTGGTAGAACATTAGAATACATGAAAGCCAGCACAGACAAATCTCTTCCCTGTGGTTCCCCTGCAGGCCCTACATGACTCACGTTCTCTGGTGTTGTGTCTTGCCGGCTTTCATTTTATTGTGATACTTTAGACTGGTCTTTTGTGTCATGTATTAATGTTGTTTTTATTACCTTGTTAACAGATACAAATGCAAAGACATTAGGAAATACAAAAATAGCAAAGTTATGCTGATGAGTGTGGATCTCACAAAAGGAGATGCTGTTGCTTTGTTTCAGTGCTGTATGGGTGTGGTCCTCTTCAACTAAGTGACCACAGCTCTTGTTGGGCTTAAACATTTAAGGCTATTTTGACACTGCAGTAGGAATTCGGGATCTTATCAATGTCTGTAAATATCTGAAATGTGGGGGCCAAATGGATGGGGCCAAGCTCTTTTTGGTGGTGGCTGGTGACAGGACAAGGGGCAATGGGCAAAAACTGGAACACCAGAAGTTCCAGACAAACTAAAGGAAAAACTTATTTCCTGTGAGGGTGCCAGAGCACTGGGACAGGCTGCCCAGAGAGGCTGTGGCGTCTCCTTCACTGGAGAGACTCCAAAACCCACCTGGACACTTTCCTGTGCAACTTGCTGTAGGGAACCTGCTTTGGCAGGGGGGTTGGACTGGATCATCTCCTGAGGTCCCTTCCAACCCCCACCATTCTGTGATTCTGTGAATAAGTAGCATGGACTTCAGCCACAGCTTAAATCTTCACTTTCATTATGCTAAAGGCCTAGTTTTCTGAAGGTGTCTGGATGTCCCTCTCTTTCCATCAACTGAGATGTTTGCTATTTGGTGTACAGACCATCGGTTCTGGATGCATTGTTTTTGATGGTGACCTGTACATGGATGTGGAAGGAATAAGTTGTATGCAAAGTTCTAGTCATCTACATCACCAAGCTGTTTCTACAGTCATGTTGTGATGGCAAGCATAGACTTTAAATTTTTGAAGTTTTTAATCCTAGACAACAGTTTATGTCCCCCCAAAAAATTATTATGACATGCTTGCTGTGATAGAAATTTCCAGCCCTTTCTTTCTACTTTCTATGCTTCTGCTTAGATACTGCCAGTTATGGTTCTTGCATTACAGCTTTTCTTAATATTTCTTTAATGAGGGGTAGTTAATAGCAATATGATATATTGCACAACCATAGTTCTGTAACTGTATTAAAGCCATATACCTCCAGGAATATAAAGCAAGATAGCACGTCTATGAAGCTGTCACAGTATTCAGGCTGGTATTTGATCTGCAGTTTGAAAGTGCCACATGTGCAGCTTGAAAAAGTAACAAAACCACGTTGCTAGTTGAGCATACAAATGTATACAAAGATGTATAATACATATATGTGAATTTATGTAAACAAATGTAAATATAATAAAATGTAAATATAGTTAAGAGAAGAGTATGTCAAGAACTGAGTCACTTTTGCATGCAACCTTTTAGGGCTCCTGTGATGCAATCACATGGATGAAGAGGAGGGATGATGCTGACCTGACTGCAGAACCAGCAGAGAGGACAGCCAGGTAAGGAAACAGAGGGCTGATAACAAGAATGGTACAAAGATTCCGAAAGCAAAGTCAGGAGGTGAGGTGGGATGTTAGAAGCATCTTGTCCATGAAACTTCTTGTCTTATTTTATTGTCTCACTTTAAGAAAAGAGTATAGAACCCAATCAAATCCCACAAAATCTCTGTTGACACTGTGTGCAGTCTCAAAACAGCAAAAGAGCCATGCTTGAAGTCTATCACTCTCACCAGTAAATCATGTCCCAATCTGAAATCTGTCTGTAATGAATTCCCTATAAGAACAGCCAAAGAATTAAATTCTGTTTATTTTGCCAAACTGTGATCTAATCTTGGAAATGTTTTCATGGGGAAAATATCATGTGATCTTAAATTATGCCCATTTTCAGATCTTTTAAGGAAAAAGTTTATATTATTTGGAAAGAGGCCCAGCAACTACTCTATACAGACACTCAAACCAATGTTGAACAGAAAAAAACTGGGTGGTCCAAGACTTGCTTTCATGAAAATAACAATCATATGGAGATAGACTAATATTTAACACAAATATTTTTGGGAAAAGCTGTGGAGATGCTTATTTTTACTCTTTTAAAAAATAAGGTTCCTTAATATCAGCATTTTTGTCAGAAATCCTGTAAAACCATTTCATGGCTCAAAAGGAGTAATCTGGGTATAATGAAGAGACGTGGATGAGACTAATGTAGATGTGTACCCTCACCTAGTGGCCACCTAATGGTAAAATGGAAAGGGCTAAAAAAGTTGAGTTTTTGGCTTTGGATCTTCCTGGAAAAAATAAGTGAGGAAAACCAATTAATTTAAAAATAAACATTTAACATTTTAGAGTTTTGCCCTCTCTTTTCAATGAAGAGATTTGCTTAATTCAGACTTTACAAGCAACCCCCCCAAAAAACTCTACTTTGTGACCTTACAATTAATTGAGAAACTACCACTAATTGTACCACCACACTGTGCTGCAGGCACTCCTATAAAACATTACTGGTGACTGAGTGCATCTCAGCTGCAGGATTTACACCTCCTGGATATAGCCCACATGTAATGGGGTTTATTACATCTGCATCCATGTTGAGTCCAGCCTGCTGGGCATAACCAAAGTACAACCACAAGACTGCTCAGGATTTGATCCTAGATATGGGGGGTCCTAATACATAAGCACAAATTTGACCCAAAAAAGGGCTATATATTTGTATTTAGTTAAAAAAAAACCCAAACCAAAACAAAACCCCAAACAACACCAAAACCTTTCAGAATAACTTAGCATTATTCTTACATTTACACTGAATTCAAAGGAAATAGGATCAGCCAGAACCTAGCATCACTGAAAACACTTTCTGAATATTGTGCAATACACATCTTATAAACAGAATCAAGTACATAAATGAAATAATACTCCATTGACCACGACAGGGTGATAATTAATAACACACCCATTGCAGCAAGATAATGTTGCTAACCTCCCTCATTGTGGTATAACTAACAAACCCATCTTGTAAGCACCTATTTCTGTGAGAAATCCCCCTGGTTTCCATGGCCTCACAGACAACTCAAGCTCTCTGGGTTATTTGCTGGGCTGGGACAAAACTGGCTATCTGTGGGAGACAGGAATGCTGCATCTCTCAAGAACCATGCAGGGTAGGACTGAACATTAAATTATTGCTCAAAATGCTGGTTCATTTATGGCTTCATTGTCTTCAAGCTGCCTCCTGTGTGAGAAGCAAAGGCTTGGCAGCTACAGAATACTTTTTAATGGGAGGAGTTTCCCACTTACACAAGACCAAGTCCTCTAGCACTGCCCCAGTAGAGAGGCTGGCCAAGTTTCTTCAGTAAATGCTACAGCCATTACTTCTTTTCTTTCTTTAGCACAATTCATTTACAAGCATTAATGTAAAATATTCTAACTTTGAAAGCTTGATTTTACAATAACTATTGTGAATACTTTACTAGAAGAAAAGCAGACGACAAATAAAGCCCTCACACTATTCACAATTATTGTCCTTGGAAATTATATCTGGAGTTTTAAGTGCTTTTATGTTATGAATATTAAATTACAGATTTACATCTATCAGAATGTTCTGACATTTTCTAAAAGAGTTGTGGTACCTGTTTACAAATTTCCAAAGTAAAACACTTCACTTGTAAGAAATAAAATACAAATTAATTTCATTTTAGTTCTAAAGTACTTGTAAAGGCTTGATTAATGAACCTGAAATAGAAAAATTAATATTTATCAATTACAGTAAATAGTGATGAAAATAATTTATTTTTCTGTCTCGTCTAGAATACAAAGTATACAGTGTCTACAGTTTGAGTGTACTACAAATTTAATTCTATCTTTAAAGAAGAGCAGAGATAAAAATAGACATTATTATATATGGTCTCCACAGGTCTCTCTGACCTCTCTCCTTCCTCCACAGGGAAGAAAAGCTACATTTTATTTGGGGAAAAAAACCCCACGATTAAATTATGTCTGAGATGAAAGACAGTGAGAACAGAATAGGTGTCTTTCCCACACTCAATAATTGGGAATCCTACCTCCTACTAGATTACTTTGTAATTGAACCTTCGAGATAAAAATGCAACTAATTATGCCATTTAGGTTGTGGAAGCATATTAATAAGTACACCACAGCATGAACTATTCATAAAAATACTACAGGATGGGGACTCATAAAAAGAGATGGAAAGGAATAACCTAATTAGGAAGTTTATAATTTCAACATAGCTTAATAGGAAATGCTTTGTATACCCAGATATTCTTTCTGTCCTAAATGTCAATGATTCTGAGACAGTGGTGGTAGGTGGAAGACAATGAGTTTTATCTTTAAAAAAACCCTAAAATTATTTAATTATTCTTGCTTTATGGATCTGTTTACTGTCACCAAACTACGTAAAATCATGTAAAAAATTCAGTTTTGGAGAGCAGGGGGGGAGGGAGCTGTTGTTTCAAGCAGAAATAGCAATCAAAAGGAAATTAAAGCGTCATAGGTGAGAAGTGATCTGCAGTAATGTATGTAAAATCACAGCAGAATATTTTTACTAGTTTGTAGATTGCACTGTCGAGCTCTAAAGGACGCTGTGGTTCCGAGTGCTGCAACGCTGCATGACAATAGGGCTATAAAGATCCTCTCGTTTTTCCCCTGTTAATTTATGCAGGGGAAGTTTTGGCTGGAACAGTTTATTTTCCCTACAATTATTTGTGATGACTCCCTACTCAAGATAAAGATGCAGAATGTTTGTATTTGACCAGGAAGTATCAGGCAGGGAAACTCAGAGCCTGAAGGATCTATGTGGTAACCCCACAGCTTCCTCCCAAGAAAGGGGCGGTGTCCCAGCTCCTCTGAGCTGCCTGCGCCCGGCAGGAGCAAGGGAAGGGAGGAGGCAGTTGCAGGGTTCTCCTCATGGCATAGCAGGAGACCTTATAAGGCTGAGTGCTAAGGCAATAAGATGGCAGACAAAAATCAGTAAATAAAAATGCAGCAATGATTCATGAATTTCTGTAGGAAATGATGGGTTCTAGGCTAATTACTAAACTTGGAAGTAGGATTTTAGAATTACTATAGATATCAGCTCAGTGCTTAGGACAACAAACAGAATAGTAATTGAGAATTATTAGAAAAGGGATAAAGAACAAAGCAGAGATCATCATTACATACTGTAACTCCTTACACCCACATTTTGAATGCTACAGCTTTGGTCAATCCTCTTTCTTCCATCTGTCCATCCCATACCCCTACCTACCTACCCCAAAAATAGACTTGGAAAAGGTTCAGAGAAACAAGATCAAAGATACAGAATAGGTTCCATCTGTGAATCAGCTCAATAGACTGGACTCAAGCTGGAGTAAAGGTGTCTGAGGGAAGATAAAACAGTCTGCAAACTCATAAATGCTGTAATAGTTGCTCCCTCTTTCTTCCAGCACGAGAGGAAGGGAACCTCAGATGAAGGTAGCAGGAGGCAGGTTCACAACTAGTAATGGGTTTCTCCAGCACGTGAATGTGTAGTTAAGATGCAGACCTCTTAGCCACCAGATTCTGAGAAAGGTCAGGTGAATCAAAAGTTAGGAGAGGAAACTGACCCTATCATTGACTTCTGAGTCATAGGAGAGCATTAACATGGGATATTTACCAGCCACTTATATATTATGAAGAGGGAAGTTTACGTGCCATTTTCTGTGCAGATACTTTCCCTGCAGAAGACTGGAGATCTATTTGCAATATCGAGCTGGGCCTGCAGATACAGCATTAAATTGATTCTCAAACACTCATAGTTCCTCCATTGATCACCTTGGCAAAATACCTTTCCAGTAGGCACATATCAGTTGAATGCAAAACATCAATTGAAAATACCAGCTAACATGCAACATTTAAGTGTCTTACACAACCTACAGCATTTGTGAGCTAAATTCTGCAGCACTTTTAACTGTCTTTATACCTACCTTTTCTTTATATCTTTGGCTGTATAATGAAATTTATTCAGTTCAGTTCCTGAACAGGATAACTTTTGTTGTACCCCTTCTATCTCTACAGGCAGTGAGACTCCCAGCTATTCTTCCATATCTCATAATAGGCATACATTCATTTCTTCTTACAAAGGGTGCAGATGTTTCTTTCACAGCACCCAGTCCAGTTTTGTCCTAAACCTTTCACACACTGATCCTAATACAGAGAAACCAATTAAGAACATTGCTGAAAATGAACAAATTAAAGCTCTGGGGATGAACCAGAAATACGAAAAATGTCAATGCCAAAACCGTGTTCTCCAACAATGTACAAGACTATAACAAAAAAGGAAAATCAAACTGAAAAAAATCAGTGTTATCACAGAGAGGCAAAAAGAGCCTGTATTCTACTCCAGTATTTAAATTTGTGTGGAGATGAGAGAAGAAAGACAGTTGTATGTCCAGGTGTTGTTTGTAAAAAAAAAAATTTTAAAAAAATCTTTTAATTGTTCTGCTACCTGACTTTTCCCTGATATATTGATTTAGGATATTAAAAGGACAACAGTATTTGTATGCATGCCTCAGGTTTGGTTGTGTTTTATATCAGATCTCAGGCCCTGCTAATAGTTTTGTCTGCCTAATCTCACAGCAAGGTTGGTAAGACCTCTAAATAAAATTGAGGCAGTTCTGTTCTAGGCTTTCTGCCTACTTTCTCTTCCTATAGCAGAGAAAGTCCCAATGACTGCTCCTGCTTCCTAACATACTGCATTTTTATTTTGTCCTTGCAGCAGACTGGAATTCTGTGCTGACCTTCACATTTTTAGCAACAATGCTTGCATTTGCAACTGAAACGTTTTTCATTGCACTCAAAGCGTATGCTAGGTTAGATAACTGCTGCAGAAGCATCCTCAGCACTGGTGACCCCTGTCTACAAGCTGGTTTTGCCAAGCAGAGTTTCTCATTCCAGCCATGCATCCCCATCTGCTTCCTCCCCTCCCCAGTGGATCTAGCCTTTCTCTTAGCTCAGCTCTAAACTTTGCATTTCAACGGAGATCTATCCCATTTTATATTCCCCTTTGCTATTATAGCAAAACATTTGAAAAGGCAGACAGAAATCTGTTTCTTTTTTGCACATAGAAGACAGGCTAATTTAATCTGACTGCATGTCCTTCTCCCCTGTTGACCTGCACTGCATCTCATTTCCTTGCCTTTGAAGTGCATCCTTTTCAGATCTTTAAACAGCCTTGGATAAGTGAATCCATTCTTGCAACAATCTATTATGACTGGTATCTGAAAGCTAAAAAGATGAGAAAATTTGCCAAAGACTTGAAAACAGATGGAATTAGTGAGAAGGTGATCAAGGAGCCAGTTAGCTCCCAGTACTGCTGCCTGGACCACAGCTGTGGAGAGCACTTGCAGCAAGTGATGCCCAGTTACAGAATCACAGAACAGTTGGGATGGGAAGGGACCTCAGGAGATCATCCAGTCCAACCCCCCTGCCAGAGCAGGATCATCTACAGCAGGTTGCACAGGACTGCATCCAGGTGGGTTTGGAATCTCTCCAGAGAAGGAGACTCCACAGCCTCTCTGGGCAGCCTGTCCCAGTGCTCTGGCACCCTCCCGGTAAAGAATTTTTTCCTCATGTTTAAGCGGAACCTCCTGTGTCCCAGTTTGTGCCCACTGCCCCTTGTCCTATCACTGGGCACCACTGAAATGAGCGTGGCCCCATCCTCTTGGCACCTGCCCTTTAGATATTTATAAACATTGATAAGGTCCCCTCTCAGTCTTCTCCAGGCTAAACAGACCCAGCTCTCTCAGTCTTTCCACATAAGAAAGATGCTCCAGCCCCTTAATCATCTTTGTAGCCTCTGCTGGACTCTCTCCAAAAGTTCCCCATCTCCCTTGAACTGGGGGGCCCAGAACTGGACACAATACTCCAGATGTGGCCTCACCAAGGCACAGTAGATGGGGAGGAGAACCTCCCTCAACCTGCTGGTCACACTCTTCTGAATACACCCCAGGATGCTCTTGGCCTTCTTGGGCACATTGCTGGCTCATGGCCAACTGGTCATCCACCAGCACTCCCAGGTCCTTCTCTGCAGGGCTGCTTTCCAGACAGTCAACCCCCAACCTGTACTGATGCCTGGGGTTATTCCTCCCCAGGTGCAGGACCCTACACTTGCCCTTATTGAACTTCATCAGGTTCCTCTCTGCCCAACTCCCTAGCCTACCCAGTTGCTCGGTTTCAGTGTCTTGTAGCACCATCCTTCCAGTTGTAACACTGATCAATCAACTGACAGCGAGATTGCAGGGGTACTCACTCATCTTGAAAGAAAACACCTTTCACACTGCTCAGCCTAGCAGTACAGGGATATAAGATGAGGGGCATGCCTCAACAGGAACAGAGCACAAACATTCAAAGCAACTCCACTGCTTCTCTGCACTGTGCTTGGCAAGACTTATTCCTTCCCTGACAGCCTTCCACAACCCCCGGCAGGATCAAGGCCTTTCTATATCAGACTCTCTGTTCTCACATCTAAGAGAGAATTTCTGACCCAAGAGACTGTACTAAAGAGCTAATAAAGAAAATCTGGGTTCTGTTTCTAAATCAGTCAGCAGGATAACAAACGTGTCTTGCTGGTGTCAGTTTTCTCCACACACATACTAATGATACTGTAAATTATTTTTGATACCTTATATATACAAAGGAAAAGATTCACCATCATTTTTTCCTATTTTTTAATAGGAAGAATAAGCTCCTTCCTGTCAGCACACAACCTCAGCAGTAAAGGAAATCGTTCGGGTGCAGGTGTGCTTCAAACAAATGTTCTCAAAACAGTTTCTTCCTCCTCAGCATCTGACACACTGCAGTTGTACCTGAAAAATACACACACACACACACACATCTTTTTCTTTTAAATCAGCTTTGTCAAGTTGCTGCCTAATGCAAGAGTTAGTGAAGAGGCAAAGCTAATTAGCTGGGTAGATTTTATCAAGGAAGAGAAAGCTTTTAAATTTGCAGGAGAGGGAAGAATCTGACCTACTTTATCTATATACTGGTGCTTTCATTTTAGGTGTTTTCAGTCTTCTGAAAGGTAGTGGCCAAATTCTGTATATAGCCAACACAGAAAGGCTTTGTATATTTTCATACTGCTTAAGTTAAGTGCTTCAACTTAGGTTGTAATATCTCCCCCTCAAAGCAAAATAATTTCTCACAGCCTTTTAGACAGGCAACAGAAAATGGAAATAAATACCTTTTATCTCACCCCTTTCCAAAATCTTAAAATCTCCATTTAGAAACACTTTAAAATCTAATATGAAGAAAGAATGGGGAATGGTGGCTTCTCCATCTCTCATTCTCTTCAAATCCAGGCTAGCTACCTTTTTGTAAGATAAGCTTGAATGAAGAATGTGTTTTCTGCAGGATCCAGCAGAGGGATAACAAGGTGAAGTGTAATGGATTATCAAAATGCACTGCTCCGACGTGATCTTGCTTCTTGTGTTGGAAGGACCATAGGGCAGTGAAGAGGTGACCTTCATGCTGAGGCTGGGGCTGCTGACAGGAGCTCCCCAGCTCTGGGGACACTGTAGCTGTGCTCAACTTCTGCCAGGGCAAGCCCTGGTCCCCTCTCCTCCTCCCCTTTGTACCCTGGTTTCTAACATGAAAAAATGTGCACATGCAGGTGAGGAAAGAGCCACAAAACATTCCTGCCACATCCTGGTGAGGCCTGAGGACCACAGACTACATTGTGGCATATTCCTGTATAGCCCAGGTGTATGCTGTAGCATTTGTATTTCATTTTGATCCAGATCAGGATTTAATTTTCAGAGCTTACTTCTTCAGAGATACTTCAAAACCTGGAAGGCACTAGTGGAATGTAACCCAGCTATCTGTTTGTAATGATCTGAACAGACACCTAGATTTAGTGGTGTTTTATTATTATTACGGATCATCCACCAGATAAAAATACTTGAAATTATGAATAGCTCACGAATTCTTCATGAAAAGCTTTGCTTTTTCTGAATTAGCATTGCGAAAGTGGTCACTTGTGCATGTTTTTTGTTGCTGATTCGCTTCTCCAGTTTACAAACCACCCAATCTACAAGGTGCTTTCAGAATAATCCCATCTACCTGCGGAGTGTGAATACTCCTGCCAGCACACATGGGCATTTCCAGTGCTTTCTCTTTCTACAAAGAGAAGTTCACTGGGAAGTTAATGTAAGGCTTTCTATGTGGAGCCAAAATGGAAATTTGGGGGTTTTAGTGGAATAAATTGAATTATTTTTTTTTCTTTATTCAGCTCTAATTAAAATTAATATTACTTTGGCTCATACTAACACCACTAAGTGTAAGGAAATTTGTAGTTCAAACTTCCAGCTCGCTAAGCTCAGATGCTGCTGCACATATGGTATGTGTGATCACTGACTGTTCCCGATAAAAGCCCATATGGGCTACAACAACTTTGCAACAAAGAGTGATGCCTGAGCCTCACTTGTTGTTATTAACTTGTTCCTCAGTTTCACTTTACTTTTAACTATGAGATATTTGCTGTCTAATGTCTTCTCACAGTCATCACAGCTCCCCTAGTAACCACCACTCAGGTCACTTTGCCTTTATAACCTAGATTCACACCTCTGTCAGCAACATCCCCTTCCACTGCGCCGTGCTGGCAAGCCTGCAGGCTGGCAGTACAAAGATATTTTCTTTTACAAACAGAAATCTGAACTTCATTCTGAAAAGGTACAAAGCCTGATTGCTTAACAGCACCCAGAAGAAGTGTGAGCTGCCATCAGACCTGGATCTCACTGTGGCAGCGTGTGCCCTTGTATTGGGTCTGTCCGAGATGGAATTAATTTCCCCGATAGCAGCCCTCAGAGTGCTGTGTTTTGTAAAGCTGTTGATAACACCCCAGTGTTTTGGTTGCTGCTGAGCAGTGCTAGCACAGCACCCAGGCTGTCTCTCTAACATTTCCAACATGGGGAATATCTTGGGAAGGGACATAGCCCAGACAGCTGACCCAAACTGACCAAAGGGATACTCCATACCATATGACATCTGCTTAGAAATAAAAGCTAGAAGAACACAGGGGGAAGGGGGGGCATTTGTTATTTACAACGTTTGTCCTCTGGAGCAACCACTACACATATACTGAAGCCCTGCTTCCTGGGAAGTGGCCAGACATTGCCTGCTGATGGGAAGTAGAGAATAAATACTTTGTTCTTCTTTTGCTTCTGCACACACAGCTTTGCTTTGTTTCTAATTAACTGCCTTTCAAAAACCAAACCTGATCCATTAGTTTGGGTTTTGGTTTTGGTTTTTTTTTTTAATTTTCTTTTTTCCATCTTATTTTCTCCCCTCCCCATCCTGCTGAGGAGAGGGTGATAGAGTGGCTTGGTGAGCACCTGGCATTCAGCCAAGGTCAACCCACCACAGCTGCTGGAGGGCTGCCAGCATGAGCAGCAGGAAGGAAGCATCTGGGATGAGCTGGGGACCAGTGTTGGAGAGATGCAGTATCACTCAACATTCTGTGTCTGTTTTAAGTCAAAACACCCTTCTGGCTGAGCAGGGGACTTATATCTGAGCTGAGCAAAGACTTCCAGAAGAACAGACCACGTCCAGCCTGGGCTGGGGAACAGCAAAGGGAAGATCTGTATCTGGGTTGTGGCGCAGGTTTGGTGAGATGCCTGGCAGGTGAGCATGCAGGTGCACATAATGCAGATCTCCAAAGTGGAGACAAGACACTGGGCCACACGAACCGTCAAGCTGAGCCAGCATGGCTCAGAGATGAGCTATGTCTTCTGGGCAGCGACTGAGTGGGCAGCTAGGGAAGACACAGGAGCAGGAGCCAGCAGGCCTGAGCCACCAACTCACACAGGAACAAACACTGCTGTCACTTCACCATTTTAAGTAGCGTGTCCCTTCCTTGCTGCATTGCTTGCAAATGCAGACACCAAGATATTCTTGTGAAATTCAATCCAAACACAGAACATGGCTCTCCAACTTGTGCTTTTATTATTGGCTCCTTCAGATCAATTCATCAACCCTTTCTTGCAGCACTCTTTTAACGACAGAAGTCTCATTATACAAAAGCATCACCACTGAGCCGTGTGTCTTTACCAGTCTTCTCCAAATACACTGTATTCTTACTACATCAGTGGCATTAGTAACCACTGTCATACCATGCAGTCCTTTGGGAAACTGCACGACCTGCCAGTAAGAAACTTTCCTTCATGTTACTTAACTGGTTATTACGTGTCTTTCACAAAAATACATGCAACAGGAAACATTCTTCCTGTTCTTTTTCTTTTTTTTTTAAACTTGATTTTTAAAAAAGTATCTGTTTTGTTTTTTATTTGCTTGATAGGTTCTACAGCTGTTGCTGATAAGGTGTGAAATATTCCCTTCCTTCACTTCCAAATTATTTTAAAATCTAGTGCTTAAATTTACCCTTCCCCTGAGTTTAATCTATTTTAATAAGTTTTAGGTGCTTGTTTTGTTTCTATATTTATCTTGTAAATCTCTTCCCTTGCTTTAGCACACCCTTTGGAAGACACATGCCCAGAATAGAGTAAGAATAACAATTGCCACTAGTGCAAGTATAACGGTTTAAAGGCATTAAATTAGAATTAATGGGTTTCTGAAATGCAAAGCACATGCCAATGCCACTTCACTTGCTGGAGAAGATAGGGTACAGGTAGGAAATGAGGTGAGTGTTGCTTTGGTGGCCATTGTATGCCTGCAGTTTTACTGCAGGTGTCTGGCAGAAATTAAACATGCTATGTGACAAGCTTCAGAGTATCAGTCTACTGCAAGCCAGCACATTTTTGTACCTAAAAAATACCAGTGAATGCCTCTTAGCAGAGTAAGCTCATCCATGCATTAAGTCATGAGGATGTTTAAACAGACAACTGTGCTACTTAATAGAACGCTATTAATAAAGCAAGAGTCAGTGGACTGTTCTCTGACCAAAATGAGGAAGATCATTCCCAAATATTTTAAAGCTTATGCAAGACTTGTGACCAAAACATTTGGTTGTGCACAGTCTGGTTTAAAATGTCTTTGGATGTGTCCCCAAGGGTCTAACAGAGTGGTTGCTTCTTCTTTTTCCTGCTCAGCTGTCGAGACTGGGGACAGCCATGGCCTCTGTCTCTACCGTCGTCTCTTTCCCCCAGTGCTCTGGCACCTCCCTCCAAGGCATTTCTTCTCAGACCCTTGGGTCCAAGCTTTCCCTTCTCTCCAAGTCTGATCTGGTTGAATTAGAAAATATTTCTCATTTAGAGGGGTCTGGTGGTTGTTGGGCTTTTCATATTTTTGTATTCCTTTGACACTGGTGGTATCTGAGAACTTTATAGAGATTTCATATTTCATTCTCCTGACAAGGCCACCAAATCAGAAATTCCATCAGTCCCCTAGAACTGCCCCTTCCTTTCCCAAGTGCACTTTAAGCTGGTAAAGAAAATTTGGCCACATACTCTGACAGCTTGTATTTTCATTACTTTCTGTCCTCAAGTGCTGTATCTTTATTATACCAACTGTAAAAAGGGATAAAAAAATAGAACTATACTAAAGTTTCGTTTATATAACACTAATTTAATAGGGAGCTATTAAAGGACAGCTAAAATAGAAACATGCCCTTTAGCCCAAAACTTAGTTTCAGCTGAACTTGTGCTCTTTCCAACATAACAGGAGGCCGATGCTAATTCTGTAAAAATGAACTTTTAAAGTCACACTTACTTATTAGTAGTATTTTCATTATGACTGACAAAAAAAAAAAAAGATGTTTAAGCTTAGACCTTTAAGTAAAAAAATATTCCCACAGATATATTACTGCAATTAAACTTGCCTTGAAAATTATTCACTCTTAAAAAGCTATTGCTACCAGGATAGTCATAATTCTTTGTGATATTTTTCATGTTGTTTAATACATGCTATTTCTCAGAAACTTAGTCTCTTGACTTTACTGAAATCTGAGTTAAGAAGTTTCTTGGAAGAGAATTTACAACACAACAGGTGCTCTAGTTTGTGTCAAATTAAATGTCAATAACACAGGTGATCTGATGATCAACATGACTTTTAGATACAAAGATCCCATCACCTACAGTATCTTTTGACAGCACCTCAGCACCTTCCTTATGGAAGAAATTTTTTACTTGAAAACACAGCTTAAAAGGCCACCTTTGGCACATTACAACATAAAAAATAAACTTAAAATTTCACATGTTGTTTTTGTTTTCCACCAAAAAATATTGTACATAAAAGTGTTAACAAAAGAAAAATAAGTAGGCTAAACTAAAATACAAAGGCCTTTATAAATATAATAGAAACAGAAATGAAAATGTAGATAATTATATGTATAAACTTACATATTCAATACCAGTGTAAAATCCAGAAAGGTTCCAAAAGAAGGCCAAATGCTGTACAGCATCCTTACGGGAATTTTACAAGAGATTTGGTCCAAAAAGCAGGAAGGCACATCTGTGGGGCAAGAACAGTGTAGGAAATGCTTTCAAGGGCCTTGCAAAAGATAGAGCACAGGTAAGACTGAGGTTCACGATATCGAGATAAGCCCTGGTCTCAGTGGTGAACCTCTGCATTCTTGCTGGCACACACAGCCTTGCAAGAGGTAGCTTCTTGTGCAAGACCAGAGATGCTGTGTAGCAGCTCTGCAGGTGTCAAACTAGAAGACTGGAAAGGGCTTCAAGAGGTAAATTTAAGTCCATTTCCCTATGATAAAAGAGGATCCTTTTTCCTGTGCTTTTCCAGACTCCACTGCCTGCCCATGTAATCTCTTGCAGGACTTCACTCTGCTTACCATTATTAGAGTCTTTGGAGTGTATAACCTTCACTGTTGCACTTTAGGGTTGTTACAGTGTGAATATTTTTAAATTGACTGTAGAATTTTTGTATTAGATCTATTAAGCACACAGAAATCAGTAAGGGATAAGTCCAAGCAGTTAATGCAGATGTGTACTAACTCTTCTCTGTCATACTTGTGCATGGCTGGATGGGAGCCTGTCCTTATTACAGGGATGTACAGGTCTGAGGCCTCACTATCCAACAGAATTTTCTGCTGCAAGTAGTTCAAAAGCCAACTGCAAAACCACCTTCCCAAGAGCACACTGCACAGAGCAGGGCTGGCCTGGGAGCACAAGTGGCATGCTAGAGACATCTCACGGTGTCCTGAAGACACTCTAGGAAGCACTGAGGCTCTCAGGACAGTCCTAGGATGCTGCCTTAGCTTAGAAACATCTGCAGGGTGATTGCAAGGGAGAGGGTCAGAATTGGGGAGAAAGGTATTTTTGAGTGTCAGCTCCTTGATGCTCTGACCTATAGCAGCTGTCCTGCAGCTCATGAGGGTGCAGGACAGAAACCCGACAATAACCAGCTCTTGGCAGGAACTGTGACCACAGCACTGGTACCTGTGAACTCAGCAGGGCTCAATGCTTTCAACACGGACAGAATTTTTCTCTTCCTGTCCCAGGAGCTAATTATCTTGTCTTTCTAATGCTTAGTAAATACAGTTACGCTCAGCTGAGACTCTCACCTTCCACAAAGGTGTCTCTGCTGACAGCTATGCTACCAGACTGTGCTGTTCTGTGAACAGCCCATTTCCTCTCCCTTTCCATCGTAAGCAGCAGGCAGTGGAACCTCGGGGCTGTTAGGAGCAAGTTTATTGCACACAGTAGGTAAATATTTGTTGTACTGAGTCTCATATTTGTTCCTCTATTTTTTCCACAATTATATTAAAACTGGATTATGGCTTAATCTTCTTTTTATTGTCTCCACTTTGCTTACACAATAGCACAGCAAGACCGTTACTTAATGTTTTGAAACACTTTCACGCTCACAGAGCTGAAATGACATTTTGTTTGGTAGAGACCCTAAATTCACACAGAGGGAGAACAAGAGAAATATCAGATGTTTGCAGAAACCTGGCAAGGATGCAGAGCCAGCATCTCAGCTGATGAAAATGATTCCTTGGCTTCCACGGTGGAATTGGGTACACCCGTAACAAAACAGGCATGGGCTGTCAACAGTAACATGCTTTAACTCTTCCAAACTCTTGTACAACTATTTCATATCTGTAGAGCTACTACACAGTTGGTTTCAGAAAAAATAGCAAAGAGTAATAATTCTGCCAGTTAAAAGTAGTAAGTGACAGTTTAACAATAAAAAAGGGACCAAGAAAGCGTGGAAGCAGCCACCTTGGAAATGGATCTCCACTTTCCAAATCTTCCTGCAGTAAGTGAAAAAAAAATCTTTGCAACAAAATAATCACTGACAAAGAGCTCTGTTTCCTCAGAAAAGGTCCTGACTTCTCTGAATAAGTCAGAGATCACTTGAAAATGAGGAAAAACCTGCTGTGGTGACCAGTTCTGTGGACTTTATCACAAGCTGTAGGAATTTCCCATAATTATGCTTTGCAAGTAAATTACCATCAACATAACAAACACATCCAGACATTAAATGTGAACAGAGATATTTCAGGGGTCTTTGAAGAGGGAGAAAAAGTAATGCAATTAGAATTGCTCAGAAGATAGCCATAAAAGAACTTCCTGTTTGAAAGCATTTTGTCCACATCTCTTACCAAGAATAATAATAAACAATAATTGGGATTTCTACAGGGCCTTCAACCCAAGGAGTTTACAGAACAAAAGGGGAATTCCTTTCTAGTTATCAAGGTTTTTGTTTTGTTTTATAATCAGAGATTTGAGGGCAATGCTCCAACTTCAAGCTGTGCCTCTTGGTGGGGGATGGTACTGATGTTCACAACACCCATTAGGGATGCTGGAGAGATGGTGCCTGACACAGAAAAAATGCCCATGGTCATTAACCCAATACAGTCTAATAAAAATCCCTTGGGGCTGGCACAGGGAGACCTGCTTTGCTTCATGCACTTTCTTAGATGGGTAACCTGGGCAGTCCTTGTGCTTCTCCAACAGAAGACCTGGAACTGTTACCATTGCAAATAGAGACACAAGGTGGTTTAAGTATAATTTAGCAGTTTCTAAACACATCTATTCCTCTTGTTATTTAACATGCTAACTTGGTATGTGTCTAAATTTAACTAGAATTACTATTATTTGGAATGGATGACTCCTTAGCAACCTAACAGCAGGGGGATTGGACTAGATGATCTTTTGAGGTCCCTTCCAATCCCTAACATTCTGTGATTCTGTTTGTCTACATTTAAATAGCTTCCCTGCAGATGTGGAGATAATTCCCATGCTAACAGTGCCTCACGTTTTACTGAAGGGCAGTTCCTCTAGTCCACTGCTCTTAACTTGCAACTCTCACAAATTGTGAAACTAAGAGATAACAGAACAAAATAATAGATAGATGTCCCATTTGAAAGATCTGAAACAGATGGGGAGGCCAGAACATGCTCATTCTACCTGGAGTTAAAGGGCATAAGAGTAGGACCCAGCTCCAGCTCCTTCCTTCACCTCTCCCCAGCAGCCAGATTTCAAGTCTCAGCACACTCATGTAGACTGTTGCCTCTGTTTAAGAGCAAATTAATTACAGGCATCTTGGAAACGTGAACAAATTAAAACTCTCTTGCTTCACGCACTCCTGCTTTATGCATTTGTGCCCTCTGGTTTGAATTTCATGAGAAAAGATGGGCAATTAAAACTAGATGTTTTGTGATGCAGAATTCCCTAGTGATGGGAAGTAGCTGTGCTAGAGTCAACACGACTGTGAGAAGGCATTGTCCAACCAGAAGCTTGTAGAAGAATAATTGAAAGGATTATCAGGGAGTACCATATACTCACAATTTGGATCTGGCCACAGGCAGTACAGAGTACACAGAGATTTCTAGCGCAGCACGAGGCCAGAAAAGGTCACAGGTGCCCATATCTCTAGAAGCCAAGAGAATAAAACTCAAATTAGAAAGAGTAGCTATATATAGGACACGGGCATTATTTGATGAAGAATCCAGACAGATGAGTCCTAGAGGATTTTGCTGCATCTGCCAAGACCTTTCTGCAAATCCAGCTGTGAGTGGCTGGGGACAGATCAGGAATTGTTCCTCTGCCTCAGCCACCGCTGTCTGCAGCCCAGTTTTTAAGCTAAAACATTCCAACCCTATGGGTTCTGTGCTAAAACAGAGACTTTTAACTGGAGTGTTGACAGCAAAGGCACATATCCCACTCTGCAGTGGGAGCAGGGAATGGGCAGCACTGCCAGGAGCCAGCTCAGCTTTTAGGGTCCCATGGGAAGCAGAAGGATGGACTTGTCAGGGCAACATTGCTGGCTTACCACAGACTTGGTGTGGGACAGTAAGTGCCTGCTGTTATCACTACACCCTGAGCACACACGAGTGGAGACATGGAAGAAGAAATGTCTTCCAGATCCTGCTGAGACACAACAGGGCTGTTGACAGCCTGGCCTGGAAGAGGAGGTTAGAGCTGCTTCTGACAGGCTTGCATTATCTTTCATCTTACCACACATCCAGAAATAACACACCTGAAGAAATAAACCAATAAAAATCAGAGATAAGGTGTTTACTGTCACTATATCCTTTCAGTCAAAGAGAAACGGTTAAATTCTTCCCAAAATGCCCAAACACTAAAAACAAAGCTGCTTTTGGGGCAGAAAGTTCAGCAGAGATGTGGGACTCATCTCTTCTGCATAGTGAACTCTCTTCTATGAGCTCATTGCCAAGGAGAGCACACACTGGAGAGCCTAACCACTGTCAGCCCAGCAGAGGTAAAGCAATGCTTGCCTGCTATATAAGGAGTAGATCCTCAGGCTTGCAATCTCAGCAAAAGGAGGAAGAGGTACTAATAAAGTACTATAAATACAGAAGTGTTTATAGGACACGTTATATAACGTTTTCTCCTCGAGCTTCGTGCCTTCCCCTTCGCTGACAAATGCCATGAAATGTTTTATTCTTATTGCCCCCTTATATTAAAAGGAAACTAATTTTAAAGTCAGAAACTGCTCCAATATCTCATGATTTAAAGCCACAAATTAGCATTCGTGTGAGCAAAGCATTTGCTTTTCATTGTGTTCTATTTGCTGTTTCTACCATACCTTACCCCCCACCCAAATAATATGTTGGTTTTTGTTTTGGTTTGCTTTTTTTCTGTTTGCAGAGTAACACAAAAAGCAGTAGTATTTCCACAGTTTCAGAAAGAAAAAATTTAAAAGTGCACTAATTGGAGGAATACACTAGAAGATTTAAGTACTTTTTAAAGACAGGCAGGGTAGATAGCATCTGTTGTTCTTTGCAAATAAATGTCAAGTAACAAGCCTACAAACTTAAAATAAAAGATGTGAACAGCTGCTAAACAAAGAGGCCAGAAGTTACAGTGGAATAAAGTCTTAAGCCTTTTCTTAATATATTGTAAGGAAGACAGTCTGGGTTTGCTGGTTAACATGAGATGACAGTTAGATCCCCATATAATCCTGAAGCTGAAAGAAAATGCAAATAAAGTGACACCTCATCCCAACCCATCCAAAAGAATGAATACAGGAATTACACTGCTGTCTCAAATAAGTCTAACTGCCATGCTAAATATAAGACAACTGTATATACATTTTGAACATCAGAAAGTTTTTGCCATTTTCTCCAGAAAGATGCCCATTACAATAAATAGACCTGCTACCTCTAGTTTTTAAGGGCATTTTTTCCAAATAATTTGATTTATAATTGCTTGGTCCTGTGCCGGAAAGGAAGAGAAGGCCAGCCACATAGGAAGCAGCCGACAAAAAGCCCATGCTGTGGGAGTGCATCCCTGGAGTACATGCATGGGAGGGAGCCAGCTTTGTAGCACTGCGAGAGGTTCAGCTGGCAGCACACCAGGAACATTTTGCTCCCAACTCAGAGGGAGTATGGGAAGAGGTTGGAAAATATAACACCTTCACGAAATGTCATTCCTCATTGTAACTAAAAGCTGTTGTAGCTCGAGGAAAGAATACAGGAAAAAAGGAGCAGGAAAGAAAGCATGTGGAAAACACAGGAGGAAAAGAGAGTGTGCAAGATGGGAAAAAGAAGTAAGGAAAAAAGAGGAATAGAATGAGTGGACAAATTAAAAGAGTATAAATAGAAAAGAAACAAAGAATAGGAAAGGAGGAAGAGATCAAAGACCAGGCTGTTTTTCCTAGTGCTAAGCTAGAAAGTAGGCCCACATGAGCAGGTCAGGGCCCAGCAGTGCTGCTCTCAGGAGCAAGTCTAAATCTAGTCAAATCAGATGCTTGCTCAAGGCTCCTTTTCACCCAGCCTCACCTTATACTGGGTTTTACTGACCACACATGTCAGTGTCTCCATACCAAAAGCCTGATGAAACAGAATATATCAGGGATTGGGGCAGGATCTCAGCTAGGAGGTGACACACAGCCATTTGTACGTGGGGAGAGCGTGCTTTACAGACTGTTTCCATTGGGAATGATACTGTCACATCATTTTACAGATATCAGAACTGATAATTGGCACTGCTACTCCCAATTTACTCTGACATTGGTTTCCCTGTTTTCCACAGTACTGTCATCTTTCCATGTCTTCAGCAGATACCTTTCCTGCACTTCTGTTCCTTGCCATCCCTCTTTCATAGCCTGAAAAACTCATAGTTCAAAGTGTAAGAAGAGCTGCTCCTTGATTTCTATAAGAAGCACTTTCTTGTGCTTTTCCCTCTTCCCTCCCCTCCGTGCAGTGTGGGGAGCACTGCTCCCCAGTACTACCCCTGCCCTGTGGCTGCTGAGCAAGGGACACCAGGGGCAGGGAAACCCAAGCTGGGGGTCGCAGAAACACCTGGTGTCAGGCTGAAGCACACAGCTGGCCAGGGAACAAATCCATCTGGTGATTGCATTCAAGGTTTCAAAATCTGTTTTTGTTTCAGTGAGGAATTAAAACAAACCCTTTCAAACATTTCCATGAAACAGAACTGTGTTGAAACATCTGTTTTCTAGCTGAAGACATTTTTTATTTCTCTCTCTCTCTCAGTTAGGATACATTCAGGGACTCTGTCCAGATCCTTCCAATTAAATATTTCGTTAATATCTCCATTAAATAGTTCAGCTACACCAAAGTTACATAATTTGTGCATCGATGACAAAAGTATAGTAGATGAGAGGGGGAAGAGTGTTGAAGAAGTCCTCAGTCTCCTGATGAGTAGGAAAAGCCATTGCAGCCTTCAAGAGAAGAATAAAAGGGATCACAGTCAGAAGCCTTTGACCTACCTACAGTCAGTGCTGGCTGTCTTGTCCCTTTGTCCCCATCATTCCTCATTATCCTCAGCTTTGCTAAATAGATCTGCTTCCTCTCTTAATAAAAAATGAACTAAACACATCTGTCTTCCAAACACAGGAACTCACTGGCATTAGTGCATCAATGCCATTTGATGATTTCTTGAGCATGTATTTAACGGAGGCTACCTTCTGCCAGGCCACAAACTACAATACCACCGTTCCTCAGATTAAACATTTATTATTCTTTTGCCGTTAACAGCTTCTTTGTGATTGCAACTCTGTGAAAGACCATGAATTTTTTTAACTGACCTTTCCTTAAGGTTACTGCTCAGATATTTTAAATATGAAATATCTATAAGTCACACAAAAAAATCTAATTGTTTCTTCTGTGTATATACCTACAAATAAAGTACTTTAGATGCCCTTAATGAAAAACTTGAAGAAAGATGCCATTTGTTAAATCGTTCATTAAAAAGAATTTGGTTGATGCATGATTAAAGGGACACTTCACATGCACCTATTTATCAGGAAGAAAGTAAATCTGAAATCAATATATAATTATAGCTCTATTTCATAAGAGTTAATTTAATTCTTGGCAATTAAACTGAAAATTATTTCAGATTCAGAGAAAAGCAGAGCTATGATAGAAAGAACCAATTTCCAGTAAATGCAACCTTTGTCTGAGGTCTTGGGGTGAGATCTGAGGCTCTTGTCTTCTCAGCTGCTAAAGACATTTCAGATGGGAAAGAAATATTAGGTATTGGGGTTCTAACCAGCACCAAAAATGGAGGTACAAAAATATGTCTCATGATAAGTATTTTTTCCACTTAAGTTTCACCTATAGAAGTAATTCAGCTTTATAAAAACGTTTTCAAGGGATCTGTTTAGGCACTCAATGTTAAAACCAAGAATATGAACCTGCTTACTTTGATCACTGTTTTAGTTCAGGTAAAATTAAGTATAATTTTTTTAAAAGTGATATTTCAATTTTATAAGCTACCCAAACAGGATACTACATTACAATGAAAGTTATTTTGAAATACTAAAAAAAATTGTTGCTAAGGATTAAGAATCTACTAAGTAGTGAACTGAAGACTCTAGCTTTTTCTTATTTTAGAGTCTGAATTTTAAGTTTCCATGGTTGTTTTTCCTATCCCCTCAGCTGTGGAAGTCTTTGGAGTCGAGTAGAGGTTCCAAGGATAAATACACTGAACATTTTGTCTTCAATATTTCCTCAGAAGCAGAGAACATAATGTTAGAGAAAGCATTACTCACTTCTGTGATCTGTCAATTCATTCTAGCATAAGGAAAAATATTAAACATTTCCCAGGAAAAAAACAACAGAATTAAAGTTTATTAATTTGGAGAAACTGTCATTGTCTCTCCCTGATGTCAAATCTTTTATAGGAGCTTGATTTTAATAATGGTCTTTTGCAGATCCTGCTCAAAGAGTTGAAATTTAAGCTGGACAGAAAGAAAACCTCAAGCTTTTTCCAATAGGTAAATATTATTTTTTAAATTTATTTCTAAACACTGATCCATACAGCTCTTGTTGATGCTCCACAGCCAAGCTAGGCAGTTCTTCCTTGCCCTTTGGAAGAAGTATGGAGCCAACAAAAAGGAGAGAGGAAACCAGCAGTGAAATAACATGCCATGCTTTTTTCCCCCTCTCCCCTAAACAGCCAATTTACAACATGTAAGTGCAAGCGTGATTGCCACAAGCTTGAGCCTCTTGTCTGCCTCACGCGATATTGGTGGTGGATGTTGGCGTAGGCTGACAAAGGTTCCTTCTCAGGGAAGGGTGTAATAGGCTGATAAAGCATAGATTGGTTTTCACATCCTGGCCTGAGCTTGGTAAAATGAAGAGGTTTAAAACAAACAAACAAACAAAAAAAACCCCCACACCACCAAAAATAAAAAGACACCCAAAAAGCATTTTAATAAAATAGAGAACATCTTTACAGGTTAAATTTCTATCTACAGCTCCCTTTCAGGAAAAGATTGTTTCAGGAAGGTGAGGTTTCACATTTGTGTGCAGATGGGCACTCCCACTATTTAAAAGGTGAAGTCCAAATTTCCAGACCTGCACTCCTGAACTCATACATTAGAGGTTAAGCCCTTACACCAGATTTCAAGGGTTTGCAAGTACCAGCAAGCAGAAGATGCTGACATCACTGAAAGGCAGGTTACTTCTTTGGGTGCCCAGGACTCTGGCGTGGACAGCAGAGCACCCAGTGCCTGTGCTCCCCTGCCCCAAGCCTCCCACTCAGGACAAAATGGTGCCATTTATTTTGGCTGTAGCAAACATTCAGTAAAGCAAGTTAAAAAGAAAAGAGAGAGCCTAAGAGATGTCAAATTAATAACTCCTCAGATCTATGCTCCAACCAGTTCAAAAAGCTTTTCTGCTGACAGTAGGTTGTTTTCAACACTAGAAATGAAGTATTTATCTTTATTCTTTGAAGCTGTGCCATTCACACCAATAAATACACCAGAGACCTGAACTGGATACTTACAAAAACAAAATGCCTGTTCGAAATGAATATCTTTTTATTTCAAACCACATTGTACACAAATTCTTGGGAGCTTTTTAAAAGCAAGAAAAATAAAGGAAAGGAAAAAAATATTAAAGAATTCTGTTCCTATGCACCAAGCAGTAATGTAAAATAGAAAAGTTCTGTCAAAGTGAATCGCTAAATGGGTATACTTTTTGTAAATCAAGCCAATACAAATTTCATAAAACTTTCCTTGTTAGAGGTACAAACCATTCCTTAAAAGAATAACATTGTTATGCCATAATATTATCATTTGCACCGCTCCAGCTGAATGTGAAGTTGCCTATTGCATTGAAACAACAATATCAGGTATCACAAAAATGTGTCTAGACTCATGACTGCACACTCCCCGAAGGCAGCCTGACACTGGGAGCTGAAATCTTAATTATGGAGGTACTGCTGAGATATTATTTTATCCCAAGCATTAAGTTCCTGGTGCATTGAAGTTATTAAACAGGCATCTATAAAAGTGAGTATCAGTTTACTATGGTTTCCTAACAAATATAATAGTTAATCCTTGCACACTGTGCTTATATTTGGGAACTTAATTTTTTCATTTGAGTTTTTACTTGACATTTAGGAATGGGTTAGCCATTGCAATTATTACTTAGGGTTGTGTCCTCACGTTTTGCTCAGTAACTTCTAAACAGCCATGTATAAAACCAGTTAAGATTATGTGTGATAAGATCAACAAACAAATCAAGACTTTTTAATAAATTCCCACAATACTTTTATTGTCAAATTTCACAGTCAAATTTGTGAGCATCTGGCAGCTGCACAAATGACAAATCATGACACAAAGCCTTAGCTGATACCACGTGAAGGTGATACTTCAGGGTACAATCAAGGTCACACAGGTAATTTAACAGATGTGTAACTCTAGTTATTTACTGTCATATTTATATATTTGGATCATTAAGATAAAGAAAGGGAATGGCAGATTTAGGTTTCAGCATAAAAGGCAGAGCATTTGCAGGAACCACTCTTTACCTGCTTTCTAATTTCCAGAGTGGTCACAGGAGTCTACCTAGGTCTTCATCCTGTGAAGAAAACTACCAACTCTTTAATGTATTTATTTAATAAAATCCATTATGTATGAAATTACCCCTGTTCAGATTGCTCACAGATACACAGTGTTGTTTTATTACCAGAATGAATGGTGTCTGTATTCACCTGATTGAATCAATCTTAGTTCAGAACTACTGTAACTTAGGGCCACAGTTTGAGAAGAGCCTGGTATCCAACAAGGTTCAAAGTGCCTAAACAAAATCATTTTATGTAGTTTGTGTAGGTGCCACAGCTACTCACTTCTAGAAATAACTTGAGAAAGACTCCACCCTGAATTCAACTCCCAACAATTCATTAATCAATCATGAAAAGAAGAATGTATGTAGAGATTTCCCACAACTCATCCTGAACTTTCCTCCTCCTGTCTGCTGATGTCATTCCCCATTTATGCAATAATGTGGGAATAAAATGAATAAGAATTTATTATTATTTTTAATCTCAAGTTAATTATTATGCAAACAACATTTTTATAGTTGTTTTCTCTGTATATAAATGAAAGAGCATACATGTCATAGCTATTTGGACCTCCTGGTTATCAAGCAAGAGAAGGAAAAAGAAAACTCAGGTCTATAACAGACATGATTGCAGAAAAAGTGTTTCCTCACCTATTCCAAGGAATATAAAGGCTGAGGATAATTGATGTCCTCAAGCACAGGTGCATATCTGTGGACATGAAGGTAAACAGTCTCAAAGGCAACTGGGCAGCAGGCCAGTAATCCTGCCCTGTCCATATTTGTTTGATCACAGCAGTGTGGAGAGCTACAAAAAGAAATGCCAGAAGTCTGCATTCCTCTGCACTGGTGATGGCGTTTTCGTACACTCCATGGAAATCTTGGGACTCCCCCCTACCCTCATCTCTTCACCCATCTCCATGGCCCCTCCAGAGGGGCACTATTCCACAAAGCCACCACTATGGCCATATTGCTATTTTAGTCCATCACAAAAGCCTGGAGCTTTCACTTTGCTTTCATATTTTCCCTTGCACATTTTCTTTGTAGACTAAATTACTTGATGATTTATAAACTGAGGCAGAGAAACCTCATTATCTGGAACATGTCAGGAGCCAAAATCAAAGCCGAGAGGCTGCTGAAGGGTTTGTCATACCTTATTAATGCTTTAGTAATCTCTCCTAGAAAAAGCCTGAAAATCAAACCCACACACCAGACCACAACTGGCTTATAGAAAAGACACAATAAGGGACTTAAACATCAACTAATTTTCTTACTAATTGACAATAAAATTGCGTACTGGAAACAAGGCAAGGAAACATCACAGGTATATTGCAAGAACTATGGTGAAATCTGCTGTTCACCTTCATCATTTGAAGTGATATGACTAAGACCACCTAGAGGGGCACGTGTTGTTTGAGACACACAACAAAGTATAGGACAATTTATCCTTCAGAAATATCTTTCTTTCCAAAGCGTGTTCTGCTACAGTGGCCAGTTTTTTAGGAAAGGGTGGTAAGCTCAGATGAGGGACAATCTTCCCAGAGCCTCCAAGAACAGCATACTGAACCTTTATCACAAACCTCTTGTGGTTTCTTTCCAAATGTCAGATCCAGCACACAGTTACACCCATATACTGAGGTGTAAATGTCTGCCATGTGTCCACAGCATGACCTTCATTCTCTTTACCTGTGGTCAAGACAATACAGAGGACAGATCCCTGAAAAGTGAGACCTCCCTTTTGCTACTTCACCATCTGTTAGTGGGATGAAACTTGATAAGCTTTCAAACAGTGGCCATCTGCAACTGAAGCCTGGCAGCACTATGAGTGCATTAGCAAAGGTGTCTATTTGCAATTCAAACATCTTTTCAAAGCTAAAGATAGACCATGAAGGATTTACCTGCTCTTTCATTTTTCTTTTCTTAATTAGAAAGGTATCTCTGATCAAAAAGGGGGAACAAAAATTATTTTCTTCTGAAGCTTAGACTATATAATCAACTTATTCCATCAAATGTGAAAGTGTCATGTCAGAAGTCAGTACCTAAAAGTGTGACATTTTTTGTTGAAGCCAGAATGGAAAAAGTGCTAGTTTTTTCCATTCTTTCTTCCACTATATTTTGCTTCTGATTAGTTTTTAGTGTTGAAACTTTATTTGAACAAATACTTTGCCTTTCTGCTACAGGGAATTATCCCATGTAGAGTCATACAGATTGTAGAAGTGCTTATTTTTGGACGGAGTAAATCCAGATCAAGCAGGACAGCAGAGACTACTTAACTTTAGATTTTATCTTTGAAAAGTAGGATTGGTTTGGGGTTTTTTTTGAGGAACCTCTGTGGTTTCACAGAACAAGTCTCTAAAAATAAGTCTGCATGAAATTTCATGTAGACGACTAAAAATCTCAGTTACAAGGACAGAGATCAGAGCAAGTGAGCATTTCTCTTTGCCATTATCAAAGTCAATCTAGAGCAAACATGAGAAAATGAGTATCTGGCATGGCTAATGAATTACAGATTTCTACCATGACCTCTCCCTCACACCAGGGAGCAGCAGCAGCACAGAAAAAAGACAGTAACACACCACTGCCAGGAGACAGCTTCCTCGGTGCCAGTTTTCTACAAGGAATTGTCTCAGTAGTGTCTCAGCTCACCAGCTTGCTGATACTCAAACAAATACCAGAGGAAGCAACAAAATTCCTCCCTGTTATCTTAAGATAATATCTCTTGATGATCTCTTATTTCCAATGGAGAAATCTCAGTCAAATATGCCCAACACTTGACTGGGATCAAAATCCACTGGCCAAGTCTCTCCCTTCAGCCTTCTACAGATCTGCTGGAGAGCTTTAGGTCATGGCAGTACCTGATGGTCTTAGGTGAATAATTCCCTCACCCAATACCTGGTTTGACAGGCAAGAGAAAGTTTGTTAAACAAGTCCTGGCAGAAGATCTGATTAAGAAATTAGGCCTCTCATGACAGTCGAAGTAGAAATTTGTTAACCAAAACCCAGTGTATAATAACAACTGGCATTAATCAGTGACTTCAACAAGAAAATATTTTAAGAAATGGACAAAAGAGTTCTCAGTAATTGATAAAGACAGCAGTCAGTGATAAAGCAGAAAGGAAGATGCACACTTGTTTATTGTATATTAATGTGAGAAGCACTTCCTTGGGTAAGTAGAGCTTTTGAGCTTATTACACCAACTGCATTCTGAAATAGCCTTAGCTCAGTGTTTTGTATGGACACTGCACACTCCCTGCTCATCTCATCTGAGATTTGCAGAGAATCGAAGGCTGGGAGAATGAGGAAACAACACTGCTCTTAGACACTTGGTTGGTGGAATGAGTAGAACTGAAAATCAATACTGACACTTTTTTTTTTTTTTTTTTTTTAAGGCACGTGCCTGTTTATCTGGGTCCTGAAGAAACATCAGGGAGGAGTTTTTGGTTAGAAAAATAAGCTAGAACTCAAGCAGCTTTTCAGTTTGCAGTAGATACAGGAACAAATTTGATCAAATTCCTCTTTCTAGAATATTATATAGGATACCTTTTACTTTTGTCAGCTGCTTATATTATAATCAGTTCACTTAAGGATTATCTATAAAGTCTCACAAAATGAAACTTCCCTCTTCCCTCCAGATATGGTTGCATCCTCTAGAGTTTATATCAAAGTTAGCAATATCATCTAGATTAAACTGGAAAGAAGAGAGTCTTGAAAAGATGCAAGTCTATCAGTCCAAATGATAAAAAGTCTCTAATTAAGGGAAACATTCCCTTACCAGTAGGTTATTGCATGTGATCTTACAATTGCATTTCCTACACTTTCAGAAGCATTTGCTACTTGTCACCACCGTCTATGGTAACAGACCACTGATGTAATTCAGCACAGCAATACAGTTATTTCACTGTGAATACACTAAGTTAACCTCTACATTTTCATTATGCATGTGAGTAAGAATAACTTTTTCTTTGCACAAAGGTTCATTGCATTTACCTTAAGCACCACACTAGTTTTAACGTGACAGGCATGGATTGTACTCCCTTGGCACCAGGGAGTACACAGTGCCAGCCTTGTTCCCACTCTGCAAAGCATTGGGTGACTTCAGCAAATCTCAGAGGTTTTACTAAATTTCAAATATATTCGTATTTCCTTGGCCCAGGGATTAGCTCATTCTCTGGAGGTTTCCAATTTTAGATGGCTCTGAAACACTTTTAAAATATTTTCCAAGCAAAGCAGGACTGTCACTCAGAGAGGAAAGTTTCCAGGTGCATGGAGCACTACTGAGCTGAGGAACATCTGTAGCTATCTCAAACAACACCTTGAATGTTTTGCTGCCATAGTAATACCTGACTTTTCAGGAAATCAAGCAAGTCTTTATAGAATGTTCTCTGCACCCCTGTTATGGGCTGGATGCAGCTTTCCACAGAAGAAATAATGTAACTGAAAAATTCAAGTGTGAAAACATGTCAAAGACTTGAAAAGTTTTGTGTTGCTAACTAAAGGAACTATCTTCTGATTAAATCACTGAATTGTAGGGGCAAATTCTTATGACATCCAAGGTCTCAGTCAATTAACAATCAGGTCTAAGAATTCAAGTTTTCACAAGTAATCCAAGGAAGTTATCCAAATTATACGCTTGTACACACACGTGCGCAGGCGCACGCACAAAGTTTGAGCATTCAGGTGCATGAACTCAGATTTAGAACAGAAAAGAATGACAACCAGGGTCACCTTTTGGTTATTTACACCTCTGGACTGCCCAAAATCTTTGGTCCTCCTGGGAAGAGTGAAACAACTCCCCAGCATTAGTCCACAAAAACATGATTTAAAATTGCAGCCAAAACATGAAATGAAATAAACCCACATGACAGAGCAATTAGGAGTTTGTCAATTTATTTTCAAACACACACCATGCTTTTGCTTCCCTTCTTCAGCTCTCAGAAGCAGAACTACCAAAATAGAGAGGCACTTCCAGTATTCCTTTCCTGGCTGAAACCAGGAAACACAAAGTCTCCCAGGAAAGACCTTTTCCAACAGCAGACCTTTAGGTGTGCTTCAGGTGGAGAGTTTTGGATAAGTATCTGTCCCTTGGCCAGATTTCCCCAGCTATTCATTGAACTACACTTTGTTTCTGATCACTGATGAACACATAGTTTATTCTGGCTTTTATCTAGGTGAGCATTTATTTTGTTTTCTCTAAACTTCTCAGAAAGCACAATATTCAGAAATGCTTAAGAAACTGAGGAGTCTGAGAATGGGACCTAGGTGTTTAATAATTGTTTTATTTTTTTTTTAAGAAAAGCCTGGGCACTCAAAGATCAGCTTTTAAAGATTTTTTTAGCTCTCCTGTATGCAGATCAGTGCCTAGTATGGTTTTCTGAAAATAGCTAGGGAGCTAAACTCCAGAAATGTTTTTCTTACTGGCTAATTTGTTCTGAAGTCATAAGGAAATCTTCTGGGAAGTTATTTATATCAATAGCTATCACACCACTGAAGTCATCCAATCTAATCATCCCCAGAGTTGCAACAATGGGAATTATAAATAGCAGAAATATCCTGGATATTGCCACCACTATTTTAAAAACACTGGTCATACAGACTAGTAACTAAAAACAAATCTCAGGACATGATCTCTCAGTCTGAGTGTCAGAATAAGTGAACGTTTGTCGTTGCCAGGTGGTGTTCCTAAGGGTCACATACTTCTTTCTGAACAAAAACCATTGAATGCAACAAAGGGGTCATGACAGTCCATATATTCCCTGCCTGGCTCCTGCTTTCTCTCTCATCATCATATAGGTAGGAGCAGCTGAAGGGATAATTAACTGTGTTAATAGATGGCCTGGAAATGCAATAGATGAGACAAGCTAACAGAAAGTACTATCCTAGCTTCTGAATAAAAGGAAGATTGCATTCAAGTAGTTATTTATTCTGAGTCCATCTGTAGATGAATTAAATTTTGTCATCATCTTGATTGCAACGTAAGGGTGTCCAGAAGAGACTGACTTCAACAAGGTTTCTAGGTTTGTTTTATAACGTAGTTCCCCACCGAGTTCAAATTCAAAGTGCTTTCTATAGTAGAATATGCATTATTTCAATAATATATAAGCATGTTTTTCATTCTTTGGCAAAATTACACACTTGCCCTCTCTGATGAGGACTGCTTGAGGAAAGCTGGGATAGCTTAGCTCCTTTTCACTGTTTAGGTTTTGCAGTCTTCAGCAGTTCCTTCAAAGCCAACTAAAAGCAACCAAAGATCTCCCTGCATGTAGTTCCTCAGCCAATCATATTATATTTCTAATGCTGACAAAAATAGGAGTGGTTAATCAAATGACACTGAGGTAGACCTAACTCCATAATGTGTTAAAAAATAATTACCAACATAATTTCTGAGGGTATGAACAAAGTAATTTTCTGTGAAACTAAGAAAGCACGTAACACAACCTAGAATACCAGAAAATGTTTTGCAGCACTTGCAAAACATGACCACTATTCTGAATTTTTTTTTATAGTTTAATAACTGCCAGACAAATTTGCTACATGCTGGGAAGCAGCCTGGAAAGAGTTAAGCAAAACTAACAACTTTAGAAGTCTGGATTACACTTTCCAGAATTTATTTTCTGTACCTTTAAGAAATATATATGATTTACAAACTTTTTTTTCCCCAATAGCATCCAGGTAGCCAATAAATAAAGTCTACACACATTATATTCCAATCCACCACCAGAACCCACTTATAAAGTCCTCGAGCTTCCAGTTCTGTTCAAGGATATTTTGTTAGGAAGAAAGAGCATGGACATATCTTGACCATTCCCTTTAGTTTTTATCTAACTTTTAAAAGCTGAGCACGTTGTGATACTGACAGTTCACTCTGATTAATTATTTCAATACATAATTTAGTTTTTAAATGTGTCAAACTTCAACCAGGCAGGTTGAAATTTCTTCTTCTTGGACTCTGGATTTTTTTTATTTATTTATTTATTTTTTTTAAGTTTGATAGAAAATAGTTCAGCCATTTTTGGAACAAACTTAGTGCAGGATCGTTTTGCCAACATTCATATTTTTCACCTGTTTTGTGAAAAGCCATAATGATTTATAACAGGAGCTTGAAATCTGGCAGCAAGACAATGCTCCAGTTAGAATGGTATCTTTTTTGTACCCAGGAAAATTCATTCTTAATCAGCTGGGTTAAGAACTACAGAAAAATCCCAGTTCGTATTTACAAAGTAGAAACTTTCACATTTTGATTTTCTGAATATTTCAACAGGAATATGCAAGCCCTGAAGTCTGCTGAGCCTCTTGTCCTGAGCAGGTACTACACATCTGAAGGTACAGCTCAGGACAGCTTTATCTTGAACAGAGCTCTGTTTTCCTACAGCTAAACTATGACACCAACAGAAAAAAATATAATAGAAACGTTAACAAGAAAAATCTAATTAAAAAGTAGTTAGGTATTAAACACTCATAAGACTATTTATACCCAGTAAGACAGCATTAGAGCCTTTTAAGCTCAGCCTGGATAATAATTTCCCTAGAACTTAAGGACTTGTTCTTCAGTTATATTAACTCAGCTCTATTAACATCAGTGGAGTTACATGAGTTTGCCCTGACTAATATTCTTTAGTTAAGCAGCCAAGCAAATAAAATCACTTTGGCTGTGCTTTGGAAGTCATTCCCAAATATCATCTGAAGGCTCCTTCAGTTCAAAAAACAACCCCAGACACAGCACCCTGATGTAGGGCACAGCCCCGAAGCGGCTGCACATTCCAAATTGCAGGTCAATAGGAGTTTCATAAGGATACCCTAGGTCACTGCTTCCTCACAGCGACTCCAGAGGGAGGGGAAAAAAGGGTTTGAAAAACATTCCAGATTTCAGCAGAGTTTTTCTAGCTGTGCAGACACACAAGTCACTGAAATGTCCGGAGGGACAGGCTTAGCAAGCCTGTGACCTTCTATGACAAACTGGACTATGGCATTTCAGAAGGGATCTGGTCAGGACTGTTAAACACATGCCAAAGAGAACTGCTTCTTGGATTTTTTCAATCAAATAACACTATATTTGGACTGGAAACAGCCTGTGGATGAGCAGGAATAACCATTAGAAGGCAAGTGAAAAGTTTCAAGCAGTCAGATACTACAGTCAAGGAAGAAACAACTTGAATGTATCTGGGCAAGTTTCCATACTGACTCAAGGAACACTTTTTCCCATGACATCAGATTCAAAACAAACTATATATTATAGTTATGTTGATTACAGAAAACCCAAGCAGTGCAGAGGCACACACCAGTCTACTGAACACCGACTGAACAAAAGTTGGATTGCTTGCAAGCCATGGAAATTAATCAAACAAATAAAAAGCCCAAAGTTTTCAGGATAAGGAGCCTGGGTAAGACTTCTCAGCAAGATGAGGTTGTGAACACTGAGGTAAGACTGAAAGCAAACTGCCTAGATAGAAGTTACACAGTCTAACTAGATGACAAGTACATTAAGTGAACGGTGCTTTGAAAAAAACCTGTGAAGCTGGTTGTGGATAACATGCTCAGAGAACCTGGAGTTCTCTGCCTACCTGAAGCCATACGGCATTTGCATGAGAAATTTGGATTGCAGAATGGTTTGCAGTCAGAGTTCAGAAGATCTTTTGGCAGATTAAACGTGTTCCCAGTAAGATGATGCTGAGGATAAACATGCAAGAGGAATATATAAATGCTGTTTTCACAGGAATAATGCTACTTTCTTAGAACTGACTGTATTTTAAGGGAAGAAAGCTAGAATGCAGTCCTGAGATGCCAACACAATCCATCAAGAATAGTTAAGCCACAGCATTTAGCAACTTAAAGTGACATGGTACATTTTACAATCCAAAACCAAACCAAACCCATATTCTACAGAAGGAGGTACTTGCTAAGCAAAGCATATTGATGCTCTTTGCAAAAGAACTGGGAAATGCACTCTTACTTTAACGTGGCCTAATAACAGTAATGCTTACTGCATACAGCTGAATTCGCTGGGTTTCACATTTTATCATGAATTATCTGTCAGTTGACTCTGTGTAATAAGAAACAGGAGGCCACTATTGTTCTTTCCCACATAGTTTAATGAGCCAAAATTAGAAAGGAGTCCTGTCAAATGAGGACAAATTTGACTAGGAGGATAAAGTAGGCAGGTTGCTAAATTTCAGTTGTGTTTTAACAAAATGGTCTAAGCTCATAGGATTAACAGTCACAGCAAAACATGCAATAAAATATTGTATTATTGTCACTTTAATGTTCAAGTGGAAGAACCTAGATTTATAGAGCTGTTAAAGGAAAATAACATTTCTTTTGTTTGTACAGTACTGTTTTTACATAAGAAACAAGAAATACCTTGTTCATTAGCCAGACTTCAAACTCGATTCATTTACAGATTTATTTTTCTGGTTTATATTATGGACATAGTGAAAGGAGTAGTTTTCTAGTTTTGTACATCTATCTTCATTCCCTTATACTGTTTTGAAATGCTTCAATCCAAGAATGACTTTTGTTAGTGTCAAGCTACACGGTGTAGTAGTGTCAAGACAGTGAAAGTCTCAGCTAAAAAAAAAGTATCTCTGTAAACAAGTTTGGCAACCATAATTCTTTGCGTTTCAATTTGGATCTCTGCAGCTGTTTCCTTCAAGATAGATTCTTATCCACAGAGGTATTTAGGTAACAGCAGACTTAATTAATCCCAGGTACTGTCAAGAAAAGAGGCACAGAAATGTGCTGCTTCCCAGTGACAGTGATCCTCCCAAGACAGTCACAACAGCAAGCTGTTATCTGTCAAGATCCTCAAGATCCTTAGTATTAATTATTACCTCCCACATCTCTATGTACTTTATTGTACATCTGCCACAGTTATTTGGAACATACAATGTTTTAAAAGTGGAATATTGCTGCCAATTGAGGTGTGTTAACATCTGCATATTGCTCTTGCACTGATCCTTGGTGCCTGATTCCTCAGAGAAAACGTTTTTTTTTCACATATCTCCCAGTTCAGCTTTGCAGGAGTAATGGTGACATACTGGCCAAATTTTTTGCATAAAGATCACAAGGGTTTTGAGGAAGAAGAATTTCTCATCTTTGTAAGATTAGCTGGATTTTAAGTGTGGTCTCTAGGTCCAGTCTGAAACCACAGGTATAGAAATTAAGTAGCTGCCATCATTCCATACTCACATGCATGTTACACGGGGTACAGTGCACGGGAACACTTCTTTACAACTCTAAATGAATTTAAAAAGTAATAACACAAGATGTTTAACTGCTCACCTTCAGATGCAGTTAACAGTGACTTGGCTTTTACTCACCAGTTAGTCTGTTCTCGTAGGTTCAAGAAATTCTGGAAGAAAAAAGTAGAGTAGGTCTGGTGGCCTTAACTAATCCTTATGAAGTCATTAATGTTAAGCTGAGGAAAACAAATACAGGTCTGACAATTATCAGGCATGTTAGTGATCTTTCAGCCCTTGCTCTTGATTTTAAGTTGAGGCTGTAAATTCCCTGCAGTGTGCAGAAAGGAGGGAGTGCAGCAAGGTGCAACTGGGAAGAAGCATTCTCAACCTGATGACGGGCACTTGTGCATAGGATTGAGTAGTCAGTTATGCTTTCAACAGCACTACACTTATCTTTAATGCCCAGTTCCCAACATACAGGCAAAGGATATAGGTGGGCAGACATGGTGCAGTATAAGATTGCACTTACTGCATTGCAGTGACTAGCACTGTATCCATGCCACAGGAAAACACCCAACCTTTACAGAATAATACGTGATTAAATAACTAGGATCTTGATTAGGGTCAACATAAAGCACTGATGTCAACTATTGCAAACACTTTGTAGCATCTTTTTCTATACTCCTATTTTAAACTCAGGCAAGTAACATCTGCTTATGTAAGAGTGAATTGTTTAAATCACAGCAAGAGCTTTTTTCATTTTTAACTTAATGAGCACAAATGACCCCAGTATCTATTTCACTGGATACATGTAAGACAACATCTCTGCAGTTTTGTTTTGCTTTTAGTAGTCATGCCACCAGCAATTACAAACACTTCAGCTACCAGATCATAGTTTCCACATTCTACCTAACTGTTCTGTGAAACTTACTTTAGTGTAACATGCCAGCATTTTCTTAATAGAAAAACCAGATATTTTTACATATAGTCTCTCAGTATATTCTATATACATAATTACTTTTAATATAATATTTATTTTAGTATATGAAGAGAAATTGAATGGCACAGTAGACTACCATGAAGCACTGGGCAAAAAACATTCTGCTGGACTGAGCCAGCTGTCAAACATGTATTTTCAAAGATCTTGGAAACCATGTTAACTGCTACATCTTAGTTTTCATGCACCTCAGCAGTTCTTCGTTCTGGCTGGAAGTGTAAACTATGAAATTACTGTTCTTGCAATATTCAGAGTTTGGCCATAGCCAAGAAGTCCTGGAATTGTAATAGTGTATTCTTTGGGGTATAGTCAATATGAAACTATATTTCCAAATGTTTCTTGGCTCACCTGCCATTAACTGGACCTTGAACTTACCATTTGTGTTCAATGGCAAGGGGCTTGTGCTGCCATCTGTTTTGACAAATGTTTTCCATTGCCTCTGCATAGCTGACAGAACATGAGGCATATTAGGAGAAGGTTAAGTTCTCTTTCTGAACCACCAAGAATTCCTTGAGTCCTCAGAAATATCATCAGAACATAGCTAAGAAGGTAATTGTAAATCTGTTTGTAAAGGATTTTAGTTTGTCATAAGCTGCAGGTCTTAGGATCTTCCTAGATCCTTATCACTTGTTCTCTAAGCATCTGCCTGTTCTTCATTCCAGAAATCTTTACTGAGTGGAAAATGAACAATCCATAAACAGACTTAAGAAAAGGACTTTATCTTTCTTACAATAAAGCCAAAGAAAGACTTTCTGTTTAGAGTTGTTTATTTCAGGTACCAAGCTATTAAAAAGTAACATCTCTGAACCTGAATATTCAATGCCAATAAACTCTTATGTAGCCTGCAAGAGATTTTGATAATCAGATGTGGTTTTAATAGGAGTTTCATAGCAGAAATGCTCTGCATATGCTTAGCAGAAAAGCTAAGCATATGCAGAAGCTCCATTTCAATGTAGCCACAAAATGGCTGAGGTTGGAAGGCCCCTCTGGAGGTCATTTTGTCCAACCTCCCTGCTCAAGTAGGATCACTTAAAGCCAGTTGCCCAGGACCACATCCAGATGGCTTTTTAACATCTCCACAATCTTTCTGGGCAACATCTGCTAGTGCTCAGTCACCCTCATAGTGAAAGAGTGTTTCTGATGTTTACAGGGAACTTCTTGTGTTTCAGTTTGTGCCTCTGGTCCTGGCACTGGGCACCATGGAAAAGAGCCTATCTCTGTCTTCTTTGCACCATTCCTTCAGGTATTTGTAGACATCAGTGAGATCCCCTGCAGCCTTCTCTTCTCCAGCTTGAACAGTCCCAGCTCTCCCAGCCTCTCCTCATATGAGAGGCGTTTTAGTCCCTTATTCATCCCAGTGGTCCTTCACTGGACTCTTCCCCCATGGCTCCATGTCTCTCTTGTACTGAGAGCCCAGAACTGGACCCCACAACTCCAGGTGTTGCCACACCAGTGCTGAGCAGAGGGGAAGGACCCCCTCCCTCAACCTGCTGGCAACACTCCTAATGCAGCCCAGGAGACCATTTGCCTTCTTTACCACAAGGGCACACTGCTGCCTCATGTTCACCTTGGTGCCCTCTAGGACCTCCCCAGGGTCCTGTCCTTTCTGCTTTCCAGGTGGTCACCCACAGAGATTGTTCTGCCCCAGGTGGCAGGACTCTGCACATTCCTTTGTTGAACTTCATGAGGTTCCTGCTGGCCTGCTTCTCCAGCTTGTAAACACTTTCTAAAATAGTGTGCAGCACTAGAACTCTTGGGCAGAAAAGCTAGCACAAATCACTTCCATTTAATTTATCTTTCCAGGGAAGCCAGCCTGTGGTTTGGAAAGCTGTACATGTGCTAGGTTCTCTTCTCAATTAGTTCAATGCCTAACTTCACCTTGATTGTTAGATCTACAACATGCAGGTATGTAGCCCTCAGTATCTCAAGACAATAGTAGATCAGCATTAAGAAATGGATTATACATTGTGTTACTTCCTCAGGAACTGAGCTAATTACTTGTAAGTCATAGGAAGAAAGTTCTTTTATTTCCTATTCCTTTTCCATGTATAATGAGTCATTTATATTGTAATGATCTGGTCTCCTCTCTTCTAAGCAGTAGCTAGGAATGGATTATTTGCATAGGCTTGCACTTGAAGGTAGCACACACCAGCTTCTTGGGCAGGTGCTTCACTGGTAGCTCAAAAGCATAGGGTCAAACTCATCCCCAGATTTGAAATGAGACAAATTTATTCCAGATTGACAGGGACCATCAAGGTTTCCCACCTTTCTTTATAGTATGGAATATGAGTGTGGTAATCCTCAGATTAACAAAATCCTATTTTTTTAAGCAAACCTGGCCTCTTAATTTGGATGGCAATATTAACCTCTGTCTTAAAATGTGATCTTGTTCTCCAAAAGAACTTGTACATTTGGTGCTTTAGGGCTGCCTTATGTGTTTGTCAGATATATTTAAATTACAACTTAAAAGGTATTTCTTGATTTCAGCCCAGGAAGATTCTAGCCTGGACTCTGAAAATCAAGCTTGATCCCTTCTGGTGGATACACTGTCACCAGTAATAAGAATTCAGTGCCTTGTAGACTTGTAATGCTTCAAGTAGATGTAGTTGGTTGGGATTAAATGAAAATACAATTTATCTCCTTGTTTCCTCACTTTGTGGGGCTAGTAGAACAAAAGTCAGTGTTTACATTTATCACTAAACAGACATGATGATTTGTATGTAAGCAGGCAGCTGTCAGGTAAGCAAAAAATCATTGTTATATTATCCTATTTCAGTGGAATAAACCCAGAGCTGAGTAGTCCCAAACTTAGTTTGCTTGTGTGAGCCATTAGAGACAGGAGGCAGGCGCAGCAGGAACAACACTAAGTCTTTGCCCTTGCTTCACACACAGGTACAGATGCACATAGGACAGAGCCCATATCTACAGACTAGAGCTACTCACTGCCCAGATGTCATGCTGCACCCCAAAGTCACTCACTCCCATTGCTGTGCCTGGTGTTCGCTGCATAGAGAAACACGGAGAGTGGGGAATGGCAAAGGAAGCAAAGCCTGTTTACACAGGCTAGAAACTTTTCACCAGAACTAGTTTAGGCAGCAGTGGCAGGTACCACCATGAATACTGGGATCAGCAGTCCCAGACACTGGGAGCAGTAATTGCTTCAATTGCTCCTGCAGCACAGTCTCTGTGACATTTGCTTTTGTCCCTGAGGCTTGGATAAAAACAGGCTTCCAAGGCAAAAGAGAATGAGAGACTTCAGATAGATTCAGCAAAGTTCTGGTGTAACTTGGTCTTCCCTCTACAAGCAAAGAGGATACATGCACCTGCAAGTATTTCAGACTAAAAATAAAAAGCGTTTTTTAATAAAGTTTTCTCATAATTTCCAGACAACTTTATTTTTGTGTGGCCATAGCATCATCATAAAAGAAATGTAGAGCCAAATTCTTAAAGCTACTTCTTTATGCCCTGGAATTGGTTTCATCCAGCCCAAGTACCAACTTCAGCATCACAAGCATAAGGTTCTGCCTATGTGCAGCTCTCTATTAACCCAAGTAGGATACTTATAGGGTTGTACATATATACATGGATGCATGCACTTCATTCTTTTCTTTACTTCATTCTTTTCAAATCTCTCATGCCACTGCTTTATGTGCAGTATTTCTCCTTACTTAGTACAGACTCTAGACACAGCAACAATCATACTGTCAAAAAGCCAGCTAACAATATTATTTATTATCTGCTATTCTTGTTTCTGTCCTTTTTTAGTTCACCTGTTGTATTTTCATAGGGAAGATCTCAGTAAAATTTCAGGAACCATTTTTAAAGCTTATTAATCATTTTACTGGTGCCAAACTGAACAGAACATCTGCTTAAAACCAGTTTCTCTAACAGCAATAAATTCTGCCTTCCTATTCTTTGAACATGTACTTTCAGCCTCTTAGTAAAATCATGAGGACCAGGGGAGCTTGACAAGGGTTGCCAGTTATGATATTAATAAAATAAAGAGTCCAGAAAAAGTAGTAATGAAAAGCTACAGTTCATCTTGAATCTTAAAATGAGTTTTCCTAATTTCTTTGGAAAATATATAACCAGAGACAAATGGCTGTGCATAAATCATGTCACAGGATGTGCATTTAAAATATTTGGTTTTGAACTGGAACTGCCTCATGAATTTAAGCTACCAGTACAAGAAAGGAAAGATGAAAAATTAGGTTGTCCTGTTAGATGAGCTCCTTAAGTCTGAATAGATGAATCCCACCAGCATGGAAAAAATACAACCGTGCAATTCATGTCACATGCAGCAAGATGTCCTGCCCATGGTTCGTGCTGTCTGCCACAGAGCCAGGGCGCACGTGTACAAAGCAAATGCAAGACGTGCAATTAGATTCCAGATACTTGGTTTCAGACCTGTTTCAGATGTGACATTTATCCACGTGGAAGTGGCCATCTCTTTTTACAGACTGGACTGCCACTGACTGATTGTAATAAAACAAAAGCAGTAGAATATGTTCCATATTCTTTTCACATGGAGCATTGAGGTGTCACAATGGAGGGAAGACCCGGACGCTCAATATGAGTGATCAGCAAGCTCCGTTTATTGATTACATACGTGCTCCTTATATACAGTGGTTAATTAAGCTCATGCATATTCTTAAAGACCTATACTGATTGGTTTATTAATTTTCCTGGGAACTTCTTTGTTATAACAGGTGGTTTTGCTCTGTTCACGTCTCAAGGACGTCAACAGGGTACTCCTACTTTGCGGTTACCAGCTAAAGCTACTCCCTTCTTTTTCCCAGCTTATTTTGCTAAAGTTGTTTGAAGTCTCAAGGACAACTGAGTATCCTGGAGACTTCTGCTAATTTACCCTGACTTATGTCAAGGGCCTAAGCTGGCCACTGCGGCCTGAACCATTTAATACCCTCGCTGCTTCTGCTGAGCCTCTGATTGTACAACATCTCTTAGTAATCTACAACATTGAGGTACCTGGTTCTACTGTAGGTGCAGCCCTGTATCACACTGTGTATGTACCAGAAATCTGCTGAAGGCTGCTGAGAGATTCCCAGCCTTAACCTGGCAATCTCTCACCCTACCAGGGCACAACAGAAAGGCTTTGATCTTTCCAGATGCATCAGTTGCTCCTGTGCCATCCTATGCTCTGTGAATAATTCTAATAGTTTCCAGATGTTGGCTCAGTGTGCTGACACAACTCTTGTACAGTTACAGTATCATGCAACAATATTATGAGAAGGATCAGAAACACTGAATTTTACAGCATTTGGAAGCCTTAGCTGACAAGAACAACAAAACATGACGCTGTTTGTAACGCTTTATTTGTTCAGCACAACTGCCTAGGAGCCAGCAAGCCTTGGGTACTACTTATCTGAAGCCTTTTAGATCAACAATCAGATTGGTTCTCACATTATAAGTTTGCTCACATGTGAGGAGGACAAAAGGGTATATGTATATATAGGCTTTGTGTAACCACAGAACTACTTCTATGCATAAGCCTTACTGGAGGAATTCTTTAAATAGCATCTGGTTATTGTGTGGCAGGTAGATATCAGCTCCATTAATTTAAGTAAATCTGGGCATCATTTATAGTTTTACTTTTGTCTAGTGCCAGTTTCCTCCAGAAGCATTTTTTCTGGAATTCTTCTACAGCTGTGAGGACATTTGTCCAGATCAGACTTGTACTGCAGCACCACAACAGCTTGACTGAAGCATCCCTTTGGAAAGTAATCTTTGAATTGACTATGGAATTTCTAGCATTAGTTATTATTTCTGAAATGCTCTGTAATTACTTAAGTACTACCAGGATTAAATATTAGTAACTAGATCTTGTTGAAAATGATAAAATCAGTTAATATAAAACATTGAACCTTCATTTTCTTTCACTGTACTTAGATCAATCTCCTTTCCAAAACACATCATTCTTTATATTTGCCTTTGCTATTTGTCTTCACTTAAAAAAATTGAAAAATGATAAAAAGAATATAAGCAGACTAAAAACCGAATCATATCACTCATTTTTTATTCATTATCAGATTAAATCTTTCTTTAAAAACATTTTGAAAGACAGGCAAGAGTACAAGTATAATCTAGAATATTAAAAATATGCCAACATTAGCATTTTAAGACTTGAGACAGACCTGAAAAGGATTAATTCAAGCTTCTCCTAGCATATTTGAAAGTTATTAGACCCTGGAAAGCTTGCTGTTTTTCAGAGCTATCATTTTAAATATTAAAAAAAATGAAATGTAAAAATGGAGTTCTGCACACACTGTTCCTTTATCTATGAAAGCAGAGACAACAGCTCGGTTCATATGAATTACAATAAAAGCAGTCAGATGATTTGTGGGTTTATCTTGTATTTAAAAAGGTGACCACGTAACAACCAGTAAATACAAATCAAGAGAAAAGGAGGGAAGCCCAGTGATATTAACCATAAAACATTTAAAGGGCAAAACTAAGGAGAAATATGATTTGATCTGTTTTAGTCCACCTGACATTTTTATATCCACATTTAACTAGCAGGTCATTAATCTCCATGCAAATGTAAGCAAGGGAATTTTGAGCCGAGATGTCTTGTTCAAAGTAATAAAACCTTTATTCACACTCAGCTTGTACATCAAACATTTCATAACTTGGCAGCCCTGAACAAATACTCAGAGAACCACCAGTCCAATTGCACACAACGGAATCAGTCAGCATCTGTTCATAAAATTCTTGTGCCATTATGGAAAAAAAAAAAACCAAACAATGATCATTTAAGTTTTTTCCTCAGAGAAACTTGGCTACATCCAGGAGGCAGGGAAATTGGATAGCAAGCTGTGTGTGATAGGGGGTTTTAGTTTTCCCTTTTGTCTTCTAAATAGAAGAGATTCGTTGCAACTGAAGTTCTTTTGCAGATTATAACTTCCTAAAGAGCCACAAGAGAATTTACTCATCCAAGTTCTTTTAATTCAGTCCTGTCCTATTTTCTGAAACATTCTCAAATGCTAAGATCACCAGACAGCAAGAACACATGTCAAAAGAGTCATGCTCTTTTTCATTCAGGAGAAGACACCAGATATCTTTTTTCTAAGTTAGCTATTTTCAACGTACCAGAAATTCTCAGTTTACCACTTCAGACCATGATTTCTTCAACTGAAGTTCTTGGAGCAGACTGTGCTTTATCATGCACCATATAAAACAGAAAATACTAAACAGAATAGTATTTTTAATATACTTTTTTGGTATTTCCTTGTCAAATTTGAGAGGAAAACTTGTTCCTGAGGTGATTCTTTGTAAAATTGAATCCCAAAGAGAATTATGCCTTCCCAACTCCAAAGAAATCCATTTGCTTCATGGCTTTAAATCTATAAAGAATTTTTCTATAACATTGATTTTAGGTGTAACTAAAGTTGCCATTCTCTCAATAGATCCTCATAGGTCTAATAATATCAGTGTTCCCAAATAAATGTGAAGATTAAATCATCAGGAATTGTTTAATTGACTTTGAGGTCCTCATAGCTCTGATTTTAATAGTTGTTAATTCTATATACAACAGTATGGATCAGGCATAGTTACGAGTTTCATTTTGAACTGGGCTTAAATTGAAATGGTTAAGGTTTCTCTTACATCTTTCCCATGCTAAGGGGATGATCCTCTAGTACCCTTGGTCTCACAGAATTGAATGGTCTGTTAGGAAAGCCACAGTGTTTTCAGTGGCAAGTACAATTTTAAGAATTACAGCATTTTTTAAAAGTAAAGATTATTCCTGAAGGTCTTCAGCAAAATAAGCAAATACATATGTTACTATAAAATATGCTCCATGTACACAGAATTATTTTAATACAGTGCTAGATCAGCAATAATTTAAAGAAAAGAATACATAAGGAAGAAACTGACAGAACATAGCCCAGACTTCGGAATGACTAGCTGAATCAACAGTGTGACTAATGAGAGGAATTTCAGCTGCCAGCACAGCTTTGCAGAGCACCACTATAAAGATGACTCGTCAGAGCAGAAAACCTGATGACTTCCTCTGTCAAAAGCATCTCTGAATGCAAATGCAAGCACAAAGTATCTTCAATGCACATGAAAATGAGATTGGCTGTCTGGGCTTACAGTAATCATGCCCATAGATCAGGGCTTGGGTTGTGTGTACTTTTCATGAGCTCATCTTTCCACAGCTCCAAAATTTGCTGTGTGCTGATTGTAGCTGTGGTCATTTAGTTCAGCAAATGTTATCCAAGGTCAAAAAACTTAAAGGAATGTGGAGACAGCCACAGCTATCAGAAAAGCCTAATTTTAATTACCAAACTTAACTGCTGAAAATAATTAACATCCAGATCAGATTGCTTCAGGTCCATGACATGTACATTAATATTTCTTTAAGTGGTGTGCTGTGTTTAACAAACTAAGCTTAGCACATGCGATTCCAGTTTTGCTTGCAATCACTCTGGAAAGTTTAATTACTGCTGCCACTTGTATATGCATTCTCTCTGTGTTAAATACAAAATAAGCCCGATTAACTTCACACACAACTCCTGGAGCTAAGTTTCCAGAAGGCTATTTTAGGATCTCCATTCAATTTATTACTAATCCCATTGCCCAGAAACTGCACTGGGTTCTAGAGCACAGGAACTCTAAAGGCAGAGCACTACACACCCCTTTGGTTTAGGCAATTATGCAGTGGTAATTACCATGAATTTAATTACTATTTCTGACAATGCACAGACCAGAGCAGAATACATTCCCCCCAAGCCTTTATAGTTCCTTATTTTTGGGGAACAGAAAATATAGATGAGAGTTCTTGATTTATTAAACCCGATCTCTACTATAACTGGCACCGCAATCTCTCCAAGAGCTCAAGCCCCACCACAGCAGCAGCTCGCTTTTTTGCCATCCTTGAGTCAAATGAAAAAAAATCTGCTCCAGGCTTTCCCTGCTTTAAAAATTAAGAGCCCCCTCTACTTTGCAGTCTAAAATGGCTTTGAAAATGAATTTGTTGGTGTGCCAACATTATCACTCAGCTTAAATAATCTCTTTCACTAGCATTTACCTTCTTTTATGTAATAGGCATGACATATTTTACCTGTCTTCTATTTGCTAGCCTAAATAAAGCAGATTTCCCCATCTTTTCTTATGTGTTAGATCAGCTGATAGATTCTTTGAGACACATTCCTGCAGAAGAGGATTCATTCGGTCCCAAGGGATGAGCTCATTTTAAGAGCTGCTTTCAACAATATTTCCACGTCCAGATGGCATATGAATTATAACCTTCTATCATGGACTTAACAAGCTGTGGGCTGCTGTTAATTGTCACTTCCAGGTTTCACTGTTGTTTATAAGCCACTAATAAAACCTGCTCTTGTTCTTACTCACAAATTAGAAAATGCTAATTTTTAAGGATACACTTTGCACCTTACTTTCTTTCTCCCTCTTATTAAATTCCTGTCTTGACTTTCTCCTGTGCGTTTCTCATGATCAGCAATAGGTCAAATCTTGATATTTTATTGGTATTTTCTTCCTATCTTTCTCAGGCAAAGTCCCCCAAGGGAAGACCTATAAGCCAAATACCTTCTGCCATATCTGTTCTTGTTACTGAGAAAAGAACTTGTCCCCTTTGTGTTTATTATTCTGAACCAAATTCAGAGTCTGAATAATACGTAAGCAGAATGCATACAATATGAAAATACATTTAATATCTTATTATATTTTAGCTGCCTGTTAGATACTTTATCCCAACCAGCAATTTATAATCATGTGCAGGAGGCAGCTTCCTGAATCTGCATAGTTTAGAAATAGCAAAGGAGGAACAACAGGGTGATGGTAATTATTTTCTTAAACAACATTAGAGCAGAGCTTAGTGGATCAGTGCAGCGTCTGCAGAGTTCTGCCCATTAGTAATTGCGAAGCCTTCAGAGGAGGCCCCGAAGAACATGAGCTGCATGAATTCAGCTTGTTAATTGCAGTGTTTTTATTAAATTAGTTGTCAGATAATTGTAAAGCAGGCATTGGAGTTGGGGTTTGAAGAGTTGCTTGAGAAAGTTTAGGGTATATAAACCAAACACTACTTGAATTACCAGAAACAAGGCACAGTTTCCAGCCCAGGACTCCTCTGCTTCCCCACACAGTTAACAGGACCACTCAGCATCTCACATCCAGGCAGGCACCTGCCCCTTCCCAGACACAGGCACACTCACTTTGGGGTTAGCCAGACTTGTCCATGTACGTTATGAGGGCTCCAAAATGCAGTAAGTATACACAAAGAGAGGTGACAGAGAGAGTGCTAAAAGCAGGGCCTCAGAAGGTGACAATGTGCAGATCTCCAGTCATCACGTTCTTCCCCCCGCAGCAGGCATTTGGAAGAACAGACCAAGGTCATGCTTCATAACCACAAAATTGCCTGGCCAGCCCATCTATAGATAGGCTCCCTGAGGAAGTAAATTTAACCTCAAGTCCATATTTGCAGCTGTACAACATCTCCATGGCCAGGAGAGAAGGATCCCTCCTTCAGCCTCCAAGACATTTCCCAGCACAAAGTGCAGCTGTTTGGGGTTTGTGCTGGGAATAATTTGGAATTACAGCTTTTAAAATCCTGCACTTTTTATAGTTAACTGAAAATGAAATCTGATTGGAACTTACTGCAGAGAGGTCAGAGAAACCAGAAAAGTGGTTTGCATGCTTCCTCTAGATACACATCAAAGGGAAACCCAAACAAAAAAGGCTATTATTTGCATTTATAATTGGCCCTAGGCAAAGGCTTTGGACAACAGATTTAAATTTCCTAGGCAGAGGCATGTTCTCTTATATATGTCTCTGACTAAAAGAAAAATAACCTGAGAACACAAGCTGAAAACAGATAACTCAATAAAAGTTATGCACCCTAACAGTTACACAGATGCCTGGCATTGCTAGTGATCACTTCAAATTTATTAGAAAGTAGAGAAGAGCAGCATATTCAAAGCAAATTACATCATGACCATCTGGCAGCTCCAAGAGGAACAAACAGGCAGTGTCACTTGCCTGCTGTACACTGAAAGCTGCTACAGCCCCCCAAAACCAGCTCTGCTCAAGCTTTATTCTCCTTCCTTACACATAGGAAAAAAGTTATCCTGGCTCCAGCCACATATTAATCCCCTCTCTCAGAACATTAATTGTACTTAAAAGATAAATATTACACATGCATATAGACATTCCAACATTGTACACAGAGCAGAAAGAAAATCTAAGTAAAGTTACTTTTCAGGCTATGTTCCTCTTGGTTTCTGTGCTACTACAGTAACTCCTGCTTTGCCTTTAAAGATCTCTTCTCCTCTGACTCTATGTACTAACAGACAAGCAAGAGGAAACTATATGTATTTTGCATATTAAGACATAGGCACATTATATTCATTTAATTATTCATGAGTTTCCTGAACTATATTTTCCTTGCCACATGAAGAGCTATTACTTTGCATCTGTTTTCTTGAGTAAATAACTCGGGAAATGCTGTGCTCTTCCAGTGCTTTGGAATGTGTATTTTGGGGTAAGAAAGTATTATGTTGGATTTACTGTACTTTGGTACTTCTGTCTCAGTTACTCAAGATCAAATCCAAACTCCCCCTGACCAGGGCAGGAGAGAGGGAAATCCCAGTAATCCATGCTTACATTGTACAAGTGGTATGTACATTTGGATGTTATCAAACAATCCCACTATCAGCAAAACAACCTATCACTAAAACATATTAACCAAATGCAACATTTTCTGTTGATTAAATCAGTTGGTCTGACTTTTGTGTCCATACACTGGATGCCATTATATGCCTATCAAATTAGGATTGCTGGCCTTCAGCTGCAGAATTTTGTTCTTGATGTGCATCTGGTCTCTAGGATATTTTGACACAACTGCATGCAGAACTGTGTAGATTTGAGCATATTTTCTGTAACAGTATATAGTGATTTGAGTCACAGATTTTCAGTCCTACAGGAGATGCTACAGATGGAGTTGTGAAAATACCATAAATGGCCCCAAGTCTTCAACAAGAAGCACAACAGTTGAGTTTAAGCAAATACATAGTAATTGATGCAACACACTTATACAAAATATGTTTTAGCTATATTAATTTTAGGTTACAAATGGGTTGACTACTCAAAATGTTAACCATTCTATAATATGGTTAGTAGGGTTTCTATTTCACTGGATTCCTCTGGTATGGTGTCATTTCATTTAAGAGCAACATCTCTGCAGCTGCTCTTCTGGCAAAGGCAACTCCTTCAGGAATCTTTTGTTTCTAGACATATTGGGTCAGCTTCTCTCGAAGGTCAGTCTTGCAAACCCTTTGGGGCCTGGGGATGGCAGTGTGCTCTTGCTGTTGGACAGTCAAAGCAGACAACTATAACTCATTTTCTGCGGGTTTTTTGATCATTTAACTCTTTCCTTTTACATATTGAATTTTTGTTCAAATATTTTCCTGATGTGAGCAGGCCTTCAACACGCAACACAGGGTAAGATCTGTCCTTAGCAGCTAGGAGAAGTTTCACCTCTCACCCAAGCCCCTCAGATTTTCACACAAATAGCTTCAGCAACTAATCCAATAACACCAAACTTTCTGAAAGAGAAAAAACCACAACCCCTTACTAGCCAATATACAGAGGTTCCCCCAAAGTATCATTCCTTGTCTCAGTCACTGGAGCCAAGCTCCTTTGAAAGGCTGACCCTAAAATTATCATTTGCCTCACTCTCTGATGTTTGGAATGCCTGTGTAATCCAAATTGCATACAGCAGAAGTAATCCTGGTTTCAAAGGAAAGTGGAGCTGAAAGGTCAAACAAATATCAAGCTATGCTGCCTCAAGCCTTTCTTCTTCCAAAGGAGTGGCTAATGACTTGTTCTTTGGGAAGACTGGAAAGAGATCAAATACAAAGGCATGATTAACAGAAGAAAAATCTTCCACACCAATTACAGCTTCCATGCTTTTGGCTGGAATCCATAACCCAGGTTCCAGGGGCAGCCCAATGACTTTTCAATTACCTTATGCTCTACAGGGTCAAAAGAATGGATGCAGGCTATCAGTCTGCTATTTTATAAGTCTGAAAGAAAATAAATTGGATGAGCAGGATGCCTCAGCAATTCTCTTGTAATAGCATTGGCACTAAAAGTTTTCCCAGAAGAAAACTGCGTTTCAAAGTTTTCTGAGATGGGGGACTGCACACAAACTATGTTTCTAGCTCCCCATCACTACCACCTCCAGTGCCATCACAGCTTCACAAAAACCCTTCAAGACACAATAAATTAGAATAAAGCAACAAATTCCACCACCCTATAAAGCACTATGCTCTGCATGCTCTCTTTTGCTAAGCCTACTGTTTTCCAACACTAGTTATCTCGCTCTTATCTTTGTATTTGCCTACAGCTTCTTTGGCTGATACAGGTAGAATTGATGGCATCCATCCCAATAGTGTTGAAAGGTTCTCCAAAGCAAGAACTTGGGCATTTACTGATGGTTTTTCCAATGAGCTGGAGAGTTTCAAATCCTGACAATGCTTTAAGTATTGCCAGGTGAGTGAGAAACATGTGAACCTTTGGTTAGGGCATGAGCATTTTAGTCAAGCAAGTTGCACAGGACTGTACCCAGGCGGGTTTTGAACCTGGAGACTCCACAGCCTCTCTGGGCAGCCTGTCCCAGGGCTCTGGCACCCTCACAGTAAAGAAGTTTTTCCTTGTGATTAAGCAGAACCTCCTGTGTTCCAGCTTGGTTGGGATTATGCTGTGATGATTTCAGAGCTGCAGTAATTCTATATACAACTCTGAATTAATGCAGGAATTTGAGGAGGAACCATCACACTGGCCATTGCACATAAGAGAACCACAGGTTATGTGCCCCTTCCACAATAAGTTACTATCTATCTTTCAAGGTTTGTCACCAACTCTGTGGATAAAAGCCACAGTCCTCACAAGGGGGCTCCTGTACTCCTCTGTGCTCCTGCAGGTTTGTGGTTCTACCTCCACACCACTTGGGCACAGCAGTTCAAAGGTAAGGCAGGAGGAAAGGGAGCAGAAAGTACTCCAAGGATCCCAGCCAGAAGAATGGTTCCTCTGATAAAATATCAATGCAGCAGCTGTAATTTGCATTAGGAAAGATTTTGTTCCACGAAAGTCAGAGAGATGGTCTGGTCTCATTTATGTAATAAAAAGTAATTGGAATCACCCATGCCTTTTTCTGCATGGATCATGAACAAGAAAAGTTGGACCAAACAGTGTTTGGAGTTTGCCAAGCTCTTTCTGTTTTGTTTTTTTCACCTACTGGCTTACATGGCTGTGATCAGCAGCATATTAAAGAGTTGAGCCAATATGGATCTTTCCAATTCACTAGTAGTAATTAGATCTGTGCCCATGAATATAAATCTAAAGATCTGGGACCCAAATGGCTGCTTCTTGATGTATTTTATTTATTGTCTCAAGAGCCCTCTTCATATCTCTTATGAAATTATGTATTACATTCAGCTGAGACTCCAGGATAAGTTTCTTGTCTGTCCGCTTCACGCCCAGTGCGGTGACTGGGCTGAGTTGGGCAGCAGTCCCGAGGACATGAGCTACAGATGACAGAGGTGTCACTCACTTACAGTAAGGGCTAAACAGCCAGCACAGCCCAGAGGTCACAGCTTCAATTAAATGCCTGGAGTTGGGTTTTCCCACTCAAGTAGACAACAACATACACAGTTTGCCTTAATAGAATTGAAGAGGCTTACAAGTGGAATGTCCTTCTGGATTTCCTTATTTCCTTACAAGAGGACTAATGCATTATTTCTTAATTACATTCTGCATTTTGGCATAGTTTAAACAGAGTAGGAGGACAACAAACTTGTTAAAAATGTAAGCTCTGTTTTGAAAGCTGAAGTTTCAGTCAGATAGAATTGGAAAATGGATACCAAGAGGATGAACAGTCAGCCAGAAGACTCAGAACTAGGATAAACAACATGATAACTGGCATGTTCCACTAGTTCTCTATCAATATTAAGGATCAAGTATTGATTACCTTCAACATACAGCACATTTTTGGTTTAATGGTTTGTATTTTTTTAAAATTTATTTTCTGTAATGAAGTGGGGCACCAGCACGTGCTGGCATGCTCAACACACATAAGCAGTGCTGCCTACAACCAGGAGTCTTATCAAATCACACACACAGGCAACCCCATATGCTCTTGAGTAAGAAAATGAATAATTATTTCTACAAAACAGTATCAGTGAACCAAAATAAAGCTGAAAAAAATAAACTCTTCTATACCATCTTTAAAAAATTGTTTCCAAAATGAGGAATTTTATTACATTTTACAAGTTAAACTTCAAACTACAAGCAAAAATACTATCAAGTAGCTTTGGAAGCTCTTGCATTTAATGTTTAAAACAAAAAAAATACAAGAAAATTTTCAAATTTAAGCTGAGATACAATTTTGCTTTGTGATTTGGAGCAACATCTTGTCCTCTCTGTGCCTTTATCAGCCCAGCTGGAAAGTGTAGTAATAAATTAAGAAACCCAAAAAACAGGTCTTCAATGAGATCCAGATGCTCTATTAAACTGCTGTTCTCCTTAAACACCTTCCAAACCACAGCTAAATAGAAATACATCTGACAGCTGAATTTTAAGCATGCATGTGAAACTCTTTGATTGTCTTTATCCATTTTCCAGCAATTAGGAGTTATCATACCTTTTCAGGAATTGGAAGCACATTAGGCTCTCCTACCCATAACAAAGGTAATCACAACAGAACTGCACTGATGCCACCTCAAGATTAAAGGATCACATACTTTATGATTCTCTGTTTATACAGTAACTTATTGTGTGGTTTACCTTGGCTAGGTGACGTGCACGCTGAGGCTGCTTCTTATTATATGAAATTCAGTCTCTGCACTGTTACCATGCCCTTTTTCTGGCTTCTAACTCCTTGTCCTTTTTGAACTTTGTTTGGGGTTTTCTCATCTTTACCTGTTACGATCACATCACTACCAAAAAACGAATATTTTTATTGTGTGTACATACAAAATGATGATTGGAGCTGAACCTCAGCGTGTAAGAAATTATGCTCATAAAAGTGTCATTATCTCAGGGTGTTTTAGTCAGAGCTTTAGCTGAATACACTTTTGTTTCTCACACAAATAAGCAGAAAATAATGGGAGAAAACTGTAGGACTGATCATTTAACTATACACTGATACCATAATGGACATGGAAGAAATTAAATTAGCATGAACATCTACAGTACTGCTACTTTATGTCTGTAGTGTTTGACTTCGCTACAGCAACTTCCTTTTAAGTATAAATTTTGTAACAAGCATTTGGAGCACATACTGCCAAACACTATACCTCATGCAGAACAGAGAATCATAGAATGTTTGGGTGGGAAGGGACCTTAAAGATCATCCAGTTCCAACCCCCCTGCCATCAGCAGGGACACCTTCCACCAGACCAGGTTGCTCAAAGCCTCATCCAACCTGGCCTTGAACACTTCCAGGGAGGGGGCATCCTCTCTGGATGACAACATGTTTGTCAGTTTACCCCATTAGGAACTCGAAGTGGTGAATGATGTGAAGGACACAGCCTGGGGCTGCTTCAGAACGAGTTTCTTCTGATGTGTTAAGGAAATGCCTACGATGTGCTTATTGCTGTTGATGTCGTATTCTACTACTAATGAAACTGCTTCAGTTTAAGTGTGATGCCTAGAGATAGATGCCTTACTACAAACAGATAAAGGGTTCCCAGGCCACCCATTAAATTAAGATTTCCTAATGCATGCCTTATTGCAATTTGCAATTGATGCTGAGTGCTGCTGGTGTTCTTGAGGGTTATTTTCTTGCCTCAGAGGAAGAAAGCCTAGTAGAATATTTTTACCCCTTTTTTTTTGTCATAGTTACAATCACAGAATAGGCCAGGAAAAAATATTTCTGCCAGAATTCATTCTTAAATTATCACCAGCATTTTGCTAGGTAAGCAGAGTACCCTTATATGCTCTTATTTCTTAACACTGGAAACAGTATACACCAACTGGAGCAGATTTCAAGCTCAGCACAACTGCACAAGATAGCTGGTGTTTTCTTAAGAAGCCATCATCACTTCAATAGATTAGCAGGCTCAGAGCTGAAATAACAGAACGTGGTCGCTTGCCAAAGGACACCGGGAATGTTAAACCATACTACCGATGACATTGCCAAGTGGCAAATGACAACCAAGGGAATGAAAACTGATTCATACCAACTGGGTCTTAAATGAAACTGCAGTCACTGTCAGCAAGCTGAGATCTGTCAGAAGCCCCAGGGCACGGCGCTGGTCATGTCACAGGAATATGGCTTCTCACATCCAGCTCCCAGCGTTACTGCGGATGGTCCTCACATGTCTCCAGCCACAGTGCCACAACTCATTGCCACCTAGTAGCTATGAATATTTAATATGTTCGACCTTCAGTCATGGGGGTAAATGGTTTCAGGAGGCTATTGTTTTCATTTACTCACTATTTTCAGATCAATCCACTACCACGACATTGCATGTGAACGCAGTAAACACCCACGCCAGCAACTTTAACTTTCATTGGTTTGTGAACATGAATGGAAATAATTATTCTTTTTCCCAAAGTCAAAAAAAAGCTTCAAGACACCAAAACAGTAAAAGCAGCAGCAGCTAGATTTTGATTTATTAGAAATGTCTTAGGTAGCACGTTGCTACAGCAATTCCCCAGTTCTAAACTGATCAGAAATCACTCATAAATAAGACACGTCAGAGGGCATTTCTGCTGTGAAGAAACCCTTGGAAGTTTTAGCACAGCTCCTCACAGCAGTCAGGCAGACTTTGAGACACCCAAGAAAAGATGTGTGGTACAGAATGATTAAAGTGCAGGGAGATAGAAGGTTGCTGCTTGCACTGATACAGGTTTTGCCTTGAGGCAAGACACTTAGTTCTGCTCTTCTGGCCACAAGATGTGATACAACTATGAAGGGAAATACTGGAAGTTAAAACAGTGAATGTTAACTTGAGAAAAGGCATCTTGGTGCATGGATCAGCTTCCAGCTCAAGAATGACATGCAGCAAACCACAACAACCTGAAGGTGGATCTGTATTTCAGCAGTTGCCCAACAGCTATGTTTCATCATAAAGAAAAATGCTAGAGATAGTCAAGATAAGTTCACAGGCGTTTACATCGGGACTCATCTCTGTTCTGCAAATAACTCACTTAAAGTGCAAGAAGACAATTGGTACAGGCTAAAAACAAGCTAAATGTTTATAATGCCCTGAATCTCAACTCCTGGAATCCAATGTAGCTTTCTTACAGTACCATAAAAATCAATTAATACCCCTTTGCATCTTTATTTTGCAAGCCTGCCTACCCCTAAACCATCCCATCAGAACAGGGCAGCTGAATAGTTGTGGCCAAACAATTGCCAGTTGAGATACCAAAAACTGGCCCTTGAAAAGACAGACAGAGCCAGCTGTGAACACCGAGCTGTGCAAGTGCCCACTGGAAAGAATAAATCATAGGCTTGACCTTGCTACACCCATTCATTGTGGGCAGAACTTGCCTAGAAAAGTTAGTGGGTTTGACCTCAATTTCCAGAGCATGCAGCTAGATCATCTTGACCAGAGCCTTTGATGTCAGTAAAGTTATGGCTAACTTACCCCAGCACAGCCAAAATTAGAATCTAGCCTGTGGGTAAAAACATATTTTCAATCACCCAGGCCAGGCCTCCTCCTGGGCAGGTTTGTAGCTGCACCACAGTGGCTGTTCTCATATCACCCATTTCTATGACTTGGAATATTTTATTGTTTCCTTTTAACTACAGTGGAGAGATTCTCAGGGTCACAGTTAATCATGGGACTTTGCTCAGTGAAGAGAACCTTTATTCCGGCCTTCTCATATGATTTAATTTATCTGTATTCTCTTCTAATTGCATCCATCTAGAGCTGGCAGAACCACAGGAACCCACTGAGGAGAATTAACTACATTTTCTAGTCTGGAAAGTCAATGGGTAGTTCTGAAGTAAAAAAAAAAAAAAAAAAAAAAGAGAAGAAATACAATTTGTTTACACTTTGTTTTTTAAAAACAGGATTTTTCCCAACTCCCTAGGCCAGATAAACTGCTGTAAATCAAACTATTCAGGGAAGGAGACACTACATTAGTGACAATGAAGTAAAAGCAGAAGAAACTAGATCAAGTGATCAGAAATCAAGTTTATTATTGGATTTGGTTGCCAAAATATATTCTTCCTATATCTCCCTCTCCTGACCTTTAGTCAATTATAGCCCACACTGTTCTTTCTCCCTATGGAGCCAAAATGAACATTTACTTTCCTCGGTTTTAAAGCACAATTTCAATACAGAAAAGCCAAGCAAACTGAAAAAAGTTTTCAGAAGCAAACTGGCAGATCCACAGTCACTGGTCACAGCACTAGGATCTCTAGCAAGCTTTCCTGATGCTGCCTGGGGTCCAAAGTGAGTGGCTGCACTGAGCACATTTCACTGTGGTTCCTACTGAAAGGCACGGAACAGGCTGGGACATCTCAAGTCTCCGACACCAAGAACATGACTGCAAAAGGCCACGAGCATCCTGCTCTGATGTCGACATTAGCCCTGCTTGGAGCAGAGGGATGGGACTAAATGACTTCCTGAAATCCCTTCCAACATAAATATTCAGGGATACTACCAGCATCTTTAAAATTTCACTTTTTTTAAACATCAGTTAATCACAAATAGAGGAGCAGAACCACTCCAGAAATAAGCTGTGCACTATTATAAAGCATGCTGTAATAAAACCTTTAAGTGAGCCATAAGTGACTATTAAAAACTTAATGCACCTTCCTACAGACAACAATGAAATTGAGTACTAAACACTATAATCAGAACAAAATCATTTAGCACAGATGCCTTGAAATTCAGTATTAAAATAAAAACAAAGGTGTCATATGAAGAACTCATTCCCACATTTCTACTGTAGACTGGCTTAGTCGAGCTGAACTCTGTGCTTAGGAAAGCAGAATTAGATATAAAGCTTCTTGAAAGTTGATAGAAAGAAGAAAATGAAATCTACCTCAACATTCACTATTTTACCAGTTCATACTAGAGCAGCCTTAACTTCTTACCTGGGATTAGACCTTTCCACAATCCCTGCTGTTGTCAGAGGTCATTTCTCCACTATGTAGGACAGGCTGCTACAGCTCAGAGGTAAAACAGCAAGCATGAACCCACACATCAGGTCAGCTAACCTGTCTGGATCCCCACAGACTTACTAACCTGAGGACTAGAGAGGGATCAGCTTTACAGTTAATCTAAATGACAGACACCTGCTGGGGATCTTCCCAGCCAGCACCAAGCCATCTCTCAGCACCCTGCCCAGGGCTGTGCCGGAGCACTGTGAGTCAGGGCTGCCAAGGGGTTTGTCTGGAACTGGCCATCTTGGATCTACATGTGAGGGGAACTCTTCCCTCTTTGGAGAATTTGGAAGTAGTCATTTAAACCAGCTGGTGTTTGTTGTGCATAAAGCAAAGCAGCATTAATTCAGGAAATTAATCATAGACTTGCTCACTTTCTATACCAGGCTTTATCCATCCATCTGTACTTGCAGCAGAAACTCTGGAAGTCCCATCAGTGACTGAGACAGCCATTGTGAAAGCCTGATAACAGAGAGTTGGAATGAGCACAAACAATGATAAAGAAAACAAATCAAGGTTATGGTATCGCAAAAGGAACTTTGTCTACTTGGCCAGAAAACAGGGTTTCCTTACAATGTTACTTCCTCATTGTCTAGCAAGTGTTTTGCACTACTAATTGTAAAAGTTGCAAACAACCCATGTGAGCCTATCTCAATATTCTCTATCAAGCAAAGATCACTATTTCATACGTGCCAGTACACGGTTCAAGTAAGTGTGAGTTAGCAATGCCCTGCACAGTGCTAGAGAACAAACCAGGTAGTAGAGGTGCTGCCGCACCGTGTGGAAGACAAAATTGTTTTGCTATATGTGCAGTACCTAGGATCAAACTTTATTTTTAGACATAAAACCAATTACATTTTATCAATACAATGCTAAGAAATAATCCACCCAAAGCCACTGGACTGCCTTCCTGTGAATTTCTGCCTGAAGTTTATGCCGATAGAGACACTGTGCTGATGAGAGCTGTTGCTACACAATTCTGGCTGATTGGACTGGTTAGTTTGCTGCACCAGTATCTTTAGTTCTGCTTTATCCTCACTGCCTGCTCCCCTGTCCAGACCAATCACAGTGGTTTGCTGAACATTTGAACTCCAGTAATACATTGTCATAATAATGGAAGATTGCATGTTTGAATCTACATCTGGTGTCTCCATCTCTGTCTGGGACAGATGGGCACTGATAGACTTAGCTATAATGTTTTAAGGCATCGCTGCTCTCAGCTGTCCACCCACCTCTTTGCCAGAGGTGATCGCCCTGTGGTAAACACATGCCAGTCCTGCAGCTTCTGCAGTTTGCAGTTTGGCAAATTTAACTGCAATCATTCACTTCTGTAACTCCTGCAATGTAACTTCTGCAGAAAGATGGAGCAGACACCTGAGAGTGGGAACGCAATAAACCATATGCTTTAATCTGACAGAACTCACCCATCACAGCCAGAAAGGCCAATATTTCAGTGACAGAGATGTCAGATATACACACCAAACAAGCAAAAGTTCCTGCTGACATGAAGCTACATAAAATCACAGAACAAATTCTTCCTGTTTTCTGTTTGATCAGTAGCTGTACCAAACCTTTTTTCTGTGTGGTGTTTCCACTATAGGCCTATGTGAAAAGTGAGGTCATGTAGCCTTCCATTTCAAGCACCTTGATGTCCTTCCTATAGTACAAGGCAAACTGGCCCTGACCCCAGACATAAGTATTTCCAGTGTTGTTGCTTTCTCTGTATCCTGCCCAAACGTAATGACATCACAGCAACAGTTCCAGGCACTCCAGAGATGATGGGAAAGTATAAACACTGCTCCATCTGCAGTTCATTTGCTATCGCTATAAAAAAAAGAGCAAAACAAGCCTTTGACTGATGGTTGGTTTCCACAGTTTGGTGGCAAGAGCTTTGCAAATGAACTATTTCAGGCAAGAGCTGGTGGCAGTTATTTGATAAAATGCAGCAGTTCTGATAATACATGGGTTTTTTTTTTTACCATGGACTTTGTAAATGATAGTATTCAAGGACAAACTTGTCAGGTCAAATTTGATCCAGGTGCTGAATGTGTAAAAGCTGAGAGGTAGAGATTACTGCAGGAAAGATTAATGACACTATTAACACAAACATGTGCAGCTACATAACTGTGCACAGAGGAAAAGTTTTGTTTGGAGGCATAGTAAATGAAGTCTGGGTATGCTCTAGGGATATTTTTGTTCCTTTTGTGTACAGAGATACTTTATCTCAGAGTTATTCAAATATACTTGAGTTCCTACAAGCTAGCTTCAAAAAACAGTATTTTTAAATTTTAGGTGATGAATCGGGTACAAGGTAAAATCAGCACAGGTTTCTATCAAAAACATTATCCAGCTACCCTGTACTGAAAGTGAAAAATTCTCATAATCATATGCACAGCTGCTCCCTGTAATATACCATGTTTTTCATGCTGCTGCAATGCAATCAGTGTGTGATATTTCTAATTATTATCATTCCAAATGTGTAAAATTGAGCTCTGATTCCCCTAAGGAGAAGCATTTTCTAGTTCATCAGATGTGAAGTACCAATGTGTAAAGAACACAGTTCTTGTGTCAAACAATAAGAAGACTTTAAGCAACTGGGGACCATATTTTCACCTTATCAGCCAAGAGTCTTCTAATATCATTACTTCAGTCATTTACAATGGCTGAAGAGACAGCATCCAAGGGAGGTAGGGGCAGGGAGAGCAGATGATCTTCTTGCTCACTATGCTGAGTAATTAGAGGGGTTCTCCACCTCATTCCAGTGGGACACCACTTAATAGACGGGGGACCATAGTCTCTACTTGGATTCTTTCAAAGCTCTGGGCACTCCTACCTGATGTTTAGCTTGCTGTCTGAGTTTTGACCCAATATTCATTAATTGTTAAGTCACTGTAATCAAAGCCAGATGGTCTTTGCATTTATAGGCACTTGACACAACTGGTTAAATTCAGCACTACAGACAAATCTCAGTGTCACTTGACCAAAGTTTTCACCTCCTCAGGGTACAGTAAACCCCTCCTCAGTGTCACTACAGGCCTCTGCAGTTCTTCACATTGAAATGGGCCACTGCAAGGGCAAAAAGTGTGTCTTCCCCTGACTTCAATTCATCCTTCATTTAGAGCTGGTCCAGTCCCTGCCAATACTGCTAGGTGAAATTCTGAGATCTGCTAAGAAATTTCCGTTCATCTTTCTGTCATTCAACAATTTCAGTTTCAGAGACATTAGGCCCAAGAAGCAATTTTGGAGGAAACTGCATTGTGAGGACATGATCTATATGTTCCTGAGTTCAATGAAAAACTCTATGAATTCATTCAGTTGCACTACCTACTGAGCTCTTCTTCAGTCTTCCCCAAGTTTCCAGAGGTGAATAAATAATTCAAACATAAACATAATTGATTTTGAAATCCACTGAATAAAGGAGCCAGTCTATTTATCTGAATATCCCCTGTGTCTCTTCTTGTTTAAGTGGAAATGCTTTGTGATTAAAAGTGCATATTTCCAGAGTGACATCCCATTCCCAGGCCAGCCCATGAGGATTGCTCCTCTCTCCTAGACTCTCAGTTTGCAAAGTTCCTGAATATTCATGGGCCTTATTCTCTTCAGAGACTCTGCCACTGACTCTGAAGACCAGCCTGTGACCTTGCTGCACTCAGGTATCTCATCTGCAAAATGGTGCTTCTTTACATCACAGAGGTTATCTAAATAATTCCCAGATAGCCAGAGATTTTGAAGAAAGGGGTATGTAGGAGCTATGTGCACAAATTCACCAGGTATGTGCAGGGGTTATTGTCCCTTTTGCCCCCATTGAGAGTCCCTGTCATGCAATGTGGCCATAATTGCATGTTAGCATTTGCCTTTTGATTGGAGCTGCTTCTACTCCAGAATATTATAGGAAGGTAAAGATCCTGTTGGTGTTTAAGATTCATTGCTGCTTGGCCATTTATCTCTCAAGTACCTTTCAGAGCTCCTAATTGAAAGCTTGACATTCTCTACTAAGTAATTAAAATATTTATTGTCTAACTACAAACTTCTACATAACTTGGTCTTTTCTTAACCATAGCCTTTCATTCCTTCTTTCCACAATAAGCAACTGGAATTGCATCTTCTCTTTTTTCTAAACTATTAATTCATTCATACTGGCAACCAGGATATAATTTCCCCTTTCCAGCTGGGAAGTGCTTGCCAAAATCCCCTGTTATAGACACCAAAAATTTAGCAGGATGAATGAAGGCAGTGACACATATTAAACAGTATGTTTTGTCTGGGTATGAAATTTCAGAGTATCTGCTAAAATGCAAAATGGGTATGTAACTCCATCTGCCTCTCCTTTCTTCATAATTATTTACATGGAACCACTGGGAGACAGCATGTCATAATATTCATTCATACTTGCAAACAACAAACAAGGAGAAAGCTGAGCCAGGACTAATGCAAACAGACAGAGAAACAGAGAAGTACATCTGCCTATGAATAAACAGCCATTTTTTTGCTTCCTCTCCTGGAAACTTTCTTGACTTGTGTTCTACCTCAGTTTATTCTTTGAGAGATGAAATGGCCTGCTTTGGTACTTGCGTAACATTTTAGAGCATCTTCAGATTCAGGCATCATAAAAGACTTAGAGTGTACAAGAGCCAAAGTAGAACTAATCTTTAGAGCTGACAACCCATTGCTGTATAGATGAATATAGGCTGAAGAAAAGAATCATAATCAAATAATCAGTCCCACATATGCAAAAATGATGCTAATGAGGGTGAGGAGTCGGACACTATGGGAGCTGAGTTAAATCCACACTATGAATGGCCAGGGGATCCTAAGCACAAGCTGCTGTGCACACCTGCAGCACTGGCAGTGTTTTGGAAGGGAATGAGCAGCTCCCTTTCAGACACAGGACCAGAACTGTGCTTTCCCACAGACAATAGGAACAGTATCAAAAGAAAATGCAAGAAAGCTCATTTCACAACACAAAAATGGCATTAGGCACCACCCAGCTGAAAGGAGTCTAACCAACATAAAAATTCATGATAGGAACTGCATCACAAATCATGAGTCAGTGGCGCACTCCCCCTGACTTAGGTAGACCTTGGATCAAGTCTAGAGATTGCAATACACTAGCCCCAGCTACAAATGTCAAGATTTATTCCCTCTGCACCTCACAGACTTACAGGACTGCTTTCACTATAGGTGGATGGGATTCCTCATGCTTTTTACCATTTGTCATTACTCTTTTAATGCTTGAAGCACCCTGCATCATAATGGAAGAGTTTGGGGAAATATCCATAACAAATTGAATCAAACCAGAAAGGCTGTTTTCCTGTTGGTAAATTAATATTAGAAACCTTCAGTTTATTTTTTCTGTCTCCATAGCACAGTAACTTGTTGTCTATTTATTTTTAAGTACAATAAAAAGTTTAGTTTACTCTTCTCTGAAGTTATTCAGAATGTAGACATTCATCCTCTTTAAACAAAATCTATCGTGTAAATAAAACAGCATTTCAAGAAAAGGTGAAAGTTTGCTTTTGCAGATATCCTCTCTGCACATCTATTCAAAATGGAACCCAGAGTTCTTTTCCTTTTAGCACAGAAGCTTGCAAATAAAAAAAACTTGATCACCAAAAGTTCACAAATAAGAGTGCTTTTCTACAACTGGACCTGTATGCACAGGCACTCAGACATACATAACTCCCCCAAATCTGAAAGAGCTCCCAAATTTGTAAGATTGGGAACCTCTTTTGTCAGGTGGCCTTGAATGAACTGCGTTTACCAGCAGAAAGGGACCAAAGATAAAAGTTAACCATATTGAGAAGTTTTAATTTTTTTGTGTAAGAAAACTTATCTTTCAGCTACATTTACGCACCTCAAACAATAAGATCACTACAAATCTATCTGCCTTACTGTGGCAGTAAATCAGAGACTATTTATATCCAGGGCTTTGAATATTTACTGCCTAGTAACACAGGACAAGACTAAGGAGGAAAAAAAAGGAGAGAGCATTTCATAGCTACCTGATAGTCAGTGCCTTTTCCCCATGCTGGAAGGTTTTACAAACAACTGTTGCTTATTACTTTATGGCTTTGAGATCTCATTCTGAAATCAGTGGTTTGAAATTTGGTTTGAAGAAGTTTGACAAATGTGGTACTTAAGTTTTAATGGTGCAAAACTAATGAAAGGGTGGGATATGCATAGATTGTTGTGAATAAATAGTATGATATGTCAGGAAGAATGACAAAGTAATGAAAGACAAATATTCTACCGGGATTTAGAGAGTCCCATCACAGATTGGCACAAGTACAGTGAAGTTCTACTGTTACGAACGCAAGCAAAGCTGCGAGAAGCAAAGCTGTGAGCTTTTATTTTGTGCTGAAAATGTTTTGAGAAGGTAGTTTTCAGGAATTTATCATAATGAAGAAAACCTGCATTTCCCTATTTGCACTCTTTCATTGTGGTTTTAATATTTTAAGGTAAAATTATTCAGATTAGATATTTTTCTTAAGACATTTTTTCCGTTAAGGGGGAAAGAGACAAATGTCCCGAAAAGGATTTAGTGCAGGCGTTCGAGCTCTGCTGTTGGAAAGGGTTAGCAGTAAGCTAAACAGATCTTGAATGTCAACTTATTTTCTTTGTTATGTTTCATTGCAGTTAGGCTTGGGTAAACTTCAGCAAACTGAAGTGTGTGCAGACACACATCGTTCTGTTTATGGTGAGCGTAATAACTCTGCAAGAGCTGACATATTGTGACAGAGAATAAATACAAAACTGTATAAACAGATTTCATTGCAATTGGTAGTCCTTAGAAAAAACTTCCATGTATCCACATAGTGCTGACCCCAGTAAAGACGGGATTTAACAAAACTCAATGTAAAGTCAAAAACAAGGACCAAATTTCATTTTAATGTATATTATATAAACCCAGGATGCAAGTATTTCATTGCTAATCTGGGTGTAGAAAGCTCAAGATCTGGCCCTCTTACATGAGTGTGAATCCAAGCACTTAGTTCAATTTTCTGCAGATCAAAGAATGTGCTAAATTTTATCATTATTATTTTTAAGTGCTCTTAATTAGAACAAGCTGTAGCTTGAAGGTCATGATTCCAGTGCTTTACGCTATAGCGATGCAGCTCCAAGAAAACGTGTGTTTTGGGGTTGCTAGGGGAACCCTTAATGTGCTATGGCACCAGTTACATTCTGAAAAACAAGAAATGCAGCAGAAGTAGGTATTGTTTAAAGAAAAACATTAAAAGATTAAATCAAGGTCTAGAGGACCATTAAGCATAAAAAAGAGGGAGAGAGACACATTTTAAAAAGTATTTTAGAAGAGTGGCATAGTATTTATTTATAATATTTACTCCTTAAAGTTATATTTAGTTATTTCAGAGTAAAAGTTTAGCCTTGAACTATTGCCAGAGGCTGCTTAATGAAAAGGACTAATGATGCTCTAAAGGGACCTCAGAAGTCTGATGTGAAATCAGTGGAAAGATGCAGACTGAAGACCTTCCACAATATTTTCTTATAAATACAGAAATCAGGTGACATTTTCTTCACTTCAGAATTTGTAATAAATCAGATCTCAACGAATCTATCAATCTTATATGCACAGTTGTGCTATATTTTACAGTAATTCTCTCTGTTCCCAGGGTAATATAAAAATACCTGTGAACTGAGCCCTAAACTAGGTTGGACTAGATGATCTCCTGAGGTCCCTTCCAAACCCCACCATTCTGTGATTCTGTGATAAATCAAGAAGAGGGGAGAAAACAGCATTGTACATTTCTCATTAGTCATGACTTGTTCCAGGTAGGAAACAGCTTGAATCTCAATTTTCCCTCTTTTTTGAACAAACTGCTTAGTTTCACTTTACTTTTAGATGCTTCATTAGCATTAGTAAGAGAATATTTAAAGCTAAGTAAGGCATATTTTACTCGAGCTTACTATAAACAAAGTATAATCCATTAAGACTGTGATTCATGACTGTATTTTTCCCATATTACATTTCTATAACTGCATTAACATTAACAGTGTTGCACCAGCGTGTAACTGAATAGCACATTGCTGGCTAAGTCCTGGAACAGACCAGCTTGTCCCAGGCCAGTTCCCCAGCTGCTACGTGCCAGCACAGCTCTGCTGAAACCCATGCAATTACACGAACGTCAGCCAATGATCTGTTCCACTGGCTCATATTCTGATGGATTTGCACCCATATAGATACCTCTACCAATATAGCACGCATCAGGAATGATGTTAAAAGCACAGCCTGAGAAGAGCCACAGGGACAGGTGGCCCAAGAGCACATCCCCAGCCATGGCCAGTCATGGGTACTTAGCAGAGAAGGGTAACAAACTGCAAATGTTTGACATAAGCTTTCTCTTGTAGGGTTCCAGCTTTGCAGGGAGCAGTTAGTCCCTGAGCGACCCCTCGAGGCACGGTTTGCATCCAGCTCATCACACTTTGTGCCCACTGACAGTCCCACCCTCATGGCATTTGGTAATGCTTTAGGAGCCCCTTTCTCTTTTTGACTTCCACAACATGCAGTGGGAATGACTCCCACAGCTGTGTGAACGACACCTCCTTTTTATATATTTTTTTAAGCAGCTGTTTGATGTTTTCACTGAATCCTTTCTAGTTCTTATCATAAAAAGTAAATAATGGGTCCCCCAATTTCTTAGCTACCTATTTGCCTTTCTAATGTCCCCTCCCCAGTGAGATGCCTTTAGAGCACTCTGTGACACAGCCACCCTCTTTTTTTAATCTCATTCCAGTTGAATATGCATCACTAAGGTCATATAGGCCTGACTGGACAGTGCTTTACCCCTTCTATAACTATTACTACATACAGGGCAAATAAAGTGCAGAGTGGTTGCAAAGCAGTCCTGATTCAAAAGCATTTTATACCCAAATGCTTGACATAATATATATTTAATCATACAGGAACTGACTGCTTGATAGAAATCTTCCTGTCTCTGGTAGCATCAACAGAGCAATGTTAATTTATACCAGATGCACATCTGGCCTAGCCTGTGGAAAGAAGCTGTTGAGGTGGAAATTTAAGATTTAAGCTAGTACAAACCTACAGAATTCTGCAATAAAATTAAATTTGGGTAAAGGATTAGTTACTACTTTGATTATCTGCTAAAGAAGGCTTGTTTTTACAGGAAACAGAAAATTGCAAATAATCGGAATCAATGTTTTTGCTGTTAATGTAACTTACCCTAAACGTGTTTATTATTGAAGTGGATGAGTGACATGGCTAAACGTGGTGAGACAAGTGACCTAGCACCTTAGGTTTCTTCCTGCTTTTCTACAAAAGCTAGACATAGCCACACCAGCCAGCCACATCCATGAACTATTTATGTAGAGATGAACTTCTACACATTACAGTGCCCTTAAGAAGTCAGAAACCCTGAAAATCAGGGAATGTGAGAACAGGAGTATTCACCACTAACCACACTAGGCTTTTTAGGAATCAAGAGTTGTTGAAGATACTTTTGGGACCAAGGCTTAAGCTAAGAAAGTTCTTAAAAGAGAAATAGCTTATGCATCACTCTCTTTTCCCTTTTAACTCTCCAAGTTCTTCACTGCCTTTTCTTCCCCCTTCTGCTTCCTTCCTTATCAAGATATAAGAAGGGAAAATGGATAAGCTGGAGCTTAAATTAGAAGATTTGTCTTCTGTATTTATTGCTGTTTTCAAAAAGTGGGACTGCTCCTGAGGCCAGGTGACTGGTGCCCCCTTAGTGACCGAAGAGCACGTAGGACAGTAATGTGGTTCGTTACCTGTTGTCCTGGCTTTCTTAAGCAAACCTTATTCTCCCTACCTGTAATGTAGTTTCTCTGTCTTTGCTACTGAGGAGTCTGAGTGATCACTAGCTTTAATATCTGGCAAAGTCCTGAAAAAGATAAAGAGAGTAACATAATAGCAAGCTGGTTTGTGGTTTCTATTAACTATCACCTGACATTCCAGAGATTTAATTAAATTTCTCCAATTTTGGCAATCACCAAAAGGTGTGACAGGAGAGAGAGAGGCATCACCTGAGTTTCTGCAGTCCTTACCTGACCTGAGGCACAGAGATGCATTATGGTACTGGGGAAGGACGTGCTGCAAAGTCCTTCAGAGAAAATAGTGAAGGCTGTAGTGCATCTTGACCCTCACAGCAGAGAATGCTGATTGTATTCCCCTCATGTTATTTTCTTTGGACTAGTTTGACATTTTTTTCAACCTGAGGCCTGCTGGGTAATGAGAGCATTTAGATAACTGCTCCAAGCAGCAGCACAGCTCTTGCTGTCCTCTGTAATGGTGTCTGAATGGCATTGTGTCCATACCCACCTTCAGTGTATTCTGAAAAAATATACACTGTGCAAGGATGGTCTTGGGAAAAACAAAAGGCATTCACTGTCAAAGGAAAGGGATAATTCTTCAGGTGTTTATTTATTAATCTGTCTCAGTCTCTTTATGCACTGTGTTGTTGCCTGTGCAGTGGGGAACTCTTGAAGAATTAGCAAGGGATTTCCCACAGCTTAGGAATGAGGTAATGGTGCACTGCAAGTGTGACCAGCAAAGGCGCGAGCGCTGCGGAGCAGTGCAGGTGCTACACAACAAATTGTTTATGCATTGTAAGAAACAGCGGCATCTGGAATTTTTATAGGGATGACAAAGTGCTGAAATGTGAGCAGTATGATGCTCTTTATTTAACAATGGGTTTGAATCCAAGATGTTGAAACACAGAAAAGGACTTCATTCTGTAGTAATACCCATTTGTTACTCTTTTTGAAATATCAGCTGTTTCTATTCTTTTTGATTTAATAATTTTTGTTTCTATTTTAGGCAACCAACTAATTAGACCTAGATTTCATATGGGATCTTCTAGGCATGTATTCCTGTCAGTTTGTCTTTCCTCTCCAGCTATCAGGGAGCATTCAGCAACCTACCTTCGCGTTACAGAAAGCTATTTGTGATAGTATAAAGCATTCTATGTCCTTAATTTATTAATATGTATTATTATCATGGAGTTTGATTATTTTTTAAAGAAAACATGAGAAATATTATGAAGGCAATATAAACATCTGAAAAAAATTACTGAAATATCCATTAAAAATGCCTTTCATTTTGGATGCTTTGAACAGTTTTTTTTCTGTTGGGGTTATCTCTGGTTGTTTCTTTTTGTAAGGCCTCTGTATTGAAGACATTTCCCTGAACTTTGTGGAATTATACTGAGATTCCTAAAACTAAGGCAAGATTAAGTGACAAGACTTGTGCCTGATCAGCATTTGAAGTTGCTTTTGAAACAAATCCAAAATAAAAAGTCTGTAACCCCAACCTGATAATCCCAGATCATAAATTATGGAATGATTCTAAGATTTCTGGCTACAAAAAATTATAGACCAGAATTGACCGTATGGACCATGTAGTTAATTTTTCATGGTATTTTCCCATGTTTTCATGCATCTTTAGTCCACCTAACTATGGCATTAAATCCAAAGGCTGTAAGAGTGAGCATGAAATAATGAATCTAGGTCTTGTTAGTAGACAGGACCAGGCAGGAAATTTATGTGAAATGCACCCAATTTAGTATAGTTTTCAACACCACCTATTACCAAAAGTTATGAAAAAAACCAGTTACTATTAAGTTACGTTCTGGTAGACTGGATATGCAAACTGGACACTCAGTTCTCACACTCTTAGCAGGTGGCTATAACCTTGACTTGTCGGACAAGCTAGCACTTGCTGCATAGTATTCTTTTTTACTAGGTATTTCCAGCTCGACTGAAAGGGCTGTCTTTGCTATTTAGTGTAAGTGTGCCCTGTGGAAGATTTTTCTCTTAAAAAAAGAAGGCAGTAAGAATTATCTTGCAATGGTGCACTATACATAGTCCTACTAGCAAAGACCTTACATGTAGATATTCGTGTTGGTGTAGTAAATTGGCAAGAGGGCCAAAGAAGCAATGTGAGGGATGAGAAAACCAGGGCAGAAAATAAGGAAGTAATATGAATTAACAAAAAAACAACTATGCATGAATTATAAAGCAGAGCTACTCAGCTAGAAGAGGATCATTTCTGGCCCTTTACCCATAGCATTTTTCCAATGATAACATGGCATAAGCAGTAATAAGACCTTCATGAACTATGTTGCAGAAAAATTATGGAAAAGAGATCAGATCCTCTGAGTCTGGGGGGATATTTTATGATTTTATGTGTGTATGCTGAATGCTTGTCATCCTATTCATGTTACTATGACTTTCATATGTTCATGAAACCTGATAATTCTATATAACCAAAATAAGCACTGGCTTACTTTCTGTGCATCTCACAAATAAACATAGCATGAGTTTAAACATTATATTTAAACTTAATGAACTCAAAACCTATCAACGTTAAACCAATGACAGAAGTGTAATCAAAAAATAGCAGCAATTATTTACATAACTTCTAGAGAAACCTAGGCTTATATGGTGGTCATGTTTAAAAAATAAAACTGTCTCCTCTAAAAAAATAAACAGTTGCTAGAGGTACTGAGAAAGTTGTTCTCCAGTTATCTGAATGTAATCCAAGAACTGGTACAGAACTTCAGAACTGAGTGCAGCGGGCTTTGGATAGCAAATCTTGTGCGTTATTTAACTGCTTGATTAACTCACTTACTTCAATGCATGGATTCTTAGAGCAGACAATATTGTGTCCTATTTTATTATCATATTGCTATAAATCACAAGTGATTAAAAGTAAAAAAAATCACAAATCTAAACCTGGCATGAGGACTAAGCAATATTTTGCTATATATTTTACATTTAGATAGCTATTTTATAAATACAAAGTATGCAATTTCACAAGCCTCAAAAGAAAAGGCAAGTGACCTGTTTTTAATTTTAGGTCTTCTACATTTATATCTGGGAACTGTAAACTTTCAGGAATTATGGGTTAAGTGGGAGGAGAAACAGGAGCAACTTGCTTTGGCAGTTTAAAATAGAATTCACTGTTTTCAGGAATAGTTTCTTTTCCATATACTGAACCTTCTCCAGTGGGAATAGCTCACTGATACAGTGAGGAAAATGGAGCAAGATATCTTCCTACAGTGTCAGAGCAGTAATGACTAGATATAAAATCTTATAATTTAATGCTCTGAAAGGACAAATATTTTGAAAGCATGGTTCCAAAACACATCTGCAAAATAGCTTGTCTTTTTCTTTTATTTATTGCTTCCATGAGACTCAGAGCATTATGCTTTATGGTTGCTCAACTCTATGCAGAAACATTTTCCTTCAGAAAGAATGGTAATTTGGGTTTGGTTTTTTTTTTCACAAAAACATAAGCAAAAGCCAATGTGGAAGTACACCTCCAGCATGGATCCACTACACAGTGCACTGCACCTTTGCAAAGGACAGCGGCAGTAAAATCTGATACAGATCTTTCCTCCTGATCTAGTGTTGCTCCAAATGAAATAAGGTTGTACATGAAGTATAAGATATTCCTGATCAAAGAACAATGTCATTATTATATATATTTTTAAAACCTATGGTTAAGTGATCAGCTGCTAAATTCCTTGCTTTTGCATCTGAATTATGCACTATATTACTTTTTGCACAATCAGCACTGGTGTTGCAGTGGCAGTTGTAGTGGAAAGGAAAAGCTGTGAAAAAGCTCCTCTGCAGAAACAGACATAGCAATAAGGTCGCCATGTATGGAGGGATCAGCTTGCACCGAGCTTTCTGGACAGTAAAAAGCAGAATGAGTTTCCATAAGAAATGGAAAAACACCTGAAGAAATATCTGTTAGTACAGAGCAAAGCAGGTCTGTCAGTGCCTTTAGGAGACCTATGTGTAAGAGCCTGTCCTTGAGTTCTCACTTATGCAGGGTGCTATTTTTAATGGGAATGACAGACAAAAGTCTGGCCATATCATACAAGTAGGCTTCTGGACACAAAAAGTACCTTCTGCATTTCCTTTTTTTTTTTTTCCCCAGAAAGTTTTGAGTTTTGAGCTATGCAAGATGGATGAATGAGGACATAGTCTTGTCTTTGGAGTTTACAGTGTCCAGATTAAACTGAAGATATTTTCCAAAAGCATGTGTTATGTATTTAAGAAAAGAAGTTCACTGTGGGGTGATAGAGATCAAGATTTTTTTTTTTTTTTTCCTGGAAGAAGCTTTGTTTAGTTTCCATTAAGTAATGAGCTGCTAAAGGATTTGCTGCTACAAGAATCTGAAAAAAGACACCTTAAACTCACCAAAGCAAAGCATTGTCCTGTGGGACAATTCCATAGTACAAATTGGTGCCAGTAGGCATTCCATCAGTGAAATATCAACTAGAAATAGCTAAACACTGAAGATTTGTTCCAGAAACATTCTTGAGAAAATTGTTTTCCTGAAATACATAATCATGCTTATTTTTTTTACATTCCAGTGTTTTTACTGGTTTGGTATCCTTGACAGGAGGCATGAATCACAAACTTACAAGCAGACAGCATTCTGCATTCCTTTTGGTGGAAAAGTCAGGCCCTAATGATTTTTGCAAGATAGACCAAGGAAATACGCAACATGAACACTGCTTACTTGAGTTTCATTTACATAAAAAGGAGAAAATAGGATACTTCTACAGTTAGTTAGAGCTAGATGTAGACAATGAATGAAAGTAGTGTCAAAACCATGTTCTTTATTCTTCACTTAGCTAGGGATGAATTTTTTAAATAAAAACAATTAGTTTTAATGGACTACTCAGTGAAGGATAGCACCAGTAAACATGAGTGAGAAAACAGAGAGTGGAGTCAGCTGAATTTCATATTGAGGAATTGTTGGTCAACATACCACTCAGCCTTTTGCATTCAAAAAGTTCCTCATTGTTCATTTTGACAAGATAACCAATGTCAACTCATATGAATTTTTTCTGAGTGCTCAATATTCACAATTCAGTACTGCAGCTGTTTGCTCAACTTAGTTCCTTGATATCGTTTTCTCTTCCTAACTGCATAGCCTTCCAGACCAAATCTGTTTGAAACAACCTCTATTTCACCATTAAATTAATCTCAATTTGAAGTCCAACATTAACTTTCTGCAAACACATTGTCACAAGCAGCAAATAAAAATGAGTGCAAGCATTTGCTGGAAAAACGGTGAATGTTTTCCTGTAATGTTTTTGTTGCTTTGCTCCTATCATGCAGTCTTCTGTAAAATACACTAGCAGGAAAAAAAGTAATAAACAATTGACCAACACATAGCCATTTATTTAGAAACAGTTGCATAGTGAAGATTTGAGACTAATACTTTGCATATGTCTGCAGTTGTATGAGAGGATATGCTTTTTATCTAGCCACACAAGAAGATCTCATCTTTAGTTTCTACTTGTGGAAGTACATTTGGCACGATACCAAGCCATAGCTCCTCACACATACACCTTTCTCTGAAACCAGACCTATGTGGACCTCAAAGTAGTGTTTTTAGGCTTTCAGTTATGTTGTAAGGCTCTTGTGTTGTAACAGCAATCACTACAGCCAACCCTAAACAGCAAAACTCTACATATGCTTTTCAAGAACCAAGTACATTCCAGTCACACCGGAAGCCCACGGATTTCAGCTCATTCTAAGCAAACTGCAGTTAGTTGATGGCTGACAGAAATAAGTCTTATTGGCTTCAGGTTTGAATTTAACTGGAATAGCCTGGCCCTCAGGAAGGGCCCCCATAGGCCCTTCCCCATGGGGAAGATATATTTTCAGAGGTACCAGAACTCCATGCTGACAACCTACTCTTCCACATAAGGATAGTTTTGAAGCTGTTTGGACAAACAACTCTGAAAAAAAAAATCAGATTAAAAGCATTCTTCCTTGCAAGGTTATCAAAAGAAGGATGGTATCACACAGAGTTCACTTCTGCTTGAAGTGCAAAGCTCACCAGTTCAGCTTGTGAGACCTGTGTAATGGGAACAGTACTATTAATCAATACCTTTGCAAAAGGATTTTCCTGGGTGAGCACCAGGAAAATATGCTGTGAAGACAGTCAAGTTCTACACAGATTTCACTGGGTATACAGTTCAATCACCTAATATCACTTCAGGATCTCTCCACAGGACAGAAAGACAAGCATTACTTGTAAAAGGGCTACAAGTATTACTTGTAAAAAGGCTAAAAGTATTACCTGTACAAAGTCTGAGACAAGTTCACTTCTTGGCCATTTTAAGTGCTTGCCAACTTGTAGGGTTGAAGCTGATGTTCATATAGGAGAAACCTGGAGCTCAGTTCTGTTTCTGCTTTGAATTGGGCAAGGCAACTTAATCCTCCAGAGATAAAGTTTCAGTATCTGTAAAAAAAGATTTGAAAGTACTATTTTCTCTTAAAGGAAGCATTATGAAGTGAAATAATCAATACTCTAGAAAGGGTTTAGGGTTTCAGGAAAATAAGCACCATGGAAATGAAGGGTGCTGTGATCTCTTTATAGTAGAATATTTGCATTTGGCAAGTAGTTGAGAACTGTGACTTTTAGCCTGTGCCTTAGCATCTCTGCAGTGTCATGCATCCTTATCAACATCCTGCTCTCTATACTCACATCTACTCACCATTTCCAGAGAACACTTACTTTTATCATCCCAAAGTGGCAATTTCCTTACAAGTCAAACTTTGTTTCACTGTTATTCCATAACATCCTAAAAACAGATACCATAGGTTTTCCCTTGCATTTTTTATTTCAGCTAGACAGTTCTCCACTCCCTCTGCTCAGAAAAATTTGAGTATAGTAATGGTTCTGCTTTGAGACTACAGAAAACTCTGGGGTTTACACTTCACACTTTGGCTACTGTTGTATAGAAAACACTGCAGTGACAGCAATGAAAGGAAACAGCCTTTCTGAGTCGTAAGCTCCTAGGTGATCTGCCTTTGTTTTCTGAATTTGAAACATGGTGTGAATGTTCTAAATTAAGTATCAAAGAATTCCATATTTCTGAGTACAAGTATAAATTATAAATAAGCTTTTATAAACTATTTCAAGGCCTTGAACAACAGCAGGACATCACAACCCATTCCACAATCAGTTTTGGACTGGTCCATTAACATTATATACACAGTTGGGCTTGCATCTGATAAACATCCCTGTGTAACAGCACTTCTTTTTTTAAAAACACTTTGCATATTAAAACAAAGATGTAAGCAACACAGGGCAAACCAAAACACCAAACGCAAACACCTGTAAATTTTCAGAACTTTGAGATCTTAACAAAACTTGCATCCTGGATCCAAGCATTCTCACACTGATTTTGAGTTTACTGAATGGATGGAGACTCCAGAGTGGATGAAATCCAGTCACCAAATGCTCAGAGTTTCTAAAACTCCAATACTTGCCTGAATTTGAAATATGTCATGAGTTTCTCTTTGTACAGTAGAGATAATTTACGTTGTATTTCGTACACACCCATTAAATTATGAAAACTTTTAAAATGTGCAGGCTTATAGTAAGCACATCAAGAGCATTCAGATTGAAAGAATATTTATTGGTATTTTAATTTTTATTCTATACATTGAAGAAGAAACAAAGCAATACAAAATATATATTTTTCATGTGTGCTTTCAAAGGTTACTTTGTTAGCTGCATGTCAAGCCAAAGTTTTCAGGATTGGATTCTTGAGAAATAAAGCTCTTGAGGAGATACATAGCCCGTAATGATGCTACAGTTTCAGCATTTAGTTTAAAAACATCCTGAAAAATAAGTAAGAACAGATTTGAATGCTTTGCAGAAAATTGTATTTATCCCTGAAAAGAGGAAAGTAAAAGTATGAATCTTAAGTATTTAGCATTCATTAGTGCTATGTCTGTGATACTGTCTCATGGGACCACACCACTCATCAGAAGCCAGTCAGGGACAAAGGATGCTCAATGTGAGTGCAAAGATGAAGTTAGGTTCCTTGTCAGACTGGAAGGATGTACCAAATGGATTGTCCACTGGGGTCTGTCCTGGGACCAGTGCTATTCACTATTGTCACTACTGACCCAAATGGCAGATCACAGAATAGGCCCATTAGATTTAGAGACAAATGAAGTCTGGTACATTGTAAGTACTCTGGAGGACAAGAATCGCATTCCACATGGTTGTGGAGATAAACTGGAGATATGGATGGAAACTTCCGATATTTTTCAACTTGTACAAGTGCCAGCACCACACTCACAAATAATAACCTGCAGAGAGACAAAATGGGCAAGAGCTGAGGAGGAAGAAATTCAGATAGAAGAGGGTATAGAAATTATAGCTGTCCACAGGCCGGACGTGAGTTAACAACGACGCGCTGCTGCTAACACAGGAACGTCACTGTGGAATGCAGATACCATGCGAGTCTGTGGGGTAACCCTTTTGCTCTCCTCAGCACTGATACGGCTTTAACTGGATGATTGTGCCTAGGTCAGGGACCACACTTCAAGAAATTTATGAACCAGTCAGAGACAGTCCCAAAGATAGCTATAAAAATGACAAATGGTCTATAAAATATGAATTACGATAAAATACTGGAAAAATGGGATTTTTAGCCTAAAAGACCAAGGAAAAGCTCGATAACAGTCTTTCAGACACGTAGAAGTCTCCTTTCTGTGTCTACAGAAGTAACAGGCTAAATTCAAGCAAGAAGATTGAGATTACATCTTCAGAAACCTTTTCTAATGAAAGGGTCATGAAGAGCAGAAGGGTTTGACTGAGGCTTTGTGTACCCCTACTGAAGATTTCAAGGCAGGCTGACAAGTGCCTGTCATGAAGGACCCAAAGGTTGTTGCTTTTGCTTTGTTCCTTCTAGCCCTATGATCCTGTAGTTTCTGTTTGCTCTTTATTCTGCTTAATTCAAAGCACTAAAGGTCATGACATACATCACACTGCAAAATACATTTTACTTCAATGAGCTCAGTAGTTTCTGCTTCTCTACCTTCTGCTTTCACTTTCTACTGAAGGCAAAAGACAAATTATTATTGTTCTCCTTCAAACTAATTGTTTTACTGAGATGCCAGCTTCTCTGTGATGATCTGGAAACTTCAAGGCTCTAGCCTATGAGGTATGAACATTGTGGTCCTTACTCAGATAAACAATGAAGAGCAAGAAGAGCCAAACACATACTTGCTGTTTAAGGAACTGTGTCAATATCTGGCAGCTTGTTCAGAAGGCTCAGTATCTTGTAGGATTGAGCTGTCCATGTTGTTTAGGAGACTGAGCTGTATGTATTTCATCCAGGCAGATAGAAAACAGAAAATTAAATCTTGAACACTGTCATAAATATCTCCAAAACATCATTTGTTGCTTAATTTACAACTTCAAACAATTGGCACAACTTGAACTGAAAGGACAGAAATGATGCAAGTGACCACAGGAACGAAGAAAGAAATTTTCTTGTATTACCAACAGTGGCATTAATCCTTCTATGGAGATGACCAGAAAGTTGGAGTGTAGGGCAAAATATATTCATTTTTTTTTCAAAACCAGCCCAAGTGTTATATCAGATTTCCATTCATAGCTCATTTGGAGGTATTGTAGGGACTAGCTGAAAGGCATAAACTGCAATTACAAGCCAAACCATGCCAAGCCACATGGGCATTGTTCAAGAAGTCACGCTAAATGACATCCCAATGTGGAAAGATGTTTGCCAACAATTTTAATTTGTGAAAAATTACCTCTGTATTTTGTTTCACTTCAATGTTAACGTTGTTTTAAAAAAATGTCAGCCAGTTACATAGAGGCTGGCTGCAGGCCAGGTGTGAAACAGTGATGAAGAGGGCCATTAATGAGAAATGCCAAGCCCTGAGTTCCATGTCATTAATATTTATGACATAGTGTGAAGAGTCTTATTTAAATGCCACTTTGTGTGTGGGTTGGGGTGGGGGAAGAGAGGGATGGTAGGGGAGGAGAATTACGGTATTTATGCTAAAATGTCAAGGCATCTTGACAGGAAACAAAGCCCTTTACAGACACAGGGTAGTAATAATTAGTCTAATGTTTGGATAGTTACACTTTATGTGACCTCTGATTTTAATGGCATAAAATTGTAAAAACTGACTGTTCTGTCAAGCTGCCAAGGGGAATGCATTTGGAAACCAAATGTAATTTTTAACCACCATCTATTATTTTGGGCAAATTGCCTAAAGTGGACTGAACCTCAAATATTTATTTCATGCTGACCTGCTCCTCCTGAAATTATGTTGTAATTTCAGGCAGACAATATGTTTTGTTGAACATGCTGCTATAAATCCTATCAGTGCCTGCTGAAGTCCTGAAGTAAGTGATTTCCTCCCTCTGCAGATAGTGAGCAAGGAACCATCTGCTGCTAGGGACTACTGCTGTAGACCCTTCCCAGGTCACAGGAGGTGACCAGGCGTTTGCACACCTAGGACTTTCATAAGCAAAGGGGTTTGTATTCTTACTAGGTTTAGCATTTAGGTTCCTCCACAAGGAAACACTACTCCGTGCTGTCAGCGGACTCTGTCCTGGAATGACAGCGCTCTGCACTTGGTCACACGGACGCAGCGAGTCGCTTTCACGCTTTTACACAACTCACATCAGATCTGCATGAACTAGGTAGCCAGTCCTCATCTCTCTGCTTTTAATTGCAAATTGTCTCCTTCTCTTGACATAAATAGCCTGTTTTCTGTCATAACTTAATTCCTACAAACCACTGTGTTTTTTCAACTTATGTTGTTATGTCAAGAAATAAATGAAGTGCACTATACACATCATATTTTTAAGGCAAGTGTCTGGCATGCGTATTGCTTACATAAAAACTCAGCATTGTTTAAAAAAGAGAAAAATTTAGAGGGAGTTGGTATAAGATATCCACTTTTTTTTAAAGCAGCCATTCCTTGGAGATTAATTTTTTTTTCAAATAACAGTATTTCATTGGCTACAAAGAAAAATCTGCTTTTCAAAATGTAGAGAACCATCAAATGAAATAAAATTTACAATTTTATATGAAGGAATTCTCATATTTGTAGCACTAAAATATGAAATGAAGTAATATTGGAATTAACTATTGAAAATTTGTTTTAATATGTGCTAATATAAACTTGGTAGCATGCTCTGTTACCCAGGAACTGTATTAAATTTGAAGTCACTACCTCCTGTTTCTATTCAGAGAAGGTCAAAGCTGAGGTTCAGCAGGAACCTAGAAACTTTTAAGGCAAGGATGAATGAACTTCTGGGGCATGTTTTCTTAAATTCTGTTAGAGTTGTTCTGTAACTATATCCATCTAGATTATGCAGTAACAACCAGAAGTTAAGAATGGGTGATTGTACTTTGGATTACACAACCAGCCCTGAAATAACAGAGAGGTTAGTTTCTCATCAACTTTAAACTGCTAAGTGATGACCATGGAGAAACTCCTCCTAATGAATGCTAATGAAATTTTCATTAGGAGGGATTTTCTTACCTGGAGCTTAGTGTGCAGTGCTTGGATGGTGTGGCAGTGGGGATCAGAAGTACCCAGTGCTAGCTAGGGGTATTGCAAGGGTGTTAGCAGTTGGAGAAGGCACCTTACGTGTAAGCATCGCCTTCTGTGTCATGGTTCTGTTGGCACTTTAAAGCAGTGACCTCCCTCTGGTCCCAGTGTCTGTAACACAAATGGCATGGGAGGAAACTCCACAACAAGGAGGAGCACAGAGGTGTCAGTGCCCTATGGCACAAGCCATGCACGAAAGAGGAACAGCGCCTGGAAGTGGCGGGGTGGCAACAGGCAACCAAGACACAGAGTATTTTCTGGCTCTGACATGACATCTACCTATACATGTGCTGAAGTCGCTATACATGCCATCAAAACAGCCAGAAGCCAGTCTAGATATAGTCCTGATTCTAGAGGTCACTTTTATACATCCATTACTTGCATTAACCTACAAATTAATATAATTTGCAGTTGCATTACCCACTGACTGAGTTTTCTTAGATGTCTCTGATATTCCTTATCATCCTCTTTAGGCCTGACTAACCTAAATAGGTTACTAGAACCCACCATATGATAATTTGGGGGGTTTGTTACTTCATTTGCAACTATTTTTTCATTCAATTTATCACAAATAAATTTAAGATTCACTTGCTCCTAGGTTACCTCCAAAATATTTTACACACGTTGGCCCAAAACAATATTTAGCTCATCAGATTGTCTTTCTTGCTAATTAAAACAACTGAATTATTCTGTAACTTTGGAATGTGCCTTTATGCTTTCATACAATGCAAAAAACCCAGCACTTTCAGAAGCATTCACTAAAACTGTCTGCCTCTTTTTGGAGTGCCCAACTTGGATTAGAAAGATCAACATCCAGATTGCCAAAGCCATCAAACTCTTAAGTGTTGTCAAAAGAAGGTGTAGATCTCCACCGTGCCTGAAAATAAGAAACCATTCACCTCAAACCGAGATCACAAAATCTGAGAACAGGAACTTTAACAGATGCCTTGTTGAGCTTCATGAGGTTGGCACAGCCCCACCTCTCAAGCCTGTCAAGGTTCCTCTGGATGGCATCCCGTCCCTCCAGCGTGTACGGATATAATTTACTGGGATTACTGGAGTCACATAATTGCATCAATCAAGAGACCATTTTAGACAGTTCCTTGGCATTTGATCAATTTCCTGAAAAGAGAGGAAAGTCTTTGATCTCCAGCCTAAAAAGGGTCACTGAAGAGTGATCCCAAAGATGCTGAACACTGATTTCAATGGGACTGATAATCAGGACATCTCAAAAGCAAGTGTTTAGGTAAAGAGTTCAGCTAATAAAGTCCCTGAGTCCTAAGTGCTATGGACCTCCTGGGAGGTACTGAGACCCTCCAGCTGCCCTGGCAGTTAGCGAGAGCTGAGGATGCTCAGTATTTTGCATAACCCAGCTATAAATCCATTACACTTAACTGCATAATCTCAAGGCTAAGAGAACATCTGTCATCCAGTAACAGCAAACACCATCTGGTTTTGTATCACTATATTCCTACTTATTTGAACAAATGAAGCTCAAGTGACACTTGGGCATTGCTTCAAAGAAAAAACAAATTGTATTTACACTTGTTACTTTGCCCTTTTCCACATTTTGAACAGCTATAATGAAAGGCGCTGCCTACAAAAGTTTTCATTAAAATAATTTGCTATTTGTGCTTTCTCTGCTAGCGTTTCAGAATTATATCAGTTTTCTCTAACCAACTCGTGGAAGATATCCAAACTAGTTGTGACATAACTCACCTCCCATCACTCTTGACCTTAGCCAGTAGCCTATTTGTTTTTTAATGATAATATCAAGAGTCCTTCTTCATCTTTTCAGCTTCTGCCCTGAAGAAGAATGGCTGGTCCAGCCTTCTGCTTCTCTTTGCTGGTATTAAAATAAAGGAACTGCAAAAGCAGCACAGTGTCAGGCCAAAAATCTTTTCTGTAAGACTAAACTAGACCTCTGGAATTTCACCAGAAGAAATTTACAGTTGAGTTGGTTTGAACACTTTGTACTCTTCATAATTCATAGTGACTTCTTAATATTTTTAATGTTTGGAGGAAAATGAAATTATACTTTACTGTGCTGTGGAGTCAACTTTTAAAGAAGTTCAAATTCTGTAGATAATCATTCCTCTTCTGGCTTTTGACTACATCTGTTCCTTCTGTCACTTGATTAAACAAAGAGCAGAGCATGTGCCCTGGTCTAAAGGAGGAAATGGTTCTTTGGTAGGAAGCTTTGGGAAATCCATCATTTAACTCACTACTACACTGTACCCCAAAGGCAAGTTCATTGTAACCATCGATGCTATGCTTTCCAAATTCAGCCCTCGAGGGACTGATGTGCTGAGCGCCTCCAGAAGAGTACTTGACTTGAAAGTCAAACTTAGGGACTAGCAGGAGAAAAGGATGCTCAAGTAGGCCAAATGAACCAAATATAAACACAGCTCTGAGAACTAAGAGGAAATTAGTGGAGAACTAGAACAGTTTATATAAATCTAGAGAGACAAAAATAAGTTTATTTGGAATTTTGGAATTCAAAGTCAATTTGTATCTAGTGCTTGGTTGAACTTTTTAGTCAACATTTTAGAGTGTTTGTAATTTTCTATACAATTTGTACATTTTATTATAATTTATAGACACAATCTCTCTGTTTCACTAAATATGTACAGAGGCAAGTTCTGTAGGTAGGTTTTTGTACATATTTGACCAATTACATCAGTGCACACACACCTTCAAAGAACATTGGAAATGCCTGCAAGCTGACAGATGAAGTTACAGCTTTAAAACAACTAGCATTTCTCAAGCCCCCAAAGTCTTCATCCACACAGCTGAATTCCACACTTGCATCTCTGTTCTCACCATTAAACTGAAAAGTGACCTCTCAAGGTAATGTTTAACATTATTTATTATATGCCTTACATTAGCACTTGAGAACCCGAGTGATGGATTCCCACCGTGTTTAGGACTGTGCAATATCTGTAATACCAGCCTGTCTTGTAGATTTAGATTGTTAGCTCCTAACAGACCAGAGGTAGGAGGAGAAACACACTCTGATAGATGAAATGTTAGAAACCAGCTCTACTGACTTCCAATCCAGTCCATTATGTAGTAGTATATTACTACCATGTTTCTCAGAATGCCTTTTCAGCATTAAATTAAAGTGTAAATTAAATTGTTTGGATTTTTTCTGGCTATCTTTGGTTTGAGAGAAGCCTTACTTCTCAAACAAACAGTACCATAATGCCTTGGAAAAGAAGACACAGGGAGAAGCCACTTGTCTTCTTTTGGCTGCAAATCAACTGGATGAAAAGGTTTCTGTCATGATCACACTTCTAGATTACCATCTCCTTACATTTGTTGACATAATTCACAGGTAGTTATGTCCTTAAGACAGATATTTCAAAATAATTCAGGTTAGTTTAAGTATTACTAAGAGTAGTTTGTGTTGTGTTTTTCCCCCTCCCCCTAAATCAACAGTGTTTAGCACAAATTTCATGAATAGTTGTGGCACCAAATTTTAGGGATCAGTAACCTCTGCTGGAGGAAGGGCAAGTCTTGATGAGAAACTTCAACGACTCTGCACTGGAGGGCATTAACCTTATCAGTGCAGTTAGCTGGAGCTGAACAGGGCCCAGCTCAGCAGCCTCACTAAATGACTGGCTGACAGAAACACATCCTGCATCTGGGCTGTGAAGTGAGTCAGGAAAGTGTCTTTCTCTACAACACTGCATATAATAAGGCCCATTCTCCTGAATAATTTCAGATCATTCATTAACCATTTCATTAGTATTGAATGCTTCAGTTCAACCCCACCACTTTCTGCTGTGAATTATCAACCCCTTTTCCAGGGGAAATCATTTTAATGTAAAGTCTCTGCTCAGGACAATGAAAGCCTTGTGACAAGCAAAGGTGTAACAAATCTTCTTTTCCACTAGCAATATGAGCTGCCCTATTTAGGACACTGAAGGAAGGAGTACCAAGGTACCCTGATCCATTTTCTTCCCTGATAAGGTATTAGTGGAGTCTACCCCTTTCAAAGGGCAGAAACCCAGTTGGTGTACGAGGTGGGTCCAATTTGTCCCAAGAGACTATCATTTGGCAAAATGCCTGACCACTGTAAACATTGCTCAGTAACTCCCCATAATCTTAATCACAGATCTTAATCACAGATTAAATTATTAAATAATGGCAATGATTTTATTGGCTAGAGCTGACATAACCAAAGCTAAAGACTGCTCTACCTTGCCAAATGACCTACCTGTGAGTACCCACCAGCACTCCCCACTGCTGCACAGCCACTGCTATGTAATTATAAGCTGAATCTGTGCTACATGGAACTTTTAAGTGGGTGTTTTCTCCTAAAAAGAAAATTTTTCCTGAAAACTTTTTTCCAATTAAGTTCCTGGAAAGAATTATAGGGTTTTTTTCCTTCTAATAGAAGACAAGTTCAAAAGTGAGAATTTTATTCTTGCAGTGGTAAAAGGAATTTGAAGTTTCCCTAATAACCGAGCACTTTATGGTAGTGTGCAAAAACTTACTTGGGGTTTGGGTTTTTTTTGAGGGTTTGGGGGGTTTTTTTGAGTTTTTTCAGTCTGGTTGGATAAAAGACTTTCAGGGATCACATGCAATAGTATACACTCACTGGCAGTGACTCTGCTGATGAAGTAACAGCCTCTCTTCTGCTGTTTATAACCAACATAGACCAAACCCCTTTCTCTCTCTGATCTCCCTTTGTACTCTTTCACTGGTCAGCTCAGAGCATTGCCTGGTGTCACCTACAGTACAGGAAATTTCAAAAGGAGACAAAATTATTTCCTGTAAAAGCTGTAGGTGGATGATGGACTTTTAATTGCCCTGTCTGAAAGTAACAAAGCAGGCAGTGCAATCCTTCTTACTTCAGCAACAGGAATAAACCCTTGTTTGACAGTTTGCTGATTCCTGCATGATCTCTTAGAAAAGATAAATTGGCAACTTTCTCCACCTTCAGTCACTAACATACCTTCATGTATCAAATGACATCATACATGGGGAAATAATTATTCAAAATCAGAGATCACTGCTCTAGTGTAGAAGGCAAGTGAAATGTAACCTATGACAAAGCAGATCCCACATATTGATGATGAACCTTCTGGCCAAATTCAGTTAGGTGACAATGGCAGGCTGGTGTTTCAAGCCTAAGTTCAGCGCACTTCTCCACCTGGGATTCTGAATACTCCTCTCCTCAGTGATACTTTGACATGATATAGCACCTCTTGTTTCTCTTATATAAACATTTTTATAAGAGTTAATGAAGGAAAGCTTGTGATGCCTTTGTAAATTAAAATAAATATTTTATACCTGGTTTGCAGCTGAAGTAATCTGAGGCAAAGATAATTAGATAATATAAATTATTGCTCACATTAAATTATTAACTATTTTCGTCAGGGACTGTTTTTTATTTATTTATGTCCAGAAATAAATTATTAATTAGTTATAACACATAATCAGTTATAACTAAAAATAACCCTAGATTATGACAGTGGTAGAGGGTATTCTGACTCTTTACTATATCAAGCCACTGAAAATTAGCCAATTAGACAAAAAAGGCAGAAAATGAGAAGGAAGCATAACTAAACCCCTACTCATATATGGGAAGAAATTGCACTGCTGGAAGCCCTGCTCATGAAACTAAGAACTAGAGCTGCTAAGGTACTCAGTGCCTTTCTCTGGTTCATAGCTCCAGATTTCCAGCTTTCCACAGGTATTTTATTGCTGTTCTGTGCACCACAGCCATAGACTAATTTGTGAAATGGAAATTCTTATTTTCCATGAAGAAGCCAATAAAAACCGAGGAGCAGGCAGAGTAAGACTGCTGTGCTCCAGCTCATGCTAAGCCCCCCACATCGCATACCTCTGGCTGTGCTGGACCATCGCCCCCCACTATTCCAGCAGCACCACTGCTGGGACAGAGCTGATGGGGAGGTCTCACCACAGCCTGCCCGTGCCCGCTGCACATTCCCTCCATCCACACGTGCACGGCAGGGCACACTCAGACTCAGACCAGCACTGGCAGCTGGGGAGATTCAGGGTGAAGCCCTTGTGTGGGGCTACCCAGCTCTCCCTCTGTTATGGCTGACTGCGTGTGCATGCCTCTGTGAAAGGGTAACAGACACTAAATATCAAAGATATTTAGTGTTTTTCCTCTCCAAACTGCCTGCCTGTTGTTTTTCTCAACACATGAGTCCATCTGTGTCTTCCCAAGCTATGTACATGCAGAGACATCTGCGTCATGTTGAAAAAAGCGACTTTGCTTCTAACAGGAAGTTGCAACTGCCAAGAAATAATTGTCAAGACCCTTTGTTTTCCTTTCTGTACCTGTTATTTCTGAGCAAAAATGACCTGAATCTCCTCTCCTTACCAATGTAAACTTGAATTAAGCTCACAGAGTTATGGAGAATAAGGTCCTTAACGCATCAGAACAAATATTCTTGAATCCAGAGGATATCTATTTAATTCATTGGATCATACAGATAACCTATATCTGCACTGAGTACATCACTGTACTTCCTGGGTGGTGGAAAGTTCATAGGGCTGATCAGGCTCATCCACTACACCAGTCACTCAGAGATAATCAGACTGATGAACAGTACTATGTATTCCCATGACAGCACTGGGGACAGAGACCAGACCATTTCTGTAAACTATTGTGGTACACAAGCAGTAAAAATGTTATTTGAGAAAAGGCTGAATCTGGTAGTGTAAAGAAAAATAATAACAACTTTTAAAGTGAAATTACCAAGGTGAAATAAACACATCACCATCATCCAGATTTGGTGCTTCCTTGCAGTTTTGATGGAAATACCACTTCAGGTGCAAATCTCCCAAAGAGGACAAAATGTCATGATGAATAGCTTCTGTTTTTCTCTACAGTGGCATAAATCTAGATAAATCCTAGTGAAATGAGTCACTCAGTACAGGGTGAAGAGAAGAATTTGACCCACTGCATAAGCAGTGACTGTGCTTCTCAAATGTATTTTGTTTTGCAGTAGTGATGAGAACAGGAAGGTGAAGTGGACAGCAAGGATGAATCCAGGTATCACTGCAGGCATTTCTCATCCTAAGCCTGGGATGTTTCTACTGCATTACTGCATTGGGCAAGATTAACGACGGGCACAAATCTATGCATCATATCCTGTCGTTAGCACAGCACTATGAAACAATGAGCCAATCCTTGCCATAAAATACCTATCTTTTCACAATTCCTTTTTTCATTGTTACAATTAATTTAATTTATTCCAAGACAGATAATAAGTAAAACATTTTGTTTCAACTCTACAAAAGATATGGGACTTTCCTGAGTTAAACCAAGCTACACAGTGACAACACTGTTCATTAAAAAAACAAGATCTGCCATGCAATGCAGTTTATGACTTACCCTTTCTGTGGCAGGAGGGCCGGCCATTATTTTGGTAATTGGGATGATAAACTCTGGAAAGAAATAAAAATCTTTTATCCAAATCTTCCAGATGTATTCTTAAAATACAACAATAGTTCTTCATAATTTTTCCTTTTTCTTTGAAGATTGCATTTGGAAGCTGCAGCTCATCCTTAACTAGTAAAAGTTTACTTATACACAAGGGAACTGTAGCATGAAATGTTCAAAATGAATGAGAATAAAAAGGAAACAACATTTAAATATTTTTGCTTCTCAAGACTAAATTGCCTTTTCAATCACATACTTAAAATCTGATTTGCATTTCCCAAAGTAAGAACTTCTGGCATGATACTTGAAAACACAGAGTTGTGGGAATAGAGTACAATTTCACAAATATTGGTGTTTATCTTCAGAAGCTTGCAGATTAGTAAGCAAAATCACAGGTTTATCCATCAAATGCAAATCCCTACAACCTTCCTTAGCTAGTAATGGCATTAAGTAGTGATTTGGAATTAATCAAAGAGAGCTATCTGGTTGAAAGAAATCTTCTTCTTACAGGAGCATCCTTGGGGTTGAAACCCCATCCTTGGGGTTTCTCTATCTTAAAACCACATTACCAAACTTTCCCCTAGAAAGTTAGGGGAAGTAAGAGATTTCCTCAGAGGGAGTCCTATCTCTGGACACTACTAGTGTTTCTCTCCCAGACATGATTACCCTGTGGGAGTCATATGAACTTTCTTTGAAGGCCACAATTTTTGCATCAGAATGGCTCAGACTGTTCTGAGTTCCAGGTATTTTGAAAACAAAATTGTTTCCATACAAGGTTAAAAATATTCACCAAGCCCTCTCCCACATCAGGCTGCAGGAGCTGAATGCTACTATGCTATCAATACAGTCAGTATATTTTTCAGGAACAAAATATAAACATTGAGTTAGAACACTTAATATAAGTTTGCTAAGTACTTTTGCTTCCTTTCTTGGTCACAGTTATGAGAAAATGTTTGTTTAAATGTGGAGGAAAATGAATAGATTCCCCAGACTTCCCTCCTTTGCCAGCAAACAGTCCTCACCGTACATTGCATAACGTGTGGTGAAAAGGGAAAAACTAGATTCTCTTGTTAAAACACTTGTTGTCTGTCATGAGTTTGTTCTTCTCTTTTCCTAGAAATGTACACTTAGGGCCACCTCAGTTTCCACTGACTTCTACAGGGACAAGTTGAGTCCTTAGGAATAATGAGAAAGGTCTTTGGGCTAAATCCTGCGCTCTCGTGTACTGGCATTAATCCCAAGCACCTTCCCTACCACTCCCACAGCAATTCGGGGCAGAATGCAGCATTCTGTGGAACTGCCCTGAGGGTAAAAGCTCTGGATGTGGAGGTCTAGTCAACCACAGCAAATGTGCAGTACTGAGAAGAAGAGAAGGATGCTACTCCAGCCTCACACCTCTGCTAGGCTGCCAAGATGCCCAGCAGCAGCAGCAGCAATGAACTGAAGAACCAGAGGTTGCAGAGCAGCCAGGCACAGTGAATGAATTAAACCACAACTAGTCGGAGAACACGCACTTAAGTAAACAGCATGTATGTGCTGCCTCAAGCTTTCTCCTTTCAATGAAATCCTCTAGCTTGCAGGAACTAAGCCCACTGCCCATCTGGAGGCTGTTTGGCCGTGTGTGAGAAGTGAGGTTTTTTATTCCAGTCACTTTCCAGTAGACTGTTAACATAAGAAAGTCGTTACTAATTTCACTATTGGCAAAACTGCAGTGACCTAAGGGAGCCAAGAGATGTGAACAGGCAGAGACTCATCTAGGACAAAGAAATCGAAGTGACTGTTCAGGCACATTAAAAGGCTCTTTGAAGAGCGAGCCATCCACCACGGTCTGTGGATAAGGACCTCAGCCCTAGCACTGACAGATCAGCACCTTTCACAAGCACACCAAAACTTTCACAAACAAAGCAGAAAGGGCTTCTTTCCTTAGTTTCTGCGATATGTAACTTTCAAGAAAGAATTCTAAAGCAATGTGCACGTATCATTTCCTACCAGATCTACAGAGATGGGCTTTTTCTAGAGTCTGATAAAGACAACAGTAAGACAAGTCTATGCATTAACTTCGTATCCCTTCTTGATGAAGTTCTGCTCATCTCTGTGTGTCAGACATCTGTGAATGATCCTGCCAAGACTCAAGAAGCTGGCTAGGAACTCCCAAGTGCAAGTGAAAGCATCTGCGCTCCAGATAGCACAGCTGCATGAAAGATGCTGCTCGTCTGCCTGCGGAGCGCTCCCCGTGCCAGCTGCCTGACGGGATGAATTGGAAGGGAGACGGATGAGAGGCTCTGCGAGAGGCCATGGCACACTTCAAAAGCATTTTTTCCTTTCACTCCCCTGCTTTTATGCACTGCTCATATTGTTTCAGTTATTTCACTTCTTTTATCTGATAAACATTCATAAACCAGCAAGTTTTCCTCCCTGCACTGATTTTTTAAATCATTTCTGTAGGCAGTGAGCTTACAGCCTGCTACTTTGCCAGGGTCAGCCAGCTCACATTACACAGCCACCTCCCTGCATTAACACCCAAGGATTTATGTAGAAAGTTTCTATTCTACTTTGTAGTCAGCGAAAATCAATAAGGCCTGTAGCACAACCAGCTTTCTTGTAATGTCCTGTACTGAAGGGAACATTGTTGTTGATTACACAAATGTTTTTACCTTTAATGGCTTTCTTTAAATTGTTTCATTCCATTGTGTTGTGCTTAGCTCCCTGACTAATCTGCTCCCCTGAGGAATCAAATATCAGTTATATTTCTTGCATTTTTGGAATAAAAACAGATTAACCTAAACCCAAATTGCCTGTTTTGTCAACAAGAAAAAAGTAAATATTAAGAAAAGCTTCTCTCATCCTTTTGAAGGTCTTTTCTTCTGTGTTTACAGCTCTTTTTATTTGAGCTTCATGAACATTTGTGTGGGCAAAGTTGAGTTGGCATGAACAGTACACAGAGAGAATTTCAGGCCTGTAACAGAGATTTGCAATCTCTGAATTAGATCCTTGATTAAATAAAACACATTCTGGCAGGCTCAGAGTTGCCTTTTAAAGGTCAAGACATTCAGCCAGAGAACTGAAACAACACTATGTACAAAACACAAAGGCCTGGTCCGTGTCCCAAGGACCTTTAGCAAAGCAGCACAGATCTGTGAGCAGCACACAGCGAGATCAAAAGGACAGCAATAAACCAGAACCACCAGTGTGCATGGGCTCTCTGTTGCTATTAACCTGTGCTTCTGAATGCTGTGAAAGAGAGTTTTCTGGGGGAGATGTGAATAGGAGAGGATACCGTGCTTTTGCACTGGAGTGTAAGATATTTTCCAGCACAGGTGATGGTAAGAGCACAAATGAAAAAGAATATGGTGAAATGTGGTGGGAACACTAGAGGTACCAGAAAAGAACTATGCTTGATCTGGAAGCTGGAAGGGAATTTATAAGGTGATGGGCAACATGCAGAGGGACATTTCTCTGAATCCTCCCAAAAAGAAACTGAAAATAGGAGGGCAAATGAAAGTTAGGCTAAGTCCACACTGTGTTGTGAAGTAGTCGGTAAGAAATGTTCAAGCTCAACCTTAGCAGAGGGAAAGAAGCAGGAGAGCAAGTAGGTTCCAGCCTCAAGCAGGAGCCCTGTTTGTTCTGGGAGCATTAGAATAAATCCAGCTGCAGTTTTTTTCTATTTGGATTCTGTGACTGACAGATTTTTAATTGAATTCTACTAAAACTGCAGACAAGGAAGAACCCACACAGGAGAGACCTCACTAACAGCTCTCTGAGGCTGTACAGAGCTCCAGCTGAAGCTCCAGCGCCGGCAGGCTGTAAAGCTCTCTGCTGAATGCGTACTGTCCTCCCCTGAGACGTTCAGTGACACCCTGACCCTCAAGGAGGGCATTAACACTGTGTCTCTTTTCAATGGGCCTCTTATTTTTTTGAGATGTTCACACTATTTTGTTACCTTCAACTTTCCACCAGATTTGCCTGATGCTGATTAGTGGATTTGAAGGATCCTGGAGTTAAAGGAACTGAGAGATATTCAAAGACACAGATAAACACACAAACTGAAAGACATTTTTTTTTCTTAGTTAACTTGTAGTAAGAGCTTCATAAATTATATTATACTACTATTTATGAGCACAGCTCTGCAGAAACAGCAAGAATCTTGAGGAGAAAAAAGAAAAAAAAAAGAAAAAAGAAAGAAGCTCTATTTTTGAATGAAGGAGGTTGTTTCAATCTGAAGCTTTCCTACTGAGATGTAAAGTGACCAAACTGTCCCAATGAATGTTTTGAGCCACTCTGAACAGCCTGAACCTTCAGGGACCACAGAAGCAAGTAAGAACTGTTAGCAAATGAAAATAATAGTACTATGCGTGCTTCAGCTCAATGCTCAGCGGGGTTGTATCTGTGTTAAAATCTACATTCTACAAGTTTTTATGTCTGGAAAGCACTTGGGAGAACTTGCAGCATTCACTTCCAACTTTACTGACTAGTTAAGAACAGCTTGTATTTCTTTATTTTCTTCCCTTATTAGTCACTATAAGCATTATAGAATTCCAATTCCTGATCCTTTTGTTTATATATATATATTTATATCCTTTTTGTTATACATTTTCCATTCTAAATAATTCATACTATAGCAAACAATCGAATTACAAGATACTAGCAATGGCAACATTTGTTTTTCCTAGTAGTAATATTAAAGTCCATGCATCAGTTAAACTGAATATTAGTCCATATAAAATGAACATTTTTCAACCTCACTAAAAATTCAAAACCATCAAGAAGACTGATTTGGTTTATTTTTTCCTTTTGCTAGTTTTCCTCCATACAACTCTGTATTCTCTTATCTCCCCAAACTACTTTTAGAGTAGCAAAACAAAGTTGTATTTTTATTCGCACACAGACAGAGATCGAGAAATTAAGAGTCAGCCACTAAGTAACTAAAGGGAATAGCTGGGATTTATCTCCTATAAACTAACAAAAAGGTTTTGCCTAAGACAGAAGGGCTGGAGGGATAAATCAATCCATGACTAAACAGCAGATTGATAGAAGATTTAAATTTCTCGAAATAACTATTCTGGTCAATTATCAATAACATGTTGGGTTTCCTTTACACTGAAAGAACAGACAGTGGCAAAGGTTTCCTGATTTATCCTGGGTTTTCAGGACCTTAAAGTAAGAACAGAGGAAGAGATGTGATTCAGGGGGGCCTGCAGGAGCCATTTATCCTGTATATACAGAATCCAATCCTGTCCATACAAATTTAATCAGCAGTGGTTTTTTTTTTATCTCACAAAGCCCATAAAGTCAGCTGTCAAAGATAAAACTGATTTTGGCAGTTATAATCAAAATGCGTACACTGCAAATTAAAACCACACAGTATAAATGAATCTGAAGGCTGTATAAATGCATTGAAGTCCAGCATTGCAATATTTTTCTGCACATGCTTTTATCTGTGAATATCACTGTACTGGCAGTGCTTACCATGCTGTCCTGGTTTTTGCTAGGATAGAGTTAATTTTCTTTTTAGCAGTTAGAATAGCCATGTTTTACGTTCAGTGTTAAGACTTATGAGAAGAACATTGCTAAAAGGTGCAGGCCCAAAAGGGTGAATCCACCCAAACCACCACATGTGCGCTCTAGGTAGCATAAAATCCTTATCAAACACATACACCACAGACACAGAAATCCTGCCTTTCAGTCCATTTTGTACATCTGTCAGCTGGTCTGGTCTGGGAAGGAGGAAGAGGGCGGGATATGTGCGTGTTCGGTGCGGGACGAGCTGAGGGGCCAGGCCGCGGCCTGCAAGTGCCCGGCTGTCCCGGCAGGCCGGCCCGTGCTGCCTCACCCCGCATCCCCTCCAGGCTGCTCCAGCAACACTCGAGCTGTGACACCACCACACTAACTGCTGCTTCCACAGAACCATTTCACTTGGGAAATAATCACAATTTTTTAAAAAATTGAATAAGCTCAAGTAAAAATTAAATGTTTTTCCTTCAGCTTTCTAAAGAGACCAAACTTTGCAGGTGGACAGTAGGAATGTCAGGTGCACCTGGTAGCTCGCATGCAGCCTTAAGGAGTTTTAGGCTCATCAAGTGTCTCCTTAATATTACTGTTCCAAACTGGAGCAGTTTAGCAAAATTACATGCCTATTTCCATCTCACTGTCCCCCACGTACCTAGCTATTTCTGGTAGCTTTGTTCTCACACAGTTTGATTCTCCCCTGGTCTAAAATCTACACTGAAGGCCTTAAAAGTGGGGTTGCCACAACAGCTAACACGCAGGTGCTTGCCTCCTTCACTGGATAGGAGACTTTTTGCTTTTAAAGGATGAAAGCCACAGCTCACATTTTCATATCCTACCAAAATAAATTTATGCCTACATTTTTAAAGTAAAAAATTCCACATAGCCGGTCACCGATGCTTGGCTGTGGCTTCCAGGAGTACTGACACACAGCACTGCTGCCATTTCAAAACCCAAGGCATCAAACCGACTGCTTAAACACACGAACAGAGCCACCCACATCCACACCAGTGTCCCATTCAGGCACCAAATCCCTGTCACACTGCAGAGCTGCCTATTGCCAAGCTCCCTCAGAGTAACCCTATGAGCTTGGCTACCTGTTTTCAGGGCTGAGTAGCCAAGTTTCTCCCTCACTACAAGCCCACAGGCCAGCAGATCAGGCACTCACTGGTGAGGTACATGCTGTTTTCAGCTGCTCACATTATCCAGTTGGGAGCAAAGACACCAATCAGGTCTGTCACATTTCAGAATTGGGGGTGTCACTTGCAGCCCGCAACACGCTGTTGACTCAACTCTTTCTGCCTCTCCTAGGACATGGTACAAGCTGCCAGAAGTATCTGTGTAACCCCCATGGCTATAGAAAGCACAGATAGATTAAAAATCAGCTCCCCAGTGGTTTAGAAGACTAAACACAATAACTAAAAAACAAGTGACTCATCTGATGTAATTTTAGCTATGGCAGAAACTTTTTCTGTAGACTAAGTCAAATCACATAATCATTCCACTTTGTGATAGCCATCTTTAGTATAGGACCAGTGACAACTACTGCTGTCCTCACTGATCTAACAGGGAGACACTGATTAATAGAAACGCTTTTAAGAGATGCAAACGGTATTTGGGTTCCAACAAAAATTGGTTTACTTTGCCATTTGTATTGGTTTTACAGCAGCACGTGAAGTGCCAACTGTGCTAGACGGTGCAGAAACACATGGCCGTGGACAACCCCCGCCTCAGAAACCTAACAGGGTGCAACCTGCCAGTGATGAAATGTAAGTAGCCATTTCAGAAACAGAGCACCAAGTGTGATAAGATGTGACAATTTGGACCTCGTAGCTCTCAGATCACTCACTGTTTTTCTGAGAAATGCAGTTTCACTTCTTCAGAAAGGCAGGGTGGTGCTGACCCCAAGCTATTTGATAGGAAAGTCTAAAGATCCATTTCACTGATTTGCTCTAATCTTCTTTTATTTACCAGACAGGAACTGGTTACCTAGTATCAAAAGGTTTTGAAGGTTGCAGGTCCTCAGGTCAGTCAAAGCTTAAAAAAAAAAAGAGTGAGGCAGCATGAACAGCCAGTGTGGGGAACACCCCTTCATCAGATTGCAGCTGATGCAGGGTCAGCACTGGTACCTTGTGAACACACTCATTCAGACTCCCTTGCCTGAACAAAGCTACACCACAGATGTTTTGAGAGACAGGCATGAAAAATGATGGAGAAAATGGAAGGATCCTGAGGATGCCATACACCTCCAAAGAAAATCAAATGGGATCCAGAAATAGACACACATTCATGTATAACAACCTCTTTTCAATCTAACTGTTCTCATACATTTTGTTCCTGAGTATAATTAAAATGCCATACAAATCCAAAATACTCATTTAGCAGTGCTGTGGTTACAACTAATCTTTTACACATTTTCCTTGCTTGTTCAGAGCAGTGAAGATTTTGTGGTTATAGCTTTAGGTTATAATATCAATGTTATACATAAGCAATCTCTCTGTTCACCTTGTTCAGTGTTTAATTTTTCATTACTCTTTCACAATCACAGATGAATGCTTTACTTAATTACCAGAATATGTCTGTCAATTCCTAAAACGTGATGAAAACCATCGCCTAATACTTCAGTGATAAGTTCTGTGTTTACTTGTAGGCTCTGTATTGGACTGGGTACAAACCTCAGTTGCCTCTCCCCTTCCATAAATTAAAAAAATATGTGAATATTTGATTACATACCCACCCAAGCAAGAGATACATTTGTGGTACAGCTTCCAGTACAAAGAAGTCCTGACTCCATTTGTGGTCTTTAGAAAATATACTGATGATATTAATTCATAATTGTTTTTCCAGAACCAGTGATGCATACAGAATACCAACGATGTTTGTTCTCATGAGTAAATCAGAGCACAGTTTTACTGAAGTATGTTTCCTCCTAATGGGTCAAAAAGAGTTAATTTATTCAGTTAGGTACAGTGCAAGTTGGGTCAAAGGAACACCTCATCTTTCAAAAATGTCTTCTACACAGATCAATAGGAAATGTTCAACAGTTTAATTACTTTGGGGTCTGGACCAGATCAAATCTTCTGTTACTCTAATTAAATAATGTCAGTAAGAAAGTATAATTTTAGATTCATAAAATGCTTGAAAACTTTGACACTAGACAATTTGTAGCAGGACTGCATTGCCATTTTCTGGGCACCTTAGACAGTGTACAGCAGATGCTTCACAGAGTTTCCAGGGCAATGACTAAATGGCAGTTCTGCTCTTAATAGTAAGATAGAAAACAGTGAAATTAACTACATATACACTTTTGTGAACATTATACCCTGGGTTATGAAGATTTCATACTGATAGTAACAAACAGTACTAGAAAGATTGGCCAGCTCTGTGACACTAGAATACTCCCTACGTGATCTATTGAAGCAGAAATTAATATGTTCACTACTAAGATTCCAAAATATCAGGAAGTAAATTAATATCTGTTTAACAGGTATTAACCCTAAACCTCAGTAAGACAAAATTAAAAAGAACTGAGCTAAGAAAAACATGTCTTGAAATCCCATGCAAGTTCCCAAAGACAGAGGACAAGCAAGCACTGTTCCATTATTTAATAAGGAAATTGCAGATCATTTTGCCTGACATCAATGTCAGGAAAACTGATGGAAAGGCTGGTACAGGAAGCAATCAGTGTACAATTAAAGGATGATAGTACAATGAATGCCAGTCACATAGAAAATGACTATTGTCAGGGAAAAAAAAACAAAAAACCTTCCAATTTTCCCATGAGATGATGAATTAGTTTGATAAAGGAAACTTTTCTATGATTTTTGTAGGGCTTTGGCTCACAACTTTATAGTATTTTTGGTAAAAACCCCAGCAATGTAGAATATCAGTGTGGTTCATACTAAATGGACCCAGACCATACTGAATGATCTGAACAAAAAATATAAAATTATTGCTGGAAAAAGCTGCAAATTGGAAAAAGTTATAGAGTGATATATAAAGGGAAGGGCAGGCCATTGATATAGACCAACTAAGATCACTTTGTAAGCTCTGGACTATATTTTAACATGGAGAACACAAAGTTGTTCATTAAAAGAACAAAGAAGGTTGGTCTCATGTCCAACATGGAAAATGATTTTGTGAAAAGCAGTGACTCTGAAAAGAAAGAAAGAGAAATAGTAGACACAAGCAGACACGTTCTCAGAGCAGAGTGCAGGCAAAAGTTATTCTCATTGTACAGGATGGGGGATAGGTGGTAGGAGTTGCTGGTGCTATTACACCTCTCTGTGGTTTCAGAGAGATCATTAGTGGGAAAATGTGCTGAAAACACCATCTCCAGAAAACCAAGGGCTTTCCTGCGAGAAACAATACTAATAATTTGTAATGAGAGGGAGCCTTTAGAAACTCCAATTGTTAAGTTAATATGTGAGAAGTTTAACACAGAATTACTGTCTATGTATTCAGAAACAGGGGAGCAGATGGCTTTTGCTATTGGAAAAAAACATAATAGGCTCCACACATGCTACTGAAGGCAGATAAATGCCCCTTATCATTTGACTTCATAATGATCTGTAAGTCTAAGTAGAAAACCAATACTTCAATTCAAAATCACAATTACTAGTAAAAGTACTAACAGAAGCAACTGCTATTTGAAAATAAGTAACTAGCCAACAGTTGCTAAAAAGCTCTTTAAAAATAAGCTACGTATCGTGTAAATAAAAAGTGGGTTTGTTATGCACTTGAGAAGGGCCTGGAATGAAATCTGGGCTACACAAGTTTCCACTTACCCACTACCTCCTATTGAAACTCTGCTAAACCCTATGTATACATTAGAAGAAAGAACAGGTTGATCACAACTTCAGCTTTCAACATGTCAGAAGCCCAGAAGGGTTTGCTGAATGCAACTGGAAGTGGACTACGTGGTTGCACAGTTACTGGGGACAGTAGCCCATCTGAACCAGTCCTTGCATTGCCTTCGATCTTATCCCACACGATACAACCACGGTGTCATCTCCCTGCTTAGATCAGGGCTGTGTCTGCAAGTTCACTGAAGATGTGCTTCTAGCACGTGTGCACCAGAAGCTCTAGGTAGCTAAACCAGTAATAATGCTGAGAAGTCCACCTACAATTTCACCTGCCTGCATCATACCCAATCATCGCCCAAGCTGTGCCCTGCACTAAGCTTGGTGAGGCCAAGTGCACAATGGAGGACAGGCACAGAATTCAAAATAATCTTCATAAACTGGAGAAATGGATTGTGAGCACAGGATGAAATTAAAAAGGTTCAAGAGCAAGGAAATACAGGTAGGCAGAAGTAAGCAGGTGCACAGGCAACATCTGACTACATGGCAAGTATTTAGAAAAAGGGAAGAGAGAGTACCACTGGTCATGACAAGTCAATAATATGAGGCTGTTGCCTAGAAGGCATATCCAAGGGGACTGTATTAGCAGGAATGTAGCCTGCAAGGTACCCAAAATATCCCTTCCACTTCATTTAGTATTGATGGGTGTTCAGCTGGATTACTTGATCGTAGCTTGGGGAGACACCACAATCTGGGACACATCCAAAGTGAAAAGGAATGATCAGAGGGCTGGAAAACACGACGTTCAAGGAAGAATTGAAAGATGTGGCACTACTTAGCTTAAAGGAGAGAAGGCTGAGGAAGAGAGAGAGAGACTTGGTGACAGTTCTCAAATTTATCCTGAGACTTCCAATAGAAAGTAGAAAAGGTTAAAGTTTGGGCATACTGGTTGGCTGACATATTAAATGCTAATACGTTAAATTCTAAACTACATTTTTTGGGAGCTGAAGTTAGACAGTATTTTCCAGACAAGTCTCTGTGTATTACAAACAACTTGGAGAAGCTGCTGCTTTCCTGAGGTTAACAATAATGTCGCATGCTACTTTGATTGACGCAAATGCTCAATCACATTCAAATCAAAACAGGAGGAAGCTACTATTTTACATGGCTTCCTGTAGGACATATGCAATGCTATCCCAGAGGAGAAGGCATGTTATGCAAAGAGTGAGCAGCTCTGCATAGCTATGTTTATTTGGGAAGCATTTCCAGTAATTATTTGGAAAGGACTGAGAGAATAAACTGATTAGACATTCTCATGATTTAGTATTTTCATCACTGAAGTAACAATTAGATTTTAAATGAATGGGATTTTGGTTGCTATTTCACCCTCTTTATGCAACTTAAATAATGGAAGGGAAATGGAAACTTGCTTTACTAATATTAGGATTCTTCCACTGCCTGTGTGTTTGGATGTGTGTGTAAAAGTGCTGGCTAATAAAGAAGCGGAACAAGTTTCCTCTACTTTACCATATTCTAGCCTCACTGGCAATATAGTACAGCCCTGAACTTGTTTTAGGAGCCAAAATGGACTGACTGTTTTTCAGATTTAAGGGATGGTAGAAAGACAGCCAGTTCCCACTGCTTAGCAAAGCTCAATGCTGCTCCAATTCATCTAATGAGTAAGTCAGACAAATAAGTCAACTATGGTGACATTTGAAAACCTTTTTTCTTCTCTTTTAAAGGGCAACAATATAGAAATAAATTACTTTCCAATAAGTTTAAATAAATACAGAGTTCTTTGAGCATAAAATATCAGATAAATCTTCTCTGATTACATACTTCCATATTTGTCCTTACCAATTATCATGAGTTAGCAAGCAGCATTTCTCATTTAAGTGCCTTGGACATACAAAAACCCCCACCTTTCTTATCTCCTTACATGACAATATTTGCAAAACACACAAATGAAAGACTTCAGCTAGAAAGCTTTTCTGTCAATCAGTCCTGCTATAGAATGGCCTACTGCTGGAAAAGCCTCCTGGCTTCTATACTGAGCTCTCAAGCATAGAGCTTTGCCACAAGCAGCTTTCAAACTTGAAGCAGACATATTTATTTGTATGTCACTACCACAAACCCATTTCAGGTTTATAGTTACTGCACATCAATTCTGTCATCTGAGTTCTGGAAACGCTGGAAAGCTGGGTGTGAGCTAAGATACACGGAGCTTTTGCAGAGCACTTTGGAAGCCAAAATTATAGAAGACTTTTTCCACTTTTCCCATTCACTTCTTTGTTATGCTTGGCCTTCATCCCCTCCTGTCACCTTAAAAATGAAAGCAGCATGTTTGTTATTATTCATGGAAATTCATCGGATACGGAGAAAGTATCTCTTTGTTCCCCCAACTGTTCCATTTTTATTTCTTTTGGGAAAGACTATGCTATTCTTTGCTTGGGTAGCAACCCTTTGAACTGCTGCTCTGCCATTGAATTCACAGGAAGATAATAATTTGCATTGGCTTTACTGATTCCTATCAGTAGGCTAAATAACAGCGTGCCTCTCAACCCCAAGCAAAGCACACCGTGCTGCCGCACTGCTCGACTTCCCCCTCCTTGGACACGCTGTCATACAGACACTGGCCCAGCCTGGGCAGCTGACCACAGCAGAGGTGGCTTCACCCAAGGGTCCCAGTACCTTGTGGCATGAAGTACAGGGATGCTGTATGCATCTCAGCTGGCCTAGTATTGAGTATTACATGTTTACAGTGCTCAGTACAGTGCCTGTCCTTGACCAGGGCTTACTGGATGTTACTACAGTATAAATGCTCATTTCTATTAGTGCTCCTCCTAGTTACGTGAAATGAGACGCTACGTATTGCAGCTGACATAATTTCATTGACCATTACCTTGTTATTCTCCTATGAGACAGAGAGAAAATCCTATCTTACTTTTTAAATACCAGTAATTAAATTATGTACTTGTATTCATCCTTTCGTAAACAAACTCTTTCTGCCTCTCTACAGAAAACATGTTTCCATGTGTTTGCTCATCCTTCTTTCTCCTGTCTAGATCCCCTCTGATAATTCTGCAATTGCTTTTGAGACGGGATGATGATATCATCAGTGCTATGATCCATAGTTCATAAGAGACCATTCAGGGAATGGCATTTCAGATAGTTAGAAAATCTGCATTTTTATAATTGTACGTTTTACATTTGTTATATTTCTTCAGCACTCTATCCCAGTGATATTTTCCAAAACCTTTGCCTAGCTTAGAAGCTTCTATTGCCATGTCTACTGTAGCTTAAAAACCCCTTTCCTGAAATGAAATGGGTCATTTAGAAATCTATAAGTCACATGACAGGTTTTTTTTCTTTTTTCTAACGTACCCTACCTTCCAGGTTTGACACTAAACATCAGCTTCATTTATTGCTATGTTGTCTGTTCACACAGTTTGCTTGGTAATTGTGTATTTCCCTGCTGAAAGATTTCTCTTTGCCTTGAATAGGAGCTTGACTCTTGCAGCATGTCTTACCTGCTTTATACTTGATCTTCACATTTGCTCTGTGGTCACCACACACATTTCTCCTGAGATTCCTTTTATCACAGAGTGATGTTCATGTAACACTCCCCTTTCTGTGTGCGTCGTATTGCACACAAACTCTTACAGACAAAAGACACATCTCCAAGTGAGTGTTACGCACAGATGGGACACAAAGTCACAGAAATCTTTTTCCCCAAGTTCATGGACAGGCTCTTAAACTCTTTGCTGTGAAGTTCCTGCTGCTGCCCCTTCTCAGGCTGCAGAATCCCACCTCTCTATAAATTGAGTCTCTGTAAGTCGAGTCTCCATAAGCACTGCAAAAAATTTGCTAAGGTGTGCAGGGATATCTGTTCTATCCGAAGCGCGCCGCCTTGCATACATGGAAAGGGGTTTAAGAGTAGCAGAAAACATTCCATATTATATTTCTCAATTGATTACACAGGAGAATAATTTTAAAGACCCCTTATATCCCTTTGCCCAGAACCGTGCTGCTGTTTGTTATTGATATCTCACCTTCAAAGACAGCGCATGTGATGACATAGAAAATCATACATGTACGTCATACTTTCTGCAATGTCTTTTCTGAATGCAATTATAAATGACGTGTGCACATGCATATCTTAGAATGGAACCACAAGACATGAAAGTGATGTTCAGCTTAACCAAAATTTCAATTCTAGCTGCCTAATATTAGAGAAAGTAGGAGCTGTGAGTCTGGAGCATCTTCAAAGCTCGGCTGTGCTTATTAGATGTGTAAAACGGATCTAAGCGCCTTGCTGTAGGCACGAAGGGCTGGAGGGACAGGGCTTTAGCACTCCTATCCAGGCGGAGGTCTGTCTAAGATCACGTACTGACACCCAGCACTGACATACAGCCGAGGTACCGCGTTTTCGAAGCAGCCTGAAACAGGCCCTACCTTGAAAAGAAAGTAACTGTCAAGCGGGGCGGGGGACAAAGATCCCTTTGCCAGACTGCGGGAGAACAATTTACTTCTTCATCGCTTTCCCTTTTTTCCCCAGCCCCGCGGGGACCGCCTGGCCCTACCGGAGAAGAGCCGCCAGCCCCGGGCCGCGCACACAAACGCCTCCTTCTGCCTCCCCCGCTCCCACCCCGCCGGGCAGCGCCAGCGCCGGGGCCGGGGGCTCCCGCCGGTGCCCCCGCGGCGGGGACGGGCCGGGCGGGGCGGGGCGGGGCCGGGGCGCGGCAGCCCCCCGGGGCGCTGCGGGGCCACGGCGGAGGTGGAGCCGGCTGGCCGCTGCGGGACAGGCGGCCGGGCTGAGGATGCGCTGAGGGGCCCGCGGTGCGGCGCTGGGGCCGGGGGCCGAACATCGGGCTTCCTGCCGCCCGCACACCTGGGAGCGGGGAGAGACCGGGGGGTGGGAGCCGATCTCTCGCCGGGCCGCGGGCACCGGCAGCAGGAGCGGGGCAGGGAGGCGGGATTCACAGCAGCAGCCGCGGCAGGAGCAGGCAGAGCGGCGGCGGGAGCATGGAGCGCAGCTGCCCCCCCCCGCCGGAGCAGGAAGCAGTGGAAGCGTGGCTGGACGATCACGGCGACTTTACGCGCTCTTACTTTGTTAGGAAAGCTACGAGGTAAGACCGGAGCGGCGGAGGAGACACGCAGATCCTTTCTTCGCGGCAAAAGGTCGCTCTGCCATTTCCCTTGGCTGCCTCTAAAGAAAATAAAAGAAAAAGGCCACCCCCCCCACCACCCACTCCGCCGCCCCCCACCCTCGAAAGAGCAAAATCCGCAAGCAGCAGCAGCCGCAGCAGGTCCCCCCGGCTGCCACCCAAGCGCACATGCCGGCTCTTCCCCGCCGAGCGCCGCGGGCTTTCGCGTCCTTCCCCCGGCCCGCTTGCGGGGGCAGCCGCCGCCCGGCCACGCCAGCCGAGCGCTCGCAGCTCCCTGCAGCCGTCCCAGCCTCACGGCTCCCTGCCCTGGCCGCTTATTTATTTATTTCGTGTTCTCTCCTTGGTTTAAATCAGACACAGCCAACTTCTGGTCAGTAGCGAGCAGTGTTGTTTCCCCCTGCCCCGCGGTGGAACTGTGCCGAAGCCGCAGATAACATCTGATCTCTTGGGAGGGCGGGCTGTGTCCTTCCTTAGGGACCGCAAAACAACGCGCTGCTCTGGGGAGAGCTCAGTCGCCCCGTGGGCTCGTCCCCTTTTGACATCTCGGCTGCCAGCGGCCGGAGAGGGCGGTGGGGTGAAGAGCCAGGGGAGCTGCCGAGCCGTGAGCGGCCGCTGAGAGCCGTACGTGCTGCATTCGAGAGCAGAGCTCCGCCTGGGGGACGCGGGGGGTCTGTCCGGTGGGGCGAGCACCTCGGGGTGCCGGACAGGAGGAGTGCGGGGATCCTGCAGCTGGGGACGGGGGTGGGGGTGCGGGAGGGAGAGGAGCAGGGTGCAGCCCCCGGGGAAGGGCAGCGAGCGGGTGGGGGGGTGTCACTGCCCCTGGAGGCGCCTGCGGGGCGCAGGCGGGGGCCGAAGGGCCGGCGGGCGGGGAGCGGGACACCCTCAGCGGCGGCGGCGGGGGGCAGCCTCCCCGGCAGGGGGCAGTCTCCCCCGCAGGGGGCAGCGCGCGGCCGGCAGGGGGCAGTCTCCCCCGCAGGGGGCAATCTCCCCGGCAGAGGGCAGCGCGGGGCAGGCGGAGCGGGGAGCGCCCCGCGGCGGCGCTGGTAGGGGGCGGCCTCCCGTCGCCCGTCTCGCCTGGGTGCCGGTTCTGGCGAAGAACCGCATGGAGAGACCCGGAGAGCTCGTCTGGGCTCTTCCCGTGCCCGGCCTGACATGCTGCCGTTCGGAGAGAAGCGGAGGTATTTGCTCAGCCCTGTCACAGTTCGGCAGTGGGACCTGCCGTGGAAACCCCGTGAATTTCGGCTATTTTTAGAAGCGGAGTCAGGTTTCCATTTGGGATATTTTCCGATAAACAAAGCAGCGGGGATGCGGCGCACGGGCGAGCTGCAGCTCCCACGGTATATCTTGGTGGAGCGCTCGGGTCAGCGAGTCCTGCGGTTCCTTCCCCGGACGCGCCACTCGCTCCGGGTCCCGCTCCGGGTCCCGAGCCGCTTGGCCATCTGCTGAGCGCTGCCGAGGTGCTGCTCCTCCCGGCCACTCAGCAGGGATGGCTGCGCTCTGAATGAGGCTGTGCCGCGGCTCCTCTCCGCATGGGATGGGGCGGTAAGAAGAGAAATCCCCATTAATAATTGACTCGCAGCAAGCTAGAAAGCTTCAGGGGTCACCTGCTTTCTTGTGACCATCTGTCATGCTGTCCCCTTTCTTCTGCTGCAGCTTAAGAGAAAAAAAAACAATAAAAATGCCTTTAAAAATGTCCTTTAAATGTTGATTTTTTTAAGGAAAGGCAGTGCATAGGTGTAGGATGCAGAGATGGAAGCAGTTAGCCCCGATACTCTCCGGAACAGCGGGGCAGGGTATGGAACTGAAGGGGAGCTTGTTTGCCCAGGAAACGGGGTGTTTTGAGAAGTAGCATTTTCTTAGTTCAGCCTGTTACACTTCCTTTGGAAACTGGAAGTGGTATTGAACAAATAGGAATGCTAATTAATAGTAAGCGCTGTGTCGGATTTGTTTTCCCCATGGAGAAGTTTGGTTCGGTTGTTTGTTTGTTTGTTTTTGTTGTTTGGGGTTTTTTTGTGTGTTTTATTTCTTGGTTGTTTTTTTTTTTAATGCTGAGACACAGTTTTGTGTTTGTGTGGGTCTGAAAAAGGCAGCAGTTCACAAAATACAATTCAGTCATGTCTCCGCGACGGCGATGCCTCTGCATTTAGAGAGGGTTTCTCTGCAAAACTGTTGACTTCAAGTTCTTACTTGGCAACAATTCTGGGATGTTTCTGAAGTGATGGAAACGTTGCATTTGTCTCAAAACTCTCCTCTCTGCTGTCTCACATGGAATTTTCTTTTTTGTTTGTTTGTTTTTACTGTATAAATATAAAACTATAACTATATAACAAGGACTAACTCTTTTATAGTTTGTATGTGAAAAGACAAATGACAAGTTACTTGACTGCCTGTTGGTTCAAAGCTTATTCACTAAAGCGATATCCTGTAAAGCTGAGTGGTTTGAAAGAACTGAGGTACTTTGTAAAACATTTAATGTCCTACATTGGACATTATTTAGAGCTTGAAAAGAGAAAATACCCTAACATTTAATGCCATGCTTTGTTTTAGTGGAATCATTGTACAGCAGCAATGCACTGAACAAAGCTTGTGCTGCTAATGCTTTGTTACTGAGCGTTATATTTACTCCGTCAAGTAAAGCAGCGTTCCTTGAACTAGTTTCAACTCTTTCTAATCTTAATTTACTGCTTCTCATTTTTTGGTTTGCTTCATTATATGACAAAGTCCTAAAAGTAACAGACCAAGAAGTTAGTTAATTTGGTATCTTGCGGAGCACAGAGGCGTATTTTACTTCACATTGCGAAGCACAATTGCTAATGGTAAAAATAGTTTCTGTATCTGTTTCTCATATATTTATACACAGGAATAGGAAGAGATCACCCGCTGAACCATTTATTACAGAGCAATACATCCCTTTCCACTGAGAGTAATGAGCTTTGAAATAGAACTTAATTTAGCACTTTTATGATAGGTATTAACTATTTTTTTTCTCTGCAATTAATTAATTTTTGCAGTTCCCACAAAAATAACTTTTAATTAAGTGTCTAAATAATACCTATAAAATAAATGCTTTGGGTGGTCTTATGCCTGCAGATTTTTGGGGTTTTGTTTTGTTTTTGTTTTTGTTTTTTTAAAGTATGGGAGTCACATCATCCCATATAGTCATTGAATAGTTATCTTCTGTCCCATTTTGCATAGGTCAGTTTGAAATTAGTATCTGTTCTCATGATTTAAATAAAAAATATATTTTTTGGCAAGGTGGCACTTTAAAAGAAAACATTTCTTTTTATTCACAATTAGTTTTTATGAACTCTTGTTCATAACATGACAAATGTTGGAGTTAGTAGGCTCCATAGTCTGGATTCTTGGGGAGAAGAAATGCAGGTCGTCTGCTTAACAAATTTGCACCTGCTTTCCTCCTCTCCCCTAAAATGTGTTGTGGAAGCCAAGTGTGTACAAATGGCTTACACCTTGTGTTTTGATCCTGCAATGCCTCGAGGGTGATAGCATCTCCAGGCAGGCACGTTACTGCCTTCCTCAAGTCTTTGCCGGCTAGCTGGACTGACACGTTCTGCCATAAAGCTCCACTGATTGGCTTCCACCTGCACAGCACAGGGTTGCAGTCCTACAAGGATGTCATCCAGGTGAATAGCTTGAAATTGCTCCTTTCTTTGAGTCTGTGAATAAACTGTAATCCATGAGTAGGAAGCTACGGATTCAGTTATTTATTGCTTTATTTTGCACCAGGGAGACAAGTGGCATACAGAGATAATATAACTAGCTATTATCCATGAAGTGTGGTGACAGTATGATCAAAGTGCAGAATGAGAAAGGGGAAGTGTCTCACCAGCACACGCAGTGACGAGGTGAGACACTTCGCTTGGTGATACACTCTGCTGGTTGACAGACTTTCTGGCTGGAGAGTTTGTTACTGCACCCTTACGGGTTTAAGAGTTTCTACATGCCTAGCTCCTACTAAATTTAAGCTATTTATTTTATTCCCTTTTTTTTTTTAACATTCCTCTTTGTTAATTTGCCCCTTCCCAAGTTTTGCAATTGCCTATCATATTCTGGTTTCCCACAAAGCAGAAACATTTTGAAGTAAAATGATTCTTCTTTTAGATCATGTTTTATGTTTACCCATACTGTTGTTGAAGGCTCTTTGTGGCTGCTGCTACAAATACAATTTTTCTAACTAGATGTTATAAAGGCATAATCTGCAGCCTTTTTTGTCACAAAATTTCACTGAATTTACGGCTGAATTCATTACCCTTTGTGTCCTGAAGTTTTATCTTTTTAAGTTCCTTTTAAAAAAAAAATCCATGTATTGTCATACTCAAACATCATACTTATTTTAACCCCCTACGGAATATTTCTGTATTTCTGCCTTCCTGTTTGTCCCTACTCTTAAAAATACAGCAGTGATTCTCTCTTTGTGCTTTTTGCGATCAGAAGCAGCACACTGCCAAAACAGCCAGAGTAAAAATTCTCCTCTCGCTTAGAGGCAACTGCATTGTTCCAGGATGTTTTGGTCTGGTTTCCTAAATATATGGCATGATAGATACAAATTATTAACCCAAGTCTTGTATGCCTTTCACTGGAAGTAAGATCATTTTGTTAGAAATAGGTCTTGGCTTATTAGTAAGGTTGGGAAATATTTACAAATGAATTAAGGTGGGGTTGTATTTGGAAAAATAAATGTCCGTAACAGCATGGTACTTTATAGCGCTTCACTGAGGATTGCAGAAATGGTGTTCACTGGGAAACTGTACTTCACTGGAATTCAGAGATTGTATAACTTGAATATATCCATTACATTTATTATTATGAAAAAAATCAAGTACAATTGTTTTTTTTTCTTCTCGATGATTGGCAGACAATCAGTTTGTAATATGCTACCTGTAGTATGAAATTACTTAGGACATTTGCCTTCTAATCTCTGTGTCTAGAGAACATTTAAAAATGTCTTTCATTTTGAGCTGGCTATTTGTTATTTAATCTCATAAATATTATATGTCACATGCATTATGTCACTGTTTCGTAACATACATGTGCTTAATTTTTTCTAATTGAAAGGAAACTGATTTTTTGAGCAAGAGTATGAAAATTCAGATTTTTCAAAGATAGAGTTAATGAATATTTTCTGCACTGAAATGTGCTTTGACCTGGGTTTTTTATTACTTCTTAATAATAATCCTAAAAATATACAGGTATGAGCCATATTCATCCCCAACACGACCTTGGTATGTAGGCAGTGGGTTTTAAACTTCTATGATCGAAGGACCCCTAACAGTTTTCCAGTGGAGGCACAGAATCCTATGCAAATTGTATGAATATGCTCAGCTTATCTCAGCTTTTCTGAGAATGAAGTACAGAAAAAAAATCAATATCTGAAATCTTGGAAAATGTTCTTGTTGGTCTAATGATCTCGGTAGTTGTCCCACTTATAAATAATGTATCTGTATCCTTATGCCTTTCTTTGATAACTGCAAAGTATTAAGATAATCCTAAAATATTTTAAATGCCTGATTGATTCAAAATGCACTCAGGAAGGTAAGGAATGTTACCCATATTCATGAGGTTGTAAATGTGATTATGTATTCTTGGTATTTATTCTTGGAAATAAAGCTAGGTGAGTGCCAGAGTATTTTGGAAACTATGTCTAAAACAGCAATTACTGTAGACTGAGGAAACTGGCATTTGAGAAATCACTTACTAGCAATTTACATCTTTAATTCCTCAGAAAGCTCTAACCTGAACTCCTACACAGAGTCTTTGGTGAGAAGATAAACTAGTCAGCAGATAGTAGTGAGCAGCTACAAGGAGAATGTGCTTTTACTATGGACCATTTGCCCTAGGTAATAGACAAACACACAGGCATGCAAAAAACATTAATTAAAATACAATTAAACCTTAGAGGACAGGTCAAAAATAAGACGGGGTGAACTAATTTAACAGTTAACATCTCTGTTTGCCTTCTTCAGTAACTTTATTACCATATTACAGTACTTTTGATCATGCCAATAAGCATTTGAAATCTCATTTCCTTTTTTTTTTTGCTCTTACTAGGGACATTTTAGAGAACAAGGGGAAATTTCTGGCAACTGGGAAGAAAAGTGGAGCTGAGGCATACGTAGCCTCTGAGGGAGATAAGAAAGTTAGACACCCCTTATTTCTAAACTGTAGAAGTTCATGGAAGTTTTGTGTTGGGCATCTCTTGAAGAATCATCACATGAGGAGGAAATTCATGGCTTTGATTAGGACAAAGACTATAAATATAAAGCAAAACCACCTCTCAGTCTAATTTTGAAGCTGAAGTGAGACTTCCATAGGGTGTAGACATTAAGCTAGCTCTCTGCACAAGGATAAAATTCATGATACATCACCTGTGATGTCTTCAGATGAGATAAAGTACATCATAGCCTATGTTCATGCTTATTGGAATGCTAGATTAAAGCTGAATTAAAGCTGTATGGGAACATATGACTTGGATCAAGAATTACAAACAAGGCAATTTTAGACAATACATTCTGGACTTGAACTAATATGCTACCACCCATTGCAATTTTCACCATTAAAGAGCAAGCATTTTGCTTTTGTCATGAATAAATATCATTAATAAAACCACAGAATACAAGTCTTTCTCTTCCTCACTGGCAAACATACATAAATTTACATGGAATGCCTTCTCATTTATATGATTTACTTAAAGAAAAGGGAATTAAATACAAAAGGAGCTATTTATGGAGTGCCAGAAAAGAAGCCCTACACAAATGGCCCTTGTGAATAACTCAATGGTTGTAATTTCACTCTGGCACTGAAAATACAGCCACAAAATATGTTTGCTCAGTAAAAGATATATATTTTCCCATTTCTTTGTGCATTATGGTGAACGCACCCCAGCATAAAGAGCCATCCCAAAGCCTTTGCACCACTTAAGTCCTACTTAAGCCCTATTTTAGGAATTTAAGTGGAACTGAAGTGGTGCCTAAAACCTAGGTGAGGTCTCCAGGCAGGTTTGAATTTAATTTTTAATCCATCTTTCACCAAAGTCAATGGCATTGTCCTATTGCTTTCCCCAACAAAATCACTAGATATATAGTTACTATTAAGTTTTTTGAGCTTGGAACAAGAAGTAAAAACTTGGAGGAGAAATAAAGGTCATGTTTTAGAATTTGACCTTTAGTCCCTGAAAATTTATTCTGGCTGTCTTTATAGTGTGAACAGAACATCCCTTCTATGGAGGAAAACTTTTTCATGAAAAGTTGAGCTTGCAGTTTGGTTGTTAAAGAAAACTAGAAAATAACTAAGAATAGCCTGTTGGTGTTAGTCCTCCATTTCGAATACTTTTGCTTTAAATAATAAAGCAACCTCTGCCTCCTATTTTAAAAAATAATATGAGCATTCAGACAAGATTTACATTATTTCATAGCTCTAAAATGTTGTTATTTCACTCTTTCATGAGCAGGGTTTGAATCAAGAGCTGGAGTTCTTAATTTAGGTCTGTATTCAAACAGAAGTCACTTGGGCCACTTAACACATTTAAAGTTAAATGTATACCCATATATTTGACTGAGTTGTGATAAAAAATTGGCACTGACTTGAAGTCATACTTTGTTTTCAAAAACTGTTTGCCTACCACTGTTAGAAACAGCATCTCTTCCAACAGATAACTGGAAAAGGTTTAAGGAGAAACAACTATTGTCTTTGTCAGTCTACTTTTTAGTTAGTTTGAAAACACTTCTTTTACAGCCAGTTTACTGTTTCCATCTAATGAGGCCTTATACAGCTTATTGAAATCTTTCCATGGCCAGAAAGGAGACAAAAACACTTAGAACATGATTGTGAAATAGGATGTACTGTAAAGAAATTGGGAAGGCAAACAGAATATCCAAGTGACTTGAACTTTCAAACTCGTTTGTTAAAACTGAATAGGTTTGGAATTGTTGCTAATGCTTTAAATGATTTCTAAGTCTAAATTATGTTAAGGTGTGGGAAAGAAATTTGAAGACATCTAGTGGTTATTTTAAGGAAGGCAATTGAGAAAATAGTTCTGAAGTTTGAAATACTGATTTCAACACTAGCAGGATTAGGGTTTAGGAATTCAGATACTTGGAAACTGACATTCTCTAGTAGGCAAATTTGGATTGAATCCCTCTCCTGAAGTGTGTTATCAGTAACTGCTGGTTTGAATGAAAAAATAGCAAACCAGTCCACACAACTACTGAAACATACATTGTATATATGAAAGATTTATGAGAAAATTGATGTTTCACTGAAAGCTACTCATCAGTCAGTACTTCTATGGTATATAATTGTTATGCATTCTTTGTGCAAGATAAGTAAGATGCAGTATACTATTATTGTTGCATCTTGGTATTACTTTTGTGCTCTGTTTTTGCAAATTTTGTCTCAAGATATCAAATACTTGCTGAATGATCACACTGGTATGGTCTTACATATGTAGCATGGTTACATGTGTGAGCAAGACAATTACAATCTGGCTGTTACTCTTTAAACACCTTCACTGAGTGGTTTGTGTTTTGAGAAGTATGCTGTGTATTTTGAAGATAATCAAAATGAAGCAAAGATGGGTACAATAAATTATTTAATAGTCCCAGTGTATGAGCAGAATAGTAATTACTGTCAGGTCAGCATGGTTTGATAGGCACAGGAAATAAAGCAAGGTTCTCTTCAGATCTTAGACCTGATTTTCTAATTTTGTTGCCTATTGACATTGAAAGCTTCTTGCTCTACGGACAGGTCTACTTTCTGAACAGTATTTAACACATCAGGGCCAAAGAGTCTTAATTTCTCTGAAGTTCCTGAGGTCTCATGTAAGAGATAATGTGTACTTGTATACAAGTGATTATAGAGGGGAGGATCCCACAATCTTTTTTTTTCCCTAATGTTTTACCTGCTATTATATTTACATCCCCTTCTCATCCTTATCTCTTCAAAATTCCTCTCCAATTTTGTCATCTGCTGATGAGGTCACAGCCAAATTCAGCAGTCAGTATTGTCATGCTCCTTTGAAATTGTGTTTCATAGAGGAAAGACTGGATTTGGCTGACAGAAGTGACTAAAATCAGTTACTTCATATTCAGCTATTGCTGTTTATCAATTCTGGGATAAATTAAAGCTTTCTTGAGTGGTGGCTTATATAGCAGTAAAGGACCAGAGTGCAGTAAAGGCTGCATGCAGCTCCTGAGGAATGGATGTAACTACTCAACGTGCCATGATTGCTATGCTGGAATAAAGGCATCACATAGGTTTTAACTATCTGCGTAGATCACTACGGATCAGTATCTGCTCCTGTTTAATACACTCCTGCAACTTCTAAACTCACTTCTACAGCAAGGGTCTTGTCCTTACAATCAGCTCTTGACAATGCCAATGCTTATTGAAGACTATTCATATGAATACAGTAGTCACAAGTGTTTGTTTCTTCCTGTAGTCCTTTCAAAATGACATCTTAGTCATACACAGGACTTGTTACTGATTTCCAGTAACCTCACTTGTGGTTCAGTCTGTTCCTGGTATTGGATATCTGTTGAGCTAATTCTGTGCTGAGAAAGTAATTGTGTTAGTAATAATACTCTTTGTGTCATGCATTGTTAAATATGATTGTGTGTCAACAAGCAAATGCATGTCAAGACTTTGATAGGTTTTAAATAGAGTTAGAATACGCCAGTTAATGAGAAATGCTACTTTTTCTACTCATGTCTGTAACTGTGTGAGTAAAAGGAGCTAAATAGTTTCCTTGTTAGAAGAGGCATTCAGTAAAGGTCAGTGAACACTGTTCTTATTCCAGCTGAATCTGAACGGCTTTCCTGTTGCCCAAATAAAAATGCCTAAATGGTTTGAAGTTGAAAAGCCTGCTTTAAACAGTATCGTTAGGGATTTGTTGTTGTTAACCTACAGAGCTTTCTGAGAATCACACACCATGCTGGCAAGTTATTGGCCCATCATCTAAGAGACATTGAAGGGGACAGGAATATGTTACTCATAATTATGCAGCTCCACATATAGTTCTGTTCAATGTTAAAGTGCTTCATAAATAGTGCAGATACCTAACAAGCAGCCAGTTCTTGTTAAAGAAATGTAATTACTTTCATGTGAAAGATTTTACAGTTATGTTCCACATCCTTCAGCAACCTCCGTAAGACAGGGAAATGAACGCTTATTTTACATAGCAAAAAGGCAAGAAGGTAAAAACTAAATAATCTCATGGCCACGCTTTAAGAACTGGTGTTGGAATTCAGAATGCATTGGTTACTACAGCATTAAGGCCAGGGGACATCTTACACAACACTCCAGATTAAATAAAATAGCAGGTTTCAACCGATAAACCAAATTTCTGCTTTAGCTTTTGCTTTGTCCACGAAGGGCACCCGATTCTTTCTCTGCCTTGTATCTTATATGAACCCATCTACCTATGTAACTTCAGTGTAAAACAGAGCTAGGTGAATTGAGAGCATTGTATATTCTCCTTTTCTCATGTGTAGAGAGCAGTGAATCAGATTGCCCTACAAATTGCTGCCACTCAGCAAGAGCACAGGTTCACACCAGCGCATTTTCAGACATGCCTGGACAAAGGACACGGCTTCCCGTGCCGAACCACTTGCTAGTTTAAGAACGTTCTCCATCTGATACTAGGTTATTAAAGTTACTTTTAAATCTTATTTTACATTCTCCATGTTTCAAAATCAAGTCAGCACACACAAGCATTAAACTGGGTCAAGTCACAAGCCTTCTTTTAAAACTATTGATTATGCTATATCTGCCTTCTTGGGTCTGAGGCTTTAAAGGCACCAAGCTCGCATTTTCAGGGTCTTTTCTGCAGCCTTAGTGCTAGATGCTAGATTTTGTTTAGAAAAAGCTAAAATTTACAGGTAATTCCTTTTCTTGAGGAGATGATTAGAATAAAACAAAAAGAACCCACATATAACACATATGATGACAAGAGTTATCAGCACCGACTTTAGAGGTTGGACTGTGTTGACTGACAAATTTTTGCATTTTAAGCTTTTTGTTTTTCTTAGTTTTAGTCATTTTCATCACAAATTTTTATTCTGTTTTCTCATTCAGTATAATAAATGAAGATTTCAAATGTTATCAAATGCTAGCTTCTTATTTTGACTCTCATTGAAACAGCTTTTGCAAATGTGATATTGCCCTATGCAAATTATATTATGCATTTCAGGAATACATGGTCACGGCTCCCACATTTAAAATTTATCCCATTTAAGTACTATAAAGTAATCTTGTTAAAGTCAAAGTTCTAATAAGATATTAATTGTTCTTTATGCATCTTCACTGCAAGAAACATTTGGATGAGGTAACTCCACAAAAAAATGCATATCACTGCTGTAATAAAGAAAGATAGTTGGTAGTTTTTATTAATATACTTTAAAAGCAGAGCTTACTTAAGTAACTAAGCAATGAACCAAAACTCTTTCAGAAAAACAGTGGAATTTCATTGTGTTCTCTGGCACCATGGTTCAAGTAATTGGACTAGCTTTCGATTGCTGGTAAATTTATAATAGCTGTTGATTGAGGTATATTATTGCTACAGCAAGCATTGTTCCAGGAGCTTCATGGAAAATGTAAAAACATGGAATGAAATCCTAGCTCTGTGGAACTCAGAGGCAAAAATCCCACTGCCTTAATTGTGTCCAACTTTTCATTCAGTGGCTTTGGACTCTTTATCATCAGAAGATCCACAAATGTGACCACACTGACCATTCAGCCCTGAAGATCATTGGGGCTATAAATTACATTAACCATGTATGTAAGGTTTTGCATGATCTGGACCACAGTACACAGACAGAAGCCAAAATAAAGAGTAGTCTATCATCCAGTTATTTGAAGTTGCACTGATGTGAATAAGAGAAGAATTTGGATTTACAGTGCTACACTGAGTGATATTTACCTCAGTCAGACATAGTTTTTAGAGGGGAAAAAAATTACCAGGTAGCAGCACACGCTGAAGTGGAATGGGTACAGTAACATCATGACTTTCTTTTGCCCAGCTGCTCCCTTTACACACACACTATTTCCTACATCAATTCAATTTTTCATAGCCTGTTTGCCTACAGTTGAGGTCTCCAAATCACATGTGAGTGCAAAATCTGAAAAACTCTTTCAGATCCTCCTAACAAAAGACAGATAAGTTTCCTCTTGTGGATTGCTTGCTAATAAAAATAATATTGATGGACTTTAGATTTTAATTAATTACCTTACTTTGAATGAATGGCTAATTACACTTGCAGGATTGCATTCTACAACACAGATGAAGCTGTTCTGTAAGAAAGAAAAGGCTATGTACAGTGCTTTTCATATTTAACATAGACTGATGCATGTAACCGATCAGCGGCTGACTAACCTGACTGATTTCCATGGTTTCATTCAGCTTCACTCTCGAAATTCCTGTGGTCTGCTGAGCAAATAGAAAATATCCCAAATTTAAAACATGACCACCATGAAAGGTTTCCAAAAGATCAGACTTTTTAATAGGATTTTTGCTGTTCACAGTCCTATACGTTATGTAATTCAGAAAAAACAACATTTCTTCTGAGAGTAGATCATGTGCTGTGAGGAATCCTCAACACTGAGTAAATGAAATAAAAAGCCCTGTATTTTTTTTTTAAAGCCTAACAGATTTTGAACAAGAAAATATTATAGTGATAAGAAAAAGTATACTTATGTTACTGATTATATATGTGCTTATGGATAATTCCAGATATGCTGTATTTAGTGAGGACATTATTAGGGTTGGCATTAATTTGCCAAAGTTAATTTGAGAAACACAGTTAGAGATGCATGGCATTTTTTAATTAATGGTAAACTCTTAAAAAATACAATTTTGGGGGTATTCAGTATTTTGGGTTGAATTCGGCAATGAGTTTCATCTGCAAGGAAGGGAAATAGGAGAGATGCATGAAAACAGTCTGCCTTTTCATTTTTTTGAAGGGTATGAATTAGAAATAGTCATGTTTCTGACAGTTTTTAAGCAAAACTTTTGTGCTTTGAGTCAAAACAGCATTTTTCACAAACTCTGAGAGAGCAGGATAAGCTAATTTAAAAATAGTGTATGGGCAACACAAAAATAAGAGGGGCTGTAGGTGATTTGACAGAGAGAACTCAAGTTCAAAATAATCTTTTTAGAGGTTAGAAATGGTCTAGAAAAACAGAATTAAAACAGAAAGCTTTGTCTTCATCTGAATATATATACATCTTATTCAGAAAACCAAATCTTAGGAATGGGAAGGACCAGAACTTGTCAAGCACAAAATTATGGTGTAAACTTCTGATCTTTTATATTGTGAAAGCCACAGCGTAAGCAGTCTTCCTCTGCCCTATTCAGGTATTTCCTCTAGGCATAAATAGCTTCCTTTTTACAGGGCATAAAACATTACTGCTTAATCTAGGCTAAGTGCTGTGTAAAATTGAAGAATATTGATTCACAGCAGCACTAAAGGTGCATTCATGTCCACTGTGTGAAAACATTTAAAGTTCTCTTCTTTGGAGCATTCTCTTCAAATATGTATTAGTTCCTGAGGGGTTTTACCTTACATAATTCAGTGTATTTTTATTTTTGTTTTACAGAGAAATGGTTAATGCATGGTTTGCTGAGAGAGTTCATACCATCCCCGTCTGCAAGGAAGGAGCCAAGCCCCAGAGTGAATCCTGTGCTTGTCACCAGCCTGCCTGTGCTGAGATCACCAACGCTGGGACGCCAGCGAGGAAAATCTCTGCTTCTGAATTTGACAGACCCTTAAGGCCTATTTTTGTCAAGGACTCAGTAGGAGCAGTGAGCTTCCTCTCTGGCTCTGAAAAGAAGGAACAGATGCCTCTGCAATCTCCAAGGATTGAGACCAGCGCAGGGGATCAGTGCTCAAGACTCCTAGAACTTGTGAAAGATATTTCTAGTCACTTAGATGTCACAGCGCTTTGCCACAAAATTTTCCTCCATATCCACGAGCTTATAGCGGCCGATCGCTATTCCCTGTTCTTGGTCTGTGAGGACAGCTCGAATGAGAAGTTTCTTGTAAGCAGGCTCTTTGATGTGGCAGAAGGCTCCACCCTGGAAGAAGCTTCCAACAACTGCATTCGCCTGGAGTGGAACAAAGGCATTGTGGGTCACGTGGCAGCTATAGGGCAGCCTCTAAACATCAAGAATGCGTATGAGGTAAACCAAGAGAATTTATCTTGAACAATTCTTGCAAAAAGACAAAGCAACTGTGGTAATATTGCCATTTTAGTGTATGTATTTGGAGCTCTATTGACTTAAACCAGTCAAGATGCAAACCTGACACCATGTTTTTGGTTATAATCCATGTATTACAGATGCAGAAACACGAAGCTATGACTAATGCTAGAGGAATGCTAACATCAAAATAAGCCATGTAATTTGACATTAGCAGTCGGATATCAGCCCCATCTTAACCAGCTATGTGCACACCAGTATTTGTATTTCTAGCTTTGGATACTTAAATGTTTACATTTTTGCTTGTGTAAGAACGTAAGATACTTCTGCAGCAAAACAAATGAAGTTGTGAGTTTAATTATCTGCAAAACTGGAGTCCTGTGGCTAAAATACTTTGGAGAATTTTATCAAACCTGAGGCACAAAGAGTAGGAGCTGAATGAACAGGAATGGGATGAGGGTTTGAAATGTATAGAGGTCTCTCAAATGAAATGATGCTCTTTGATTTGAGTTGTGTAATACAAGGCCAAATGCAAAAAGGAAGAGAATCCACCACTGGGAGAGCATGCCTCTTACATCTCAGCTTAACATCTCTTCATTCCAGGCACTTTGTGCTTTGAATTTAGGGATGATGGAAATTTTAATGAATTACTTAAATAGTTAATTAACTAATATAGAAAGGCTTACAGAGTTGAAAATTACCACTTCTGACTGATCATCTCAGTTAATCTGAGCACATTTACAGAATTAGGTAACATTATTGACTAGATTTTTTCAGAAGCAAAAAAGAATGGTCTGATTTCCTGTAGTTTCATTTTCAGCAAACACTTGTTTGCTGCCTCAGAATCTGCCTAAACATTTGCTAAGTACATGTTTCCAGTGGGACATCACTTGTCCTTATAGTTTAAAAATTCATTCTTGAATTGGGTCCATCATGCTCAACTTGAAATCAATTACTACAGAAAGAACAGCAGCTTTTAAAAATAGTCTGATTTATTTTAGTAAGATTTAAAAAAAATAAAAAGCAAACTTTTATAACAATATGCAGCAGAAAAAATGAAACAAGCAATCTCTGGTAAAAACAAAAACACTAACCACATTCATGAAACTTTGTTCCTCTGTGGCCATGTGTCTTTCAGTATATTTCTGTAATTTCTTCTTGATGATAAAAGCTATACTAGGGATGGTTAGTCCATGTCTACATTTATTATAATGATGGTCTAGGCTCAAGAAAGGCTTCTCCTAGGGTTTGGGGTGTTTTGTTCTTTCTGGCAGGTACTCATGTTCAACATAAGTACTTTTTTGTTGTTTTAACACACTGCTAGTAACAAGTTTATATGATTATCAGCTAGTAATAGAACCTTTGTTTTCCTGGGTAGCAGTTGAGTCAAATACTGTACTTTTCTTATTCTTTAAACCAGAGAAGAAAAAGAACTGGTCTTTAGGCAAGTAGTCAAATAATTGTATTTTTTCCTTGTATCAGGATCCAAGATTCAATGCAGAAGTTGACCAGATCACAGGGTATAAGACTCAGAGTATTCTCTGTATGCCAATAAAGAATCATAGGGAAGAGGTAAGTTGCAGTTTTGGATCACTTCATGTAATACTGTTTCCTGCTGTGCTAATGCTTTAGACTTTTATTAGCTGCAGTCATTATCTTACAGTATAAAACCATCTCTTTTTTAAAATGACTGCTTATGTTTGCTTGGATTTTAACTTTATCTTATCTAGTTTAGTAATGTAAGCCAAAGGGAATTGTCAAGAGTTTAATCCCAGATGCAGAAATAGAATATATGTATTTAACTCTAAAAGTGCTGTTCCCAGTTCTGGTACCAAGTATCTGTCAGCATTAAAGTTCTCTGCACACTTACTGGTCTATCTCAGCCCATACTCAGATTGCTGTTAAGAGTTACTGTGCTTCAGCTTAGCTTGTATCTATCTACATTGTTTTCTTCAGAGGACACAAATTGGGTTTTATCATTGTCTGAAAGGCTAGTTTTTATAATATAATAATATTCTATCAACTCAGCTCATACGTAATAAATTAAGAAACATGTTAAGTACTTAACATCAGGCACACACAGTGTCAATGTGATTCAGAAAAGTCATCCAAAAGGCACAGAACTGAAATCACTCTGAATTTAAAACAATGTGAATCTGTTCATTGAACTCCTGTATGTATTTCCCCTCCCTGCTACTTCTCCCAGAAGTTTTCCCTTCCTGTCTGATTCTATTGCAGTAGGGAGAATTGTTATTTTGGACCAATGGTGTCTTCTTGCACTGAGTAGCTGAAGAGTGAATTCGATAAAGTCAATGAAAGCCAATGAATGGAAAAAAAGTGAGGTTCGCTGTTTTACTTAGGGAGTAAGTAAAGTAAGTTTGGGTTTTTTTGATCCTGAATGTAGTAGCTATGTAGTAGCTTTCAGCCTCATCAATAGTTCTTAGAATACACTAGTGAAAGGCTTTTAAGAAGCCTTTTTTGTCAGACCTTTAAGAAGATTTTCTCTCCTGCAGTTCCTTTATTTTTCACAGTATTTATAGTTTGCTTCCAGAAAGTTCTAACTCCAAAAAGAAATGCTGCCAAGATTGGTTTGAAGACATCATACCTTCTTTTTCTTGCTCTTCCATATTTTACTCCTCTTGTGGAATGTGCCATCTTGACTCTTGCTGTACTAAAACTTTTTTCCATTAAATAAATTCATTAAACTCTAGATTTAACTTTTGTGTTGAATCTTACTTTAGTTAACCCAGATGATCAGCCAGGATTTCCTTTCTTCACCTACTGCTAATTTTAGTTTAAAATATTTTTTTCAGTTCTTCCAAGGACAGCACTTGATCCTACTTCCACTGTTCCTTAAAAGTCTTCCCTTTTCTAACCAGCAGCAGCCACTGCTGGCCCTGGGCCAGCTGATGAGCAAAGCAGATGTTGTATGGAGAGATGTCAGGGACCAGTGGTCCACATCAAGCTGATGCAAGGCTTTAAATTTCACCCAAGCCATCCTTTTTTCTTTTTGTTGAATGGAAAAAATGCTATGCTCTAGCTAATTTGGATCAGAAATGAACTACAAAATCTTGCTGGCCGGGAAGAGTGGAAGTGCTTACTTCTCAGCAGGTCCTGATGGTAGGTGGGGGAAGGAATAAGAGCTGTAGTCTCTTGGTCCAATACACCATGACTTACAGGCTGAATAAATCTGCAATTGGCCGTATCTTCAGCTAGCTTTCTACTCCTGAGTGCATCAGCAAGGGGCAGTGAAGCAGGAATTTGTTTATTTTGAAAAGTTCAGCCAACCTGAAGTTATGAGGAGAGTGTTACACTCTACTCATATGCAATAGTCTGAAGGGGCTAAACTGTAAGATTTCTTATAGGAGAGGATGGCATTTTAAGTTTTTTTCTGATTTTGAAGTGTCTACCAGAAGGTTTTTATCCCTCTCACTGTAACACATGGCTGACATCTTTCTGGATAGGTGTTGGAGTCAGTGAATCAGTCCTTTGCCATTTGCATTCTGCTGCTTTTTCTGTTTAAAAAAACCCAAAACAAACCCAAACTAACAAAACCAGAATACTGTCTCCTCCCTGTTAAAATGAATGAATAAATAAATAAATCCCCAAAGCTCCTCTAGTAATACTGAGGCTAGTCAGTGCTGCCTTAGCTCAGGATGTCATCAGCCACAGTCAAAAGATGATTCTGGGAGACATCAAAAAATAAACACTGAGAAAGAGAAGCAACTGGGGTTTTCTGTTTGTTTGTTTAGTATTAGTACTATTTTTTTTAAACCAAAAGAGTCAGTAATTGGGAGGACGAAAATCTCATGCTGATTATTAAATCCTCTGGGCCTACTGAAGTATGGAGATTTTTCCAGCAGATGTTTTTCATATTTGCCTATATTTCCATGAGACATGTGAGAAACCAAAGTCTCACTTAAAAATAACAGCTAGTAAGAAATGCCATAGAGGAAAAGAAGTTTGATAGATATGAAGAGCCCATAAAAAAGACCTAGGAACTTACAACAGTGAGAAAAAAGCAGTGCAGTAAGAGAACTTCACCTCTGCCCAGATGCACATGAAGAATGGAATTACGTTCACTTAATAGAAAAAGAACTTTTCTCAAACCCCTACTCAACCTGTTCTTCCTGACAGAAATGCCACAGAAACACTGCACTTCAGATGCAGACAATTCTGCTGCTTGTGTCCTTTAAGATCAGATCATGGAGGCTTGTATAATCCTAGTTTCATGAAGAATTCTCATTTTCCCATGAAAAATTACAAATGCAAACTGACTGAGCTTTATATCTGACTTCATGGGCTTTGAACAAACTTCTGATATCTGTAAACCCCTCCTGCACAATTTCTAATAACTAAACAGAAATTCTTTCCATCCCATCATATGACAAAAGTGTTGCCACGTGATACTTTCTGGCATGCAAGGCTGTATCATTTGCTGGTTATCACCACTGAAGTAAAAGAAAGGCCTTGGGTAACGTGAATTGTATTCTACTTAAAACCAAAATGGTTCTCAGTCAAATAATTTAGTAATCTGTTTCTGTATTTGAACGTGTCATTAGGTCAGTGTGGAGCCTTAGCAAAGATTCCAGTTTGATCCTGAAAGATTTTATAACTGCATAGAGGTATCGAGACATCAGGATGTAAGACCTGCTTCTTGGATTATCAACATATATCAGAGAACACATCAAAACCTTCCAAACAGATTGAATTCTTACCCTCAGTGGTACAACAGCCACCAGTGAAAAGTTAGTATTAGCCAGTTTGTACCACAGAGTCACCATGGTTATTTCTTTTGCGAGAGGAAACTGGTATTGCTGGCCACAGGCTTATTAATGCTGTCCACATCAGTGCTATGGACAGAGATCAGGGATGACCACTTCTGGCAGAAGACCTCAGGTTGTGTCAGTTCAGCACTGTGTATCTCAAAAGCAGCTTTTCATTCCTGGTGTGTCCTGAAAACTTTAATTTTTCAGAAGCTTCAGATGGTGCTGATTTACCTTCTAGAGCTTCCATAATAAAGTCAGTAAATACAGTGGCACTTTCTTCTGATTGTGTTTAATCTTGCATTCAGAGACCCAAAAGAAGGACTACAGAAGTTGTTGCAGATAATTATCATCTCAAATTTCTCCATCTGGTTTAGGAAACATTTGTAAACAATCATTTTGACAAAATCTGACAGAACTGAATAGGGAATGGAAGTCCTTAGCTTAAAGCAACTTGTGGAGTTATCCAGAACTGATAGAAGACTTAGTACAGCTCTCTAACAGGTTTGGAACATCTGTAGAATGGATGGTCTCTGATGCGTGGAGGCATCACAGCTATGTCTACAGGAATGTCTACAGGAATGACATAATTTTCTGTTATTTCTGCTTTTTTTATCTTTCAGCTGTGCAAAATAATTTCCATAAAATTCTATTTCAGTTTAATTTCTACTAAAATCTGTGGGATTTTCTCATATGGGAACTCTTAGCTGAATTACCTGAGCCCTATCTCCCAGGCCCTCAGTATGTAAGATAGAACTTCCGACTAACTGGCTAGGGAAATGCTTTATTCTGGCAATGCTCACTCCGGTTGTTTAGTTTGTTGTTTAATTTGCCCTGTCTCCTGTCACTGGAAGGCTCTTCCCAACAAATCAGGGGTGCTACTCTTTTTACAACAGCCTTTGAAAATATCCTAAATGTTACTGTATAAAATGTGACCAGGGATGTTACTGCTGGCCAGCTAAGTTATTTTCTCCCGCAGTGAACGCTTCAGGTATGATACATCACAGTCACTGCCGTGTAGCGCAGATCTAGCCAAGCTAACTTTAAACAAACTCACTCAAGTTCTAGGAGCAGTCTTGTTGTGGGATTATGGAGATCAGTAATTTGCTTCCTGGGTGGATTTCAGCTTCTGCTGAGACATGTATTATAGTAGTTAGACTGCTGGAAATCATGCAGGCTACTGGTGGTATGAATGACAGAAGAGGGTGTGAAAGTTCTGTTCATTAAAAATGAAAATCTGTAAATACAGTTCTGTCCCTGCAGGATAATTTTATAAGCCTGAATCAAACCTTTACAAGACCAGGAGAGCAAAGTAAGGTTAGAGCCTCTTAGTCTTTCTTCTCAAGTGGATATGTTCACATCTTTAAAATGAGATAGAAGTTGAGTTTCCCTCTTCCTGTTTCCATTCTTCAGGTTAATGTCATTTTTCTTCAGGTGCCAGCAAGGTAAATTAAAAAAATATATCTTCTTAGTAAACAAAACTATATAAATTGTGTTTTAAAGATGAAATGAGAAATGAAATAAGAAACAAATAAGAAACAACTAAAAAGGGCACTAGCTGCCTGCAAGGCTGCAACAGCTTTCACAAAGTTAAGCCTGTAATCTTAATGCACAAAAAAATCACGGCATGAAACAATCCAGATAAAATTCAGAGCACAGACATCAGCACGAAGTCATCAGTCATCATCTACCGGGAATTACTCTAGGTAGCCTAGTACTTTCAGAGGCAGAAGTTAGCTATTGCAAGAAAATAGTAAAAATAAAGCTCTTTGATAATTAGAAGAAATCTTGTAATGTGGATCTGGCTTTATTAAATGGGATAACTGGTACAGATCAAGAAGAAAGATTACAGAACAAGTAGGAGCACTGAAGATTACCTATGTTGCCAGAAAGAATACAATTAGGAAGCTTGCATTCAGATGTGGTAAAAAAGGTGGGGATATTGACTCAGTAATTGTTGGAAGGTTTTTCCCCAGTCCTTTTTGGGACTGGAAGTATGAGAACGATTGCATCATCAAAATTGCTTTTTGTCTTCATGGTGTATGTCTACCATATGTGATCTGAATGGAAAATAACAAAGTACTTGGTTTCTGATGCAAGGGGAATTTTTCCAACTGACTTTAAAGAAAGCTGGACCACTAAGGTGCTTTACATACAGCTTGTTCCATTCTGCCCACCCCTTAGGTGCTTTCAATACAGCAAACCTGGATGAAGGCTTTTGTTAGGGACTGCATGACTACTATAGATATACTTTGTTCTATAATCTCACCTACCTGGTCAGTCTAGGGGTAAAGCTCATGATAAAGAGTGTGTAGCACTCAACAGCTCATTAGTTGCTTTGGGGATTAGGCCATAACTCACAAGTATCAAAGTATAAGCAGATACTAATTACTTCAGTCCTTCCTCTCCCTAAGTCTTGGTTTTCTTCAATCCAAAGTACCTGCTTGTCTAGTGGTCATCCCCTTTCCTAGCTGTTCTTAGCCCCTTTCTTTCCTACTAGTTTTGTCTTGGGTGACCAAGAAGTATACAGGATAATTCTGTAGGCATAGTAGGAGAATGACAAGAAATCAAACATCCATATCTTTGCTTTCTTGCTAGGAGACAACTTTTAAAGTAGGTCACTCAGTGCCTGCCTGTTAAGAGAAACTAAAGAGTTAATTAAAGACACATAAAGTATTATTTCTAAGTAACTTAAAACCCACCTTTTTGTTAGACAGGAACAGTGCTTTCATGAGCAAGCGTTTGAGTGGACTGTCATCTTTTTTACAATATTCTCAAGCTTTTCAGAGAATTAGCTTTATCTCAGGCATGTCTTTTTTATTGTCACAAAGATTTCATGCTTTTAATATACCTGTTATCTGAGTAAGTTTTCTGTACAGCTGAGCTCAGAGCAGTTAGTCACCTTTGATTCGGCTTTTCTGCTGGTGTGAACGTAACTCTCAGCTGGAGATCACAGATCAGGCCTATTGTTATTTCAGATTTGTTTACAGTAAGTTTTAGAACTGAGGATCTGGATTTCCTACTGTGCTTAGTGTTCTCTAAAATGCAAGCATATGTTCTCCATGGCCTAAAATGCTACCACATGATTTACTTTTGTCCTAATTACATAATTACTTTAGTAACAGGAACAGATCCTCTTGAGTTTCCTACATCTTCTCCTAATTACCTGGTTGCAGGCAAGACTCCAATGGCTAAATAATATCCATCTGAGGTTTGTCTCATTACTGTCTCTACACCACATTCTACAGAATTTAGTTAAGTTCACTGGAATTTGTACTGATATAAACGAGGACAGAATTTGGACCAGTTTAATTTTTAAAACTCTTTATTTTGTATGAAAAAAATGGCACATACTGCTAAGTTGTCTTTAAAAGCGTCAAATGCCACTGAAACAACAACAAGAAAGGTTTGCATCTGCACAAAATTTCCATCATCATCAAGACAACCATGAATTTTTAGCAGATTTATTCTCCTCATTACTCCCTCCCTCTTCAGTTAAAGCCTTTTATTGAAAGACATTAACAAAGATCTAACAAAGACCATTTCTCTTGGAACACGTGCCTTTGTTAATGTATCAGAAACCTGCAGTGTTAATAAAAGGAGCCTAAATAGTCTTTTTGCTGTATTAATATGGTCCTTTTACTGTTTTCTCACAGCTTTTTTAAACACCATACACTTCCTTTACATGGAGGGGACATGTTTACACAAGATGAAAGTACTCACCTTTTGGATGCCTTAAAAAGCCTCTGACCTCATTAAGGTTGTCTCAGCTCATGTTGGATCAAAACTGAAAAAAAAAAAAAGAATAAAAATAAACACCCACAGAAGACAGTGGTATGAGAAAAGGCTTAACTATTAATCTCTGCACATGTAGGTTAACATAAAAGCACACTGACTGGTTAAGGGATTTCCTTACTATTCAAAGACTGCTAGAAGTTTAGAAGGCTAGCTGTACATTGTTATTACAGTAAGTTCACTGGATAAGAAGTATTCCTCACTGAAGTAAATGAGAGGTTGACTGTGGGAAAAACTGGGCTGTATGGAATGGAGCTGACAGTTAAGCTTTATTTCAGACAGACATTTTTGAGCCCACAGTTGGCAGTGATTCATAATGCAGAACAATGACCTTATTTGTAACATCAGTATTTTGGGAAGACTAGGCTGAGAGATAGTCAATTGTCTTCTTTTTCCATTACAAAAATAAAACTGTATGCCTTCCATCAGTTTAGCAGTTATAAATTGAACAATTAACAGTTAAGTACAACTTTTTAAACATGCACACAACTATTTCCTTCTGATATTGTTTATCCCAAAAAAGCAAGATGAAAAAGATACTGTCATTAACACCTTGCACTGGTCATACACTACTTGGATCTCAAACAAAGGAAGTTTTTTGCAGCTTTGTCAATCATTTGTTGCAAGTGTGCCAAAAAATCTGGTAAGAATCAAAAGCTTTGCACATGCTTTATGGCTTCTTACCACGTACTCTTTCATGTTATTGTACTCAGCTAGGTGGGCATCATCCGTGCTAGCACATTCTATCCAGCCTCTGAGCTTAGTGCACAGCAGATTTATTGAGTTTAGCAGAAGATGAGATCCAGCTATTTAAATAGATGAATGGTCTAAATGAAAGGAAGGGCAGGATTTTACTGAGTGACTTCCATCTCCTCCCAGTTTCCAGCCTCTCTCTCCTACCTCTTGCTCTGGTTCTACTCCTCTATCTTAATCTAAATCCACTCCAGGTGCTGCTAGTGGCTATTCAGCTTGATACCATAAAACTGTGGGCGTCATTTCTGGGTGCAAATATAAGTAACAAATTATAATCAGATATAATTGTCCCCACCCTCTACTTGGCACCTTCCTCAGAAGGTCATCTACTTTGGTACCTTTCTCATCCATCCCGATAAACAGCATTGGGTTCACTACCTTATAGCTCCCACTCTTGGTATCAATTACAGAAACCTGTAATTACTCACTAACAGTCAGAATCAATTACAGAAACCTGTAATTACTCACTAACAGTCAGAATTATTTTTTTTAAATTCACAAATCAAGGAGACTGTACTTTTCTCCAATTCTTTTAATCCTAAAGTCAGATTAGTAATAATTTGCAAAGTCTCCAAAGGAGTGGAAACATACTGAATTATATTAGGGAAAGGCTAAGGCCTTGAAATCCTATCATCTAGGAAATGTTTATGCATGAGAGAGAAACATTTATTATAGTAACAATTTGATTATTAATAGAGAACAAGAGTGTGCATTAGTAATGTGCAGTATAATAATAAAAATAAATAACCTTTTTTAATGGAATGATAAAATATTTGAATTAGAAAACCTCTCCATTTTCACCTTATTGACAGTGAAAGTTAGAAGTATCTCCACTGAAATTAACCTGTCTCTCCTTCTGAAAGCCTTCCAATTTTAGTATGCTGTGAAATGACATGGGTAATTTATGACTCAGAAGAGTAAAAGCATGGAAGTACAAGGATAAGCACAGAATCAAGAAGTTTAAACCAGTTTACAGGAGAGAATGGTCACTGCCAGTACATAGCTTGAATAACGGTCGTGGGGAATCTACAGAAACACTAGCCCAGTGATTTAATTTTTTAAAGAAATGCTCGCTTTCTCTTCATACTGACTTGTATGAAAGTCTCTTTAAATTCTCTTGTTTCCCTTCGGCTCTGAAAAACAGATCCTAGTTACCAGAGAAGACAGCTGTGTTGAGGATGTAAGTCCGAAGCAACCACTCAATTTAATTTCTCCTCAAATGTCAAGAGTTAGAGCCTGCATTAGAAACTGGACTCAGTACTAAGCAAAGATCTGAATTCCACTTTCATTTCTACAAGGAGTTCTGCTGTTTGCAGGGCAGATTGGTTTCCTGGGAGGCTCTCACCAGCATGCAGAACTGAACTCCACAAAGACTGGCAGTAATAAAAACATCATGCTTAAACAGCTGTGTTGTTCTCTCACATTCATTTTACTTTTTTTTTTTTAATCCAAACCAACATCCTGTATCCTTGTTTATTGGCTAACTGTGCTCTGTGTAGAAAGTTACAAAAGCACCAGTAGCTTGGACTGTTCTTAAAGAGACTGTTTTCTACTTTGTAAGAAATCATGTTTTAATCTCCCAATTCATGGGATGATGTCCAGAAACTTGAAATCAAATTCTACCACAGGCTATTTCCATACTAAAAAAGCATCACATCATTATGTTTGACATGAAATTTAACATAGTTTAGACAGAATGATATAAGAATAAAACTAGATGTGTAATCTGGCTTGGTTTATTGTTACACAGATTCCATTTTCTTCCACTTAAATCCAAAAAGAGACAAGCCAACGAAGGAAGTAAATGGAGCTGCTACGTTGATGACTTTATTTCATAAATCATAGTAGGTTTTTTCTAGTTCAGGTAAATCCTCCTTGTTACTACCTGTGCACTGATTTACTTACATGGGCAGCCTTAACTTATGAACCCTCTTGGCTGGTTATCTTAATACATAGTCTGTTTGAAAGCTAGGACTTAAGCCATGTGCCCAGAGCAGAAAGACCTACTTAATGGAAAGCCTTTCATGTTGATCAGGGCATATGGGTTTGCTTCTTGAGTCCATTGCAGATGTCCTGCAGGATCTGGGAATGGCTTTTTACCCTTTGCTTAGCTGCTTTACCTGTAAAACAGGATTCTTCCCTACCTTCTGAGTTGCTCCATAGAGAAAATAATTAAAAATGGTGAGATACCAGCATACCTTGGCAGGAAGGCCAGACTAACTACCAGCTGGAGCATAACAAAATACCTCTTCTCAGTCTTGCTTTCATGTGGTCTTGAGTAACAAACTTTAGTCTGGAAGGAACACAACCTTTGTATACTATTTTTTGAGCAGATGAAAATGAATCCAGTCAGATTCAGAGAGATACAAAATGCAGAAAGATCACTGTAGCCAAACTCTGGATCCGGTAAGGAGGCTATGTCAGAGTTAGCAGGAGGGATATTTTCTGCATACACAAGCAGATGAACTTTTAGAGAGAGCTGTTCCATGCTCTGGCTTATGACTGCAGAAGTGTAAACTCTTGTCTTTTTGGGAGATGAGTGTTCCAATTTGTAGAATCAATTTTGGATCAAATCAATTCCTCTTCATAAAAGCATCCAGGACTCATGCCACTTTTTATTTATTTATTTATTTTATTTCAGCTTCATGCTCAGCTATTTGTAATATGAATAAATTAGGAAAAAACAGGCTTAAATCTCTTATGTTATCCAAAGTTCAACCAAATTAATACTTGTAATGATCATTTATTATCTTCTATAGATATGGCTGGAAATAGAATCCAATGACAGACTCCTAAAAATTATCTAATTACTCTATTTTGAATGCTCTAGGTTGTTGGTGTGGCTCAAGCAATCAATAAGAAATCTGGAATTGGTGGCACTTTCACTGAACAAGATGAAAAGGTATAAAAGCTGGACATTTATGTCTCTCCTGTTTTCATAGGGGAATGAGGGATGGATGTTTTATTACTTTTCACGCTGATCAGAAAAATTAAACACCTCTGAAAAAGTAAAAATTCCTGGTAATACTGCAAATTCCTTCCTTTATGAAGCCACGAGAAATGGGGATGTGAAATAGTTTAATTTCTGGATCAGCATGGTATCTCTCATACATCTCTGAAACACAGGCTTATGCTACTGAAATGCATTGTAAAACACTTCCATAACTTTTAATAGACCTAATTTTTTATTAATTTGTTCCAACTCTCCTGGTTACAGGACAACAAACATATCTGGAATATTAAAATATGTGTAGTGATTCCTTTTTAAATACTGCATCACTTCTCAATATAGCAATTGCAGGATGAGAAAAAGCTTTGGAGAAATTCTGAACAATATATGAGATAATCAGTAGACCAGACAGCACCTTGACTCCTATTTCTCACACTGCAGTTGCTTTCCAACCATTTCCAGACTGCACATTCAGACTGGTACAGCAAAAAACAAGCTGCACTCAGCCTGAAGTTGTTGACTTAACCTTCAGCAATTAAAAAATCAGAATTTGCCCTTTCCCTTTGAAAACTTGCTCTTTAAAACAAAATACATACTGAGTATCTGCAGGATATCAGAATTAATCGCATTCTGAAAGGGAAAAAATTGTGCTTTTGCTATGTTAGTAGAATTTTATTTCCACTTTCCAAGAGATTGAATTCCTCAAAACAAGAGATTGTCTGCACTCAGTTTTTCTGGATAAATATGCATTGCTGCAAAATGAGTTGATTCCTCTGAGCTGCTGCTTCTATCAATCCTAGTTTTCCCAGGATAAACTGTGAAGATCATTAGGTTAAAAAAGGGAGAAGAGATTCTTTAGGAAATAACAAATTACATGTAACTGAAAAAACAAACACCTGAATGTGTGGTTGCCAAGAATAACTTAAAATATCAATTAATCCTTCCAAGTGAAAACAAAACATTGCAGTAGCTTGTCTTTGAACAGAGTTAAGATGCTATGAGACAGGATCTTCATGAGGTGTTCATTTGTCTTCAGGATTTTGCTGCATATTTGGCGTTCTGTGGAATTGTTCTTCACAACGCTCAGTTGTATGAGACATCTTTGCTCGAGAACAGGCGTAATCAGGTATGGTCAACAGGTTTGTCCCAAGAATACAGGAATTGCAATGGTTAGCTAGTAATCAGTGCCTGCTCCTGATATTTCTCATATGGTACTTATTCCTTGGCTATTTTTAATTACTCTAATGGAATGCTGTGTATCTCTGATAAAGCTCTAACTAACTGCACAGAGAAGGAGCTGGGCACATTCCAGCTTGGGCTGCAAGAAGTCAACCATCTAGGGGAAGAAGGTAAAGCTAGATGTCAGAAAATTCATTCCACCTCAATATACTCAATATTGCCTGAAGTTACTGTATGACTCACTGTATATATTATATATTATACAACCAGAGGTGTATCTTTTCCAGAAATTTCAGATAGAATTATCCCTGCAGAACGGTAGAGGTTATACAGATTGCTCTTGCAGTCTGCTACATCTATAAATAGCCACTAACCATATTTTCAGTAATGATCAGATAGAAAATTGAATTTCATGCTGATTGATGTAACTGTATTTTGCAGCCATCTTTACAGCTGATGGGTTATTAATGCCATGGCCTTTACAGGTGAATATGTCTGCCATATACGGTATGAAAAGGTTTTGGAGAAACAACTAGGCAGCAGTTGTTTGAAAAATTTTCTGGTAGGTCTGAGTTTCCAAGTGACTATCAGTGTTTTTAAATTGGTACAAATTTGGATAATTGTCTCAAATTGGCTCCATGCTTCTTGTGAGGAAAAAGGGAATATAATACAAGCATATCTGAGCAGCTAAGTCCTTCAGCAGCAGCTTTGAAATACAGCAGACTATATCTAAATGATGTTCTCACCAAATGAGTTCATTAGGATGTTAGAATTATAACAGAAAATAATTGTGTTCAAAAGTCTTAAGAAATGTAAATATCACTGTTCTTAGAATGCACACATGAGCCATAGGAAACTATTACATTTCCTAAGGACAAATAATTGTGTGTTGTCTGGATTCCTTAGGTTTCATCTGATAAACTGTTAATGCCTAAATCTATTCTGTCTCTCTGACTGAAAATAGCTAACTATGCTATTTATTTCTTCCATCTAAAGTGTCAAACTGGATATTATTTATTGTTACCTTGCGTCTGTGTGAGAGCCAAAACTTAATTTTGGGCACAGACATACATGTTGACTTCCCTGATTCAGGGAAGAAGAGAAGAATGAAAGACAGTAGTAATGATAACTATTACTTAAATCACACTTAATCAAAATTTCACACAAGACCTTTTCCCCAGGTGCTTCTTGATCTTGCCAGCCTGATTTTTGAAGAGCAGCAGTCTTTGGAAGTAATTCTGAAGAAGATAGCTGCCACTATAATATCCTTCATGCAAGTGCAGAGGTGTACCATCTTCATAGTGGATGAAGACTGCACTGTGAGTATGTTTTTTGTCTAAAGGTAGAGATGCTTAATCCCTGGGAGCAGTGTGGGTTTCCCTCCATTCTGACTCAATAGTATTTCAAACCTGTAGTATGTTCTGTCACCTTTCTGGCCTCTGCCTTTTCCTTTATGGCATCTACTCAGGTTAGGTATTAACTTGGGAGGCTCTAGTCTTTGTGTTGGCCAAATTGCCATTTTATGCAGCCATTTTGCATTGCCTGTTGATAAACAATGGCTCTAAGCTCTCTCCTATGGCATAGATCTTGAATGTTGAACTCTTTCCTAACTTATTTTCTTGGCTACTGATGTAGGATGGAAAAAAGGAAAAGGCTGGGAGAAAAACAATTTGGCCTTTGCTTCCTGTGCAGAATCAGTTATTTGATAGCACTTTTTATTTCTTGAATGTATTGAAGCAGAGAGTCTCTAAACAAGGTATCTAAACAGAATCATGGCCTGTCCCAAGATCCTGGCTCACTGAAGCAAAGCAGAACTCCTTTCCAAACTGCTCACTTGTATTTCCTTCCTATTGAAAATAGGCTGCAGAACAAGGAGCAGGATATTCTGTTGCATGCCTCAGTCTTGTACTGGCATTGCTAGTTTTACCTGTCCTACTCGTTGCAGATACAGGTGTACTAAGATCTGGAAGTAAGGAAGCACTTCCAGGTTCTGTAGCACAGAAATAACACACAGCACTTGTGATCATCTGCCACAATACCATCTCTCACTGTATTTAGAAGAGTCACTTCCACACACAAGAAGACAGAAGAAGAATTTATATAATTTTTCTATTCACATATTCACACTGTCCTTGCAAGTTAGATAAACTCCAGCACCTAGTTTGCAGTCTGTAGGTTGAATCTTTAGTACACAGAGAATCTAATTTCTCTCTACATTTAGGCTTCTCAACTGTTAAAAAAAAGCTGTGTGAAAAGCAACACAGAGATCAATCAATACTTTTAAAAGGTTTGGCTATCCTCACCTGCCCAAGCAAAGCAGGTCTAAAATTGGAGACATGTTAAAATAAAGAAGTTCTCTGCTGACAGATAAATTTGGCACAGTTTGTAAATACTGTCATTTCTTCTCAGAGTGATCAGTGGAGATTCAAGGCACTTTAATTATATTTCAAGTTGTATGAAAAGGTATTTCTGTGGTAGGATCCTGTACACTTGCTTCTAGATGTGAAATGAAATTAAATAATTTTACACTTGTCTTTATTACATAACAGGTTTTGATAATTGCAACAAGCTTTTAATGAATACTACTATTCTAGTTTATGGCAAACTTTTACACCTCAGTATTAAAATATCCTCTTGGTATTCCAGGATTCATTTTCTAGTGTGTTTCACATGGAATCTGAGGAATTAGAAGATTCAGCTGAAAATCTGAAGAGGTAAAACAATGAATTCAACCTTTTGTACGTGCCAGGAGAATGCTGAAAAAACTGTGCTTTTAATGCTTTTTTTTTTTTTCATAATAACAGACCTTATTTCCACTGGGTACCATGTATTACTGCTGTTTTTATAGACCAGGTCTTGCCCTAAAATGTACATAGACAAACTCTGTTGCCTTAAAAAGGTCACACTGAGCACAGCAGGAGAGTAGGGCTCGATCTCTTCACTTTGTCGGGTCTAAGTGCGTAGTTGTATCGCAAGGCTGAGCTATGGAAATGTACAAAACGTGAGAAATAAAAACCTAAGTTGGTGGGTTGCTCTAAAACTGATCTGTAAGAAATTTGCATAGATGACTATGTTGTAGAGCAGACACATTAGTAGATACTAATCCTATTTATGATTTTAATCAATTATTTTAATCATTAATTTTATTTCATAGATAGGGAAGGTGACTGACTAAATCAAGTCCTAAAGTTCTTTCAGTCATCTTTGAGAAACCATTAAGAAGTTCAACTCAGAGGAAGAAAAAGATGTAGAAATAGCTGAAGTAAAATACCCAGATTAAGTAGTTTCCAAATTTAGTCTGAACCTCTGTATTGAAGTTTGAAAATTACCGTCTCCATTATCTTTCTCTGTCATCAAAACCAGTTGTTTCAAATAATGTCCAAAGACTGAGACACAGTTGTATATAAAATGCACTACTACAGATACAGTGTATAGATAAAATGGAGATTTCTGTACCCCTTTGATCTTTTTTGCAGTGAACATTTATTATATTAAATTTAATTCCATATATTAGAAAGTTATGTCCAAAGTATGTGGCTTGAGCAACTAAAAATTGTCGAGCTGTATTATGATTTTAGACAATGTGCAACCAGGAAGTACACAGGCTAGTAAGATCACAGGATGAAAGAGAAAGTTCCTCTTCTACACTATGGGAATGGTAAAGAGAATTTACCCTTCCTATTTATTATCCCTTTCCTGGTTACTAGTTAATAGACTCAAAATGTAATTTACTGCTTGCATGGGCCATCAGTAAATTATTTCTGATAACTGATAAGGAAGGAATCTTGGAGGCTTAATTGCATACCTGAGTCTGGTTCATGAGACAGCACAATTATATGCCAAGGACTGTACTATGAGTCAACCCTTGGAGTTACAACCTCTGCTGTGCTTGAAGGGCACGATTCTGGGCAAGAGCAGAAATATAATGACATAGATTAGATGGGAAGTACTACTTCACATAATAAAATTTCAGGCTTATTATGTAATCAAGGACCAGGGTTTTCAGAATTGTGGGGCATTACATTGTATAACTGAATTTGTGAAATAATGAAAGAATAAGTCCTTTCCTCCAGCACTGTGAACATCGTTGCACCAGAAGGATAACTAAAGTCAAGTCAAGTGTCAGAGTGAAACTACAGGAGCTTGATGGGAATACATTTATTATTAGGACATACGACCTCCTCCAAAGCAGGCAAATGGTCCAAGAGAATTGAAATGCCTTAATTAAATACTTTATGGCTAAAAAAGTAGGAGATGATTGATTCTGTTAAGATATTTTATGTCCTGATTTGGAATAAACAGTTCTATTTCAGTAACAGATTTCCCATGCAACTGATTGTGCCTTTACTTTTAGAAAAAAAATGAAATGAACTCAGAAGCAGGAAATTCACAAATGTTACCTGCTGCACTCTGTTTAAAGAATATGTGAATTTCATCCAGCATTGATTTTTCAAGTGTGTCAGATTTGTGAATGGAGTTTGTTTTCAAAAAGTACTGTTTATTTCAATATAAACCCAGCTGTTCATTCTTTATCCTTTGTCTGCATAACCTGTACTGATCTGTTTATTTCTTAAGTCTGGTGTTTAGTGTAAACATGGTTAAATATTAAAGAAATGGCAGAATGTATAAATTAATCTTCTCTGCAGTTTTGTGATGACAGCTGGATTAAGATACAGGATTTGGACTCCACTTCATTATATATCTATTGGTTATATCTTTTCCCCTCATACAGGAAAGATATTACAATTAACTGCTTTGCATAATGAAATGACCCATTTTCATACTAAGCACATAATAATAATTTTGTATCCTTCAGGGACTATGATACAAACAAAATTAATTATATGTATGCTCAGTATGTCAAGAATACGATGGAGCCTCTCAACATCCCAGATGTTTGCAAAGACAGAAGATTTCCCTGGACAGTAAGTAAAATAATCTTTGATTTGAAAGTCAGAACTGGAAAATGTTTTCCCTGTTTACCTTTCAAACCTTTTTTGTTTTCCCCTTATGATTTCTATTAATTTAATGGCCACAGTCAGAATTGTTAACATGAAGGAAGGTACATTTGCTTGATAAAGTTCATGATGAGTGAAGAAATGGTACAATACTCACACAGTGAGTCAGGTGGCCAGGGGAAGGATTTATCCCTACCGACGTGATTAAAAAGCCTAACATTAATTTGTCAATAAATAGTGCCATGTGGAGAGCTTGCAATATGTTCTGTAGAAAACATTTAAGTGAAGAACAGTTGGAGGTTTCCACAGTAATTCTCGGTAGTTTACTGTGAGTTTTGGGACACTCTCAGAAGTTCTTTCCCTTTTATCCTTTCCTTTCCCTTCTTCTGGCCAAGATTAATGTTGTAGATGCAAGTTCTTTGCCGTTTTGGAGAAGGAACAACTTCACTTTTCTTTGGGAGCTTTTGCTTCACACTTCATCAAGTGTGAGCTTGTGGTATGGTGTATTACTGAACACACAGATAGCGGAGAGTTAGGAGGGAAGGCACTTGGCAACACTCAGATTACAGTCAGGTTGCCTTCAAAGTTGTCATCAACAAAAAGCAAACGTGTAATTCTGTAGTTAATTAGAAAGATGTCTGCTCTTCTTATTGTATTTAAGCCTGTTGGCTAGAGGGTCTCAGCAAAAGGGTAAAAAGATGGAGAGGAATTATTAGAATCAGCAGATAGCTTTTTACCAAACTCTTTATTCTGAGATGCACAACACAAAGGTCAGAAAATGCAGTGTTCAATGTGATAGTTCCAGTCAGTGGAAAGAAGGGGCAGGCTCAATGGTGGCGAGCTGTGTTGCTTCCCCTTTTCTCTGGGCACGGTTTCAGGGATGTTCTGAAGTGGGTTTCTATGAAGGATTGAGCAATACAGGAATTAAGTGCTCAGCCCTTTGCAGTACAGAGCCCAAAGCCATCCTAACTGCACGAGTGGAAGTAAAACCAGAATCGGATGGATATACTGTAGTGTATCAATAAAGAAAAAGGTTATTATTTTGAAGAAGTTTTGAAATAAGAAGAATGCCTTGAGAGTCATCCAAACAAGTGTTTGTCTGAAACAAGCCTTTCACTTTCAGTAGAGTTAGAGTAGTTTGTATTTTTCCCTGGAAACTAGATGACTTACACCTTATACGTGTAAAAAAACCCCCTCATAATAAAAAATAACCTCAAAAATAAATTAATAGTACTGCTAAGAGTAATTTTGGATGTTTTTCAACAGACAGTGGCTGTATCTCCATCACCACGTAGGAACAGTCTCAAGGCAAGGCTAAATGTTTTGAAATCTGATGAATCCCAGGTGTACCTAGTACCCTAGAAACCCTGTCTGGCCTCCTTCTTTGGAGGACATTCAACAGCATGCTTACTCACCTTATGAAAATAACTTTGTGCTTTCTAAATGCTTTGCCTGCCTCAACTACTTAGTGACACGAGGCAGAACAACAGCTTGGGTTTATTTGTGGAAGAGCTGTGATGTTGCCTGCCTCAGGTTCAGGCTACTTACAAGGTCGGTATGGAAGCCAAATGCTAAGCTTCAGCAGTCCTGTGTACGTGTTCTTCCCTGAACCAACAAAGTTTGTGCAGTGGAGACAAAGTTCAAATATCAACAAGACTCTTTAAAGGCATTTAAGCCTGTTTTTGCTTCATCTCCTTCCTGTTCATTAATACTGGGTCAGGCAGTTTTATTAAGCACTGTGTACTCTGGTGTTATCTCCAATCCAGTCCAGTTTGACTTTCCACACATCTGCACTATACTATGAAACAGCAGGTTCATCTCAGAGTAGCCATAAACCAATTTTCATGCAAGCTTGACTTGGTGTTTCTCAGCTGCCCCTGCTGGAGAGGTCTAAGGAGAGATGCTGATTTTTATATCCTATTTTACAGCTGATTTCACAGGTATGTCACAGTTCAGAAAACAGCAAATCCTTCTCTTGATTTATTCCATAAACCCTCTTGATAATGGGCTACTATTAACTGGTAGTACTCAACTTCCTGGAGTCATGTAAAGTATCTGGCATGATGTAATTCTTTAATGTTTCTGTAAAGAATCACATTTCCTATGGCCACTTGAAAGCGTTATAGTGTTTGTGCACTTGCCTGCAAAGAAGCTGTCTACAATCTTTGTGCAGCACCAGAGAGCAGAGCAACAAAAAACTCCCAAATTAACCTTTTTATCTGAAATATTAGCATCCACCCAGTTGTTTCTATCACACACAGTTAGAGATTGGACCAAATTTACTTCTTAGCAAGTGCCCCGTTATTCCATCCAGGAGCAGTCAGAGCAGGACGACATCCTTTTCTCACAAGGTATTTGAAAAAAGATGCATTGTCCTTTTGTTCCACCCCCTAAAATAAATTCAGTTTCTTTCTCTTGGAGCATGAGACTTGATAAAAGGTCCTTGGAAGACTGCAGCATGTTGACCTAGTTGGTGGTAGTTTCCCTACCTGTTGCTCTTTGGATCATAATTTGATCTGCACTAAATTCCCTTTCATTGTTTTGGTGGATTAATCAAGGCACCTCATACAAACCAAAAGAGTTTACAAAAATTTTAGTGCCACAAGATACACAGTTTGCTTAATGTCAGGTACTTACTGTTGTTTTATGACATCTTTTTGTTACATTGCCATATTGCAAGTGAGGGGATGTGCTGGAAAGGGAAGAGGTCAGTTCCTTTTACAGCTCATCACCTGATGAGAGTAAAAAGGTGTCCTAAACCCCATCTGGTCTCTTTTCAGCTGCACTGAGTGGAACAAGACAAAGTGTCTTGGAGCAAAATTGTCATTTTCATGGAAGTGGTACCTTCTAATGAAAGAATCTATTAAAAAATTAGCACAATTACATAAGTAACTGTGAACTCCTACTGAACGAAAATTATCATCATTATCTGTATTATTTTTCATTAATGCTTGTATCAGATACAGTGTTTATTATACTGTCCAGCCAAAGAGTGCAAACTCTTTGAAGACATGCTTGCTTTTTGAGGGAGCATACAAGCCAAGAACAGTTGTAGACCCGAGCTCTACAGCTTTTTCACTTTAGCCACGTGAACGTTAGTCTTTAAAATTGTAACTCTATTTTTTTCTTTGTTTAACAGAATGACAGTGCAGAAAATGTAAGTCAGCACATAAAGAGTTTGCTGTGCACACCAATAAAAAATGGGAAAAAGAATAAAGTGATAGGTAAGTATCTTTAAAAAAAATATTTTTATACATTTCATAGAAATATTTCTGTGCTCCACAGTAAAATCTCAGCAACACAGAATCTCAACCCAGGAGAAAAGATCCTTAATTATAATGTTTTCAACTGTTACATCCACTGCACCCTTGCCTGTAAATTGCTTTACCTAGTAAGTTACCAAGTATCTACCACAATCGTGTGATAATTCACCATTTTTATAGCTTCTTTGCATTCAAAAGTTTTCTGGAAGTGAAATTCTTTTCATTGCTCCCTGTTCAGACAGTCAGTTACCACTCCTGCCTGTGTAGATCTTTTTTACAAGGCAGTGAAAGGAAGAGAAGATGTAAATCAGTCAATAAGCTCTTCAGGCCTGAGCTGTGGCTTTTAGGGAACATGTGGAAAGGCGAGCTGAACTGCACAGACAGGGACACTTCCCTCAAGTGAGACACAGCTATGGAAGGATTCATACATTAGCAGGCTAGCTGCTAGGAAGCCTTGATGCTTATGGAAACTTAGAAGCCTAGTTATCTCTAGTTCCCTAAAAATATTTAGGTGGCCATGGTCTAGGTCCTCAAAGATGAGTATACACCTAAATAGCTTTGAGGATCTGGTCAGGGAACGAGCTTAATGAGCTTTAAGTCTTTCAGTGAGTTTCAGATTCACCTTAAACAAAGGGATGATGATGCTTTTGGAACTTACTAGGACTTCTCTGTCCCAGGAAGAGCAGGATGAGTGTCAGCCTGCTTTCCTGGCATCAGGAAGTTCCACAAGCAAACAGAACATGAAATATTCTGATTCCTAGACAGCAGCATGAATCCAGCTTCCTCAGCTTTACAAAATTTGGCAAGTAAATGTTAAAAGAGTTCCAGAAATGCTTTTTTTTTAATGGTCTTCAAATAATTTTCCTTGAGAATTATGGCATAACTGCATAACCCAATCTATATAGTACATGAGGTCCCTTTTCCATGAAGATAGATTTTTTTTTTAAGTCCTGAAGCAGAAAGAGAAGCATCATCTTTACCTAATGGAGTTCTCTGTTATTTCTTTTGATATCAGGTTCTTTAATGAATCCTCCTTATTACTTTGTTTTTTACTTTGTTTCTACTAAATATTCTACCAGACCCTAGAAGACAAAGGTGAAGACTGAAGTGTTGAGCTTTAATTAGAGATATTTCATTATGCTGTTAGCTACTGATAAAACAATTGCATCTTATCTCATGTAGTTTTTTTCTATTGTTGTTTCTGTGTAAGTTCAAACTGGAAGTTTCAGGCTACCCATTTAGGTGGGTTTTTCAAATCTGAGTAAATCTCACTGATAAATGTTCTTTGAAGTCTTTTAAAGCTTCACAGCCTACCTAATATCCAGATCTTAAATAGGGCAAGGTCAAGGAGTTGTCTTTGGGACAATACCCAGCAGTTCCTTTAGCCCACTATATATTATGCTAGACTATTATTGTAAGTCTACTTTTTTATTTTTAAGATTAGTATATACTCCCCAAACCAGACTTTGGGGAGTGAGGTGTGAGGATGGGTGTGGGGTGGGAAAAACCAAGCAAATCTTACTGCCAAGAAAGACTAAAATAAATGTTTTATTCTTCTAACTTGTGCATTTTTTAGGTATGTGGTGAAAACTTTACAGTATCTTTCTGTGATTTTCTAACTATGTCCAAATAAAAGACTTTTGAGTTCCTTTAATTGTAATGTCTGGACATCTCAATGCTCTGGAGAAGTTTTTAAAAAGGTTACAGAGTCTTAAGTACTACATAGGGTATTTACTGCAGTTCTCTCATTTTTTATGTGCATTCAAATGCTGTCTCTTTTAAGAATTTATTTGCTTTTGTGGCTTATTCACTGTTGAGTCTTAATCTTGTGTTCATTACATCACAGTTGCTATGGAAATAATTATAATGTCATGAACAGTACTAAACAGGGTTCTGAAAGTGAGTTTCATGGGATTTTCTTACAGTGTTTTGTAAGTCACCTTCTTTTTCCCAGGAAAAGCTAATCATATTCTCAGTGAATCCTTATTGGCTAGGATTAGGTATTTTTACTATCATTCAAGCATTTAGTCATCTCATTTCGTTCAGGTTCAGAATCCTGCTTGCAATATCCAGACACCACAACCTCTGCACAACAATTTACAGCTACACTTACAATATTCTCATGGATCTCTGTTAGAGGAGACTGATACTAAAATAAGTTCCCCAAACAGACTGTAATTTGGAAACAGGACAGTGTTACATTGTCACCAGACATTAAAACTTCTAGGTGCAAGGCCAGTGTTCTTCTAAAAATACAGTTTGCATGTGTGTGCTACATTCTTTTCCTCAGTTTTTCTTCTTACTGTAACAGGGAAGATGCACACTTGCTCCCTCAAAGACTTTTTTCCTTTTAATTAAACATGTCAATGAGCTTTTTTAGTCTGTAAATATGGAGCACTAAAATGTTGGAAATACTTTCATGTAAAAAATAATTAGCACTGACAAGACCTTACAGTAGCTGCTGATAATGTTCACTGTTGGTACTGCTGTAAAATAGTATTCTTTATAATTTCTTCCCTATGCAGCAGCAGAGAGCAAATCTGGCCTCCCTGACCCTATGGTGGCAAAGTGTAAGGCATTCAGATTCTGTTCATATATCCAGTGTAAATCAGGAGTAGATCTACTGATGACCTAAAAATTGTTAGAGTGCCTTGGAAACTCCATGCTAGCTATCTTCTCTTTTGCTGGTTAACTACAGATTTAATATTTTACTCTTTCTGCTGCAAGATGTTCTTCATAAAATACATAAAGTATACAAACTGGTAAGCAAGAGCAATTTATAGAAAATTAATACTTTTTCATTTAGTAATTTTTTTTCAGAATTTTTAATTGGCAACTGTTATTTTCACTGAGATAATTATTTGCAGTTGGCTAGGAAGATGCTAGCTTTTATTCTCAAAACTCTCTCATGAGAGTGAGAATACATTTGGACTCACTTAAGACAATAATCACCCCCAAAGCAGTTTCAGCCAAAGACAACATATACTTACAATGCAGCTGCTTTAATTAATATTCTGATTTCTTAGCAGAAACTGCCATCTGGTAGTTAAAACTGAAGTTAAAACCTGTGTGAATTTCCCCCTGCTTAAAACAGTGTCCAGGATTTAAGCTGCAGCAAGGTTTGTTAAAAGTTACCTGTCAGACCTTTCAATGGCACGTGCACAGAAAAGTCCAGAAACCCTTAAAAGAAAATAAACAGATGCAACTATCAACTAGTTTGAACCTAACAAGCTGGATTTGGTAAGATGGTTTTCAGTGAGTTCAGTAGTCCTTGGAGCAGGCAGGAATTCAATCACATCCTCACAGAATCAGCGAGTATACATAAGCTTTGAGCCTCAACTTGGGTATTCTGTTTAGTTCATTTATTTTAAAAAATTTCCAGTCCTGACTCAAATAAGTAAGTGAAGACTCTGTGTACTGCTGTTCTGACTTTCATAAATGTTCTTTTGGCATGGTTACAAAAATTTAATTAGCCTCCAAAGGACAAATTGTCTTTAGGGATTAAATCAATCTAGAATACTATTAATAATAAAAGTCAGGATGAAAACGACCCTAGATTTTCACAAAGATAATCAAGTCTGTAAAGCCCCACATTTTTGTTTTACAAATCCTCATAAATTATTTTTGAGTTTACATAAAGTAATATGTAATGGTTTAGCATTTAGCATTTATTCTATAATACAATTAAATTACTCTAAAAAACTTCAGGGAAAATCTTACAGCACTCCTATGTGTTACTTCTATGTATATTGGTGGTTTATACTGTAGGCTAGGCTATCCTCAACTTATTTTTTCTCTTGATGTTCCATACAAGAGGTGATATGTTGGCAGGTCTCTGTATTACTTCCTTTATTTTCTGTATCCTGGCACAGGCGTTTGCCAGCTTGTGAATAAGATGGAAGAAAATTCAGGCAAAATCAAGGCTTTCAACAGAAATGATGAACAGTTCCTGGAAGCATTCGTCATCTTTTGTGGCTTGGGGATCCAGAATACACAGATGTACGAAGCTGTAGAAAGAGCTATGGCCAAACAGATGGTGACATTAGAGGTGAGCTCAAAATCTAGGAGGCCCTTAATTAGCCCAAAACAGATCCTGATTTTCTGCAGACCCTCTCCGTTCTACACGAGTGCAGCTACTCACACAGATACTGAACAGAAATTGTCCTCCCCCAGGAGAACAGCATTTGGTCTGTTGAGTTGGGCAGGATTTTTTCTGCTTGTTTCCATATCTGCCAGTAGACTGTTTTATCTGGTATTGAATTTTAACTTTACTCATGAGATTTAGTGTTGAGCTGAACGCATCTCTCCCTCTACTTGAGGCTACACACTGGCAACATAGTGGGTTTGTTCTGTTGCGTAGGAAGAGGAAATGGTTTGGGGGATTAGGGGCTTCCTTTTCTTGTCTGAGGTTTTCTGTGATGATTTTGGCTCAGTCCTTCAGACAAACTGGTTTATGGAGTAACAGCAGCATTATTGTAGGCTTTCAGCAATTTCCTCCGACTCCATCAAACCATATCAAGATCAGCGTCACCTGGTCTCAGCCTTTGAATTGGTTACTGTTAACTTTAATAGCTAAAGCAGGCTTTAGTCTGAGAAGATGAATTACTCAGAGGTGATAACTTGAAGCTGAAAGTGAAAAATGTGTAGACTTTGGATCTCCTAACATTCATTATGTAAACAGAATGTTTGCAGAATTCCTAAAATGGGGATTATGTACCCTGTAGCCTCTAAAAGAAACGTTATAACTCTCAAATAAACCTGTGTTGAGTTATGTTAAATAAAAAGGTGGTAAAATTATTGTCAAAATTATTTCAGTGCTTTTTTTTTAAAAAAAGCTGTTTGTGTATAGGGCAAATTAGCAATTCTCTCTCCTACTATGACACTTAACAGTTAATATAGAAGTCCAGACAGATCATAGGTTACTATGTAATATAGCTTCTTTACAGAAAAATTTAGTCTCTAGTTGCTAATAAAACTCCATAACATTTTCACATCCTGTGTTCTCCACAGCTAAAAAATATGAGCTTATTTTGTTAATTTAAAACAAACATAATGTCTTTCAGACTTTCCTGCCAAGTTTCAGTTACAGTAAAACTTTATTTTATATCTGAATAAACTCCTGAAAGTTTTATTATGGCAACAATGTCAGGCTTGTAATTATAGCTTTTTCATGTATTATTTGTCTTTGAAAGTGGGGCATGAAAACTTTCCAAAGAAAAAAAAATCAGAGTTCTTTGCTCTTTTATAGAAACTATTTACATTTTCTTGACCTAATTATCCCAAGAAGCCTCTGTGCTGTGAGAGATCTGTGAAAGCTGCAGGTACCTTCCCCATATGCTTTCAGAGATCTCCTTTAAAACCATGGACACTAGATTTCATCAGCAAATGCAATGCAGTGCAGCTGCAAGCTGAAAATTCTGCTTTAGGAAAAATATCTTTTTATCACATTGCTCTTTTGTTTGTACTAAGGGCTGCTCTTCTCTTTCTGTAGGTTCTCTCATACCATGCTTCTGCTGCTGAGGAGGAAACGAGGGAGCTGCAGGTAACAGCGGTAATTGAATTTTTTACTATTACTTTAGAAATATCCCATAAATAGAATAACAAAGGGCAGTCCTTTGCACAGATGTGATCCCTAAACATGCAGAAGCACCTCTCCCAGAAAGACAAATTATAGTGAAGCTTAAACTCCTGAGTTAAATCAATATATCACCTAAAAGGGAAACATTCCAATGCCTACAATGAAAGATACAGATTGTCCAGAGAGCTGCAATCACAGGAGAACCGACTGTCTCATGAGTTTAAGTGACAGTAACAGCTGATGCAATGTTAGTATCAACTCCTAATGATTCAGTATTTCAGAAGTAAAATGTTGAGAACTCTTCTTTCTGCAGCTAGCTCTTGGATGTTGTATGGTTTATATCTTTGGTACCTTTCAAGCATCCCAAATATGGGTGCAGCTTTATGGCCTTAACACAGAAATTCTGTATTTAATTGTTAATGCAACTTTTTAATTTTTATGGTTACTTTTTTTGTGCAGTGGCCTGTTCTATTCATGTTTAATTCAGTGTTTAGAAATCACTGCCTAAGGAACAACTACAGCTATGATTTCAAGTGTAGTTCAAAGCACAACCTGTGCTCAAGTCTCTCCAGTTCTCTCAGTTGGAGCAAACATTCAGGGGAAATAGCATCACCCCTGCAGTACAAAAAAAAATGGGAGGGATGGAAAGATGGAGAGGAAGGCAGATATAGGGGAGCATGAGCTGGGTACTATGGGACTAGAGTAGGTGCCACAGGACAAGGCACAAGACTAAGGGTAGTTCTGGAATGGCTAGTGTCACACAGATTTTGAGCCTCAGTCCTACCACACTGTTGCTCATCAGTAAGGAGGTACTGACAAGACCAGCGGGCAACACATCTCCTACGGCTTCTCTTCAGGGCTTGCGTTGTCATCTCTGTGGTTACATCATTACTGCTCAATAAAACAGAGCTGCAATAAACCTAGCAATGAACCAGTGTCCACCTCTACTGCTTAGCTGTCCCCGTGCTTCCTAGCACAACCTTGGCCCACGTCAGCCACCACTTTCTAAGGTGATACCAGAGTACATGGTACCAGAGCACATAGCACAGGCCACCTCCAAGAGGCATTGAGGAGGAGTGCCCCAGATTTGGCTTCCTCTAGCCTGCAGTGCTATTCAAGCAGGTGTTACACCTCCAGATATACCACACTGTGATAGTTTAACTGAGCTGGCAGCCAAACCAGACACAGCCACTTGCAGCCCCCACCACCCAGGGAATGGGGGAGAGAATTGGAGGGGTAAAAGTGAGGAGACTTGTAGGTTGAGATAAGAACAATTTAATAATTAGAGTAAAAATAAAATTAAAATAATAAGAGTAATATTGATGACAACTATATATATATATGAGTGGTGCTGAGTACAATTACTCACCACCCACTGATAACGATCCCAGAGGAGTGAAAGGGAACCCCGAAACTGAAACTGCAATCCCAGAAAATCGAGCCCAAGCAATTCCTGAGAGAATCCCTCCCCTTTCTGGTCAGCCCAGGTTAATACACTGAACATGACATGATATGATATGGAATATCTGATTGGCACATCCAACTGTCAATTCTGGGTTTTACTGACTACATACTTCTCCAATCCCCCCTTCCAGTCCTCTCTTCTTGGAAACCATGGTGTCCTTGTAGTTATCAACATTGTTCTCATAACAATCCTCACTGAAACCAAAACACAGCGCTTTCTGGCTACTAAGAAGGAAATTAACCCTATCCTAGCAAAAACCAGGACACACATATCCTCACGTCACATCCCAGGGCATGAAGCAAATACCCTCATTTTCACACTATGAAACTGTCACTCTGAATTTTAACAGAACCATCAGATTAGTTCAGATAAATTGAGCTGAAAAAAGAAAACAGGGACTACAAATAAGGGTAACTTAGAACATCAGGGCACTACATAGAGCCCAAAGCAAACCAGGGATCAAGTGCTATGTAGCATGGACAAATGAGCTTGTGGCATTTCACCTCACTGCTAGACAATGAGCCCTGTCCTGTTTTATATAGCTGTATAGATCTAACCACCTCATTGATAACTGAGTTTCTTCTTTGTGCTTTTGTGTACAAAATACCTAATTCAGTGACCATTCCTAAAATTGCTCCTTTAGGCATTATTCTTTTCTTTAGAAAGCTTAATTTATTTTTTTGGTGCCACATTCCACCACTTTTTTTATTCAAAGCTTCCCTTATGACATATAGACTTTCTAAATGTGTTGCCTTTTATGAAAGTAGTTCTCTTCTGCTTTTTTCCAGTTTGTTTTTCTTTGTAAATTGCAGTGATTTAATTTCTTCACAGTTGTCACTCCTCTTTCTTCCCAAGAACGGAGAGCAGCTTAGATTTGAACGTGAAATTTGTGGTGTGTCACACAAAAGAAAACATTGATCCTTGATTTTTTTCCTCAATTACTGACTGTGAAGGAATTTGAGATCTTCACATGCCAACCATTCTGGAAGTGCCATTACTATTATGGTAAAAGTTGCTCAAAATACTCCTTGCTTTGTGGAGTCTCTTCATGTTAAAAGATTTTATTACCTACCACCATGTATATGGTCTCCAGTTTACTATTCACCTCATTTACTATATGATCTAGATTTTTTGCATCTGGTTCTGCAAGTGCCTTAGTTATGTCTGAGCCTACCACTCAGTCCCTGCCTTCCACAGAACCCAAGCTTCTCTGTGTCTTTCCTTCATTGGTATGACACCTCACAGATGTCCAGGATAGCCAAACAGATGGTCAAAATTGAGTCCAAAAGTTACAAATCTAAAGGAAAGTTTATTAAACTGAGGAATTATTTGGTTTATAATGTGTTTAAGAATAAAACTACAGCCAGTATTTGGTCTTAAGTCTTGCACACAGTTCTTACTGACTTCAGGAGAGGTTTATTCTGTTCATAAGTCAAGCCTGGCATTCAGTCATATGCATGTGCTTATAGAGAATGTAAAACAGCAACATACAATAGAATCATAAAATCATAGAATTGTTTGGTTGGAAAAGACCTTTGAGATCATGGAGACCAACTGTACCTGTCCACCACTAAACCAGATCTCTGAGCACCCCATCTACCCGTCTGTTAAACACCTCCAGGGATGGGGACTCAACCGCCTTCCTGGGCAGCCCATTCCAGTGCCTGGTGACCCTTGCAGTGAAGAAATTTTTCCTGACACCCAACCTGAACCTCCCTTGGAGCAACTTGAGGCCATTTCCTCTTGTTCTGTCACCAGTTACCTGGGAGAAAAGACACACACCCACCTTGCTACACCCTTCTTTCAGGCAGTTGTAGACAGTGAGAAGGTCTCCCTTCAGCCCCCTAAAAGCTGACATATTCTTTGCTCTGGAAAAAATATGTTCCGTAACCTTTCTCAACTTGAATAACAATCAAGAGAAAGACTTTTAAAAATTGTCTTCAACATTTTGAAGGCTGTCTACTTCCTCTAATAATTGCTGGGATTCTTCCTGCTTAGCAACAAAGTCGAGAAACCCTCTTCTGATTATAGTTCTAGATAGGATAAGCTCTCCTGAGCATGCTAGTGCATGATGGTATACATACACCTTTGCAGAAGATCAAAGTGATTCAAATAAAAATTAATCTTGAGATCTTCCCCAAATCCACAAATGAGGACTATCAGTGACAGACCCCATTCCATTCACCTTCTCAGGAACCAGGAAGAGGGATGGGATCGGCCAGTTTATGCTATCTGAACAGGAATAGGAATTTACTTTAGAGTACAAGCACCCTGATAGAAAAGACTTTGCCAAAAGCTAGGTATGAAGAACAGGATGTTAAGTTTGAATTTGTTCTGCAGTTAAACAGAAGAAGGGTAGCCTCATATGGGAAGGCACTTTTAGGTCTCTCGATTCAGGCAAATATGTAAGTGGGACAGTTCCTTTCTTATGCAAATGATTCTTTCCTTGCCATCTACCTTAAACTGTCAGCAAGGTGTAGAGAACTTTAATTTTTGATGTGCTGACAAAGACTTGCCAAAAACTTCTGTGAAGTACTTGTGCTAGTATTTTCCCCTCATTAAGAATAACCTCTACCACATTACTGGGATACCTTTGTGTTGACTACCTTGCTATTAACACATCAAAGAAAGACTTCAGTGTTGAAATCAGCGTGTGGAACCACTAACTAATACAACCACCTTGCCTGAAGTGATAGACAGAAGTTACTCATAGTTTATTCCAGGTTTCAGATTGTACAACTTCGATGTGGAGATGCAATCCAGGTACCTAAATTACAATGATGTAGCAAGTCACTGTCTATAAGCTGGACTAGTGGACTAACATTAGCCTGGTGGCTAAAGCTAACACATTGCATATTACAGCTTTTGTTCCACTACTGATGGTCAGCTGGTGAATAGCTTCAGAATGTTATTAATTTTTATGCTGCACTCATACCATTATATCCATCCAGTCAAAATTGATTAAAATTATGTTTCTGGATGTGCCTTTTGGTGATTTGCTTTGTTTTGCTTCTAAATAATCTGATAGCACAGAAAATAAGGTTTCATCAGGCAGTTGGACTAAATGATCACTGTAGGTCCCTTCCAACTGGAACTATCCTATCCTATCCTATCCTATCCTATCCTATCCTATCCTATCCTATCCTATCCTATCCTATCCTATCCTATCCTATCCTGTATCTGCCTTGTGTAATATGCTGCAGTCAGATTTTTCACTTTCATCATCATTTCCACATTCTACAGAATGCCATATTGCATCAGTCACCTCCTTTGAGTCTGGATCCTGTCTGCAACCTGTGTTTTATCATACAAAGCAAACTAACCAAAGCAAAACTGTTTATACTTGCCACTCAGTTACCACACAGGTCTCACATTTTCCTTAGCCTTCCTTTTGCTGACAGTGTATTTCTAGAAACCAGTTTTGTTGGCCCTTCCCATTCCTCACTAGTTCCAACTCAAGCTCAGTTTTGGTTTTCCCATCTTCATCCCTGCACACTTGGGTAATGTCTATACTCTTTCCAGGTAGCCCTTCCCTACTTCCCCTTTCTGTGCACTTCATTTTTTCATTTGAGCTCACTCAGGAATTCCCTTTTTATCTGCACTGGTCTTTTACCAGTCACTAATTATTCACTACTAATTACTATTAATACAATGCCTATAGTAAGCAATAGTAATTAAAAAGTCACAGTTATGCAAAAAGGGGAATTAATTGGCACATTTTCTTATTTTCTTGACTATTTCATGCTCTTTATAATATTCTTGAGGTGGAGAGATTGAGCAAGGGACGGTTTTAGTTTGTCAGTGCTTACACAAGATGACCATAGCTCAATAATTTGAGATTAAAATAGCTGATGAACTTTCATGCTGTGAAATGAGGGGCAGAGAGCTCTACTGGCTTCAGTAAGTGAAAAAGGAAATATCTAATCCAGTTAAATAACACCTGAATAGCTACAGAGTGCAGTTTTTAATGTCCCAGCTGAAATGAAACTTAATGTTGTGGCTGTCAAAGGCAGGAGAGATCAAGGAAGGGAAAGATAAATTATGAATGAAGTCAGAAAACAGGCATGAAGTGTTCTGTTGAGCTCCTACTGTGTCCTTCCAGCCCCTTTCCTCATGAAATATCATCCTGCAGTTGCAGTTTTTCTGAATTATGTCATTAGGTTTCCTGAATGGTTGCATTATTTTCCACTGAACATACAGGCCTCGTGGTTCTTTCACATGCTCATGGGTGAAATACCACATGAAACCAAACTGAGGGACACAAAATGACTCGTACAAGAAATATGTAAGAATGTTGGCATTTTTTTCCTGTGTAAATACTATTTTTTCATAGTCTTTCATGACTTTCTGATTCTGACTCACAGGAAAGATGGAACAGAGATTGGTAGACGTAGTTAGGAGGAGAGCTGATGTGCATGCTACATGTAATTATACTGTAGATCATGACACATCCTTCCTTTTCAGTGTCTCAGCCTTCTAGGACACAGCTCCCCATGCTGGAGAATGTTTTCCCCTAGAATTACAAAGGAGAAGATAAACACCATTTCAGTTTTACCTGATTTTCTTTTAAACCACATTTATATTGAGGTGAAACAACTGTAAAGAAGTAGCACCTTTTATTTTACTGAAAAAACTGATACCAATTTTTGTTCTCTAGTGTAGGGGAAGTATTTTCTTAGCATTTATTTTGAAGAGCGACACCAATACCTATACTCTGGATTTTATAACTAGAAAAAGTAGAGTTGTAATACATGTAATACCTGAAGATGTTAGTGAGAATAAAAGTTACAAATTTTAAAAAGTTTAGAGTTGAGGTTTTTTATCTACTTTATAATTTCAGATTTCACATTGAGGGTTTATGATTGTACTCAAATTACATCCAGAACATTGTCCAAAGTTTTTTTAAAGATTATTGATCATAGGTGAACCCTAATTTTTCATATTTCTAGACCTGAGAAAGGTCTGCCTGTGGACTTGTTCTGACTACCATAGCACTGAATGTGGATTCTCCAAGGAATTCTCTTCTACTAACATCTCTTCCCTCACCATTTTTAGAAAAATGTCAGGAGTTACAGATTTTCATGTCTGCATGTCTATAAAAACAAACATGTAACTCCACTGCCTCATTTTTTCAGTCTCCCAAATTCATACATATTTGGTTACAATTTGCCTTAGGTGATTTAGATAACAGACTGACCAGGTAATCCTTTCCTTTCTGTCTTTATCTATGGAAAAATGTGTGATCAATCTAAGCAAATAAGGTAATATGAAACCAGAAAGGCTAAGGAAAGATAAATGAGAAGCAATCACCTGGTTTCAGTATAATGTGAAGGTAAAATTTAGTATCCCACTGCTTCTCTGTTGAAAAGGCAGATATTTATGTTATGCTTTCTCCTTCCTAGCACTAAGTTGTGTTCTCTTCTGTTTCTCTAGGCTGCTGTAGTACCATCTGCACAATCTCTCAACCTAACTGACTTCAACTTCAGTGATTTTGAGCTATCAGATTTTGAAACAACCCTGTGTACAATTCGAATGTTCACAGACCTCAACCTGGTGCAGAATTTCCAAATGAAACATGAGGTATGGATGTGTCAAATGCAGCTTTGCATAAAGAGACAACTTCATTATTAGAAAATGGGGAGAACAGTGAAACAAGCCTAAGGGAATATAATTGCAAATCTGTATTAAAGAGTAGTTAGCAAGCTAGGAAGGTATATAAAGTGGGCAGTACTAGGGTCTGTCCTCAGTTTGGTTCTACTGAATGATTAATGATTTGGTTAATGGATTGTAAAATGCTTTTACTAAACTAGGGAGGTAGAGGACTTGGTTAAAATTCAAACAAGTTTGAAAATGTATAGCAGTATTTCAAAACCAGCAAGAATAAATCTATAAAGACTAACAAAAACAGTCAGCTGGTGGTAACAGAGAAAAGTGTTTCACAGGTACTAGTATCAGAAACCATGTAAAAGTCAATAATGTGCATAGTAGCAAAAAGGGTCAGTTTAATTCTTTACTGAGTGGTATTTAAGGCCTGTGGAGTGATCACACTGTACTTATATTTGGAGAGACACACAAAGATACAAACTGATTTTTAAAAACAAGGATTTAAGAGACTGAGCAAAGTTTGAATTAATTGAGCTCATTTTCTCCAGAAAACAAAATATTGAGAGGGAGATGATAGCAACTTTTCAGCAAGTGAAAGACTGTTATAAAGAGGACAGTAATATTTTTATTTTTGTCCATATAAGGTAATAAAAGTAATTATCTTAGTCTTTCCCCCACAGAAGGTTAGATTAGAGATTAGGGGGAACTTCATAGTTATGGAGATAGTAAAGACTGAAACAGATTACTTAAGTGGGCTGTGTAAAATTCCCTGAAGGTTTTTACCAAAAGATCTATTGTAGATATGCATTTGTCAGAGGCGATCTGGACAGGTATTCTTATTTTGCTTTTGGCCCTGGAGGTAGAGTAGATAATCTCTTAGGCCTCTTCCAGTCAATACACACAATTTCTGTTTGTAAAAAACTTAAATTTTTAAATATGTTATTTTTGCTTTATATATTTTTCAACAGAATGTCCAAAGTTCAGTATGAAAATGCAATATTAATGCAGAGGAATTCATAGGCAAACAAATGAGTAAAAGAAAGCAGGTATTGATTTTCTAGATCACCACTTTATAGACCAATTTAGATTAGTAGTGTTTAAGGGCCAAAAGGAGTACTCTAGTACCTAGTTTGACCTCTTGAATATCCCAGTACTTAGTTTCACCTTTGTAGTAAGGCCAAGAATTTGTCCTTGCTAAAGGGATATGTCCCAACAGAAGAGAGGGAGTCAGGCAGCCCAATAATGAGTGAGCTTCTAGTTCCTAGTAGAGCAACTGTAATGGATTTGTAAAACCAAAATAGCACCATGACAATAGATAAGTAATTACATATCTCAATAGAAGCAACAGAACATTGACAGCTTTGAAGCTACACTTTCCATGCTAGAGCTACAGAAAACAGCCAAGCACTCTTTTTTCTAAGAGTGGAAAAGGCAGAGAACGCTGCTGCTTTTGTCTGTGTGGAATTGTTTATGTGGGTGAATGATATTGGATTTTCATTTCTGTCAGTACAACGTCTTTCACTAGGAACACTGAAAATTTTCTTGAACAAACCAAGGCCTAAATTCTCAGCCAGTGTCTCACATAGAGCAGTATGCTGTATCCATTCAAACCAAGGGACTTGTCCTAGTAGACATCAAATTACTATCTGACCTCCGTACCTTTCACCTTCTTAGAAGTAAAGTATAACTCACAGCTTGTAATCCTGTTGTGTAAAACATCCAGGACATACTTTCTTCCTGCATAAAAAAATACTCCCCAGCAATATAGAGTAATTGCTGTCTTTCTGCCACACTTATTTGCTTTCCAAAGTCCAATTCTGCTTGTCTTTTGATGAGCTGATATGAGGGAAAAGCCACATGTTCATTATCAAAACAGTTCTTAAGAGAACTCTGTAATTAAAAAAAACAAATTATCAAATATGTTGTTACAAACAAGGATTTTTGCAGTTCCTTACACTCAGTTTCTGAATTAACAGCAGTGCATTTGACACTAACATTTAGCCATTAGTAATGAAAACCCAAACTCACAAGTATTACCTAGTCAATGAGCGGCTGACCTAGCTGTAAGCATGTTCTTTTCTGTGTTCACAGTTACAAATACGTTATATTTGAACTTAACTGAGCTAAAAGTTATTTGTTTTTTTTGTCAGAGAGAGAGTTTTCAAGCAGGATTACAGAAAGATTTGTTTTCATAAAAAGAAGAGATTTCTAATACATTCACAGTTAACTATGTGATGCTTTCTTAAAGGTTCTCTGCAGATGGATTTTAAGTGTAAAGAAAAATTATCGGAAAAACGTTGCTTATCACAATTGGAGACATGCCTTTAATACAGCGCAGTGCATGTTTGCTGCTTTAAAATCTGGTAAAATTCAGGTACATTTTGCTGTTTCTACATTAAGAATTCTGGCTAAACAAATTCTATAATGGTGCATAGTTTTGATTGCCATGTCAGTAATAGGTTCATCATTTTGCGATATCGCTAGTGAAATTAAAATATTTCTGCTGAAGACTTCTGGCTTTAAGGGCTTGGTTTGTGAAATTGTTGTCATGTTGTTAGGCACCGAGTTTCAGTTAAATCCTGTGGAAATGATCAGGTGGATGTTCCCAATGGGAGTATCTCAAACAAGGCATGATTATGACATGATTATGTCCTTTTTTAAAGTTAATGTTTATGCTACACGTGAGTGAAAAAGGTGGAGAAGAAAAGGACTGACCCTATTCAGGATGTATCCTTATAATATTCAACAGGAAATTTTTTAAGTTCAAACACCAAGCTGAGTACAGCTTTAGACAAACAATAGAACATTTTTTGGAAATAAAGATTTAAATGCTCATTTCAATGCTTTTAAACAATGTTTCAACCTTCCACTTAAAAGACACATAATAATTTAAAAAACAACCTAATCATTCCTTATTACAAATACCTAAGGGAGAGATGATCCCCAAAATTAAAAAGATATTGATTCAAGATTTTTGCAAAATATGTTTTTAGGTTTTGTTTTTATATTCTTGAAGAAAGAAAAATGTTTCTGTTCATTCTGAATTAAATTGTTTCTTCAGTTTGATCACAGACTGTTAGAAAGCTCTTCTCAGGGAATAAATAAGTCTTATTTGTAGCCCAAAGCCCAATACCAATAATGAAGAGACATTCCCTTCCCCTACAAACTTTGTCTCACTAAAAGAAAAAAGACAAAAGGTGCTGCAAGAGACAAAGGCAAGGGCTTTCATAGTCCTTCTACACTGAAAGGGACAGGGTAGTTTTGCTCTGTGTGCAGTCAGTCCAGCAATCTCCGATGATCCTGATAGCTTGCTTGCTATTTTTGGAACCCTGTCAGTCTCCACTGCAATTTCCATGAATTGTTTTATTCCTTAACTACATTGGATTCACTGCACACTGATTTTCATGTCCTACATTCTGGAGTCAGAACGGCATTGAACATAAGTCCCTTGATTTTCTCTAGTGTGAGAGGAAAAGCAAGCATTGGGGTAAACATCTTCCTAAGAGAAAAATCAAATCAGTCATTTCCAAACTGATTTGTCTTTTGACTAGACTAAGGACAGGTTTCGTTATCTAGAAAGCAGCTGCAAGTCTACAGACATTGTAACTGCTTAAAGAAAATGTGGATTTGATTGTACAGAGGGTACAGCCCCCCCAGTGTCTGTGCTGTATTGAAATCCTTCCAATTCCTGTCCTGACTCTTGTTCCTGCTATTCTTGTCCCATTACAAAATGCAGCATGAATACTGTGGCTTTGTCCAGCCTCTGCTTCTCACTGGACAGATTTAAATACATTTTCTATTCAATTCGATTGAACAATATTAAAGATATGTCACAAAAGTAGTCACAAAAGAGAAACTGTAACCTCTCCACTAATCCTTACTGGAATAAGCTCTTTAATAATGAGTCAGATACTGGTTAATTTTGTTTTCTATGGGTTTTAAACGTCTGTTAATTTATTTCCTCGGTGATCAATGAAAAGCATGACATTTTTCCTTTCTGATTATTTCAAAGACATTTGTGTAATGAATTTTTAGACCTAGTTAGGGAACGTAGCCTAACTCCCTTGAGGTAACAGAGGAGCTGAGCTAAAAGTCATGGGGTCAGAATTTAAACAGTTCCTCATGCTCTCTCTTTGCTGCCAGGTGACATTATGCAAGTCACTTCCTCTTCTTCTGTATCAGTTTTCTCATCAGTGTATATAGGGCAAGATGATGTTCCCTCTGAAAACTGCACTGAGGCCTATGGAGAATGGTTATAACTGTGCACCACAACTTGAGACATAACCCTTAATCTCAGCATACCATCTTATGTCCTTGTCCTCCTTGGACCAGAATTTTATCTACTATGTGGGTAAAGACAAGATAGCAGATTTAAAACACATTGTGCAAAATAAATCCCCATCACAAAGCTAACTCACTTCTTCTATTACTCTTTACATACAGAGCAAACTGACTGACTTGGAAACACTGGCTTTGCTGATAGCTACACTAAGCCATGACTTGGATCACAGGGGAGTGAATAACTCTTACATACAAAGGTAAGGATGTCTGAGAGAAGTTAAATAAAAACAAATGAATACCAAAATCACAGAGCTAAATTAAGTACAGCCTAACTGATTTGATGGTGCAAGGCTGTGCAAAGGAGCAGGTTTTTACAAAGCAGTAAGTGCAAGAACAGCCAGAAACATTCAGGAGTCCAAAGCAAAGATGCACAACCTGAGCTGCTGACTAATTACGACGGCAGGTGATGTGAACTCTTTGTAGACTGTGCAGGGGCAGCGTCTTCCTGCTCCCGTTCTGGATGTCCCAGCCCTGTTTCCCACACAGTGACAGCTTCTAAGGGACACCGTGTAGGACATGTGCAGCTTTTCAGATTGCTCCCTGCCCAGCCAGCTGCTCCCTGTCAGGTCTGAGCCAGCACAGAGCTGAGATCCGCAACCATCTGATACAACGGTCTCTCCCCACCATTGTGAACTCTCTTTTACTCATGATTTAGTCATGTGGTTTTTTTCCAGAATTCTATGTCAATTTGGATAAGATACATATTTAAAATTACATTTTAAAAGTATTAATGTTTTGCACTGATTTTGGATGATCCATACTCTTTAACTTTGATCAATTCTGGAATTACAGAAAAACTTTTACAATGCAAAAAGTCAAAATATATTTTAAAAGCTTGAAACAAAATCTTTTTACTAAACAAAATATTTTGCTTTGAAGTTATCAAAATGAAGCATCTGAACTTTTCTAAAATTTTGTCCATATTTTCATTTTTAACTACAAATACTTGGTTTTTTAGAATTTATTAATAGTTTCAGATCTGCCCAACATATGTTTTTCAGTGAATTTAGTATTCACCTCAATAACATTTTATGATTCTTTGATTAAACAAACAGCTTGACTTAAAATACGGTATAATGTGATTACTGTGATATGGCAATGTGTCCTGATTTGACCAGAGATGGGGAAAAGATACCCAGAAATGTGTACTTGTATCTTTTTCTGGCAGAGCTGGAGAGTGGTTTTGAAGCTACCTTTGGAAGAAGTGGTCTGCTGTTCTCGCTGTGTGTAAAGTAATATACTAGGGGAGGAAAAGTTTGTTTGAGGCAGAGAATATTGAAGGGCAGAAAATCAGTAAGCTGAGCAGAATTCCTGCCTTTCAGATATATGTTCAGAATAACACTAATACTGATATGCAAAGCAAAAAAACCTCAAACTCCCAAACCCCACAGAATTGAAAGAGGAACCTTTTTCTAGTTCCCTAAGAGGGGATTCCAGCAGTAACTGTAGCCTTGCAGTGACTGGAACCGGTTAGCTATTTTTTGCTTTATTTATTTTAAAAGAAATTTCCTGGAAGACATCTGGAGATGCGTCATCTCCTCTCCAAAATGTCCTGGGAAAGTGTCATAGACAGCAAAATCTAACATTCACACATGCTGCAAAGAGGAGATGATTACAACTTAATAATTCTTTTTCAGTAGAAAGTTCCATGATTTTTTTTTTTTTAAATCCCTCATTTACATCTAAATGAAAAGTTATTTTTTCCAGGAATGGAATTCTTTTGTTTCTTCCTTGGAAGCAGGGAGAGTGGACACTTAGCATATGATTCTTTTCTTATGCAACACAGTTTCAAAAATTAAAACGGTCCTGGTAGCAGAAATTACAGGAAATTAACTGCTTAAAGGTCTTTTAGTAGATATGGAGGGGTTTTATCTTCTTTTTTCTTCCAAACCCACTTGTAAAGAAGACAGGCACAGCGTATGAAAACTGCATAACCAAACCAATGTGTTCAGAAAGCAGCAGTGTCCTTTGCCTTGGTGTGTTGGTTTAATAGAAATGCCATGTCCTACAGAATCAGGACCTGAGTTTATTTCCAGCACTTGTGTCTTCCCAGGCAGCCAGGCTCTGTAAGTACTGAGCAAGCTCTAGTTTGGTGCAGTACTTGGGAAGATAACCTAAGATATTTCTCACATATTTCTCTCTTCGGTCAGGATGAACTTTAGGGGACACAGTATTGCATCCCACTTAACTCAATGGGAATTTCACCCAGCATGTGTTGGCATCATCCTACGGTTTGTTTCCTTACAGAAACACACAAACATATTTGCTCTCTACTCCTTTTGCAGTGGTCTCAGAGGAGGTGCTGGGCAGCCAGCCCATAATCCTCAGGGGCTTGCATCCTTTTAATCTCCCTTTCCGCATTTTTGTTTGTCTTTCCATCTTTGTCTCCACATTTTTGTGCTTCTTAAATCCCCGGAGTCTCTTATGGATTTTATTTGAGTCTCTGTGTGCACTCACTTGTATAGGGACACAATCCTGTATCCACTAATTCATGTGAATGATCCTTACCCATACAAAAAGTCCCATGGAACTATATGCTAAAAAAGAATTTCTTACATGATTAAACATTTGTAGGTTAGATAATAATTAGAGTAATAGATTCAGGATCATCAGCAGAACAGACTTCCAAAAGAATCCCTATGTAGTTGAAGAGGTGACATAAGCAATGTGAGACTGGGGACTGAAAATGCAGATACAGTAGCAAAAGGCCCATATTATGCAGTGATGAACAGGGGGAAATCAGAAATCCTCAGAGAGGAGGAGTTTCTGTATTTTGTCTAAAGCTACTCAAACAGTAAATTCTATTTGCTAAACTAAGTTTTAAATCCTGCATCCACACAGTTGGTTTTGTGTTGTTTTTCACTGCCTGTAGTAAAAACAGCATCTTGTTTCCCTTTTGGATTTCAGCTTGGGCAAAGGGTAGGTAACAATACTGCAGTACTTTGGTCAAGAAGAGTGTGGTGATGAATGAAGTACCAATACAGTTCCTGACACTGGGAAATTACTTGATGAACTTTGTGGGCCCTGAACTAGAGTCCACTGAGGTCAGCAGGGATTTTTCCATTGGTATCAGTAGGCTTCCAATTAGGTCTGCATTACTGCTTACAAGCTCAGTAATTGAGCTGACTAAGTATGCCAGGCAGGTGTTTAAAATGGTACAAAAATCAAAACTGTCACTTAAATTTTGCTTGTGAATGAAGCCTTCTTGTTGCCTTTCCTTTTCATACAAGAATTTTCACTCTTTATAGATTGCTATGTATTACATTCTCACTCCTTGTGTGCAGCTGGTCTCTGCAGGTAACAGAAGGCAGAGTTGTCAATGCTCTGACAAAGTAACAGCGTTGTCTTTTTATCTGTACTCCCCCTACATCCCTCCAAATGAATGCATTTTGTTTGGCCAGTTACACAGAAGGAGGAGGAACTGATTAAGTACAAGCATGGATGGGTGGGGGTAAACTGATGATGAGAAGATGACATTAAAAGGGAAGCTATTTCTGGATTAGTAGTATGTTTAATTTGATTTCTCCATCTCATGGGTCTTTTTACTCCTCAGAAGTGAACATCCACTGGCTCAACTGTATTGCCACTCAATCATGGAGCATCACCATTTTGATCAATGCCTTATGATCCTGAATAGTCCAGTGAGTGCCACATTTTTGTCTATGCTGAAGGAAACTATTCCCTATTTTACTTTTTATTTTTAGCTTTTGGATAAATTCCCACCCTTATACATTCCTAAGTGGTCTTTATTCCTTTTTGGGTAAAGAAAGCAAATGCAGCAGTTTTGAAATCACAGTTCCATTGCTGAGGGCCACCAAACCTTTCCAAGTGTTGCCCGATAAGGGAAGGCTTGCTAATATCCTTTTTAGTACCTGTTTCCTTGGACCAAAGGAAACAAAAGGCTTTGTTGCCATTTTCATGACCTCTCATGAACCACCAAACAAATGCAAATCTTTGCTCTTATTTCAAAAAACATTCCTGCCTACACATACACAAAGCAGTCCTGATGAGACCAAACCAAACACTGCTGATGTTGACATTCCAAAGTGAAGCCAAACTTAAGTAAATACACAAATAAAACTACATTCTTCTTGTTTTATGTTAATAACTAAGACCAGTTATTCAGCATGCACAATCATTTCAAAGCAGTACATTTCCACTGTTCATTTAGTATCACAGATATGGTAGTTCTGGCATCCTTTGTGTTGTAATGATTCTTGCCTATTCAGACAGGAAAATATGGAAAAACATGGAGGCAAGTTGCCATTTCACCAGCTCCACAGTACTTTGGTTTAACAGTGGGCTGCTGAGATTATATTTCAGTGTAATAGCTTATTTATGTTGTGTATAAAAGGAACATATTTTCATTTACATGAGGTGTATAGGCAGGTACTGGAATCTATTATAGTTCGTCTCCTTTGAGGAGAGGAAAGAGAAATGTATGATACAGATGGTGGTATGTTTAATTGTGATGAATGAAATGGGCTTAAAGGCTTTGATGTTTCTCTGCTTGCAGTTTCGTTTTGTAACAGTCAATTTTGCTGCTGTTGCTGTGCAGCTTTCTGCCATTACTCCAGAAGACTGGGATTTTTATTTTTAAATTGGGGGATCTGCATAAGGAAGCAGGGTAAAAGAATGACAACAGATACCAGCAAGCATCTCATCTTGATTTAGTATTTAAGAGACATTTTAGCAAACTGGTGTGCCCATTTTACTGATAACACTGGTTTTGGTTTTTTGTAAAGGGAAATCAGATTCTCAGCAGCCTTTCCATTGAAGAATACAAGGCCACGCTGAAAATGATCAAACAAGCCATTCTTGCCACAGACCTAGCACTATACATAAAGTAAGTCAGAAGCACGTTTGCCAGACAGTCATTGCTGGGTGTTTGGATTGTGTCAGCATGCTGCAAAATCTTCTGCTTTAACTTCTTTTAAAGGAGGAGAGGAGAATTTTTTGAACTTCTAAGGAAGAAGCAATTTAATTTGGAAGATCCTACACAGAAGGAGCTATTTTTGTAAGTAAAAGCAGAATGATTAAGAAATTAATATTATTAGGTACCCAATTTTCCATGCCACGCTGCTGTGAATTTCATTAAAAGAAGCAGATCCATGTGCTCTGGGCATGTACAAACTGGCACTGGTCACTAAATGACTCCCTGGGTCTGAATTACTAAGCCTACAACCTGTATCATAAACTTTATTAAGTAGCCCATGGAGTTACACAAGTATTTCTATTCTTCCTGAAGAGTGTAGCATTCCTGTCTAGGTACCATGTTCTTTTGCTGTTGATACTTTATACTTAAATATTGAATTGCTGATACCAATAACTAAAGATTCAAGATGAGCAGTTTGTTTTGAAGCTGATTCCTTACTGGCAGTGAAGCAAAAAGATTAAGAACAGAGACACATATTGTACTGCACAGCTACAGAAAAGCAGGCTGACACAGGCTGTCTCAGAAAGAAGGATGCCGTATTTCAAATTCAGTGCCTTTAAAAACCAGTCTAATTTAGTCATATTCTATGTCTATTCCTATTTCAATCCTTGGCCCTCATGCTGTCAATAAAGATGCCAAAGCAGTCACTGCTAATGTCAGAAATACATAAATGTGCTGTCTGTCCAGTAGCAAATAGAATGAAACAGTTAATTTGATGTGAACACACCAAAGGAGCCAGTCCAGATTTGCTCATTTCATACAGGTGAAAGTCTTACCACATCATCAAGCCTTGGATACCTTTACAACTTTGCTTTAATTTCACTTGTTTTTCTGATTTTGATGTTCCTTGAAGTTTTATTTTCTATTTTACAAATCACTTGACTTGCTGGCTACATACATTTCACAATACAGTCATTCATAGATTTCTTTCTGTTTTTTTCTACAGAGCAATGCTGATGACTGCTTGTGATTTATCAGCCATAACCAAACCATGGCCAGTTCAGCAACGGGTATATGCTTAATTTTAAGATTTACTAAATACAGACTCCATGTAACAGCTTCTGCTTCTTCCATCCAGTCCTTACTGCAAAGGCAGTGGTGGAATGCAGAGCCTCAGGAAGCAGTCCTTCAAAGTGCTATATGTGGACTGAAGACTTTCTCAGGTCTTTGTAGCCAGATCAGTGCATTTAGCTATGTCACTATGTTAGCAGTAATCTGAAGGTAAACCAGGAATCTTTGTCCTTTCCAACACTTCCATGACTTCCAAGACAACTTGCCTACTACAAGGCAGTCAATTGATACAAAACACTAGTACCAGCTGACCTTTTTCTGTGTGTTGGTCATTCCAACTGTTAGCAGTGGTAAGACACCTATGTGCCATTTTATTCACTTTGCTTTGTCAGAGTAAATATCAGCACATGCAGGTGTTTTGTTTGTGCACAGATGTGTGCATGAAGAATTCTAAAAGCTAGCTGTTAAGCTGGGGAGTCTCATTATGCGGGGTCCCCATTCAATATATCCTAAGGAGAGATAGGAAACAGAACAGACAGGTTTGATTGTAGGAAGCAAGCAAACTTTTACAGCTTTCAATGTGTGACATCTCTTACAGATTGCTGAGCTTGTAGCTACTGAGTTCTTTGATCAAGGAGATAAAGAGCGGAAGGAACTCAACATAGAACCAACAGTAAGTGGCATAATCGTGCAGAATCACCTCTTTCAAAATGGCTTCTAAAAACAGCACTTCACATTCCTTTCAAAAGCCAAAATTTCTCCCACCGACCAGAACATAGGACCAACTCCTTCCCTGTCTTCCTAGGAGTCAGTCTTCTTCTGTGGTTCCCAAACCCAACAGTGTGTCATTATCTCTGAGCCAGAAGAACAAAACAACATTATTTCTTCTAAATCAGTATGACTAAATTGTCTAGAAAATACATTCCTAAATTGGTACCTATTTGCAACCCATCCTAAACCAGTAAGCTTGTCTATTTGTCTAGCTATTTGGGCTCTGTCAGTCCAAAGACAATCTCTTAAGGCTAGTCATGCAGTAAAATTACCTGCACTGTAACACCTGTACTGATACCCTGCTGTGCTGAGCTTGCTGTGCTTTCTAAGGTGCTGCTTTTTAATTCTAGCCTCTTCGGTTTTGGTTGGGTTTGGTTTTTTTTTATTTAATGTATTTAAACACAGAGCTTGTTTACTTCTTATCTGCAGGATCTAATGAACAGAGAGAAGAAAAATAAAATTCCCAGCATGCAGGTTGGATTCATAGATGCTGTTTGTTTGCAGCTGTATGAGGTATGGTGCTTATCAAAGAATTGCAAATATCTAAATCCAGAACTGCTCACTGTCGCCTCTAATGGATGCAGATTTAAAATTAGAACAAAAAATCTAATGAAAATCTAGTCCCTTAGTTAAAAAGACTTTTTTTGTTATGTATTACATGTGGTTCATAATTGAGTTGAAGAAATTATTATTTTAGTATTTATCATTAATGGTACATTTGTCTGATTGATGTATTTAGTTATAATTTTTTAAAACCTAGTGGTAACCGTTGTGCTCTGTGCACTTGGTGTTATCTCCCTGGGTTACATTCTGGACTCCAGCAGCTCCAGTGAGATGCTATGAGCGTCAGGGAAAGTCACAGAACTAATGCTTCCCTATCTAGGAAAAGTATGGTATCCATGTAGTGCACTGATAAAAAGTGTTGTTTAAAAGTTTTAAAGAATTCAGAATTCTCATGCAAAAGATGACACGCTACATATAGAAATTTAACCTGGTTTAACACTTCCCATTCCATTTTTTTTTCTTTCTCTTTCCTTACACACAAAAGAAGTGCATGAGAGAATTCATTGACATGTTTTTCACCTGGTTACGAACTGCATAAGCAGATACTTGGTCAGATATAGTGTGAATCAAAACATAATGGGTGTAAGCTGGAACACAGGAGGTTCCGCTTAAATTTGAGAAAGAACTTCTTTACAGTGAGAGTAACAGAGCACTGGAACAGGCTGCCCAGGGAGGTTGTGGAGTCTCCTTCTCTGGAGACATTCAAGACCCACCTGGATGCCTTCCTGTGTGATCTCATTTAGGTGTTCCTGCTCTGGCAGGGGGACTGGACTAGATGATCTTTCCAGGTCCCTTCCAATCCCTAATATTCTGTGATTCTGTGATAATGATTTCTGATTTTTTTTAAACCAGTAAAGCACTAGAGTGAAAGCCTGTGCACTGGTACTGTAGCAAATATTTTACAGGAACTGCAGGGAGAAAAAGAAAGGTGAGGAACAGATAGCCTAACTCTTAAGAACCTTCCAGCGGGAGGAACAAGGTGATTACTCACTTTTTTTCCCCTCATACACAGTAAACTTCTAAAAAGAATCCACATCCACCAGTTGGAAGGAACCAGGAGAGGGAGCTACTAGCTGCTGCCCCTTAAACTCACATGTTTCTGTGGTGTAGAAACTGTTTGTCAGGAAAATAAGGCAGGCTTTGCTGGGAAGCCTCAGAAAACTGACTCCTGTAGGAGGTAGGCCATTGAGAGAAGCCTGAGTATCTGTGGAAAGGGACAGACTATACAAACAGAAAATACAAACACCTGAGCAGGTCTGAATGCCCACAGCTCCAGAGCCTATATGTCTGTACTTTTTCTTGTTAGGTGCAGGGTTTACCTTTCCATTTATGAACAGCCCAGAAAACTGTCAGTTATTTACTCTGAAATAGGCACTGCAGCTTACATCAACAGTTACCAAGTGAAACTAGTCCCAATGGTATCCGGCTCCTGTACAGCTGTGCAAGGAAAAGAGCTGCATGAGTAACTTCTAGCTACTGTGCCCCTGCTGGGACTTTACATAGACCAGGAGTATGCCAGCATGTGCCCTAACGTGACAGATAAGTGAGAGTGACTTACCTGCAGGGGCAGAGAGCACTGAAAAGGATGGGGAGCCTCTGAGGAAGTGACAAAACCTGTAACAGTACTGGTAAATCCAAGGAAGGGGCTATAGTTTGAGCTGATCCTCTGTTTGTTTATTTTGACTGGAGTACAAGTAGGAGATACCAGTCTATGATTCTAATATATTACCTGCTTACACAGATTTTTGTTCAACGAGTAATAAATGGTAAAACATATAAACAACTTCAATGTGACTTTGAAAATGGAAAACACAGTTTGCTCTCCAGTGCTCTAATGCTATAAAAGCAAACAATAAACAGGGTTGTAATGACAGCCTTTTCACTGTTTTGTTAGCTTTCATCCAGTCAGTAGGAATTTGACACACAATGCAAACAGAGGTGAGATCCCAATACATCACTGCAAGTATGTGACTTACCATGTTATTCAGAGTAGTTCGATGACCTGAAGCTTTGTGGCTTGTGTTAGCTAGGTAACCAGTGCAGTAAAACTGGATGATCTACAAGTCTTCCCTTTAAGTTCAGAAATCTGAAAAAAACAAGAGAAATGTTTTTCATTCTCCACATTTTTTAAATGAAAAAAGTACCATTTAGCAGTTTTAAATGCTGTTTAGATATATTCAAACAAATAAAACAGGAAAATTCCAGAGATATTTCACAGCCTCATTCTTCTTATAGTGGTGTAAATCAAGCAATAATTTGATTAAGTTTGCTGAAACTAATGAAGCAGCCTATAAAGCCAAAAGGAACTATAAAGATTTATACAAGCTGATAATTCACTAGGGTCCCTATGTAAAGTTACAGGACAATTAAGACATTGCTACCTCACATTATTTTAATGAGACTTGAACTCCATGTAAAAGTCTGACTCATTTTATGTTTTGTATAGTGACCAGCAGAGGGGCCAGGATTCTTCTCTTGTGTACTTTGCAGTCAGTCACAGTAGTTATAAAACCAGTGGGCTCAAACACTCCTTCCCATACCTTGGTGTCCCCCACTGCCTGAACTATTAAACTCCCACTTTACACTTCTGAATAGCGTGACTTCATTCCAAAAGCCAACAGAACCCTTTATGCAAGTAAGGATAGTGTGAAGTTACACCTTCATCACTTCCATCAGGAAAGAAAAACATACAAAAATGCTTATGAGTTGTTCTTTTATTATTTTTTTTTCCCAGTTCTGTATTTAAATATCAGAATCCAGTTTTCCTTCAGTCTGATATAGTAACACAGCCACATAATGAAAAATACTTGATTGACTTCGGTCACAGTTACTCTTAAAAGGCACTAAGTGTGAAATGTAATTTATCTATGCTGTGCTAAGTGTCTTGAATTCAAATATTTTGGGAGAGCTCCTCTGAATCAGTTGATACACTATCAGTGAATATGGTCCTATTGACTATACCTGCTCTGTGTGTCATTACCATTCCAAGGTCATCCTTATGACAACCTTGCTTTACATTCAAAGGACTGGCCTGCAAACAAAGTCCATGCATAGTACTTCACTAGGAATACCAGACAGGTCACTTGTGCATAATACAACATCACGGTTCCTTCTGCACCTGTGTATCAAGTGCTGTGTGGACGCTGCCACTCAGTCTAATCTGCACTAACGCCAGGTAATTGTGTTCACTTTTGATGTGCAGCAGGAAGCCTTCCTTGAAGTTCAGAATACAAGTTCCATTTCAATTATAGATAGACCTTGTATTTCAAGTCATTCTGGTCTCTCTCATGGTCATCTTTAAGCACACTTCTTTTGTTGTTAACTGTAATCTGTTTTACATGTTCTCAATTTATTTCAGGCCCTAACACACGTGTCAGAGGCCTGCTACCCTTTACTGGATGGCTGTAGAAAAAATAGGCAGAAATGGCAATCCTTAGCTGAACAACAAGAGAAGAATCTGATTAATGGAGAAAGCAGTCAAGCCAAACGGAACTGAGACGCTGGTTTAACAACCACAAGCTTACATTCACGTAGAAGACACAGTAATAGGGGAGTACTGCATCTTGCTAAACACTGTATGAATTTGGCTTATGTTTTGCCACTGCTGTATTACTTTTCCACCTTTCAAGATATAACATGACTATGTATATGCCAAGGTTATATAAAGACAGTATGTTATTTAATTACATCTGACTGAGACGGGAAAAGATCCGCAAGGGTAGTTTTTGCTGCCCTTTTCCCCAGGAAGGTACGAGTGCAGTTACTCTGCTGTCCCCGAGGGCCTATCACTTTAGAGATGTACATAGTTGTTTAGTGATCATGTTGTGGCCAGTATCTTAAGAGACTACTGCATTTCGCACCTTTTTTCCTCTTCCAATCTTGCTGTGTTATGTGATAAAAGTAATGAGCAGTCTTGCCTGTTCTCTTCCCAGAGGTTCAGAGGAAAGATTGGGAGTAACTCTGGGGAGCCTCATCCAGCATATACTATGCTAACTTCTTTCAGGAGACAGAACTGGGCTTCAAAGAGAAAAAGCCCCAGACTCTGTGCAACCAGTAGAGGTTTTTTTCATATTAGAGGAATGTCTTAACAAATGTCTTACATTTGGAGAAATTTTTAAAACCCTGTGAATTACTAGGCAATGGGGGTCTTAGGAGTTTTGTGGTAGAGCTGTCATGATTTTCCATGAAGAATGGAAACTGCTTGAAGATGGATGAAGTCTCACAGCATAACTGACAGGCTGCCATGGAAGAATGGCTCCTGTAGAAAGCTGCAAGAAGCACACAGAGAAATGGAAACTTAGCAGGATCATTTTCAGATGCTGGTTTTAACTTCATCTGGAAGTTAACATCATCATAACAAACAGACTGAATCATGGGCAGGAAGAGTACAAGAGAATGTGACGGCAAGAGCGAGAGATGAAAATCTGAATCAGAATGATGAAGGAAAGGCACAATTCTGGTGACTATCAATGACTGATTCTTTAGGCCAGTGCTATTATGAAACAGCTGTGACCACTCTGAAGAAAGTTTTATGTTAACATCTAAAAATTATTTTTAGCATTAATATTAACACTGATTAATCACAGTGTCTTACAGGAATAGGAAAAAAGAATACTGAAAGCAAAAATAGCTGAGAATGCTACAGGGATTTGCCATTTGTATATCAGGAATTAACATTCAGAAAAGTAAGAAATCAATTAACTTGCACTAGTAAAAAAAGCAACATTGACATTTTATTTAAATGAAGATGACTAATAAAAATTATTTTGAATGGGAAACCAGTTCATGATAATATACATGTTAGACAAACCCCAAAGGAGTAATAGAAAGAGAGTAGCTATTCTTTGGCTAGACAGGATAGGACATTAATGGCAGCAATCTAAGACTGGTTAGCAGTAGGTGTAACTTTGGCTGCACAGAGACACAGAAATTTTCGTTGTTGTTTTTGTTTGTTTGTTTTTTGGGGTCTTTGGGGTTTTTTTTTTAATCTGTAGGAATAATTGTTCAGTTAAAATCAGCAATAGTATTAGGCAAAAGTTTTACATTTGGGATTGTACTTTGAAGTGTGGGAGTTCCTTCGTATCACAATAATCCAGAAAATTCTAGTTGGAAACTGCAATAAATTCCATCTTCTCAGGGAGATTATCAATCCCCCTTTGTAAGAGCTGGTCAGAAAAACAATGAAAACAACCTCTTTTTATCAGTCTCTGCATTTAGATAAACTATACCAGAAGCTAACACAAGATGAAGCAAATGTTTCAAAATTTTTGACGATACTGTTTCATAGTGGATTTTTTTTAAAATATAAAATAAGGAATTCTGATAGTCTGCAGCATTTCTGCCGACCTAAATTATTTGTCACTGATTAAATCCTATCTCAAACTTCTCTAAAGACCTCCAGTAATATATTATTGCAGTTGAATTTGAAAATATTTTTCTACAAAAGTATTTATCCTGATCTTTTTTCCCAGCTTTTAAAAAAAAAAATGGAATTCAACAATAATTAAGAATTCCAGGGCTACTGTTATGCAGTGCTCCATATGTGTATTTATGTGCATACACAGTACAAGAGATGTATGTGGTATGTCATAGCTATGCAGAAAAATGACAGCAGCCTGCCCCCCCAACATTCCCCCTGTCCCCCCAAAAAAGTTTTTAGGGTACTTTTTGATAAATACCAAACTTTGCTTCAGGATTTGCATAGTCCTTGTATATGCTTTTCCTTGAACACTTGAGATACTGAAATAGAATTATTATGCTGATAAGATACATATTTAATATAAATATGAATAATGTATATGTATATAAAGGTGTATTCTTGCTACTATGGTTAAGACTAGTAATTCATGGTGACAACACAGCACATCAACTATGGTGATATCACAGTGTAGTGACATATCATTTACATCAAGATCCCAGTATTTCTTTGCTATATTGTGTGTTCAGCAAAGCTTTATTATGACATCAATTTAGAACTACTAAAAAGAAGTGCTGGATTCGTATCTTTGACTTGAAAAAAAATGGACAAGACATTGCATTTTTTCAAAGGTTCACTTAAAATTAACAGTTAGTATGTGCATATATTTAATTACATATCTGTACACATTTATCCCACAGAACCTCTTCCACTACGAAGATTAGGACATCCATAGAAATACAGTTCCTAGTAAATAAACCATTTAAATGTCATATTACACCTGTAGCTGTATATATTTCTACAAAACCAATCCCCTTACTGGTTTAAGAAGCTTACAAGCATAGAGTGCTGTACTTCATGGAATTTCAGAGCGTGATCAAATTGTTTATATAGTGTTTTACTCTGCCTGAAGAGGCAAAGCCAGAGCGTGCTGCTTTTGTGTCATAGCTTTGTGTGAGCTGTTTGCAGAATTTCATAATGCAGATAGGTGACAATAAAAAATAAAAATAATTAAAAAAAAAACAAACCCAAAAAAAAACAAACCCCAAAACAAACCAGGCTATTTTCTGCCTGGAATTAATTTCCTTCAGAATTCAGCATTTTCAAACCCAGCCAGTGGATTACAGCCATGCAGCTGCCATTAATTTCATCATGAGTTATGTATCTAATTATTTTAGTCAGGTCTCAAACCTATTCTCCCCTAACTTACATTGTCTAGCTAAAGCAGTCAGTATGGATTATACAAGAAACATGCTGAAATGGAGTTTATCACTTTGTCAGTTCAGTCTTAAGTCCATTAGAGCCATTGTAAAATTTGATATTTAAGTCTTTGGGTGCAGAATTTGTCCCACTAATTTTTAATACTTGTCTCAATGAAGACATCTAAGTTAGTATCCTACTTGTTCTCAGATGTGGACATATTTTCTTTTAAAGTCATTCCACAGCACAGTTTAACGCTTAAAGTACACTTTTCTTTCTGTTTTTCTTGCCTTTCCAAAAAAACTACTTGGCATACGTATTAACATACACAAAATTACTGATTAACCCTAGCTCTTCTAATTAAAAATAACAGTGAGGCTCTTAGGCTGTAGGTAGTACTTCTTTTCCAACAAGTTAGTCACATCTCCAATATTAGCTGTAGAATGTCTAAGTTTTCTATTATTCACACAGTAAAAAAGAGGGAAAATAATGTAATGTTGATTTTGGAGATGGCATTGATTTTTAATTAGCAGTAGTTTAAAGTTAAGAGCAGATTACTCTCTTGTCTTCACAGAATACAAGAAGGCTGGTGATTAAAGTGCATAATCTATTCCACTGATGACCAGCTGGTCTCTCTTTAAGAGAGGACTGAAGCCTGATTTTATGCATCACCCTCTGACAACTGCATGTATGTAAAGACAAACTTTTGAACTCCAGTCCAGTGCATTTTATCTGGCAGTGGCACAAACTGACAAAAGCAGAACACTCTCTAATTCATATATAAGATTTTTCAGAATTACTAAGTGACTGATCTTCCAACCCATTATAGAGAAAGATAAGGAAGAGTCAGCTCTAGCCCCTTAAAATTAGGGGATGTAGCTTGAGTGATCTGATTGGTGCACCTTGCAGTTATGCATGAGAAGAGAGCAGAGTGTTTTGATGGAAAAAATGCCTCACTCATAATAAATTCATACATTTTAAAAAGTTTTATAGAGACCCAGTATTTCAGGCAGATTTACACATTAGCTTTAGTTAGGGGTCTTGTCTCTGTGATGATGTAGTTTCTTCTTCATGTCGAATCACATGCAGTTTACATTCCACAAGATTTCAGCTTTATTTCACAGTTCCCTGCTGTACTTTTTCAGGGACTTGCACTAATTTGAAAGATACACTTAAACATTGGAGCTTGAATAAAAAAATTAGTTTGGCCAGGGTATGATAAATAATGAGGGCTGGATTTTTTTGGTTTGGACTTTCACAGGAACAAGACAAATCACAGAATCTGGCCTGGTAATTAGTGACACTTGCTAAATACAGCAAATTGTGACAGCGAGATATTTTATCTTTGTCATTGCTAGATGAATGGAAATGGCATAGGAAAGTTTATTTTCCACATAAAGAAGTTTGTTTCCATAGAGAAACTCCTATCTAAGTACCACTGTTTGTAAATGTATATTTATATGACGATGCTATATAATAGCTAGTTTCCACTAACTCACAGCATGGGCTTGTCATGCCAGGGCCTAAGGCATGCTCAGATGGCCATCTGAAGTCAGTTTTATGATTCCCAGCGGGAACTGGATTGAGCTGTATAGAAAGGGAAAGAATGGGTCAAATCCACCTTTTTTTTAGCCTATGAAGAGGGACCAAACTCTTACCCTTGGTAACACCTGCCTCACCTCTTTGTTGTATTCAGCTATTCCTGCTGATGCCCAAGGTACCTTACAGATGTAACTGAAGTTAGAATTTGAGCCCTCTTATGTATTCACATGGCAGACACCTGCATGTGTCTCTTAAAGAATGTAGTGTGAAATGCACTGTAAATAGTTTTAATATACATTTCTATTATAGTTTAATAAAAATCTTAATCACAGTCACTAGCCACTGAGTTTGTCCATTTGTACTTTATCTTTGAATAATATTTAAACAAATATATAGTTTCTGGGCACAGTATTTTTGTACTAGGTTAAGGGGGTTACTCTGTATATTATGTTTTGCCTGTAAGCAGTATTAAAGTCTTCTGAATGTTATGTGTACTCGCTTGCTTCTGTCCTGTGACTACTCAGTAAAATTAGTTACATTACTTAAGAGAATCAGTAGTCCTACTTACTGTACAGCTGATAGAGAATATAGTCAGGTTGTTTTCTATGGTCAAACTGCTGCTTATTATTTCCTCATTCTTCTCTTTGTACTGTTTTCATGCTTTTTAAAATAAAAAGGACAATGACAAATTTTAGTGTTTGTTAATTAATATTCTTGAGGTTGAATTTTCAACACCTCATTGTTCCCCGATTCAAGTAATTGCTTCTGTAAACTTATATTTTATAATAACTTCTCTAGGTCCTAGAAAACCTGAAGAGAAAAACTTCACTATGAATATCAAGATAATTGTAACATAAGTATTACTGAGATGAGCCAGTGGTAAAGTACTTTTCGTTTAAAAACAGCAAAAATTAATTCACTGCTCCTAACCACTAGAGAGCACTGCAGCTACACTTGTTAGGAGCTGTCAGAAACCAGTTTGTTTATTGGATAAATAGAACTGGCAAATACAACTGTTATACAGATCCATCCTCACCCTCTGCCCCCAAATATCAGTTCCTGGGGTAGCATGTAAGAGAGATGGAAATAATCAACCCAGTGACCAAAAACCTGTGAAAAAAGTTATTTTTTTACAACAAAAGCCTGATCATGTGTGAACTGGTGATCCTGGAAGTAATTCTAGACCAACGAGCATCTTGGCAATTTCTGTTCTTTGCCTCTTAGGTTCTCCACAGCAACACTTCTGGCCTGACTTTTTTTAGCTCTAGGCAAAACCAAAAAGTATGTACATCCCTGACAAACAACAGTCTCATTCAAAAAGTTATGAAGGGCCAGATTTAGCTCAGCACAAAACACAAGCACTGTTTGCTTGAACTAACTGCAATTTATGAGTGCAACTGAACAACTGCCTATGTATATCTACATAGATCAGGTAACCACTTACTGTTGGGACTACAATCTTTCCAGCCCACTCATCAACCTAGTCATGCTCCTGCTGAAGTCTTCCCTGGCCTAGTGAATGTTTGAATTCATGTCTGAGAAGTGGCACAGTTTTCAACAGGAGTGCAGGAATACATTTCTTACACAGCCTAGAAAAGAATAACTTTGAACAAGGGCATTTTTATTGAAGAGGTGAAAGAGTATTACACTCGGTCTTGCACATCTTGCACAACTACGAGATCTTTTTAACAAAAGCCAAAGACAATAGCTCCTTCCTCCAGCCATATTCTTGTAACAGTGGTGACAGCTATTGCTGGGTGCATTTCACATTCCTGGGAACTCTCACTCATTAAGATTTTTCTGTAATAATGTGTGTTTGTGAAGTTTGTTAAGCTTTAGGATCTACATTTGTAGAATCTGACAGCCATCGAGTTTTTCAGCCCTTCAGAGGAAAGTAGCATCTCTTAGCACGTCCTTAGAACTTAGAACTTCAGTTTCAGTTGAAACATGTCACAAGTTATAAACACAGTAAATTCTCAGTATTTCCAATTCAGAATTTCTCAAAATACATGGCTGTATGTTTTCCCCTCATGATTCCAAAGCTCTTGTTTTATTTAACACATAAATTTATTTTTACACTTTCTGAGAGACTGAACTGTTCTCCAAGCAGCTGCATTATTTTCTGTTCTGAATCAGTACTATCAAGTAAAAATAAAATCCTTTTTCCTGCTGAAATAGGAGGATAATCAGTTCGGCCATAGCCTGCTACTGCCCACCCAGTGATTCATAATGGCTTATATAGATCTATACTTTACACAGGTTTCTTTTGTTAAACATCATCAAAGATCTTTAACAAAAGCTAGGAGTAAAAATTATGGTTAAATCATACCACAACCCTTTTTTGCAGTAGTTAATCAAGTCACTGCCACATTATTTTATAATATATATGGCTTTTAAATGGAAGAGAAGTTCATTTTACAGATAAGTAGAGGGGTTAATTTGATCAAGGTCACATTAAAAGTCCATTTCTGAGCTGGAAATAGAACCAGGATCTGAGTATCTGTTCTGCTTCTATCTGAGACATGAAGTAAGGAATGTTTTGTCTTAAAGCCATCTCTTCCTTTTGACTATACAAATATTTAAATATCTGAGCCATATAGGGTGCTCTCTTGCTATTATGCAGAGCTTAGAAGAACTCCTTGAGGGTCACTATTTTGCAGATGAGATTAGATTCAAGTCAGCAGCCCAGATAATCACAATAATCTTTGGTGGAGTCTGGAGCTACATCAAGAGCAAAAGTGTACAATCAGCAAATAGCCATATCAAAATGAACTAAAAGTGCAGTTCCAATTTTGGAGAAACTGAAAAGACTGATGCAGATTTTCAATACTGTACATTGTTAGCTCCTTAGACTATAACCCAACCCACCCTTTGACCATATTTCATATCCTGAACAAAAAGAAACTACTTCCCTAAATCTGCCAGCTACCAAGTATTTGCCTGGAAAACACAGGAAAAGAGTATTAAGATAGAAGTTTAAATACCTTAGATAAGCCTGACACGAAGCCCTGTGGGCCAACTGACTTATCGGTCTCTATGTGACAAGTGACAAATGGCACTAATACTCAAAGATACATATAACCTTCACTGGAAAAGCACACATTTCTACTGGCAATTGTTCACTGTCACCCTCCCTGCATTGAAAGGCTAGATCCTACTATTCCAGGTAATCCTAGGATTCATTTTAGCATGCAGTAATGGATGAAGTAAATAACAGAGTTTTATTGCTTGAAGAAAAACCTGCATTTTGTTTCTAGATTTTTGTAACCTGGAGCTTATTAGCACATGGATTTCAGTTCTCTCCAGTAATCACCTCCCAAAAACATGCAGTGCTCTATGGATCTGAGCCATTACATAGAAATAACAAAGAAGTGTATACAGACACTTATGAGTAGGTTTTAAGATCCACAGCCCACTACTAACTAATCAGACAAGTGGATCTATACTCACTGGAAATGTCTAAGTAATCTTCAAATGCTGAATCTTCATGTTGAACAGATTGTGCATTAGCAACACCCAGGAGATTCCCCTTGAACCAAAATAAAACCAGAAACTTAGCAAACAGGCAGCTGGAGTAGGAAAAAAGTCTCTCTCATTTTTGATCTAATCCTGCTGCAATACAACATCCAATTGCACTATGTACTTTGAAATTATTTATCCAAGAAATGGCATTAGTTAGGCTCCACTGAGCTCCTTGTTGCTAGGCCACCCACAGTTATGCTAAAGTTGGATTTAACAGCACAGAATTACCTATTTACAGTATCAATGCAAATTTGAGTAATATGTGGTTTAAATGCTTGGTAAAACTTCACAATAAAAGATCCAAAGGCATTAAAATTATTTAAGTACCCAATCATCTTTGCAATCCATCCCACAGAAGAATCATGCAGCAGAAAACATGCATAAACACTGCCAAATCAGTTCATAGTTACCTGACAGAAAACAGTTAATATGTCTATGGTTTAGAGAGGGAGTCATCTCTCTCTCAATATATAAAATTATATATCATAATATTTACAGAAGTATATTATGTTTATGCTGGCACCAAGCCATTCTGGTAATGGTAAAGCTGAGTTCTACTGTCCTACCTAAATTTAGGCAGAACAACTTGAAGACAAGCCACAAAACAATGAATAGAGTAATATAACTCACAGCAAAATAATTTTTGTCACCCTGATCTTTGGAACCTCATTGCCAATTACCATTATAATACAGCTTGGTATTATTATCACAGACTGGCACCATAGAGATTGGCACAACCATATAAGTTAATAATTTATTTCCATCCACCTCATTTAAAGATCAAACTTCAAAGTTAATAAGTTTGTCCATTTTCAGTGTTCTGAAGCCGGCACGTTGAAGAAAGCCACAAAGGCAAGAATACATACCCTTAGCTTTTGTGCATGGCTTTCATGCCACCAGCAATAGTACAAAAGAAGTTTTTCAATGCACCATCTAAGCAAACATTGTAATTTTGAAAATCACACAAGGAAGAGGTAGAAGAAGCAAAAAGGTTCTGGAATATTCCAACATTAAAAAAACCTCAACAACCTATAAAACAATTAACTATAAATTCAGAAGGAAACTTAGCTTTTATAGGAACTCAAAAGAATAAAGTGTTTCTCGTATGATTCTAGTGCATGTAAGAAAACTGAAGCCAGATTTTAGTGCGTTCATACTCCTAAGTAACTCGTGTAAATTGTGAGAGATTAAAAAGATGCTTAGCCTGACTTCTGAGGGAGACCAAAGAATCACAAGGGTTTCCCCCCTTGTGAGATAACTGACTGGAAAAGCACATCTGAGAGATCATCTCGTTAGTTGAGGACCTGCTCCAGAAGACCCTCCTCCTTTTTTAAGGTCCAGAAAAACAGATGAAGTAAGTTTGATTTAGAAATTCATACTTAACCTGCAGAATGTCACTGCTCTGAATTATTTCTTCAGAGATTAATATGGAAAACTGGATTCAAATGAGGAAAGTTTTCAGTAAATTAATTTGGTTTAAATTTATAAACACTACTTCAGATTCCTTAGCATTTCTTAAATGAAATTAATCAGCACATTATTGGAGAGAATGCAGAACCCACTGAAAAAGTAGAAAAGCTTTCTTGGAATGTTCAAAATAAAAGGTCATTTCCTATTTGCTATATTTCATATGTGCCTGAAATCATGTGAATAGTTCACATTATTTCAGGCCTCAATTTTCTACTGGATACAACAGAAGTGTTTCAAAAATTGCACCACTGTCAGAAAGAATCCTTCTGCAAAGACTGTAAAAAGAGTTAATAACTTTGTAAAGCAACAATAAATCGGATGCTCTGTAACCAGAAACCAGGTATAGATTGACAATGATAACTACAAAGGTCAAGATACACTCCAATGCAATAAAAAGAGATAATCTGACTCTAATAGAACTCATTTTGCCCATTTTCTGAGCTGGCCAAAGGGCAAGATGGGCATCTGTGATTAGGACAGCACTGGGCTATGACACTGAGACATCGAGTTTGGATTCAGCACCATGCTAACACAACTACTCATCTTCCATTTTAGAGCTGGCCGATTGTTACCCAGTTCCAACTGCAGGGGCTAGCATGTATACATTTCCCTAAGTCAAATCTCTTGCCTGTACATGACAATGCTCCAGTTCACAGGGAGATGCAATATTCCAATCTGTCCTTCACAAAGGATGTTAATTCTGGAATTCTAATATTTTTACAGAGGCAGGATTTTTTCCTACCAAAATTACGCCTACTTCTGTACAAATTTTATTTTAGATCTTTTAGGTAAGTCAAGGTGATAAAAAACTGCATGTGGGCAGAAACTGCACGTAAAAACTACACAATGAGACCTAAAAGGTGGCGTTAAATAGATATTGTGAGGTATTTCCTTCACTGCCATTACGAGCAAACAGCCTGAACGCCCTCCATCTGGCAGGCTTCTTTATCCTGCAAGAGAGGAATACAAGAGGTGGGAAGAGGGAAGAACAGGTAGGTAGTACAGGAAGAGTGGCAGGCTCTGCTTCTTCCTAGTCTTAGAGAAAAAAAAAAAAGCATTTCCAGGGTGGAAGATCATGGCTTTGGGGAAGATGAACAACAGCAGCTGCAATGGTGGAAGACGAGAGGACAAGCTGCAGCCTGAAGAGGACATTTGTCCACAGCCCCAATCCTTGTCACCTGCAGGTGAGCCTTCACACACAGAATAGGGACATGGCTGTGGGTTCCTGCTCTCTCCCAGGTGCGGCTGCAGCACCAGGTTAGCACTCCAACATGTTCAGCATGACCCCATGTGGGGGTACTGCGCCCTCACAGCAACCATTCCTTTGGCAAATGAGATTCTTCATATTCTCCTCTCTTCCCCACACAGTTTAGCCAACACCCTGAGGTCTGAAACATCTGGTGGCTCACTTCAGGTGAAACAAATTAGGAAACACTCATAAAAGGAGCTCTGTTGGCAGATCTGAGATAACCTCTGCAAATTACTGCTGGGAGAGTCTTCTTGAACTGGAATAGCTGGAACATGAGGTGTCCACAGGTACAACAGACTAGCCTGCACCAAATGCCATCTTTTGAAAGTCCAAAGTGCCTGGAAAAGTGATTTTAACTCTAATGCATGGCCAACTTCTAGCACCCTGCTCTGGCTGCAAGCATGGCACCTTTCCCTACATCACCTGCAACAACACGAACCTACATTCTTTTTTTCTTTTATTTTCTTTCCATCAAGTGAGAAATACTTGTTTTATTTTTCCACTCCAGTTTGTTAGCCAGATTAAAACTGATTTCAAAATGAAGCTGACTGGAGTGAAAAGCCACACTATTCTGGTATTGCTAGCAAAGTTCTAAATTTATAGTTACACTTCAGTAAAGCTGCTTGTTCCAGGCTGCAATCCACAGATGTACAAGATTATAATAACATGAGACAGTTAAAATTTGGTAAGTAAAGCACAACCCATCACCTGTGTCCTAAGCAAAATCCAACTCAGCATTCAGGATTTTCATTTACATTTTCAAGCTAACAGATAACAAAGCTCATGCCATCCATGTGAACAGAATAATTATAACCCTAAACTTGGTATAAAGACAAAAGTCGGGCCAATAGTTTTTGCTCAGTATCAAATAACAGCAACTGGAGGGGAAGGGGAGTGGGGTAAGAGGAAATTAAGTCAGGGAAGACTCATGTTCTGCATTAACCTTGAAAAGACAAATCTGGGACCTATGGAAATCCATCAGATCAGGCAAACGCACTTTTTCTGTTGTAGGAATGGGTTAGATGCACATAGCATTCACTGAATGTCTTATCATGAAGAAAATCTGTAGAAATTTCTCAGAATTTAAACTATGTATTAAGCAGTGAGCACATGAATACAGAATATCGTCCCAATTTTCATAGTTTAGCACTAGGCAAGAAACAACTGAATAGCTTTCCCAAACAACCTGCAGACATTCAGTAAATCCTCTGCTGCATGCTTATTATGTTGAGCAGAAGAGATCTCTACCAAATCATAACAAAGTAGAGAATTGTATTTGGTTTATTGGGTAAATATATTTCTTCCAGTTGCATAAAGACTCTCCCACAAGCATGCAGATACAACAGAGATAGAAAATGTCAAGGAATTTTCTTAGTCTAATTATTGCTTTCACTAGATTGCTGATTTTTACTACAAGCCAAGTATGGTGAATAAAATGGTCTAGCAATTCTGTATGCAGATGAGCAATAAAGATACTGCCATGATTTGGGGGCAATAAGGGAGAGATTCAGCAAGCAGGGTCGTTAGGATTGCAAATTTCATTAAACTACAGTAAACTTCTCCTTGAAAAGAACAGTGCATCTGTTGAGCTTTAGTCAGCCACATCACCCTGTAAATTGCTTTCAAGATAAGCCAGTACATAAAGTCTCTTTGCAAAGATCTGTTAGCTCAGAACAGCCCTCCTACAGCCAGAAACATGGCATTTAATGGTACTTGGAAAATAGACAGAAATGAAAACTATGAAAAGTTCATGGAAGCGATGGGTAAGTCTGACTTTTCCAATGTCTTCTATGAAAATACCACCACTATATGGCTGAAAACAAACTCAAGCTGTCTGTTAACCACCTCCTGGCGAGCCTGTCCTTCTGCTGTTTGCTGCTCTGCCCTTGCATAGTGCACTCCATTTATTTTCAAAAGATACCACAGGTGGGGAGAAAGATACTGAAAATTGTTGTGATTTTAATTACATTACATCAATCTTAAGCAACTTAACTAATTCCAGCAGATTTATGTCAGCAGAGGAAAGAATCTCAAAAGTCTTTCTCTATTTGAGGAAAAGGCTCAGAGAATTTGAATGATAAACTGTAAGCAGAATTTTCTAGCAGGAATATTATTCTGATTACATGAAACTAGTTTAAAAATTACACAGGGAAGAAATAATCATTCTTCAATTTTATAGGAACACAAGATTCAAGTAGTTTTAAGACTCTGATACTTGAAGTTTGTACAAACTGTGTGTTATATGGATATAAACATAACCATTCCAGTTGGATAGTATTATATCTGTACTGGTGAATACAGCCTCATTAAAAAGTGAAGAAAAATTAAAATTTGGGTCAGAATGCTGGAATAAACTCACTTGACTACATAAAAGTCACTAAAAAGAGACAAATATCATGCTCTAGGAGGTTTTTTTTCTCTGATTGATGTTAATTAATTTTTCTAGGTGTTAACGTGATGAAAAGAAAGTTAGGAGCCCATGACAATCTGAAGATCACTGTTCAGCAAGATGGAAACAAATTCACTGTCAAAGAATCAAGCAACTTCCGTACCGTAGAAATTGAATTCACTCTGGGAGTCAATTTTGAGTACAGTCTGGCTGATGGGACTGAACTTACTGTAAGAGACTTTCTATATAATTATATATTTATTATATGATAAAAACTTTATGAAGTTCAGCTTCAAGATGAATGATTTGTCTTCCTAGTTTTTAATTTTACTTTTAAAGTGTGACTGTTCAGGAATGCTTGCAGCTTATATACAAAAAACCAAGGTAGTCTTAACTGCTAATAGTTCAATACTGAGAAACTCAGGGTTTCATAGAGTGCCCAAAAAGAAGAGTATGTAGCAATTTTCACACAATGAAATCCAGGAGATTTCTACCTCTTATAATACTCAGTGCACCATCTAGAGTGCAGAGTGGGTATTTATAAGAAATTACTTTCTGTTGATACAATTAATTAAAATAAAGTGTACTGAGCACTAAAAAAAAAATCTAGCTTGACTATTATGCAACTAAAAAAATAGTGGTGCTAATAAATTTTCATTTTTACAGCCTTACCATCTATGTCCAAAAAAGCATAATCACACTGCTTTCATCTCTTCTCACTTCTAACCATTCCTGCAGTCTTTCAATCAAAACAGTGTCCTATCTATTGCAAAATATTTGGGCTTTTTTTTCTCCCCATTATAGGGTTCTTGGAACATAGAAGGAGATAAACTTGTAGGAACATTTACCAGAAAAGATAATGGAAAAGTACTCAAAGCATGCAGAGAAATTGTAGGTGATGAACTTGTCCAGGTGAGTTAAGCAATCACTTACATACAGCTTTCCAACATAATGAACTAAAAAAAACTGTACAAGCTGTTCTGAAAGTAGGAAGTATTTTCTTCTAGACAAATAACCTCATTTATCTTCAGGTAAAATTCTCAAGTAATCTATCAACATTTAAAACCTCTAGCAAAAGCAGCCACATAGATGAAACCTGTTAAGTAGTAGTACTGGGAATATAGAACTGCCAACACTTTTTCTTCCTGAAGCCCCCAAAAGCCATCCCATGGTAGTTCAAATGTTTGCACTGAGTATTTATGTCTATTGACAACAGGGTGCTTTCCTTACCTGCCTTTCCTCAGAGCCTGCACAAGGGCTGCTAGGCCCCACACAGCCACCAGTCACAATTAATTAAATCACTAATGACCATCTCTCTATAGCATCTGTGAAATGAAACTTTGTAATAGCAAGCACTGTTTTTTCTTCTTTATTTCTTAACAGACCTATGTATATGAAGGAGTTGAAGCCAAGAGAATCTTCAAAAGGGGCTAAATACTTCACCCAGAACGGCACCAGAATAAAAAAAATAATGAAAAAAGACCATTTTTCTACATATCCTCTGCCTTTTTTTTTTTCCTTTTATCCCCTCACAGCACCTCCCAAGCTGCAGTTATTTAGCCCTGTTGAAAACACAGGCTAGTTCCTTATGTTTACTGTTTTGCCTTGAATGAACAAAATCCAATTACAATTTGAAACAAATGCTAAAATGTTATTTGTACCAAGTCCTACCTGAGTGCCATACTGTAAAAAGCTGCAGAAACTATTTTCTATAAGCAAAGCTCTTTTTTTTTTTTTTTGCACTGGTTCTCAAATGACAACGTAGCTTCCTTACCATAATATTTATATAGATAAAAAGTTTCTCTGTGCATTGAAGATTGTGTAATAAGGATGGCAAAACCTAAAAGAAACTTGACAACTAAATAATAAAAATATCTAAGACTATTCTGCATGACTATAAATATGGAATAAACATATGGCATGATAATACAGCTCACATGGAGGACTTAAATGATACCACATTGATACCTTGCTCATATGAATAAGAATAATATAAAGCATATACTGATGACATACAGGTATCTCACATGAAGTGATTTCATTGTATTTGTATGACCATGCTTTTAAAAATGCATATTTTGAGTTGTTCCCATTTATTAAGGGTTCAAATCATTCTGTGTCAGGAAGAGTATTAGCAGGCTGTGACTGAGTTTCTTTCAGGACATGAATAAAAATATTGAAGGTATGTTAACAAGACAAAGAATTATTTCAGACTACGTTGACTTCCAACACTGCTGTTTCTGGTGGGTGACAAATCCACACCATGTTCTGCTCATGCTGTCCTGACTGTAAGTGCTATTTTCAGCCCAGCCTCACCTCCCTTGAGCTGCATTATTTCCTAGGGGTTGCAGTAAAACTGCCTCTCAAGGGTCAGCATGTTACAGGTCCCATTTCAAGTACCATTTCTGAACGGGTATGTTTACATCATTCTTTTAATGGTTTTTTTAAAAATACCTCGCAAAATTTCCTCCCCTGTTTTCCTGGCTCTCCTTGACTGTCTTTTTGCTGGCCATAAACGAATAAAAAAAGAAAAACATTTCTTCCTTAAGTTATTTTTATAACCAAATCCTCTCTTAGACTGTATTTTTGTGGTCTTCAGAATCTCACAGCTCCCTCTACCGCCAAAATGCTCTCCTGACCAAACAGTATTTGAGTTAGAGGTAGGACCGACAACACTTCCTTATTAATTTAGATTTCCTCCCCCAGGTAGTGATTGTATGCAACTTCCAGTGTAGATATTTTTTACCTAGTCATCTTTCAGTGAGTTAGATATACCACATATATGGCAGTGAAGGGAATACTATTTTAAAATATATTATGCACACTGAAAAAGCAGATTAAACTGCAAGCCAGAAGCCCTGACCCTCGAAGTGCTGTTGTAGTTTGACCTTTGTTATCAGCTGCATGTCATTATTGCTTCTAAATTGCATAGAAGTATATTAATAATTACATGTCAAAGGTTTCAGGAGATTGGAGAATGCCATTTTATTTCTTTTAGAGACTTTACTGGCTGGAATTAAAGCTGTATTAAGATTCTGAATGTGTTCTCTCTTTCTTCCCTGAGTGTGCTGACTCTTTAAGTCTTGAACCCTTCTGGTTCAGGAAGCTGAACTCTAGCCTACACCTGGTATCAATGCACTTACCTCTGCCACACCCAGCCCAATAACACCCTCATTTGTGGTTATTTTGATCTACATTACCAGATTTGATTGATTGATTTGCTACAATAATCAGTATGGTATTTTTTGGTCAAGTATTTGAGAAATTATTTTAGTTAATTCTGGATTACACAGAAGGCCACAAACTGAAAAATAATCTGATAATTTTTATCAAAAAAAAAAAAAGATGAGAACTCAAAAGTATTCAACAACTCCAAATACTGCAGACAGATGTGGTCAGCAGCTGTGCTTAAAAGATAAGGAAAAATCTTTATATAAAGACTCAAGTCTCCAATACTTGAGGTAAGATCATCAATTAAAGAGATGGAGGAGAGCAGTACAGCTTCAGTAAACTAACAAATAAGATCACTATTTGAGAATGTGAATGAGATAGCCTAGTAAGTTTGACTAGAAGACTTTTGTTTCCTAGGCAGGAATTGCAGAATCACTTTGCAACCTAATAGGAAATAATTTGCTTTGGGGAAACCTACAATCTACAGTTCCTTTTGCTCAAATGGGGTAATACAGATGGGGAAAAGACTTAAAGGGGAAGTATTGTCATTGTTTCCCCCAAAAATCTCTAATATATTTCACCTAACATACATATGCTTAACCAATACTTGCTATATAAAGCCTAATTCAAGTTCATCCTTATTACTAATGATAGAATTTATTAAGGAAAGTAGCTACCCCTAAGTGCATGCTTATGAGAAGTTAAACTCTGATCAGATACACCTGCTCCGTGTTATTGCCCTTTCTCTTAATATGAGGCTAAAAAGGGTTAATAGCTACAATAAGGAAGTTTTTTTAGTATACTGCTAAGTTTCTGGTCACTCTTCTAGACACCGTGAAAATACTTGCACTCTTTTCAGTACTGAGTGAACTGTCTGGACTTGGGGTGGTACCTCCCAGCTACAAGTGCAGCATCAGGTTGTGCACCTTAATTTTTAATTTCTTATGCAGCTGTGTGTTGTGTAAATAAAGTGCACAGTACACATTTCCTACCTGAACTTTCCACGTTTGTCTGGAGTATACCAGCTCCAACTAGCCTTCAAGGATAGGAGTGTCTCTTAAAACAACTTCAATTTTCCTAAATTTATTCACCACAGAATTCATAGAATCACAGAATGGTTTGGGTTGGAAGGGACCTTAAAGATCATCCAGTTCTAACCCCCCTGCCATCAACAGGGACACCTTCCACTAGACCAGGTTGCTCAAAGCCTCATCCAGCCTGGCCTTGAACACTTCCAGGGAGGGAGCAGCCACAGCTTCTCAGGGCAGCCTGGGCCAGTGTCTGACCACCCTCACAGGAAATAATTTCTTCCTAATATCTCATCTAAACCTCCCCTCGTCCAGTTTAAAGCCATTGCCCCTTGTTCTATCACTCCCTGCCCTTGTCAAAAGTCCCTCCCCAGCTTTCTTGTAGCCCCTTCAGGTACTGGAAGGCGCTATAAGACCTCCCCAGAGCCTTCTCTTCTCCAGGCTGAACAGCCCCAACTCTCAGCCTGTTCTCACAGGAGATGTAGTTGCTTCCAGGGCATCATCTGCCCTCCAAGAAACCGTGTTAGGATGAACACATGAATGTTTATTTCCACACAAGTCCCAGTACAGCACCACAGAACACGGCCTGATGGGGCTGACCACCTGCCTTTCCCCACACCCGTGCCTCACCTGGCCAAGTGCCCTGAGGACTGTGAGGGAGCAGCACCCAGCAGGGCCCAGGTACTGCCGCAGAAATGTCAGTCACCAGCTCAGAGAGGCTCCGCAGGCGCCACTGCCTCCAGCACCGGCCGGAGAAGCGGGAGCTCCCTCCGCATCCATTACCTTTACCACAGAGCCGGGCCTGGCACCGCCTTTGGCCCCTCTGCAGTGAGCGGGGAGGGGCCGCAGAGGGCACGGAGAGGAGAACAGCGAGAGGCGCGGCCGCGCTGAGAGCAGGCGGCAAAGCACCAGCGCGGTCACCGGGTGGCGACGGAGGCCGAGGCTGCGCCTGTCGCGCCTCAACCACCCCCGCCCGCTGCCGGCAGCGCAGGGCGCGGCGTGAGGCGGAGCGGACAGTGAGGGGCCAGGCCAGGCGGGCGGGGCGGGGCGGGGCGGGGCGGCCGGTACGTGCGCTCCGCTCTCACTGGCTCCACACCCGGAAGAGCAGCTGGTGCCTGCGCGGTGGGTGCCGCCGGGCTGCGACCCGCGCGGAGATGGAGGCGGAGGCGCGGCGGCGGGAGCAGCAGCAGCAGGAGCCGAGGGTCGCGGCGGCGGCGAGTGGCCGGCGGGAGCTGTCGCTGTCGGGTCAGTCCTACTGGCTGGACTTGTGGCTCTTCGTCCTCTTCGATGTGGCGCTCTTCGTGGTCATCTACCTGCTGCCCTGAGGGCGCCGGGCCCAGGTCAGCCGCCGCCGGGGAGCGGGTGCGCTCGGGGCGGGGTCCTGCCCGCCGCCCGGGGAGGGCCGGCTCTCGGCGGGGCGGGGGGTTACGGGACGGGCACGGGCACGGGCACGGGCACGGGCTGCCAGCGGCGAGGAGGCGGTGCGCCCAGGCCTAGGCACCGGCTCCGGGGCGGGGGCGGCCCCGACCGGGGAGAGGGGAGCTCCTGCTGGCGGCAGCTGGGCGGGCTGAGCCCCGCTTTGGTGCCCCGGGCAGGCTGGCGAGCTTGGGGGAAGGTACCGCTCCTGGCTTGAGCTTCGGCTTTGCCTGCCTGTAGCGTCCCAGCAGCCTAGCCCCGAAAGGCCTGGAAAGCACGGACACCTCCGAATAAATAAATGTACAGCTAATTCCAAACAATCAGCAGCTTGATAAATTTATTTTTTTAACAAAAAATACAGTTTCAGTTCTTGAATAAGTACACTTGATGCTCCTTTTCTGGTTTGCTCTCTCTTCCAAAGCACTGCAAAAGTAACCAGGCTTTTTCTGTCCCCTGTAGAGCTGCTATGTAATCACAGGATGCACCTTATGAAAACAAGCAGTGGATGAGGAGGACCATTTGTGCAGTATCTACAACTGGGAACACAACTCCGCTTGCATCTGAATGCAAGAGATGTATATATACACATGCTATATCATACTGTATCTCTAGCTGTATCACAAGTATTACTGTTCAGGTTTTTACTGGTATCCTGTTTCTTTGTTCTAAACTGTGCCTTAAAGGTCACGTAAGACAGCTTGACTGTGCTTTTGTAATTAGTGCTTAAAGGTTTGTTAAGCCAAGACAAAAATATGTCCTGTTTGAATAAAGTCAACGGAAAGGACAGACTGTAGCCTGGCTGAGAATAAAATCCAGCTGTTATATAAACTGAAGTTTCACCTCGGACCCTTTCCTTACTAGACAAAGCTTACCCAGCTGTTTTACTGTTAGAAAGTTAATCATGAGGGTTTGATGCTGTTTAGTTTTGTTACACCTTTTCTGTCTTTATACCACAGTGTGCATGAGATTCTAGCTTCAACAGTGACTGTGCCTTCTGCAACATGCCAGAGCCTAACAGCAGTAGCAGCCTACTGTCCTCACCAATCTAGAGAGAACCAAGTTCCCACTTCCTTGCTTTATCAGAAACAGTGAAAGAGTGAGCTTACAAGAACAGCCTTCTTGAGTCGCTAGCAGGTGACATCCAAAGTACTCTCTTCCATGGCTTACTCTAAGCAGACAGTAATAGGTAAGGGATAGGTGTCAACTTCCATGTCTCCTATCAAAATTTCCTCCGTCTCACTGTAGGGAGACATTCAAAAAGTGTTAAATCAAGGAGTCTCTTGCAGAGAAAGAAAAGGAAGCTAAGTACATGGAGTAGGCTTTTTACCTGATCGGGTTTTGGGGAAAACAGTCTTCAACTATGAAGGGGGGTCAGTTTTCTATACATATAAAAAAATACTTATTTTTTGCTTCTGAATACTAGTTTCTAATTCTGAGAAGTACAATTCATAGTTGTTGGGGTTTTTTTCAGGAATAAATACAATAAATAGATTTCAGAGACTTTGAAGGGTAGAGCATTTCAGTGTCTTAACACAATAAATGAAAACAGGCTACTAGCAGGTTAAACTGGATTCAGGATGCTAAAAGTGGGCTCTCTTTCCCTTTATTTTTCTTTCCTTGTTAGACAATTCTTCCACTGACAGTGGCTATCTTTGTGTGTCAGACCTGTGCTTTTAGAATTGAGATGCCTTTACCTGCTAGCATTTAGGATTTTGGCTGCTGGCACCTACCAAATAAGTCAGTGGGTTCAGAGTTCTTAACTCGTGGTGCAGAAGAGTGCTGAACAGTGACTGCATTCTCACAAACAAAAAAATGGGGGTTCCAGTTTTTAAAATCCAGCTATTAAAGACAAGTTTCCTACTTTTTTTTTTAGTTTCTCCTCTAATGTGATTTCACCAGGGAAATTGCAAGGGAACAACCTATTCTGGAATATTGCTCCATTTCTCTTTTGGTAAGGAGGACAGGTGGGAATAAGTCTTAATAGCCTTTAGAAAGTTACAATAAATTTCAAGGTATCTTCTAGTAATTTAGTTTTCTCCTTCAGTCATATCTGACATACAAGGTTTTACTTATCTCACAAAACTTAAAGCTAACGAAGTGCAGGCTTGTCTTACGTTGGGTTCAAGCTATTTCATATGCTCCTGGAGCATGTAAATACATGTATCAAGGCAAATTTCACTTAGCCCTAATAGAGCCAAGGTAGTAAGACAGCTCATGTAAGTAATCAATCCTCACCAGGTCTGTGGGACTGTGATATTAAAATTGCTTTAGGCATTTCATAGGTATTTAGAAAGCTAAAGAGATGTAACAGCTTTATAAACAAATACATCAGAAGATTAATTTTACTGTTCAAAAAAGGTAACTGAACCACCCCCTCTGCAAAACTTTCAACCCTTAGCAGCAGTATGACCTGCCACTGTTTAAAAATGTAGCTCTGGAAAGCCCATTTTTCTTAAAAAGAATGTGGCGTACAAAAAACAGAAGACAAAGATACTTTCAATTTTTATCTGATAGTTTGAACAAGCAGAACTTTGCAAGAAAATAATTCTAAAGAAAAATATATTAATTACAAGACTTGTTAATGTCTTTACGTTACAAAAATTGTCTAGGCCCTTATACAAATCTATAGCCAGAAGGGGACATTTATAAAAAAATAAATAGGCACCCTAGGTAAGTTAAAACAAGTTATCACATATCAGTTAGCAAATATTACATACATACATACATGGAGTGCAGAGTCAAATATAAAAAACAAAAGGTGCCTCAATTAGCCATCTATTTACTCTAATTAAATACCTGGTAAACATGGGTCACAAAGTTGTCTGGTAAGATTGTTTCAAGCAAAGCAAGGAGACTGAAGTACATCTAAATTACTGCAGCTACTTTAAACATAAGTTTACCAGTTGTGCTTACTGGAAGCTTACTGGCATCAGTAACAGGCATTCATATTGCTCGTGGTACAGAAGTATGAACATTGCTATGCATGTTTAAAAATAAGTGTTCTAACATCATTCACAGTTGTTGCTGTGCTATTCATACATAAAAATACTGTCATTTCAAATACAAGGTTTTTGCAAAATATTTTACAAATTATACATTATTTACAAATTCCAATAATCTTTGTTTTTACAGAAGTATTAGAAGACAGTTTTATTTAATTGACTATGTATATTACGTAACGTTGCTAGATAAACTAGAAAAGTTTAATGCACAGGTTCTGAAATCTCTCTCAAAAATCTTACAAGTTCTTACATTTTCAGGGTTTGGGTTTTTTTTATTCAACTGACTTTCTTAAAAAAGGATAATTTTTAAGTTGCTGTTTACCAGCAGCCATACCTAAACATGCATTAATTGTTTGCACTACAAATACTAGAATTAATTTTCTTCCCAAGTGCTACAACAAATGTTGATCGGTAAGGTAGAAATAAGATTGATCTGAGATACCTGGTTTGTTGCATATATCATGTTCCAGTTGTACTCTAAGTTACATGTCATTTAAAGAACAAAACAACTGACCTGTACACAGCATAACCGTAACTACTATTTAAATGTACACCTTGGATTATTACGCTGAACAATTGCCAGCATTTGGTTGAAGCACTAAAACTCCCATAAGGTTTATAAACATAAAAGCTTTTGTGACTAACAGTGCAAGTATAAAGCAAGAGTGTTTATTATGCATATTTAACCTTCTTGCATTATTTTTGTAACTAAAAGGCATTGATGTTTAGATGTAATCAGCAGCACCCCAAAAGTTAACACTCTAATATGAATGATGGCAAAATTTAGCCTTTTTGGATTGTGTCAGGCTTTGCTGACATTAATTCTAAGTCATAGATTGTTCAATGTTGTGATCAGACTGAAACAGAACTCCAAGCCCCTGCCTCTCACACCCCAAGACACAGTGGGTCACTTCAAACACCCAGGGCTGCCATGAGGGAGAAATCCTCTTCATCCTCCTTTCCCGCCCAGCCCTCGCTCCTGTGCCGGGCCTCAGCGCTCACTCCACAGTTCTGTGCACTGATTTAACTCACCAAATACAAGCCAGAGAAATCCTCCTCTTTGTCAGTGAAATAAGTCAGGTTAACAAAAGACATGGTTAATGCCAGAGCTGCCAAACTGCAGGGCAGAGTGTGAGAGCAGAGAAAGAGAGGAACCTCTTCTTTTCATGCCCCCTCAGCCACAGCAGCCTGAATAGCGAACGGCCGCAGGCTCGGTCAGCCCCAACTGCTCATTCAGAACATACCCATGTGTAGGACTGCTCCACACAGGAAAAACATTGTCAGGAAAATCAAATGTCTGATGATCCCCATTAAACAGTGCTCAAAGTGTCAAGCTGAAAAAAGGAAGTTCAATAAATAGCAGCATTGCCTTTGCATGCAATTGTGGAGTAAGTCAGAACTAAACATAAGTAGTAAATATATCTAAAACCTTACAAAATTAATCTTTCATAGTTGCATGATAAATCTGTATTTTGAAGTTAGCATCCTATTCTGCTATATCAGTTTGTAGCTTATGTGGTTAAATTTAGTTTTAATAAGTTAAAGTATATAGCTTACAGGGTGAACAAATCTGATAGATAATGTGTTTAAAAATGTACACCAACATCAAGCAGGTATATTAATAGGACAGTATTACTGCAGCTTACTTGAACTCCCTTTGAAAATCTTATTTAACACTTGCAAACCAGAACCTTTTTTAAAGAATTATTATTATTATTATTAAGGCTTTTCAAATAAAAGGTTAGAAATTCTCTGGGTAAACTTCAATTAAAGACACTTGAAGGTTTGTGAAAGCACAGACTCTCAGAGAAGCCAGTGGAAAAAAACCGTGTTACCTCCTGCTACCTATCAGGATAAATAAAGCTCTATTATAACTACATTTACTGCATTATATATAGTAATATGTTTATCCTTTTTGTTAGACTAAGTATGTAGTGACCACAGTCTGAAGGAGCACTTTGAAAACTGCAATTAATTACATCTTCTTACAAAAATTAGTAAGATCTAGTTGATCCCACTGCTGTAAGATGCATACACCCAAAGGGACCATTTTTCATATAAACTGTAGAAGACAAGCTGAGTAAGAGGTAAGCGTTAAGGCAACTAGAGTAACAAATCAAAGAACCACAAGTTTAGCACCTCTTCTCCCTGTTCACCTCTTTTTGCATATTCAATTGAACAGTCCTAACTCCAAAGCAAAGTACAGGCAACTGGGTACCAAGTTATCACACACAGAGATTCAAGGTTTGTGCCCATTCACAGATTAAGTGAAATGCAAAAGTCAGATCCAGATTATTTTTTTTAAGAATCTATCTACTGCAGTGTATGCCTTCTATATTTGCCTTGTACCTTTGCTTGGGTGTGGGATGCCTGGCCTCAAGAGTAGCATGGTAGGCAGCATTCAGTTCTACTCCAGTTGATGGAGGATGTTTTTCTTTGTGAAAGCTTCCACTATCTGTAAAATACAGCTTGGGTCTCTGATGATATTTCATCCTGTACGTGTCAGTCATACAACTATCTACTGAAAAATAAGTTGTTAGGGATACACTCTCATTTCCATCCACAAAGCCACTACTTGGTCCTGTATGACGAGATCCTTTCTTTAAAAAGTTTTCAGACACAGTCCAAAAGTCATTAACAGATAAGCAAGGTGGAGAATCCGGTTTGTGAGCAAACACTTCATTCCCTTGAAAGGGCTCTTTAAGCCTTTGTTCATTTGTAAATACGCTTGCTTCTGAGACAGGCTTTAAAGGTGGCCCTGTCTGCCTTAACGGATTGTTTTGCAACACTTCTGTCAATTTTACATCAGCTGCCAAGTTATTTTCTGATCCTGGCAAAGTATTCAGAGCATACTTCTTTGGTGGTAAAGGGGGAGGAAGATTCTGGTACACCGCTTCAGGCACCCAAAGAGCATCCGCCCTTCGGAGTGGGTGCCCGGTATGCTCACCGGGAGGGGGAAGCACCATGGGCCTTTCTGACAGGTTCTGTGGGACACAAGGCGACAACCCCACCTTGGGACCAAACGTTCTTGCGTGATGAGACTGTGGCTGGGAAGAGGAGGGAAAGTCACTGTTGATCAGTTTCCTTCCACAGACGTTTTCTGTATAGGGCTGGGATACGCCATCAGCAGAACACACTGACACATTCATCTTCTCAAACCTGTCTGGATTAAGCCACTCTGAAGAATTCTGTTCGTTTGCCTTGTTCCTACTTTCTGACTTCACAATGTCTTTAAGAACTGGCTGTAGAGCTGATGATGAGAAAAGCTTCCTATTGGTCTCAGGCATTTCAGCTCTGAAATACAGAAACACACAAGGTTTAAGCATGTAAAAACATAAAAAGCTCAAAGACAGCCTTGGTAACACTTTTTAAGTATTCAACCTGCCTAGAGAATTGGGATCTGCTTAACATACAGTCATTTGATTAAAAAGTGTATTAAATCACTTCAAAGTTTCTTTAACTTGAAATGTAAAGGGCCTCAAAAAAATCTCAGCAAGAAACTGAGTATCACTAAGTTAAATTCCTTCAACATTCAGGACTATGTCCTCTGCTCTCTTCTAAGCATCCCTGTGACTCACTCAGTCTGATACATCCCCTTTTCAAATACCAGATGTTGCTTTTGGGTGCTAAATTTGTATTTAGAGTCTTGATTTTTTAAGAGGTACTGAGCATTTAGAGTTCAAATGAGAAACAACAGGTAAATAGCAGCAGCTTCTAAACGGAATTTACCTTTTCATCCTCTTCCAGCCAAACTTTTCAAAACTTTATGGGGTTATTGTGCTAGCCACAAATTGGTTCATCACTGCCTGTTGCAGTATATAAATTCAAAACAGAAAACTATTAAAGCCCTTTGCTCTGGTAAGATGATTTAAAACAATTTAAGCTATTTAATTCTACTAAGAGCATCAAAATTAAAGACAGAGAGCATATAGCCCTATCAATTATGTAAAATAAAAAGGCATTGTCTATCAAAAATATTCAGTATCTTAACTTTTGCGTGCTTAATATTGATTACTATCACATAATAGAATTCAGTATTTCTTGAATTATTACATAGTAAATTAATGCCAGTATTAGTTACCTCTTTACTGGAGGACTAGGCACCTGCAAATGTAATTCTGTTGGGAAATTAACATGAGGTCTGTAGTTAACTTCTGAATTGATCTGGTCTTTCCTCAAATCTGGGGGTAGAAAAAATTAAAATAACAAGAAATACAGTCCAATACCTTCTTTGTAATTCTTCAGAGGTTACAAAACCAAACAAGAGACAAAACACAACAGGATAATTGGCTCTTTTCAAGATCTGACATTGATCAAAATAACCATTTTTAAGACAATCTGTCACAGAAGGTCAGATCTTATATTCATCCAAAATAACCTGGAGGAAATGTCTGGTGGGGTTTTTTTTATTCCTTTTAAATGTTACCATAAAATAGGTAATTACCACAAACTACCACAATTTTGAAATCCTACAGACATGTTTTCAAGATCCGCCTAACATTTAATCTAATTAAAAACACATTTTCAAAAGCAGCTTTTTATTAAAAAAAAAGCTGCTTTTGAAAATTCAAACATCCAAACTCATTTAAATTACAAAATAAAAACTATTGCTGATTTCTGAAATTCCACATCATGTAATAATAGTTAAACTGAATGAACGCTGTAGGAATTGGGGGTGGTTTGTTATTTTTTGTTGTCGTTTGTGGGTTGTAGTTTTGTTGGGTTTTAAAATTTTTTTTTAATTATTTTTTGTTGGCGTTTTGGTTTGGGTTTTGGGGGGGTTTTTTGTTGTAGGTTTTTGTTTGTTTGTTTGTTTGTTTTTGAGAAATGCATTATTTGAAACAGATTTAAAAACTTAGAGCAAACTGTCTAGTTAGTAGAGATGCTGAGCAGACAGAGCACTCTCAGCCACGCACCCTGAGCACACAGCATGAGGGCCAGCACTACTACACTCAAGACTCTAGAAGCTCCTTTTATTCACAGGCAAAAGAAAAAGAACCATTCTATAAAAATATACACCATTTCTGAACAATGCAGCTCCTAGTTAACAGTAAATAAAGGAAGCATTGAAGTCTCCATGTGGACACCACATAGAATAGAACACTCTCTTGGCAAGTGACAAGCAACGCTCTATTTGTTTGGAGACAGATATTAGAAGTCTTCCTAATGCAATTTTGGCCCATTATCCTCAGTCACCTGCTCTGAAGCCATTCAAAGGAAGTCTTATTTTGTCTATGTGTAGATTAGATTCATACAACTACTATGCCTATTGCAGAAAAACAGGAATGAAATTCCAAAAAAGGCAGCATACATTCATTGCCTGATTTCTAGCAGAATAATCTTGTGTTCAGCAAACAGCACTAGCTTAGGCAATTTCCAATGAGTAACATAGGGTGTTCCATACTTTCATCAACAAAAGCCACAAAAATTTTGCATCTATTCTTAAATTATGTATGCTTACCAAGATGAAATATTTATTAACTTGTTATTTCCTCAAGTTTTAATAAAGTCTTGGAACTTTTGACTTCTGAACATATGAGCCAAAAAACCCAACAACAGAAAAGAACTAAACTGAAAACTGTGGGTGATGCTGTTGGGTGATACTTGTTTTTACAATCAATATCTGCCTATCTTTAATTGATGAAAGACTAAAGACAAAGAACACAGGTTGTAGGGCCTAAAACAGCATACAGCACAAGAAACAAAGCCTCCATATGGCTTTCCTTTGAGCCTCAAAATGAAAAAAAAAAAAATTAAAATAAAATCTTGCTATTCCAGCATGATGAACAATACCACCACCTTAGAAAGAACACTTGCAGGAAAAGATTGTTACTGAGTAAACCTGTGTGACTCCGGAGAGGGACAAGCTGAAAGTTCAAAACTGCTAGAGTGGGCCATGGCATCAGAGCTAACTAACACTGAGGTAATATTTCAAACAGAAAACATTTCATTCTGCTACAGATTTTAATGAACTGTAAATTGCTTTACTGAAAAAAAATAAAAATAAAAAAGCACAGGCTCTGACACTCTCTCTCCTGTGAATTTTTCCAATTCAGTATTTAATCTCAGTGCCAACATCAGGATACAGTCCTAGAAATGAAAGTTGAATAATTTGCTAGATTAACAGTGTTTGAACTACTGTTTTTAACTTTCAGACTTGGAATATATTGACTTTTATACACGAGCACGTTTACTTAAAAAATGCAAATAAATTGCTAGTATAACTGCTCTTTAATTCCCCAAACCCCTTGCTGTGAAGATTCCAGATGTTAATTGTTTTATTTTTAATCCAAACTGAACGCCTAAGGAAATTAGCCCTTCCAAGAGGCAGCATCACAAACCAGTCAGGAGGCGGCAGCAAAGGTTAATGAGCTGTTTCCTTGCTGTGACCATGGCACACATTCAGCCAAAGCTGCTCAGTGATACCAGGTGGTTTGTGCCTTCAGAATTCCAGCTAACTTAAAAATAGAAGTGTTATTTTCTCTTCTGCTGACAGGATATCCATGCATGGTTAAAACCAGACACAGACCTGATTGGGAATTTTGGCTTGTTGTTCTCTGCAAACCTAAATATGGGACACACAAGCACGGTGCTCAGCTGGAGACTGACAGCCTTATCGATGGGTCATAAGGAGCCTACCAATAAATACAATGGAACTCTTCTCTGATGTAAAAACCACTCTGCCTTTAAGGTTTATAAACATCTATTTTCATATCTGAATAGCCAATCCAGATTTTCAATAGCCAACAGGTAGGACAGACAAGTTCTCCTCCGATATCTCTTATTTACAGACAGACCATTTGCAAAAGTCTGCAAAGCCCAATTTCTAAGGCAGGGAGTGGGAGGGGGACCAAACAAAAAACAAAAAACCCAAAACAACAGCAAAAAACCCCACATTAAATTCAGTTTTGTTCTAATGTGTTTTAGCTGCACATTTCCTGTACTTCTGATTACCTGATTTTATTTTTTTTTTTTTTAAGCTGGCAATAAAAACCCAAATGTAATACTTTTTTGTAACAAGTACTGTGGCAAATTCCTCTCTCTGAACCCAGATATTGTTCTGTGTTCAGTTGAAATGACAGACACACTCACTGGAAGCCTTGGAAACGTGGAACACCACCACAGTCCCAGTGTAGAAGGTAAACACATTCTGACTTGTCCAAAACAGAATATTATTTTTTAAAAGTTACCACCTTCAGAAAAAAAATCCTTTTACTCAAGAAATTGTTCTTTGGGAGCAACATTCAGTTGCAAAATATTTCTTATATATTCATTAATGAATTTTTTTCATGGCTTTAAATTTCTGGAAAAATTAAATTAAAGTTCCACTTTTTGCATAGCTTTAAATTTCTGGTAAAAAGTGAAATTAAAGTTCCACTGTTGATTCTTTGGGATGGTGCATACTTGCATGTGTGTGAAAGTTTGAAAAAGTTCTGAGGTGAAGCAACAGTTAACAACATAGCAGCTATTACCCTCCCTTCATGCTGATCTGCTGTCTCAGGAAGTTTATCAGGTCTTTGTTTTAAAACCCAATCCTGAACTTTTTGCATCACTTATTTTAAATTGCAAAATTCTCACATTAACAAAGTGAATTACAAACGTCAGAGTGCTTCACATTTCTGTCTTTGTGGCTGCTTGACTACATTTGGAAATCTTGAAAGTTTAAACAGAATCTTTAGTCTGTCATTTAAAGACACTCCAGAAAAGCATTTATTTGTTTCTGTTTCATGTTAAGTAATTAAGTAGCTGCATGTTTTAATTCACTACTCAGTTTTCAAACACAACAGTCATATATATTGTTGCACCATATATATAATGCACCATAAGGGTAATGACTGGATTTTCTTAAGTATAGTTGCATATTTTAAATTATTACTATGAATGTACAGTTTTCCCAATAAGATTATTTTTATTTTTCTGAATTATAGCTTGTTTATGGGGTTTTCTGAAGTAAACAAAGGCAATTTGGATCCTTCTTTACATACTCACCAGAGCTTACGAATTATTCTAGATTTCAGTTGGATTTCTCTCATGTTATTGAACTGAACAGGCAGCTCTTAATATTGCATCTTAAATAGGAGACCATCAAGCACTTGGCCAATTTTAATCACATGGCTTATTCTACTGACAGGTCAGTTCAAGAATGAAGTGCTCTGAGCATTGTGGGGGGCAGGAGTGGAGGAATCTAGAAAACAAGGCTTCTAGGATTAGCTTTGGGGGTTTTTTTTAACCCTCCCAACAGTTAATGCTTTGTATGGAAATTGTCAGAAATGGCCATTTCATCAAGACATCTGTGCCTTAGAAATTGGGGAGGGCTGTCATGAAAGCCACTAAAACCCCCTGTATGTTTGAAAATTATTACCAATAGCTAGAACAGGGACTGCTCTAAAAATCCATTTTAAAAATTCTATAGCCCTTTCCAACTTTCAAGAATTACAGTCATCTTTCTTCAACTTGAAGAATGGAAAGGATGGAAACTTTGCTTCCACACAGTTCGTGTCACATATTCTTCATAAACAACAAAAAAAAATTAGCCTCCACAGTTCATCAAGTCCAAACTTCATAAACACTAACTCATAAATTAAGGATACTGTATCTGCTTACTTAATATCTGTGTTTTCCTGCCAAAATCTGATCACACAAATTAGGAATTGGCCTTGTGGGACATTTGCTTCAGCACTACAGTTACTGACTGCTTACTAGCAATAAAAGAAGCAGCCATTTGATTTGCATAACTACTGTGTTAACCAATGTTACTGTCTTTATAATGCTCTAACAATAAGTTTACTTTTGTAAGTCAGGGAGAGAATTCCTCAGTTGCTGAACAGTAGCCTTATTCAGCTCCAGTTAAAAGTGAGGAACTGGTAAAGCACAGTTATACAAATGGTGGGTGTAATTAGAAGTCCAACATTATTTCCATAAGAAATTTTCCACACAAAAAAAACCACACAAAGATATTTTTTCAATGCCATGAGAGGATAACAAAGATTTCTTACATTTCATTCCTCTCTCAGAAAGGACTGGGCATTTGTTTCTTAAAGTACTATTTCTAGGAGTCTGGTATTTATTTATATAACTGGATAGATGGGATCTTAGCATCAGTGTTTTATGGTAACTCTAAGGATCACCTGGAATCACTACACTTTTTAAAAGAAAATGTACAATCATGTTGAAAAGTTTAAGTATACTTAAGTACAGTACATGGTTCTCTCTGGAGAATACTCAATACTAAGCTCAAACATTGTTTGAACCCACCTAATTTTAATTCCAGGGTCCTTTAATGTATTTTTCACTGGTGTGGGTTTGTTTTTTTTTCTTTTTACTACCCAAGTGTGGGTTGTTTTGTTTTTTGTTTGTTTGTTTTTCACTGGTATGATAAGTATAGCACAGAACTAAAGAAGAATAAATGTCATACAAAAACAGATCTTTGCATTCCATGAAACATTAACTTTGAGTCTGTCTTTTTTGTTGTCAAAATAAACAAACACCAAATTAGTTCTCTTTCTACAAACCAAAAATAAATTGAAATAATGACAAAAAATGGTATGGTAAACCCCTCCTTTCCCAGTTTATGTCCTAGAAGAAACTATACTATACATTATTTGAAAAGAAGTATGATATCTATAAAAATCAAACATTTCCTGGGGAAGTGTCCTAATATTTATTGCACCTCTTTGTACAAGCACCATTCAATTGTTCCAGCAACAGTAGATAATGATTTTGGCTGGCCTCACGCTGACCTATAATATTTATATGTCAAGGCATTTATCAACTTTACAAAAATGCAACAGACTTATTAGTATGTAAAAGGAAGTAGATTTCCTCATTACAAGTGTTTCTTCCTGATACCGCTTCATATCTTGAAGGAAAACAAACAGTACCACAGTCCACCCAGACATTTAAAAAAAATCTTCCTTAGTATCCACCAAGAAAGCCCATGGAAATGCTTTTGGGGAAAACACAAGGAGTGAACAAAATTACCATGGTGTTTTTTGGGGTTTTTTGTGGGGGCTGGAAAGGAAGGAACACGCATACTTGTTTAAAAAAAAAAATTTATAATTTCTATTGGATTAAAAGAAAGCCCTGATTAAGAGCACTGAAAATGAATTATACTGGATGTTTTATGCTAGCACGGAGTCATCCAAAAATCACAGAATCCTAGAATGGTTTGGGTTGGAAGGGATCTTTACAGAACACCCAGGTCCAACCCACTGCCACAGGGGAGCATCTTTCACTAGACCAGCTTGCTCAAAGGCTGGTCCAACCTGACCTTGGCACTTCCAATGATGAGGCATCCATTATTTCTCTGGGCAACCTGTCCCAGTGTCTCACCACCCTCACTTGTGAAAAATTCCTTCCTCAGGTTCAATCTAAATATACCCTCTTTCAGTTTAAAACCATTGCCCCTTGTCTTGTCACTACAGGCCTTGATAAAATCACTAACACTGGTGAACAACAAGTGTCTTCAGTTCTTGTACAGAGAACTTATGCCAGCCAGAAGCAGTTACACACTGGCCACTTCCTGAGGAGGCAGTGGTGGATGACACGCACAAGGAAGGACAAACTTTTCCATCAACCTATAAAGAAAATGCTTTGGAACAAAACCCACCAGGAGGAGGATGACTGTGGCAAAAAGAATCATTGTAGTTCAATTATCTAACAATTTATAAAGAAGCTGTGGTCCCCCAAAACGATACTTACATTTTCTACACCAAAATATATTTAAAAAAAGATCCAAGTGCTGCCAAAAAATCACCTGGCCTGTTACTGTGGTGCTAGAGGTCACATGAAACAACTGTTTGGGAGACATGTCAGCTTTTACATGACTCAGCACACAGCTGAGGGCTGCTGCTGCCAGAAAGGAGATGCCAAGAACAGGTAAACTCCCAGCATGCATATTCATGACCTAGCACAGAAGTAGGGAACTACTACTGCTGCTGCCATCATAACAAAACCAATTGTCTTCACATGATGGTGGTGGAACACTGAAAAAAAATCCATCTCCTCTATTAGGGAACCCATATATCATGGCAGATAGTTAGGAATCCATTTACATCATACATTTGCTTTACAAGAAAGCCAAGAAACTGAATAAATGAAGGTGCTTTGTGGAACAGAATCATTTAAATGCCCCTGAAAAAAGTGATAATTTTTACTGAACTGCTGCTTCATCACATTTTCACCAAAATGTACCAAGAAGGGATAAGAACACTTTCCATTTTTATCCATCAGTCTAACTCATTGAAAAGGTTAAAAACATGAACAAAATTCAGAATTCACTGTGGAAAAAAACCTCACAACACAGATTTCTTTTGCCATTTTAAAAAGACAGAGTACATGGGCTACGATGAGTCAGCAAGAGATCTCTACTGAAAAAAGTATATAAAAAAACCTAACATCATGGTCAAAACATGCAAATTCCATGCCAATTTTCTTCTAATCCACTTAAATACAGCCAACCTGATACACAAATTGTCTAGCTTGGAAATATTTGGTTCTGGCTTTGAAATTTTAAAAAAAGGCCGAAAAGCTATGCTAAATTGTATATATATTTTTCAAGTTTATGAAATATCATGATGTTAACTTATGCAGCAACATTATAAAATACAAAAGGCTAACCAGAAGTCTACCCATCTCTTCCATGATAATAATAAGTTAGTATTAAAATTTTGGTACTTCTAAATTATTTTTAGAAAACTTATTCTTTATACAAGTTAAAGTTCTTACCATAGAAGTTTCTGTTCTGCTGGGATACCGAATGTAACACATTGTCAGCTTTTTTGTTTGACAAGTTCTGTTCACTGCAAGAGAAGCATACATGTAATTTGAAAGCTTAAACTATATGTTTATATTATACTATATTGTATGTATATTATATTATTATACTATATTGTATGATCACAAACTTTATTTCCTTGAGTGCACACAAGCGGAAAACTTTGCCTATGTAAAACTGACTCTTGTTATCATCACTGTCACATTTTTTACTAACATTCACACTTTACAGAAGATAAGTAAGATAGTAGGAATGGCCCTTTAATACTTTTAACACTGCTCCTGCATGTGACAGGCTGTGCTGATGCAGAGAAACTTAGGATGGCCTGAATCCTTTCATATAAACAAACAAAAAAAATATACAGTTTGTGAGACTGGTGTTGCCAGTTTGTTCTGGAGATTGGATGCCCTCTCATCCCAGCCTTACTCTAGGGTACAACAGCAGGATGCCTAATATGCAGCACATAAAAAGCAAATTTTCTTGGCCTTAATATCACATGAGGCTGCTTAATAAAGACAGTTGGTTCCCAAAGTTATCAACAATACAAAAATGATGTGTTATCTGTGAGAAAGAATGATCAACTGCACTTTTTCTCATTGTAGACTAAAGAATTTTGTAAGAATTTAAAAGAGCACTTATTAACAGATATCACCAAGAAAACATGGCAGTTTTTAATATCTGTTTTCTCTAGTGATTTTCAAATGGAATGGATACCCACTGGTCACCTAATGCAATTTATTTGTAGGTTTTACCTAAAATTGCCACTTTAGTGCAGCAAAAGAATACTACCCATGAGGAACTATATGGTTTCAAATTTATCAGCAGTATTATCCATGTCTGAAACAAAAACATTTTTCATGTTAGTAGTTTACTCTCCGAGTATTTTGAAGTTAAACATAAAACAGCATCTGACTATGACAAGCTTAAATTTTCTAAAAATAAACAAATCTCATCAATATGAGTATCACAAGTATGTGTAATCTGTCAGCTAACATTGTCCATTTCCCTAGTTTAACATTTTGTTATTCACTAATAGTTTGTTGTGACAAACACCATTCTTCTAAGTTGTGATTGCCACTTGGTCTTTCATTCATAGGGATTTTCATTTAGAAACTTTTTCTCAAACTGGAATAAAACTGGAAGGTTACAGCAGCAAACACAAGAGGAAAAAAAATAGTTCAAAAAATAATCAGCAGGTTTAGTAAATCTTGCTGGTTTAGTTAAAGAAAAGCATGCCTTACCAATCCAGACAGGGAGCTGACAAGCACCCTGCCAATTCCTTCCTTCTCCAAGAGTAAAGGAGAAAAGAAGATACATGGTGGCAATTTTCAGTAAAAAAAGAAAAGAAAAATACTTGTTATTAAAAGGAAAGCAATAAACATACTGAAAAAAATATGAAGAATCAGGAAAGAACCTAACAGAAAACAAAAAGTATTTTTTTCCACCTTCTAAAAGAACTTTCAAATATTTTTTTGTTTGTTTGTTTTTTTTATGAGATGAAGTCTGAATGGTTAGAAGGGAACTAGTGGGTATTGCCAGTCAATTCTAATTACCAGTTATATAAAATCCTTCTGAAAGCCCCAAGAAGTTATTGGTATTTTGATAAAGTACTTTTTTTTTTCCCCCCTCCCTTTATTTGACAGATATTTAAACAAAAGTGTAAGCAGATTCTTAATGAACTAAGTTGTTTTAAATTTATCATCTTCTCTCTCATAGAGACATGCAGCATTTGGGTACCGCATTACCTCCTGGGAATGTTTAAAAGTGAAGCATGGTTATAACTAGAAATCACTGTTCAAGGCAATTGTAAACACTGAAAATATAAACATGGCCTGCAGTTGCAGTAGCTTTACACATATTTACATGCTTTCTTGCAGTTCCAAAAAATCAAAGACATTTCAATTAATAAAGAAGCTTATTCTGTATGTTCTCAATTAAAAAAAAAGTTTTGATAACTTGCTACAACACTTTATGAAATAAGTTTTAAAACTTTGCATTTCCATTTAGAGAAGTCAGAGACTTTTAATTTACTGGCATTTCCTATTCTCTTCCCCTGCAAAATAACTTTTCACGAGAACATATGTCCAAAAATTTACTCAAATCCAGCAAACATTTTGACTAGGCTTTGTCTCACAACTGTGCTCTCCCATTCTGTGGATATTAAGACACACGATACAGAAAACAGCATGTGGAAGGTTGATGACTTTTCATCTCACAGGACTACATAATAATTTAAGATGGAAGGGACCTTTTCAGATCAGCTAGTCCAACTGCCCTTGCTCAAGCAGGGTCATCTACAGCAGGCTGCCCTGTACCATGTCCAGCTGGGTTAAGAGTATCTCCACAGAGACTTCACATCATCTCTGGGCAACATACTTGTTACTAGCGCACATCAATTCTTTCCTAAGTTTTATAAAATTTGGCTACTAACCACATTTTGTCGCCAGTTTTAGTAATTTTGCACTTTGCTGAAAAGATTTATTTCAAACAGGTCAATTATCAAGTGATCAATGTAAATCTGAGGTGTTCTAGAAAACTGAATTTCAGAACCATGCCTAGTAACAGTACACAAGACTCGCCTACTGCCATTCCCACCTCCTTGTCAGGGGCCTGTCTGTACGACTGCTACAGGTGTGATTTATAGAGACACTTGTATTCCTCTACAGATGCCAGGTTACCTGCAGTCTAAAAAACTTGTAACTAAAGAAGCGTAGCAATAATTTGAAATTAACACACCCTGCCCCTCAGCAGGGCTTAGAAGTTCTGGCTCTGTGCCATAATAATGTGGCTCAGGGCCTTCCAGACAGAACTAACTAGTGTTGCAGCCTCAGAGTGCAGGTAAACTTAACACTTAATTGTCCACTCTCTTATTTCTAGCTTTCTACATACCTGACCTTGAGTGTATAATGTTCCAAAGCATGTTTTCTTGATTTTTTTTTTAAACAACACATGAACGTTAGAACAACTTATTTTTCTGTAAATATTCAAGTTTGAAGAGCATCAGCGTTACCTGCAGGAAGCACTTTCTTTAACGTTCTTGACATCTGCCGGATTGATTCCTTCAATAATAGGTGAGTCTGGGTTTGCAGATCCATTGCTGATATGATCACTGCTTTCATATCCAGATTCTGTCCTCTGAATTTGCCAGTTATCACCATGGATTTTTCTCTCTGTAAATCCTTTGCTTTTTTCAGCATTCCCTTTTCCATCCGAATCTAGTGAGCTTCGGCTTCCTGTATCCTGTTTTGTTTCATCTTCATATATAGTCATTAAGCCTTTGTGGATTTGGCTCTCTTTTGGCCAATGGTTAAAGCTTCTCTCCTTCTCATGCTTGGATTTACAGTTTGGATTTGCCTTGTGCTTTGGGCTGTGCTGTTTTTTCTCAGTTTCACTGAAAATGCTGTCTACATTTAGTGTCTCTCGCATAGGTTTCCAACCTCTACTTCTGCTTCTGCTGCTGATGACGCTTCCTTTGTCCCTAGAGTCTTGACTGGTGTCGGTATCGTAGCCAGTGACACCATCAGTCCGGGTCCTCATCGCTGGTTTCTCCACAGCAGGAAAAGCTTCTGTTCTATTGGATCCAAGCACCTGTGCAGAAAGCTTTGCTTGGTGAGATGCATTGTCATGTTTATAGGAGCATCTTCCCTGGCTGCTGTATATGTGCTGATCAGCACAGTGTCTAAGTCCATTTCCAACTGGAGGAGACCCCGACTTAACACTGGAACGATCTTCCCCAATCAAATCTTGTAAGAAGAAAAAGAAAAAAGCTCCATTAAAGTTCTAATTAATATTTAACTGATATTGTTATAGTACTTATTTTTCTTACACTATCTCAACCAATTCAGTACATATTTCAGAATGCTGAGAACTGGGAAACTCTAATGTGTTCTCTCAAAAGGAGAAAAAAATCTGCACAGCTAGTATTGATACTAAAAGCTATTCAGCCCATTGATTCTCTGGTCCTATTTTTAAAATGTACCTCTTTGTCTCCCAGTCTCTTTTCTTGGTCCTCTGTCTGCATCTTTTCGTAAAGATGAGAAGTTTTTCATGTCAGCAGCTTTCTGAGCACACTCTCTGGATAGGTCCTTCAGCCTGTCCTTTTGATCGCTGTAACCTAACTTCACTGCAAAAAATACTTTTTGTCAAAGATCATTACTAAAAAGTCATCCAGCATCAAAAAATACAAATATATTTATGTACCATAACGTTTAGTTTTTAATGTTAGTACTACTTCAAAAGACTAATGAATTACATAAAACAGATTAAGAAAATGGAATGTATAGTATAAATATAAACCTATAGATATCTCCAAGGAGTCCACTAAATGGAGCTCATGAAAGTAACCAAAGCAGCATTATGTCAAGCATGTCTTACAAATGGCTCTTACTTATTAAAATTGAATGCTCAAGCCATTTTCAAAGCATATATTATTTACATTAAACTTTATGAGTTATACTGAAAAAATGAATCTAGGATTAATCTTGTCTACATGTGAAGGTTTACTTTTAATGAAACAATGGAGTCACTGTTTATGAAAATAAATCCTTCTATTTCTGAAAAGGTAAATACTGCCTATTTTTGAGTCATCACTCCATCAAAAAAAAAGTTACCAAGCTAAGCATTCTCAGGTTTAAAAAGTCTATGAATACAACAATAAAGACAGAGCAGAAACATCTTAAGAGAAAGCATCATGTCTCCATCTGAGAAGTATGGGGAGTTCAGAGCAAAGGCACTGACAAGTAATGCTGAAGTCGCTGCCTCATATGACTGCTTACAGCTTGATTTGCTTGGAAGCCTCATGTACAGAGAAAATGATTTTTTAAAAAAGATAAGAAAACTTTTTCCCTGTTCTTTCCAAACATTAAGATAAAGTCCATTGATATACTGGACTACAAATAATGCTGCATGTCACAATCCTGTTGGGGAACAGTGTTCCTCAAATAGCCAATGATCCACAGAGCCACCCCATGTGCTCCAAAGGATCAATCAGCTTCAAGTTTCTAATGTGCCTTTTGACAATATGATTGGAAGGCATGCTGATGTTTGAGAAACATATCAAGACCTCAAAAGCCACTTTAATGCAGGAATAATGAGGGGTAATAAAAAAAAAATTTTGCACTTCCATTTCTCCAGAAAAGTTAGCATTCCATGGCAGAGATTACTTCAACATTAGTTGTTATACAAAGATTCATTTAAGTCAATGATGGAATTCTTCCTTCAAAAATGATTCTAGTCCAGAGGTTAGCATATACTTGAAATGTTATTAACTGAAATATTTCATAATAGGACACATCTGGAGGTTTTTTGGGAGTGGGGGATGGGGAATACATACCTGGACCTCTACCACCACTAGATTGAATATGGCTTCTACTAAATGCTGAGTTATCTGGCTGAAGTTTTTTATTACTCCTTTGATTTGTGGGGTCTCCAATTCCATTCTCTTTCACATGGTCTGGTTTAGGAGCACAATGCTTTTCAAACCCTATCAAATAACATATTTAATCTTTAGAAATTAAAGGCTTCCTAATTTAAAGTTTCCAATATCTAAATTAAAAAATAAGAAAAAAAAAAAAAACCAAACAAAAGAAAAACCTCACAAAAAAAAAAAAAACACACCACATTTCAATGTGCTAGGCAATAAGATTCTCTAATATTTTATATACTGCTGTATTTATAGTGGTAGACTGCAGTGGAATAGTGTCCTCAATTCTTTTTTCCCTGAAGCAGAATATGTCCTATTGCTACTCATTACGTGAAGAAGAACATGTCAAACTAAATTGGTCTTTTATTTAATTTATTTGTATGTTATGTTTAACATGAAAAAAAAAAAATCAAACCCACAGGACAACAGTAAAAACTACAATACAAAAGACTGGATTCTTACATATTGAGGCCTATGCTATATGAATCTCAGAGAAAATAAGTTTTCTGCAGCTTCTTTTGATTTTTCCCAAAGTTCTGAATTGTGGTGTGTGTATGTATATACACACACATGCTACAAATATATCTCTGTATTTGTATGAAGCTTTAAAGTATCTTTATATAGCATTTTAAAGGTATTTTAAATGTATTAATAAATATATAAGAACATATGCATACAAAAACACACTATGAGCTTTTTCTGAAATTACTGAAGTTGTGTAGTTATGAACAATCTACAACAGAAATTTTTTCTCCCATTATCCATGATCCTCAATTTGTACTCCCTTATCAGACACAAACCAAACAGTTCTAATATACACTAATCTCTTTTCTTTTGAGACCCTTTAGATAATTTATAAATGTATTTCAGAATAAAGCAGCTAATCCATTACATTCTCCTTGATAATCCCCATTTCAGAAATATAGTTGATAGTATTATTAAAAAAAAAAAATCTAATTACCCAAGTCTTCCCCATTTCTTCCTGCTACTTTGCATTGAGACCAGTGAATAATCTGCTTTGGAGCATCTTCTGGAGATACAGCTGTGCCATCTGGGTTAGCATAAAATAGCAACAATGGTTGAAAGTGACACCGAATGCACCTGGAGACCACATCTTTCCATTTTGTCCCAATCTAAGAAAAAAAACAAAACAAAACAAAATTTCAAAACTGTCATCAGCATTGAATGCAATTAAGGAAAGAATAATTTATTAAGCAACAGGTAGCAAATGCCTAATTCCAAAGGTACATTGAGATTCAACATTTTGGCACAAGTTTATGTAAATATGAGAAAAAAAAACTAGAACCAGTATTAGATGGGCTAACAATCAGAACATCAACACTTTGAATACAGCTGCTATCTTATTCTTATTTTTCATTAAAAAAAGTACAAATTCAACAGTAGACAAGTGCATTAACATTCTGACACATTTGGCATTTGGAAGGGAGAACTGTAAAGCTGTGAAGTCAATTCTAAAATTCATGTGTGAAAACTCATTTACAAAACTAAAGGCTTATTAAAACAGACATTCTTTGGCTTGTTTCAAGTTTGGTGTCAGAAAATGGACTCTAGAAAAGTAAAGATCACTAAATTGGGTAGCAGTAAAAGCAATATTTACCTCTTTTACATTAGCATCATCAAACAGCACCCATTTGCAACTCTTGGTATGAAAGGCAAAGGCACAGTAATGTCGGCTTGTGTAGCAAATCATTCCCACAAGAAAAAGTTCACTATTTTTGGCATTTTCATCTGTAACCCTATAAAACAGCTGTAAAAATGGTTATATATTTCAAAATATATTTCAAAATGTGTAAAACATACAGCCTCAATTTCCAGACTTACTACTGGCATTTCACCAAGGCAATTGGTATCAAATATCCTGTTGCATTAGCCAATTTTTCATGAGTATAAATAATTATTTTTGCACTTATGTCTATTTTAACATTTGCTTTTGCACAGTAGAAAGGGTAAGACAATAATTCCCTGGAATAATTCCACAAATTTCAAACTGAACATGATATTCCTAGATTTTCAACTAGGAATTCACCTACATTCATCTTTGTATTTAGGCACAAGACCAAGAGTTCTGATGAGACTTTTTCCTCTCACAGAAACTACATCAAGTAGCACATTATAAAGAATGGTAAAAGTAGACATTAAAGTTTAAAGTTAAATTGTGCTTTTTTAAAAATACATATGCATATATATTTATGTTTTGTATATATTTACATATAAAATAAGAGACATGTAAAATTAAATTCTAGAATAAGCAAATAGTAAGTTTCCAGTCAGATACCCCAGGAAGATAAAGTTGTGTTGCCAGATTCCGCATAACCTCTTCTGTCAGGTCAGAGTGTTCCGAATCCCAGACTAAACCGATTGTGACAATCTCAGGACAATTCATAAGAACACGACGAATTTTTATTTTTTGACCACAGTTACTCTAGAAAAAGGGAAAAAAAAAAGTGATGGGAGGGAAAATAAAGATGTTTAAAAAACAGAAGTCCAAATTTGAGTTAGTAGACAAGAAATCGTGCAATAAGACAACTCTGCAACTTCTTCTAATGCTTAGATTTAATTATGGCATTTGTTTCTAACAATTTAAGGATAAAATTCTTCATCATAAAAGCACTCTGAAGACTACAGCTAAATGACATCCAATCACCACCTTAAAACAGAAATCTCTGAAAACATCCAAGTCACCATCACAATTTCTCGTTTGTTCCCACTCCATTTCATCATTTAAGCCTAGGTCTGTATGTTCTTATGTACTCTTCTATGGTTCCCAAATTAATGGTATTTACACAAAACCATTTAATGAAGAGAGGGATTAAGTAGAACAAATGAAAAGAGACTATTTTTGTCAATAGAAGCACAAAATTATTCCAATAGAAGACAATGTTTCAAGCTGTCAGTGTATGTGAACTAAAGCAGCTTCACTCCGAAAATAACCCTGTTCAAACTAATCAAAACCACCTAGCTCGATGTTGAACACAAAGTGAAGAGTAAAACATGGACATGGACCTAATAACTCAACTTTCTAAACAGGCTACTTACACCTACAATTCCATGTTTATGTATAACTGGAGCAATAAAATATAAATTTAAGGGCTTTTTTACCGTAAGCTGGACTGTGCTAAACTGAGTACAGGTAATCCTGCTTTTATAGGAATACTTTAGCCTGATTTAATATCCTAAAAAGTTCTCCTTTGCAAAGTAATGCAACATCTCTGTTTACTTACAGGACAGTTTCTGTAGTCATCAGTAGTATTTGCTGCCTGGAGCAATTCTGCAAACATTTCTGGCTTGAGACGTTCATGCCTCTCCATCATTCTTTCTACTTCATTACTGTAAAAAATAAATGGAAACAACCGTGGATCTCCCTTATTTAGAGTTAACAGATTTCAGTTAAGTCTCAATTAGCTCTATCTTATCACTGAAAAGAAAAGATACAGAGGTAAAGCAGTAGCAATACATGTTTTTTGTCAAACTCTCTCTACACCTTGCTTTTGAAATCCAAATGTTACTTTTGGACAGTATCTCAAAGATCATAGAATTGTTTTGGTTGGAAAAGACCTTTAAGATCACCGAGTCCAAATGTAAACCTTACACTGCCGAGTTCACCACTAAGCCATGCCCCTCAGCACCACATCTACTCATCTTTTAAATACCTCCAGGGATGGTGACTCAACCACTTCCCTGGGCAGCCTGTCTGACATGCTTGACATCAGTTGAAGAAATTTTTCCTAATATCCAATCTAAACCTCCCCAAAATACATTTTAACAAAGGAACACACATTCATTTCTAACACTTACAGTATTTCTCTGGCTTTGCTTATTATTGGAAAGGTGTATGTAGAAAAATGAGATACAAGAATAAAAGCTCTTACCACAGGGCTGTGGTGGAAATATAACGCACAAATTCCGTAAAAGGCAACGGGTCTGATGATGCTCCACAACTGCGACACACACACTACAGAAATAAAAATACTTTTGTTTTCATTTACTCTGGACAATGGAAACAAATTATTTCTTAAAACAATCAAATAAAGGTCTGACCTGTTCATACAGTGTCATAGCAAACTTCTGATGAGAAATACAGGATTTTGAAGTGCACATATCTGTTTCACTGTTTGGCACTAGGTGAAAATGAATCCTCTCAAGGATATTTTCCTAAATGGAAAAAATAATATAAATATAAACTCGATTCATGAAGCCAGAATATATGAGCAACATTACAGTTTAATACTCCAACTACTCCCCTTGGTTCCAAATAGACCACCTACAAGTTTTAATGTGTATTTAATTCAAAACCCAGTGGATGGGAATTCTCTTAAACTCAAGGCTTCCGAACAGCATTAGACAACAGTTACCCAACTGTTATTCCAGAGCACATTCTCCCCTGAAGGAGGTGAATCTTCAAGAAAAATTTTAAAAGCTGTTCTTACAGTAAGACATTATATTAATGACACTGCATGCAATGACTGGAATATTTTTTTGCATCAGGCCTCTGTCTCAGCTGTTCTCCACACTTTTATGCTTTCCTCTGCCTATCACTCTGGTCATCTGACCATGTCTGACACATGTGCCAACACAAGTACCATTGACAGAAGTATGAAAAAAACCTCATAAATAGCATATGTCTGATCCCATCCCAAGTCTCACTTTTTAACCTTAAAAAAAGGAAAAGAAAAAGAAAAAAAAAAGTACTTTGAGTGTAATCAGTTTGGCCACTGAATCAGTATGGCAACACTAGAGGTAACAGCAAGAAGTGTATTCAGGTAGATTACTCAGACAGCTGGTTACTTCAGCAGAACCAAATGCATTTTCATTAGATGGAGCACTAATGAGAATGTCTTTCACGACTGTAATCCATTAACCTGACTGCAGGATCTCAAACAGCCACTTTCAGGAGTTCTCCACTGGATTTTCGTATGTATGTGAAAATGCATTGGGCAGGTAGGTATTCATTTGCAGATACTTCCAGAGGATATTGAAAGTAATCAAAGCAGAAATCATAATTTCTGTCCCTCAAATCTGTGTCTGAAAGTTAATAGGGATTTTTTTGCTTTTATGGTGAACAATTTTCACTGTCTAATACAGGACTTCTTAGAAAGGCTTCTTTACCAGTGTTCTATGCGATCTTAAGTTATCTTTTATGGCCACAGTAACAGCTCATGTTTTTCACTGAAACACCTTCATAAAAGCAGAAAGTAATTGCAGGAGAGTCAGGATCTTCAAGTATTCGTTCACTCTTGGATAAGAAAACGGAAAGATCTTCTGCAGAAGGCTTCAGTAATGAGCTGGCTAGTTGTAACAGAACATATTTCAACAGCTGATGAGAGAATACTTGGAAGAACAGACTATGTATTCAAACTCATGGGAGCCTCCTCTCCCAAGATGATAACAGTTCTTTCCATCCAAAAACTTTTAGAAGTGATTGAGAGTTCATCATCCTCACTGACCTCCTGCAGTAACAATGTTTGACATATCCCTCTGCCCAAGCTGTGGAGTTAGGGAAGAAAGCACACAGCAAATGCAAGATCGCTCCATCCCGCGTTACCAGACACTTAACTCCGTGTGTCTGTTCCCCTAAGCTGGCACAGGGTCCGCTGTATTACGTCACTTGTACCCACCTGTACCCACCAAAACAACAGGCTGGACTGGCATCCACAAAACTAATGGCATTCTGCTAACCTATCACAGAGAATACTTACAAAGCACTCTGCTGCATCATCCATGAATCCAAGCTGGAAACGCTGCTCATCCTTAAAACTTTCTGCCAGGGCATGTCTCATGTTGTCTGATGGGAGTGCTTTTTCTCGACTGTGCTGAAATTGTGAAAATATTGCCTACAAAGAAATACAATTCCTTAGCTTCATTAGCCACTTGACTAGACACTGTGGCTCTACACAAACACGTCAGTTTTTACACAGCATGCCCAAACAGCAAATATATAAAAAGTTTATAAATCTATGCAACTTCAGAAACTACTGTTTTCTCTTAAAGTTATTTAGGTTCTGTGTTCTGTTACTAATTCCATTACAAGAAGTTATGCTACCAAACTGAACTTTGATCCAATAGGAAAACCAGGTAGAAGGATATAAAAATGAAAGTGATTGACTTTAGCTCCCAGAAGCAAGACAAGCCCTCGTCTGTAGTTATGCAGCTTTTTCAGTTTGGCCACTGGAACAGTGGTTCATGCACACTTATCTCACCTCTACAGATGGTGTCTGTTTCTAAGGGCATAATGTAATACCACCCAGGTTAGTTTAACATCTGTCATTCATTAAATAATGTAACATTATGTTACTATTTCAGAGAGGAGCATAACTTTATTAAAATTATGGATATGCAAAAACCTCCCATAAATTAGACAGAATGCTGATAATCCTTGCTATTAAACCAGTGCACACCATACAAGAGAACAGGTCAATATTTGCAGTTCCAGAACATGAGAATAAATTGCACATGACTTTCTCTTCATTTCCCAGAAGAAATAGTTGGCTACTCCTTTTCTTTTTGGCAGAGATAGGTATGCAAGTGACCTCATCATTTAGCAAGAAAGGGTGGTAGAATTTGAAAGAAATGAAAGTTAAAAGCTATTAAACAAATGGGAAAATATTTGCAGATATTAGAATTCTTGACAGTGGAATACGCCCTTTAAGTCAAACTTTAGAGAAAAATGAAGAGGATAAAGAGAAAGCAAATCAGGAGAAGCCATGTTAAAATATCAATAAAGACATGTACTCTTCACATAGGCCTTCTACAGTCAGAAAAATCTGTTGGACAAAAGGCAAATACACAGCAGATAAAACACTACATTCTGTTAGCACTGAAATTTTGCTTAACCATGATGCATTCCAGGATAAGTGTCTGTCAAATATTTCAACTTCCCTCTTATAACAAAGAGCATGAACTACAGATAAAAATTACAGACAACTATTATTAATAATATACAGACAATTATTCTCAATGTAAACATTCAAAATTAAGTTTTTAACAGAATTGGTAATACAAGTTAACTCTGCTTTGAAAACATTTCTCGCTTCTTATTTTGGCAGCTAGGTCATTTTGGGTATGCAACAGAGCCTTACATGTGCAGATTAAAAAAAAAGTAGTACAGGTAAGCAGTTATGCAGATATGTATGCTCATTTTAGTGACCTGCACAGTCAAAGACCCACCTCAGAGAAGAAAAGAGCATCATTAACTCTCAGAACAGCACCAAAAGAAAAGGAAAATAGATTGAAGTAAACCAGAATTTATTGGTTATGCTTTTAGTTTATAGGAAAGGCTGATACAGATAAAATATCCTTCTTTATTGGTGAATAAGCAAGAAGGGTTAAAATAGTCCAAGATCATTAAAAAAACCCAAGTACAACACACAACAAAACTGAATCAAAGTCACAAACAAGCTATTGAAATGCATCCTCATCCAGCATATACACTGCATTAGAGACAAAATGCCCCAGATTCTGAACACTGTAACAGAATCACCCAACCACTATCTCTAAAAAGCCAAGAAAGCAAAACCAGTAATGTACATAACGACTGAGGACAGACACTTCTAAATAAATTAACCACAATGTTTTGAGTTCAGTACCTAGGCTACCGGCCATGGAGTTATAAAGTTCACAGCTATAACGTTAAAATAATAACTAATTCCAGGCAATGCAAAATACTCAGGTACAGTAAGTCATTTGGATAAACTGCAGAAGATGTTGCATCATGAGAGTAATCAATCCCTCAAGAACAGATAATTGAAAGAATAAAGAAAATTTTAACTCCTATATTACAGCAGCCTCATGAAGCAGCTGAAGTTAGTGTATTGCTCTGGAAGGTGACTTAAAGTGATGCAAAACCTATCTATCTTTGTACTGGAGCCCCAGAAACTACAGGAAGAGAGAGAGTACTAAGATACAGCATGTTCAGCTTGGAAAAAAGCAGCACCTGGTCTCCACAAGTGCACCATTAGAATGGAATGATTCATTACTTGCAGGTTCAATTGCAACACACTCTGAGCAAGTACCTTCTTCATGTTTCTGAGCACAATGAAGCTACTACATTATTTTTTACTATGATCTCAGCAATGGGATCAGTCATTAAGAGTATGTAATGCAACACATACATTCCAGTAACTCATCCTTCAATCCCTCTTCATTTCTAAAAGGCAGGTCCAGTGCAGCACTGAACAAAACTGTGTAAGACCAAAACTGCACATGTAATATGGGTCAAATGAAAAGGCCTTAAAGTTTTCTCTGTATTATGACATCAGATGTGAACATGAATCCCTCTACACAAAAAACTCCAGGAAACTAAAGCTATCATCCCAAGACAGACACAAGATTTTATCTGAAAACATAGCTATGCCTGAGTTATGGTCTGCACTTTACCTACTAACGAGATCAAGTGTCCAGCACACAGAAGAACACGATCTGGATCAAAACACTGGTGAAACAAAAAGTTCTAACAAGTACTGTAGAGTCAAGAGCTTGTGAAAAGTTTAGAATAAAAGCCTCGGGAAATCAGCCTGAATATGTCTAGTCTCAACCTACTTCAACTTGTTGGCTTTTTAAAATTAACCATTTAAACCAAAGAAATAAAATGGCACCTTTTAGAAAAATATACGTTTCAACAAAACCAGAGATACATTCAAAATGAGCTGTACCATATTTGCAGTCACAACAAACACTAAAAATGGCTGAAAAAACTACATGGTACACAAATTATACAGCTTCTGAAAGCTTAAATAAATGTCATGGCAAACAGTTCCTGCCTAAAATGCTTGTTCAGTAACAAGGTTTGCTCTGTGAAACTCCCCGAGAAGAAACTCTGAACTACTTGGCTTATCCTTGCCTACAATTTAGCATCATCAAAAGACACTTCTTCAATAAACTACATTTTCAGATAGTGTTGCCCCTTTCAGCTCCCACCTGATGAGCAATTCCCAGTTCCATTTATCAATATCTACTACTGTATCTGACTATACATTCTCCAGACTTGTATTAGAATCCCAGTCTTTACTGTCAAATTGCAGTAAGAGTAGAAAGTGCATACTACCAAAAAAAAAAAGCTGTATTTTTTCATTGTGATTTTTATCCCAATGAAACAGAGATACCATGCTTACAGCTATTTCCCTAGTGACTGCATGCAGCCAAACAGTGCAGTAAAAGCAATTAAGAACTTAACAGAATTCAACACTCTGTTTACAGACTTCAGATGAGCTACAAAACTGTTTGAAGAGCGTGTTTTATGCACTAGTTAGGATGTGCAGATCTGACTTCCTTTCAAACACTAAAAAGTCACCAGCTTCCTTTAGTTTTCCAGTACCACTACCTGCCTTCCATTACTTACCAACTGAACAATTAAGTTCTGCACTATTACTATCGACTACTGAGTAAAAAAATAATCTTGAGACCTTATCAGAAAGGAACAGTTATTGTAAAAGAACTGTATTCAAACACTACAGGAAAGAACAAAAGCATATGCATGCAAATGGAAGAAAAAAATCTCCAAGCAGGTAGCAAGAAATTTTCAAGTTACACTGTCTTTTAATAGACAAAAGTTTTATGTTTAAGCATACAGTAAAATGTGTGTACTGTAAAATTTCTTCTTTAAACACAAGAAAATATCAGTTACAAATATGCTACAAATGTCCTTAAATATAAATTGTTTCTTTACACGAGAATAACTGAGTCACCCAGACATATGTTATGATAGGGATATAAATTAGAAAAAATTAAATTACTTTTTCCCAAATTTTGAAAGATAATTCTTCAAAAATTATTATTTACCTTTAAAGCACAAAATATGCACGCGTCTCCCTGACAGACATGTCCAGTTAAACCTCTTAAACTTCGACGAAATATGTCAAGTTGCCATAATACCTAGAAAAATAAAGTTTCACAAAGTAATGAGTCCTGAAGGTTCTGTGTCTAACACAGCAACATATAATAGATTTTAATTATTTTTTTCATTTCACATAGCATGTACAATTTGAGCACCAACATCGCTACAAGAATTATGGTCTTTTTCCATTAGTTTGGTAAATTGTGGAGGTGAAAGTTTGCATTCAACACTCAAAATTTAGATCTCCTTTTTAAATTTTTTTAAACTATGACAATGTACTTTGTATGGAAAAAGAGGTCAAGTACTCTTAAGGAAATAAGCAGCAAGCTAAATGGTGTACAGATATTATAACAGCCTTCTCATGGCTTTACATAAGAGGAAGGCAGCTACGGGGTTTACTGAAGTTCTCTTTCCCTCTTCTCTGTGCTTTCTTTCAAATAAAAATTAAAAAAAAAAAGGAAACATGGAAACTGAATTGCTAGATAAAATGCAAGCATCATTTCAGGTTAAGCCTATAGTACATTCTTACAGTCTTCTACTAAAATGATTGCTGAAATGCACTTGGTTTTCCAAAGATTAAAAAGAGTCCTGATGCTTAATCAGGTAAGTTTCTACCTTTTATTTGTGTAACTATTCTATATAGAGGTAACTTCAGTTTGGCTACACTACACTACTTTCAGTATCTAACGTCTTAGGTGCACAGTCACTGCAGTAGTTGAAAGCAGTCCATGAAAAAAAAAAAATCCCCCAAAATGAGTTCTCAAGAGGCACAGTAACAACAGCTGCAAATGCAGGAAAAAATTAAAAAATCCTATCTATCAATAAAATTAATTAGGTTGCATTTAAGCACAAATATCCAAATCTCAGCTCTGAAGGGTGAACAAAGGTTAAAAGAGAAAAGAAAGGAACACGTTGCTCCCTGTAAAAGGGCGGTCACCAACCATCAGCCGGTGTCTGCTAAACAGCAGTAGATTGTGAAGTAGCAGGATTGTCTGAAACTATAACTAAAAATGACTTAGGCTTTAATTTTAGGGCACCCTAAGGGAAAACAGCAAAACTGTAAGAGAATATAGGTCATGCTGTTCCCATTGAATACAAAACAGCAAACTCATTCTATTAAACCTAATTGTATATTTTTATTTTAAACATATTTAGATACCATACACACCACATAGATCTCTCTCATAACTCCTATATTTAAATCCATACCATTTTTATTTGCCAGCTGGCAGAGGACTTAATAGTTCGCAAATAATTCTGTACAATTTAAAACAATCAGGTCCAAAATCTAAGAACTACAAAAAAATATTACACTGCTCTTTATTTGCACAGCCTAGAAATTTGTTGTTACTAATTTCTAGATTAAAAAAGACTACAGTATGAACCCAGCTGTGCCTGGGATTCTGACTTGCAGACCATGTGGAAAGGCTAGCACTGCTCTGACACAGAATTTAGTAGATCCTCATATTCCCTGTCATAAGTAGGCTTGTAAAAGCTCAAATTTTTATCATGCTAATGTCACTGTACTATTAAATTATAGTTGAGAGATCTAAAGAGCCAACGTTTTTTCAATTACAGCTCATGTAAAAACAGAACAGTGTGTAGGTAAACACATATAAGAAGTTGGTCAGTAATATGTATGCATGTAAACAGTAAAAAGAAATGCAAGGCATATTTCTTTGGTATCAAGAATATCTCCTACTCTAATTCCACAAATCTTCCCTAAGATTAGAACCAAAGCTTTTAACTATACCTGCACCTTTTGATATGCCCCAGCACCACAGACTCACGTGCTAATTCTGAGAATATGGTATTGTAATAACAATAGTAGCCTATTCAATGCAAGTAGTACTACTGGTTGCTCCACATTAAAGTGTCTTGTAAATTTTGTCATGTAATAAAACTGCTATGTTTGACAGAAATATTAGTTTTAAAATTCAAGCAGCAATTTTTCAAGTTATGAGTCATAAGTTTCCAAAAGTAACACGAAAGTTTTTCCAATATTCTTAACGCATGCAAACAAAATAACATGCTGTCATTTTCTGAAAAATTAAATATATAGTACTCTCAATCAATTCCTTGAAATTAAGTGATAAGTGTTTGGTTTTTGTTGTTGTTTGTTTTTTTTTTCAGGAAAGTCCATTCCAAAAACACATTCTGTCTTACTTGGAATCATGAAGTTTAACTGAGAACTGAATTAAAACCATTGAAAAATATGCTCTGTTTTTCTGTGGAAGATACATACTGCAATACAAATGGTAAAAACAGCATTGCAAAGAGAACACTTTCCCTGCTGTGACCATCTAAGCTGCTACAAAACCAGAACTGTTTAATAAATCATGTTTTTACTTACCTGAACAGCACTATTCAGAAAGCAGCTGTTTTGCCCTGGTTCATTTAATAAGCCTTTTGTAGGGGCCAGAGACAATATACTTCCAGGTTGATAAACTTTTCCAAGGTTACCCCCAGGTTTTCTTAAGAATTTCACCCATGCCATTATTTTTGAGACTTTATAATTGTAATATTTACACTTAAATATTTAAGGATATGATGGCTGCAAGGCAAATAAGAATGTCCTAACAGAATCACTCTAAAGTCGTGGTATTACATCCAAGCCTGTGTAATAGTAACCATTCATGGGTTTAAGTCCATTTTCCACGAGCAGCTGTCAGCCACCCATCATGATTAGTCTCTCAGTTAAAATACAGCTGTACAAAGTTCTTAATTCTCAGGCTTAAAAAAAAAAAAAAAGGTGTCCAGTTAACGTTGAAATGTGCAAAAAGTTATTAGAATAAAAGTTCTTATTAAGCAAGTTGCACAGTAACTGATGTCTCTTTCCAGGGATATCAATAAAGTATTACTATAAATCATCAGTTGTATTATATTGCAAGTGTATATATATCACAAAAATGGAAAGCTCTTGACAGGTGTTATACTCCTCTCCTTTTGTTTCATCTTCCTTTTACTTTTAACTGTGACCAATGAAATATATTCCAGTTTAGAAGACTCCATGTTTATTTCATTCTCTTCCCAGTGAATCTGAAATAGGAAAAAACCAGAAAATATAAAAATAGAATTTTCCAAAGTGTTAAAGACCTAAACCATAAAAGAGATCATGGCCAAAACCTCTTAATCTCAGGCAGATGCAATAACTGAGGAGTAGGAGAAGAAACAATTGCCACCTAAAAGTGGGCATGGTTTTTAAGGCAGAAAAATTGAATTACTTAAATTAAATTGTAATCACTTATCTTCTAACTTACCATTCACCTCTAAAAACCAAAATAAAATTACTAACAATATGCAACAGCTTATAAAAAGACCATATAATACATGACTTGATCTAATTTTGAATCTCCAAGTCTAATAAAAATATTACCAAGAAATAAATATATTTCTTAAACACTGGAAAGCATATGATGGGATTTCAATATCCCAGCAAATCACATGAACTGATACTTATTTCCATGTCTTAAGATTACTGAGATGTTATAGATGGATTCTCAGCTACTACTCAGCTTTCAAAAGTTTGTACTACCTAGTAAACACTACGTAAATATGTCATTAACCTCGTTGCATTCTTAAAGCATCCAGGAAAACACGGCTAATAGGAGAGCAGGAACATTCTGGGAGCTGCCCCAATAACTGATTCCAAGATTTTCACATTCCAACAACAAGAGTTGTTTCTCTCATTGCTGAAGGTACATCCTTAAGGTTAAATGACTCGTCATCCAGGCACATGTAAAGCCCATACAGTGATCACCTCACAACAATGGATTATTCAATCACTTTGGCATTACTGTATCATCCATGTAAATATTTGAATTTGGGAAAGATAAAAAAAAAAAAAAAAGGTGAAATTCAGGCCTCACATTACAACCAAGATATTCACCTTAAATTTGACAAGCATGGGAGATACTAAAGATGTTATCAGTATACTTCAAAAGTTGCAGTCTTCTCACTACAATTTTTTCCACTGTGCAAGTCTTCTAAGATTAGTGAGCAGCATTCAAAAACAAAAATAATTTTTTTAGTTGGAACACTGTAAAAATTGGAATATAACTTTCCCCAGCTCAGAACAACCAACAATATTCACATCAAACAGTTCTCAAATATTGTACAGCTGAGATACAGAAACAAATCATGCGACTTTCAAAAATACCTGCAGGAAGTCTTGCACCCTAAACCTGTTTCCCTTTATTTAAAATAAACATTGGTACTTGCTTGTATTATCAAAAATCAGTAACTGGAACCTAACCAAAAGTCCCTTTTGCCCCATGCATAATCAGACAGTTTTTGTTTGTCTACTGATGGTACTGTACCTCACCCGTAAGTAATTTGATTAAATAATGCTGGAAATAGTAAGTGTGATTTGTGACAGCACAGAGCAAGGAGTCTGAAATCGAACTGGAAACTGACCTTGACAGAATATCATGTGACCATTTCATGTTCACTTCAATAAACCCAGAAAAGGGGGGGGGGGGGGGGGGGGTGGGGGGGGGGGGGGGGGGGGGGGGGGGGGGAGGGGGGGGGGGGGGGGGGGAAAAAAAAAAAAAAAAAAAAGATAGCAAGTAACTAGAAATGCATCAGTTTAAGATCTTATAGAACCTTAAATTAATTAAAAGCATCAACTTCAATTTATGTATTTAAACAGAAAATAATGAACTCCTACAGTAAAGCTGAATAAAGAGGAGTCAAAGAAAAAATCTAAGGTGTATAGATGTGCATAATCAGATATATATACAAAAAGTACATATACACATATATATTCAAGATGCCAATACCACACATCAAAAGCACTTAGCAATATTAGAGCATCATTTGACCCAAAGTCTCCTGCTATCACAGGGAACCATAACTTTTAATTCCTATAAATAACATTGTAACTACAATTTAATAAAATAAATTTTAAAAACTCAGAACAATCTTATGTTCAATTCTTTCAACCATCAGATACTTTCTATTGATTTCTGATTTAATATTTCTGAAAAACTGACCTAATTTTTGTCACAAAAAGAACCTGCTCCTTGACATACCAGAGAAGCTTCTTGAGCATGCACTTTCCTTGCAATAGAGCTCGTAATTCCACTTTATATAATTTCCCACATGGAGAATTAGGTACAGTTTTCTCCACCCTCCTGCTGCTGTCCCAGAAGACAAAACTGAAGTTAGGATGAAGAATTTTAGGTAATCAGCAATATCAAACTGGGTATACTGAAGGGGAAAAAACAAAAACCAAACAGGAAGGCTAACGGTATCCTGGGTTGTATTAGGAAGAATGCTGCCAGCAGGTCGAGGGAGGTTCTCCTGCCCCTCTACTCAGCCCTGGTGAGGCCACATCTGGAGTATTGTGTCCAGTTCTGGGCTCCTCAGTTCTAGAGAGACAGGGAACTTCTGGAGAGAGTCCAGATAAGGGTGACTAAGATGATTAAAGGACTGGAGCATCTTGCATATGAGGAATGGCTGAGGGAGCTAGGCCTGTTCAGCCTGGAGAAGAGATAACTCAATGGGGATCTGATTAATGTTTATAAATATCTAGGGGGAGAGTGTCTAGAGGACGGGGCCAGACTCTTCTCACTGGCACCCAACAATAGGACGAGAGGCAATGGGCATAACCTGCAGCACAGGAAGTTCCACCTGAACATGAGGAAGAACTTCTTTACTGTGAGGGTGACTGAGCACTGGGACAGGCTGCCCAGAGAGGTTGTGGAATCTCCCCACCTGGAGATATGCAAAAACCATCTGGACAAAATCCTGGTCCATGCGCTCTAGGAGTCCCTGCTTGAGCAGGGGGGTTGGACTAGATGACCTTCAGAGGTCCCTGCCAGCCTCAATTGTTCTGTGATTCTGTGAAAGAGACTGGGTTGGGAGCAGTACAGGTGGCCTGTGGTAGCCATAAAGGTGTAAAGTGTATTTGCGCTCTACTATGTTCTTGGGATGTCCCTCATTGCGTTCCTGCCTTTGAGTAGACAGGAGCAACAAGATGAATACAGTTGTGACCCAGAAACACCAAGCTTGTTATCAGGGTATCCTAACCCAAAATAGATTCCCCACTGAATACACCACACCTCTCATCTCTGAAACCGCTCACACAGCGGTAGCCCACCCACAGTGGTAATTCAGCCAGGCTGTCCCCTGCTGCCTGCCTTGCAATGGAAAGCCTGCTCAGCAGCCAAAAGAAGGGAAGGAAGTAGATGGAAAGTAAGGTAGACTGTATGCCAGGGACAAAATACACAAGTTACTGGGAAAATACATGTTTCTGGTACCTCAATTTCATTTGAAAACAGATCTCACATATTCAACTGTGAGGCTGGACTGTAGTTGGTTGTTTAAAGAAATCCAAGGATAGACAAAGGCAGGATTCATTTCCAGCCAAAAAGAGAGAAAAGTTGAATCCTTCCTTCCTAAGTTATTTTCACATCTGAAGTGTAATGATAGACCAAAAGCCATGTTAAATTTGGACAACATTTGTGTTATTTTCTTTAAAAGCAAAAGGAAGATAGCTACTACAAACACACCTGTGAAACTAACCCCTAATACCAACAGACAAAAATTATAAAACATTCTGAAAATTTTTACCTCCATAGCTCTCATTTTCAGCCTTGGCACTTACTTATATTAAGTCACAAAGGTAAAAGATATTCCATCAACTTTTATCTATCTTTCTTTCTTATCACACTTTCAAGCACAGTTTCCCCATGTTTCTGAACAACAGCTTTAGGCATGGATATGGGAAGGAAGAACCTCTGAATTTACCTAGCCTGTATTTCTAATTGCTAAGAAATACACATGCTGTTTTGGAAACAAGAGTTCTCCAGAATGATTTAAGACAAAGAGCATTCATTTACTAAGAACTTCCAGAAAGTAATTTTGTCCTGCATTCCAGGGATGTCCTAGAACAAACATCCCATGCACTAAGCATTTAGCTGTTTGGAAGGATTTAGAAAACTTATGATTATTTACTTCAATAAAAAATGGTTCTAGATTAGCTCTATGCTACTGTCCCATTACACTAAGATACTTGCTGTTTAATTTCACATCCACAAAGTTGTGAATACAAACAATTTCAACTATCACACCAGGTAAGTGCACACAATCTTATTCTAATAAATTGCAGAATACGTTCATTTTACAGTTTTCATATGTGGGCCAGATGTTTATTTTCCAAAGCACTGTGATATTATATTCACATGGCCTATGAGAACTACCCACAACATTAGTACACCTTTACCTGAAAATTTAAATACAACACTAGAAACATCAGAAGTGACTACTTAAAAATTATTTTCATGCAATCTTATCAAATCACTCTTTCTATAAATGCATTCTTTAAACTGCCTATGTCGAACTAAACACACCTCCCAGCAATTCAAATGTGTCAGATATTGAAGGAAAAAAACAAGAAGGGCATATTGGAAAGGTATTCCATTTAAAAGATCTCTCTGTACTTCTACTACTCAACTACAACTTTGCACCAAATGGGAACTCTAGTCCCTTTGTTTTACCTACCATTTCTCCCCAAAAACAGTCAAAGTCAACCCAAGGAACAGATAGTAGCTGTGAAATAATAACTCTCTTGACACACAGTTCTCTGGTCAACATGACTAGTAAATCCTAGCCTGAAGAAGGCAGTTCCACTAACCTTTCTCTCTCCACTAATACCCTGTAACGAACACTATGATGTGTAGCTTCTTATTCACCATAAGAGGGGCACTACAGAGAAGCCTTCCAACAGTGCTGGAAGTAATGGGATTAACTCCTGTCCTCCATTTGTCATCACAGCCTCTCCCTAAGGAGAGAAAGTTTACAGTAGCATCTTGTTTTGACATTTACATTGCACAAATATCTCAAAGTTTGGGTTTGTTTTGTTAAAAAAAAAAAAAGGCGAGCTCAAAGCAAGCTATTGTAGAAGATGCTGGCAAGGATGTGTGCTCTTTAGTCATAACAATTTTTTCTGGATTTGAACCATCCCCCGAGAGTATTATTCCTCTGCTGATAAGCCTCCCTCATTGTAGATTGTGCTGTAAACCAGAGAAGCAATGCTGCTCATCAGCCTTGGCTCCTGCCACCTCTCATAACATTTGCTTAAGCTTTTAGATGACTGGGACTCAGAGCACCCACTCCCTTAACCTAAATTCAGTCCTCTGTAGGACTGTAATTAGGAACTGAAGACTGTTCCTACATGTCTGTGGTAAGCCAGTGTTGCTAAGAGCACTGTAGCATTTATTAGCCACTGGGGTTTGTAAGTTCTTTGTAAGTTCTTGGCTTGACAAGTGTGTGGGTGACAGGATAGATCACATCACTGAATCATACAGAGTCTCCACTAGGTCCAATCTTTCAGCAAAACAGTTATTTCACATAATGCTATTGATATAGAACCACAGACTGTATTGGGTTGGAAGGGATCTTCAAGGGTCATCTATCCAACCCCCCTGCAGTGAGCAGGGACTAAAGCAGGTTGCTCAGAGCCCCATCAAGCCTGACCTTGAATATCTCCAGGGTTGGAGCCTCGACTACCTCACTGGGCAACCTGCTCCAATGATCCACCACCTTTTTCCTAATATCCAGCCTAAATCTACTCTTTTCCAGTTTAAAACGATTAACCCTTGTCCGATTGCTACCTGCCCTTGTAAAAAGTCCCTCCCCAGCTTTCTTGTAGGCCCCCTTCAGGTACTGGGAGGCCGATATAAGATCTCCGTGAAGCCTTCTCTTCTCCAGGCCGAACAGCCCCAACCCTCTCAGCCTGTCCTCACAGGAGAGGTACTCCAGCCCTCGGATCATTTTTGTGGCCCTCCTCTGGACACGCTACGTAAGATTTTTAGCAGCTGAGAGTTAAAGAAATATTCTCACCCTTCAGACTAAAGGGAGTAATTTTGGATGACTCTTCTCAATCAAAGACACCAAACAAGGGCTATGAATTCCCAAACCAACATCTATTTATCACCCTAAGCTCTTCTACTTTACCTAATTTCAGTTGTTGTTCTTCAGTCATCAAGGATCTTACCAAGCACCTGGCTACCCCCAGTTGTGCAGCCTTACAGGACAAAAATACACGCCTGTTACAAACTACTGGCACTTGCCTTTACGGCTTCCAGAACAACAAATACACTAATCAACCCAAACACACGTTATCACCTGTTTTGTAGGTATAACGAGCACATAAGTAACTGCAGCTGGTGCAGCCTTCTCAATGTAAGAAGTAATGCCACTAAATTAGCTTAGAAATCAGCGTAGTTGCTGTTTTACCTAAACAAATCACTTTGCTACAAGTACATTTGTGTTTAGGCATCTTTGATATCCATTTAGATAAAACTAATGAGATAAACAGTTGGTTCTATGAATACTAGAACTATCAGTGCCTGGTGCCTGACAGTTTTATGTCTCACAGACAAGTTCTTGCAGCTTTCTCCCTAGTTGGGGCATATGCCAACTCTGCTCCTTACATCTTCTTGCAAGGTCTCTCTCTTCCAGCCAGCTGCTTGTTTTCATGCACTTTGTAAGTACATAATCATCTTTAAGACTTCTATCCCTTCTGTCAAATTAGGTGGAAACTTGCCAGTGGGTTCAAAAGTTGTTGACTGTGTGTGTCTCTGGAAGTTGGCTGAAGAATCGCTATTTACATCTTCCCAGCTTCATTTTGCAACTACTCCCAGCGTGTTGCATAAATTATTAATGACAAACCTTCCCCATGCCCAGTGCTGAGGTTACTTTCAAGCAACACAGGTTTTTGCTCCTGCTGGCCTCTGTGCTGAGCCTGGTAACCCACTTGGTCTGATGACTCTGGTAAATCAGTTTCTAAACTGATGTATGTTATATAGTTATATATGTTCAGATACAGATCAACACAAATTCGGAAGGAAGAGTGATTAAATGTATTGCAAGGGAGTAAACATATGATGGGAAACCACTGGAGTTTTCTGTAGTGAACCAACACTATTAAGACTGTTGTTACTTTCTTCTCCTCAGTGGAATGAAATCCATCAAAAATTCAACAACTTGCAACTGTGAGAATTTTAATGTTTTCCACAGCTCAAAAACTTGTAACTTAAAATTGCCAATTTTTGTCAACAGAACAAAAATTTGATTTTTACTGTGACAATATTGGAGGGTTGCAATGATTTTTTCCCCACATTTGGAAAAAAACACCAAAACAACCAACAGTGATGTTGCTTTAAAAATGTAGGAAAAAAAATGAAATTTATTGAAAATAAATAAACTTGAAAATTCATAAAATAAAGTTGAAAATTCATAAACTCTTACATCCACCTCAATGGGACTGACCCAAATTTTTTGGTCCCTGTGCAAATCCTGTCCCTATCTGCCTTTACCATTGTGTGGAACTGTACATGTCAACAAATCTCATCTGCCATAAGATACTGGTGTCTGTCTTTTTATTTGCCATAAGACTGGTGTCTTTGAAAATTATACTATTCACTTCAAAAGCTGTAAAAGAAATACATTTACAAATTGCAAATTCTCACTATTTGAAACATCAGATAGAGGAAAAAAAAATCATTAATAGTACTTATTTACAACACACAGAATATGAAACAAGACCAACACTATAAGACAAGACATTCCCAGCAGTGACGACTAGCTGTGATTTTGTGGGCCATGTGCAAGTACAGCAGCCAGTGGTATTGGTCTGACACATTCTTGCTGCCTGCAGTCACTGACTCAAGAAGTCCCCAAGAGACAAAAGGGGGTGTTTGATGGTTATCTCCTCTAGAAGTTCTTCCAACCAACCTCTGAAGATTATAAACCCAGTCTTTTTCTATTTTAAAGACCTCTATTGTCTTTTCTCCAACCCTTATCCATTTAGCTGTCCCTTATATGCCAAACCACTGCTCCTGCACGTCATATTTCTCCATATCCTTTCAAGATGGGAGAACCAGAAGTGTAGATGCTATCCCAGATAGCTTTTGTGTAAGTACACAATTTTTTCTTTAAGCTGTTCCAATAAAAACTTTCCTGTTTGCATCAGAAACAAAGTAAGGGGTTCACAGCTCAGCATCTCTGGGCTGTTACAACTAGGAACCAACTTTAGAAACAGCTACAATGGGAAGTCTGAGTAAAGATCTTAAAGAATACAAATTCCGAGCCCATGACATGGGCCAGCATTTACAGTGAATCATCACACAGAAACTACAGAGAAGACAAACTACTGATTTTTGTTTCCCCATCTTCCTACTCCTTTACAAAGCACTTTGTTCAAAGATTACCATGTACTCTTTCTTGAACCTCAAAAAGATAGTTCTCACACATGGCTTTTTATCCCAGATTAACTACCTGTCCAAACTGTAACCTTGCCTCTCAGGTTTCTGTGTAGATATACGATCATCAACAGATGTGCAAAATATCAAGTTCTGTTTCTTCCCAAAAAGCTTTCTGATTCCTTAAGTCACCAGAAAAAACAATATAACTGAGTTACAAGGAACGGTGATATAAGCATAATCTTTAAGCCCACACCTATTTTATAGGCTTGACAAAAAAAAAAAAATGTTCTGCAGCTTTACACTTCACATATTTCTTGGCAAACAAATCTGTACAAACTTATCCACAAACATTTCACTTGGGCCACACATCTAAAATTCTGATCCAGTCCATCTCCCTGTTACAGCCTCAACCCATCACCCTATTTAACCTGGCCTGGCCAAACTCCAAGTCGTTCCCACTTAAACCATGAGGGCGTTTCTGAAGAACTCTTTGAATGAGTTTCATTCCCATCACTATGTCCCTCAAGTGACTAAACTGTTTTACTCTATCAAGAGGCACTAACCATGTAAAAATGACAAAATGTTGCTACTGAGATCTTGGAAAGCAATATAACTGAAAACTGAAACATATGATAGCGCCAATACCCTGACCCTGAAGTCCTGTGGGTCTCATAACCAAACAATTCTGTCAGCAGTACAATATACACACTGTATGACTGGAAAAGATTCTGTACTTCTGTACTCAAAACTTTCATATCAAGTTTTGATATGAAAGTCAAGCGCATATTTTAGGTGTTTCTATTGTCAACATCCCACTGGCCCAGGGTTGGGTTTTTTTGTTTGGTTTTTTTTTTTTTTTTACAGAAGTAATATGATATTTAACAAAAAAAAAAAAACAGTAAATTGTAAAATACACCTTACTTTGCAACAATTTGTTAGGGGATGAAAGGATTAGGTATCATTTGATGAGGGTAATTTATATGCAGATTATAACATGAGCTCTCACTATTTTGATACCCAGAATCACTGTTTCACTCTACAAGAACATGACAGTGAACAATAACGTCAGTCAAGGCAATTTCCATTGCCTTAAGGGTGAAGGGGATCCAGCACCATCAATCAGGCACAGTATTAGTCACACAATTAAGTTTTTGCTCTTAAAATAATCCTAGTATCTTCCAAGTTAAGCAAGAGGGGATTTTTCCTGCATGTGCAAAACAAAGCATGAAGTAGAGACATGCAAAACCTACACTTATTTTGGGAAGGGAGAAAGAACAAGACATATTTCCCCTGAAAAGCTGATTTTAAAATATTTGCATTGAAAATCAAAGTGAGGGATAAACTTAAAACTTAGATCAGACGCTAAGCAGACGATTTACCTACATACATCTACCTACGTGTTTCTGAATCGCTGTATGAACACAGCAAATAACACAGCCTCCAAATCCTGTAAACTGATTAAATTGCAAACAGCTCCATCCTACCTGTACTGGCATTTCCTGTTCCAAACAGCCTTTGAAAACACTCCAGGGAAACTCGCTGATGGGCATGTGACTACCACGTTAAACATTAACTTTACATTCTGGGGCGGACGGAGCCAACACGGGAGCTCGCACCGTCTCGCCGCGGGAACCGCGTCCCTCTCCGAGGCAGCCGCCCCTCCGCTCGCACAACTGACGGGGACAGCGCCAGCGGCTCCCCGGCCCTCAGTTCCGGACCCTCACCCCCGCCGTCCCCGACAGGGATTTAACCCCGGCGCCGCCCACACGGCAGCGCTCCCCCGCGGGTGGGCTCCGCTCCCCGGGCAGGGGCCGCCGGCGTCCCGGGACAGCCACTCACGGGCTCAGTGCGGCGCTCTGAGCAGACGACGGTCACCGCCCCAAGGGCCGAGGGCGCGGCGGCCGCTCCTCGCCGAACGGGACCCTCCAGCCCCCGCTCACCACCAGACGCGGCAGCAGCAGCAGGTGGACGGCCCGCCGCGGTCCCGACGCCGCCGGCGAATCCCGGCGCCTAGCCGCTGCCGCTCCGTCCCGCGGGCGAGGAGACACGGACCCCGCTTCCCGTTCCCCTGCCCAGGACCGCGGCTGCCTCCCCCGCCGAGGCCGGTGCCTCGCCCCCCGCCCCGCCGGCACCCCCGACTCACCTCCTGTCCCAGCGCCTCCGTACCGCCCGCCCGCGCGCAGCTCCTCTCTCGCCCCCTCCCGGCGGCGACTCCGCGCGCAGCCCCGCCCTCACAGCAACTCTGCCTCCCCCTCCTCTTCCTCCTCCTCTGCCCGAGTCTCGCGCTTCGGGGAGGCGCGAGCGCGGGCGCGCGCCGGCCACTCCGAGCCGGGAGGCGGGGGTAGCCTCGCGCGCGCGCACGCCACTCCTTCCCTCTCCCCACCCGCCCCCCGCCCTCTCCCGCCTGGAGCCGCGCTTGCGCAATGGGGAGGGCGGGGACGTGCGTCTCCCCGGCGCTGCCCGGATCTTACCGAGCGTGCCCGACGCCAGGAGGCGGGAGGGGGATGCTGAGGGAGGGAGAAGCGCTCGGAGGCGATTGGAGGAGCCGGGCCAATCACAGTGCCGCCGCCTCCCGCTCCGGCCGGAGAAAGCTCGGTAGGTGGGCGTGGCCGCGACCGCCTCAGCCGGCGTGCGGCCTCGGGCTGCGCATGCGCCATGGGTGTGCGCGCGTCCCGTCAGCCTGCGCTTGAGGGCAGGGAGCGTTCCCGCGCCTCGGCTGGCGGGACGGCGCGGGCGGGGGTGTTGCGGCTCGGTCTCGGTCTCCCTGAGGCCTGCTGAAGGGCCGGGGGAGCCGTGGCAAGGTAAGGGGCTGCCGCACCCCCCCTCCTCCCTCCCCGTCTGTCACCAGGGCGCGGTTGTTCCCGGTGTAAAAGCCGCTGTGGCTGCGCCTCAGGTGACTGGCAGCAGCCCTCAAAGTCGTCCGGTTGCAGCCCAGGAAACCCCCGTTGGACTGTTCCAAACCGCTGGGGTTTCGAGTTAATAACCCGTTAAAATGAGCGAGGCAGCGATTGTTTTTCCAGCGGTTGTTTCCCGGTACTCTCGTCAGGGATATCTGGGCACACACTGCTTTCACTTTGGGTGCCCATGAAATAGCACAGGCTTGTGGGTTGCTGGTGGGGCGAGGGCAGCTGAACCCCAAACAAGTGTCCATACATCTGAGAGTTGCGTTGCATTTCAGTTCTATGCTGCCCAGACTGGGCTGCATCAAGAGAAGTGTGGCCAGCAGGTCGAGGGAGGGAATTCTTGCCCTGTACTCCGCTCTTGTAATGCCCCACCTGGAGTTCTGCGTTCAATTCTGCAGCTCCCAACACAATAGAGACATGGACCAGTTAGAACGAGTCCAGAGGAGGCCACAAGGATGATCCGAGGGCTGGAGCACCTCTCCTAAGAGGACAGGCTGAGAGAGTTGGGGCTGTTCAGCCTGGAGAAGAGAAGGCTCTGGGGAGATCTTATAGCGGCCTTCCAGTACCTGAAGGGGCTACAAGAAAGCTGGGGAGAGACTTTTGACAAGGGCAGGGAGTGACAGAACAAGGGGAAATGGCTTTAAGCTGGAAGATGGTAGGTTTAGATTAGATATTAGGAAGAAATTCTTCACTGTGAGGGTGGTGAGACACTGGCCCAGGTTGCCCAGAGAAGCTGTGGCTGCCCCCTCCCTGGAAGTGTTCAAGGCCAGGCTGGATGAGGCTTTGAGCAACCTGGTCTAGTGGAAGGTGTCCTTGTTGATGGCAGGGGGGTTAGAACTGGATGATCTTTAAGGTCCCTTCCAACCCAAACCACTCTGTGATTCTAGATCACTTGCCCGAGGGTCATTACCCCGAAGTCACGTTCGCTGTGATTTTTATCTGTTCTATTATTTTGGGTAGGGAGCGGTGTTTCCTTTTGTTATTTGCTAAAGGAATTATATGTTAATGAATGCTCATATTTCTTGTTGCTAAAATACCTTCTGTGTCTCACTATTATTATCATCTTCCTGGATAAACAAGTAGATTTCATTAACACATTTCATTTCTAGGTTAGTAATGATATTTTAAGTATTACCACACCCAACATCAGTCTGTAGCACATGATACTTAATACAACTTTTTGTATTCTCTCCTAATTGCCTTTTTTATGGTCTTTCAGAATTGGAAAAGAGCTTATATGTGTAAAAGTGTGTTCTCTTTTCCAACAGCATTTTATGCAACAGTAAATTAAATAATTTTCCTGGAAAGTTCCTTTCCTGCATCTGCTTTAGGTCATCCAGATTGCTGTAATGTTTCACTTAAGAACTGACAGTATGGAACACAAGGCACTGCATCAAATTAATTTGCTGCCTTATTTAAATATGACACTTTTGTTGATTTTGTATCCCCTTTCAGTAAAATAACAATACATTTTTATCAGTTTATTTTTGGTAGTATTTCTTCCATTATATTGCTGGCGTAAGAAGCCCACTGGCAAAGGCAGTTTTCTCACTTTCCAACATTTTTCATCAAGTGGCCAACTTTTTACTTCAAAAAACGCCAAAAATTTTTTTGGGAGACTTTAATTATATTTTCCAGGCTTTGGGTTTTTATATATATATATGTATGTATGTTTGACCACACTTTACAGTGATTTGGATAGTCATAGCCACAAGTTGAAGGTACTTAGTCCAGGATTTGTATAAAATGTTGTTTCGTTGTCAGACTTTCAGATGTTAGAGCCAGTAATTAACATGTATTTATACTTTTTAGAATGGAATGTGTGAATCTCTCACGGTCCTAAGATTCATAGAGTCTATTGGTACAATGAGCATTCTGAGGTTTGTTTGTGTGGTTCTTCCTTAGCTGTTTATTGATAGGTATTTGATTTTCTTGTGCTCACTTTTGAGACACAAACACGTTAAGAGTCAGTATGTTAACATCGCCATTGAAAATCCAGTTTTGCTTTAGTGCATCTTGTTACTCTATATTTATAAAAAAACATTCTGCTTATCATTTTGGTTAGTGTCAGTTTAGTCCTTGATCCCTGCATTACTTCTTTGCAAAGGCATCTGTGAATCCCAAAGTAGGATTATGACCTCATTCCGATTATGACCTCGTTTTGATATTTTTGCTTCTCCATGGACTCTGCTTTCTCATTTGCCTCTGCCCTTTCTTTAGCACAGATTTGTTTTTCACTGCTAATCTTTTAGAAGTCCCTTGGGATTTATATTGGTTTTTTTCTATTCCTTTTTTCTCAGAGTAAGTGTAGTCTGTGAGCTTTAATTATGGTATATTTTAAGATTCTCTACCAGTGAATCTTAATAGAGTCTTCCAAACAGCTCAGACAGAGAATGACACAGGTGTGGCACAGGAAGCCCTAAATGAGCTAAAAGAAGAATTTTAAAATTAGAATAAATGGTGCAAGTACGAAACAATGCTACAAGGGCAAATGATTTCCTGCTGCAGTTATTGTCAGTACAGGATATGTGCTGTGCATGATGCAGGGATGCAGAACAATGTTGACATGGTTTTAGTACTGGTGTTTACATAAAGTTTGGTAATACAGTAATGCAGATTGCTGGACTGGAGAGTTGACCAGAGAGTTGAAAAGGTGTTAAACTTTGAGGAGAGGGATCCAGAGTAAAGTAAAATAGGCTTTAGCAGGTCTGCCCAGTAATCCAGCCATTCAGCTTGGCTCCAGGCTACCAGGCCAATACTAAGATTTTCAAAAGGAAGAAAGAACAATGTGACAGAGTGGTTGATAGGGGGGGAATTGCAAGAGAAGGGAGATGCACCATATCCTGACCCATAAGCATACGGAGGGGGTTGGCTTTTTGCACGTGTCCAGCCCAGGTTAAAACACATTTATGGAAAGTTATGTACCAAAAGAAAAATCTTATCATAATTAGGAGACATCAAAAGGTTTAAAAGTAATTACATGAAATATTTTTTCTCAAAGCTGCAGGCATCATACCTGATTTTCATTGATTAATAAGATGCAAATCTGTCTTTCACTGCACACAAAAAGGGTTTATTTTTGTGTTGGAAACTTTCTGTTCTAGTGTCATCTATACTGTTGTTGCCACTGGCTGATCTGTAAATAAATTCTGATTCCTTCCTGTGAAATAATTTTATTGTAACCTGTGTTTTGTATACACAGTGTTTCTAAGCACATTTGTATACCTCTAGCTGTACTGGAACACCTGTTTCTATTTTTTTTTTTTTTAATATATTCCTTCTTAACACTTGGAACACGTTTACAACCTTTTCAAACAGCTACCATCCTCTTCATGTTCAAATGATTCATAAAGAAATTATATCTGCTTCAAACCTTCTCAGATTGGAGGGGTTTGTGGGTTTTAAAAAATAAGTAATGTTTTACTGAGTGGCTAATTGATTTTGTCATTACTACTCTTGTTCTGCACTGATCTTTCTTCCTCCTTATGAGCCGATAATAGTGTGAAATTAACTTTGTATACTTAACAGGAACTGTGTCTATTACTGGGGGATTTTGGAAAAAATTAATCAGCAAATTATGTGTAGGGTCTGAGGCAGAAAATTTCACAAGCTAATGGCAAATTTAACATGTTGGGTTTTTTGTTAAATCATTTTTTAAAGTATTTTTGCTGAATGTAATGCAGCACTAGACATTGCACTGCTTATTATGATACAGTCTGTTTTACTGGCCTGTCTTAAAGAATGTTATATCATAAAGTACCATTTATCTTTGACTTTAAAACATTTGTGGAACATTCCCATTATAATTGAAAAGTATCTTTAATCCCAGTCGCTGGGAGCTGCCATCATGTTCTTGAGAAGTAGTTACTGAGCTCTTAAGAGAGTGTCTGAGGCTGTGCTACTCTGGTCAGGAGAAAATGAATGAAGAAAATAATTCTTCTAGAAGAACCTTCAGTCTGAAAGTTATCAGGGAAAATGGGCCCTGTTCTGCATAGACAGTAACAGAATAAAGTTTGATTAAGTAAGATAAGGGTTACTTCAGATGCTGCATTGCTAAACTACTTACATGCTTTTCCATGTTCTCTAAGCCTTTAGGGTATCATCAGGTCATATGTTTAAACTTTTTTGACCAGAGAGGAGGAAAAAATCTTTCAAATTCCAAGAAAGTGGTTTCTCACTGAGCAGTTAGCTCAGTGCTCTTCATAATACTGCAAGAGTTACTCATAAGAAGGAAACCAGATTGGTAGGAAGGAGAGCCATAAATGAGTAAAAGAACCAGGGAAAAAGTAAATAGTTTGTTGTTTGTTTTTTTTTTTTTATTTGCAACATAAAATCATGATATGCATTTGCTAGGGGGGCTGAAAGGAAGCCCTAACAACATTTTAGTCCAAGTTCTCTAGGTTGTGTGCTCAGGTGTATTATCACAAAAAGACCCAAAACAAGAGCAGAACAAGTATCAGATATCTCTTCAGTATGCAGTAAGCTAAGTGAGAACACATTATTTCCTGGATACCTTTACCTAACTATACCCCTCAAGTCTACCCTACCACGAGCACCTATACCCACAACCTTTCCTTTTAAACACACTCTAGCAGTCTTTCTTAGGTAGCCTGTAGGAAGCAGTCATATGAAGCTTAGTCATCTGATTGCTCTCATTCCCACATCCTGTACAGAGTCTAAAATTTACACACACATCCATTTTCTTCTTCCAAATAGGCTAGTGGAGCATTTCTTTAGAGACTCATTCAGGCAAATGTGTTCAGTCAGCTAGTTTCCCACTCCTTTTTTCATCTTATCTGGAGCAGTAAGTTTAAAAAGTATTTTGTTCTTCATAGCGTTTCTGGCTGTGCTTCTGCTTATGGACACACTGCAGGCCTGCTCCATGAATACTGGGTCTCCCAGAAAGGGCTAAGCAAGAGCAAACCAGAGATAGTTGAGAACAGAATGAGGAGAAATACAGTTTAGGAGGAGGATATGGAACTGCAATGACTACAAGTGAAAAGTAAGAATGAAGTAGTGAAACAAGAGTTTGTATCAGCAGGAAGAAGGAAGGAAAAAGAAATTGAGGATATAAGAAGACATGAATGGAAGAAGGAGAAAATTTGTCCTGTCTGTAAAAAGCAGGTTTTTTTAATCTTAAAAGCTCCAATTTGAGCTTCAGAAGCAGTGAGAGTGTTAAGAAGTGTTGGTTTATTATAGCTAGGTTAAAAAGAAGTAATGCAGAACACAGGAGACCAGAAGAGAGTTTTAAAAAAGGGCCATTACAGCCTCACAGGGAGGAGCCTGCTGCGTGCTGTCTCATGGACTGAGGTTCCAAACTTCCTGTCATTTCTGTTTGAGTTTCTTCTCCGTCCTCCTCCTCTCAGTTAGCTGTAGGCACACTTTCATAGGACATAACCACTATTTTTTAAGTTTTCTTCCTTTGCATGCAGGAATAACATAATATATTTTGCTCTTATTTTTTGCATGTTATCCTGAGTATAATTTTTTCCCAGTAGTTTTTCAGGTGCTAAAATATTCAGTGGAGTAGCAAAAGCCGTTTCAGTGAAGTAATCTAGAATTTCACTCTGAGAAAAAGAAACATTGGTTTTCATTCTCCTCCAGACTTTTGGATGATAATGGGCCTGGAACAAGATCTGTGTGTGCATGATTGTGTTTGTTTAGGAATGAGGGAAAGGGTGGGGGTTGTGTACATCTTGTGTATGTCTGTTTTTCCTCTTGGATAATCCAGTTCCCAGTCCAATGATCTACTTCCTTGGAACAACAATGCAACAGAAATCTTTTCCTATTGTAGGTTTTTTTGTCTTTAAAGTTAGTTTCTGGAACAGTATAAATATGAGACGATTCTATATGTGCTGTATGTATCAGGCACTTTTTAAAACTCTGTCCTTACCTGGATGCTCTTGAAAACATAGTTTTAATTATGATCTTTGTGTTGCACTACACTAAGGCAGATAGGCTTTTTCTAGAGGACATTTTTGTTCTTTTGATCTTCTCCTCCTACAGATTTAAAAAGAAACCCCACTAAATTCTGGAGGAGGGGAAAACAAACAAACAAAAAGAGAACATGAAAGTAAACAGAATAAAACACCTTTTTTCCATAGACAGATCATATCAGACTTGCCTGCTTTCTTTCTGTGATACAGTCACTACTTTTCTAGGCAAATGAAATTGTTACACTGAAGAAGAGGGGAATTAGTAAATTCATTGTCAGATGGGCAAAGAAATACTTCAGAGGAAAAGGTGGCAATATCTTATGCTGAACAGCAGGGGAAAGTTGTTAGAGCTCTGTCCAAAAAATGATATTGAAACTGGTATTGTTTAATATTTTCACTGGTGATCTTGGCACAAAAACTAGAACTTGCTAATGAAATTTGTTGACATCACAGAGTTGGGAAGCAGTCCCTGTAGGGTAGTGTTGTACAGGAATAATTGGATGACCTTGAGGAGTAGAGAAATAAAACGGGATAAAATAGAATAATACAAAGTACAATGTCGTGTTTAGGGACTAATAGGAAGGGCTCTGAAATAAGCTCAGAGCCTGTCAGATGGAAGATGAGAGAATCTGAAAGAACTGTGTATGTATAGGCCAAAAAAAGGGTGGCTGTGAGCCACTGATTTGATGTTACTGTGGAAAATGTAAGTTCAGTTGGATGTGAATTCAACCTCCCATTTCTTGTACAGGTAAGAAAGCACTAATGCCACGTGTGGTATGTGTGACTGATGAAACTTTATCTCTGAAACTAAGAGGTCTGGAAACCCACGTTCAAGAAATTGGACTTAGAAGAGTTGTCAAAAAAAAAAAAAATCCCTACTAAAAGAGAGGAGTGGACAAGAAACTAAAAGAACTTGAGTTGTTTAGTTTAGACAAGTGAAGTGTATAAAACCTTAACAGTCTTTGAATATACTAATTGAAGCAAATGTGACAGGAAAATTTAATTTAAAAAAAAAAGTTTTGTTAAGAAATTACTTTTAAGCTGGGTATGAATAAATTTAGATTGGAAATTAGAGGAAGTTTTTTAACTGTCCAAGCCTCTGAACAATACTAAGAGAAAATGTGATCATTTTTTGGAAGGGACACATTATAGAATGGAACATGTTTTATCCTGTGCCTCTTTAAGCTGTAGTTAGAGCACACTCAGGTCTGAGCTGTCTCATATATAGTACCTCATAGCAACCATGGGTGAAAACAGACTGATACAGCTGGTAGAGAGAGTTGTTAGATTTCTCCATTGTGCTGCAAGTGACAGATATGAGTGTGTGCTGTGCTGAAGTGAGTGTGCTGTGCTGAATTGAGTGAGTGTGCTGTGCTGAAGTGAGTGTGCTGTGCTGAATTGAGTGAGTGTGCTGTGCTGAAGTGAGTGTGCTGTGCTGTGCTGGAGTGTGCTGTGCTGAATTGAGTGAGTGTGCTGTGCTGAAGTGAGTGAGTGTGCTGTGCTGAAGTGAGTGTGCTGTGCTGAAGTGAGTGTGCTGTGCTGTGCTGTGCTGAAGTGAGTGTGCTGTGCTGTGCTGAATTGAGTGTGCTGTGCTGTATTGAGTGTGCTGTGCTGAATTGAGTGAGTGTGCTGTGCTGAAGTGAGTGTGCTGTGCTGTGCTGAATTGAGTGAGTGTGTTGTGCTGAAGTGAGTGAGTGTGCTGTGCTGAAGTGAGTGTGCTGTGCTGAATTGAGTGAGTGTGCTGTGCTGAATTGAGTGAGTGTGCTGTGCTGAATTGAGTGTGCTGTGCTGTGCTGAGGTGAGTGTGCTGTGCTGAGGTGAGTGTGCTGTGCTGAGGTGAGTGTGCTGTGCTGAGGTGAGTGTGCTGTGCTGAAGTGAGTGTGCTGTGCTGTGCTGAAGTGAGTGAGTGTGCTGTGCTGAATTGAGTGTGCTGTGCTGAAGTGAGTGTGCTGTGCTGTGCTGAAGTGAGTGTGCTGTGCTGAATTGAGTGAGTGTGCTGTGCTGAATTGAGTGAGTGTGCTGTGCTGAAGTGAGTGTGCTGTGCTGAATTGAGTGAGTGTGCTGTGCTGAATTGAGTGTGCTGTGCTGAACTGAGTGAGTGTGCTGTGCTGAATTGAGTGTGCTGTGCTGAATTGAGTGAGTGTGCTGTGCTGAATTGAGTGAGTGTGCTGTGCTGAACTGAGTGAGTGTGCTGTGCTGAAGTGAGTGAGTGTGCTGTGCTGAAGTGAGTGTGCTGTGCTGAATTGAGTGAGTGTGCTGTGCTGAAGTGAGTGTGCGTGCTGTGCTGAATTGAGTGAGTGTGCTGTGCTGAATTGAGTGAGTGTGCTGTGCTGAAGTGAGTGTGCTGTGCTGAACTGAGTGAGTGTGCTGTGCTGAAGTGAGTGAGTGTGCTGTGCTGAATTGAGTGAGTGTGCTGTGCTGAACTGAGTGAGTGTGCTGTGCTGAAGTGAGTGAGTGTGCTGTGCTGAAGTGAGTGTGCTGTGCTGAACTGAGTGAGTGTGCTGTGCTGAAGTGAGTGTGCGTGCTGTGCTGAATTGAGTGAGTGTGCTGTGCTGAATTGAGTGTGCTGTGCTGAAGTGAGTGTGCTGTGCTGTGCTGAAGTGAGTGTGCTGTTAGTGTTTTCTCTTGCCTCTTAGAAGAAAAAGACAGCAGGGTTGAGGCAAATGCCTCCTGTCTTTATCTCATGGAGCTCTAGAGTTGCAGGTCTGCTTTACCACGTCCTTCCCACTGATGCTTCTGATTGCCACGTTTTCTTTCTCTGTGCCTATTTTATAAGCCATATCTGTATGAATTTATTTCTCTACTCCTCATTGGATGACTAAGGTCATCCAATTATTCCTGTACAACACTACCCTACAGGGACTGCTTCCCAACTCTGTGATGTCAACAAATTTCATTATTAGTAGCATCATTAAATATGTGGAGACTTTTTAGTTTTATTCTGAACTGTGTGTAGTATCACTTTCTTTTCAGCAATGGTACGTGAATGGTTTGTATTTGTATCACTGCAAAACCCTGCTGGAGAATAAGCACATTTCGTTTAGCTCAGTCATGCTTGCTGTAGCTGGTCAGCTTGCTCTTTTCCTCCACATTTGAACAGCATTTTCTCATTTTTTTCCTTGCCAGCAAATAGTCAGAATGTTCTCAGTAAGAACTTGAGGAATGACATATTGCTAGAATTCAGCTGCCAGAATTAAGCCTTACTTGTCTTTTTGATGTACAGTAGGCCAGCCTAAGGAAGAGCCTGTCATGTCTTAAATGTTTGTTTATAATAATTTGCAGTTATCTTGCATAGTCATCTTTCAGTAATCTTGAGTATAATGACTACAGTAACTACTGTTTAAAGTTAATATTTTGTTTAGTTTGAGTAACTTGGCTCTACAGAGAAACTTTCCAAAGGAAAAGGAAGTAGAGTGATACTCTAGACTGCTGCGTGGCTGCACCATGGGAATTCTCAGCCTGCTGCTCTAGGTGCTACCCAAGATCTCATTCCCTACACTGCCCTTTTAAATCCTTCTCCGTTCTTTTCCTGCTCCTGCAGCAAAGGATCTGGGTGGGATTTGGGTTTGGTGGGGTTTTTTTGGGAAGATGACTGTCCAGATGTCCTTCAGAACCCTGGGGAAATCCAGTTCTAAGTTACACCTTCCACACAAAGCAGCCTGAGGGCATTGCTGCGCTAATGAGTGCAGCCAGCTCTGAACTGGCACAGTTCAGGCTATTCTTTGTACAAACTCCATCGAATATTTTAATCTCCATTTGCTTTTGAAAGAATAATTGGCTCACAATATTCAGGCTTGTTTTCACTCTCACAGTGATTTATAAATCCTCTGCCTCTTGCAATGTTATTTAACTTTGTCTCACCATGTCTCTGCAAAGTAAGGCAGTATTGCAAATGCTGGGCCAGGTGTTTTGGATGAATAGTTTGTTGACAGGAAATCCAATTTCCATCTGAAAACAAAATATTTATGAATTCATCTTGAATTTAGTTCATAGTTTTGGCCAAAAATAACTGTAAGAAAGAAGTTATTTGGACTTTTTAAGAACTAAAGTTACATCTTGCTATTTAAAAATATCAGATACTAATTTGTTGATAACATTTATCAGTTAAAATCTGCCCACTGTAGAATGGAATCTGTTATTTCAAGTAAAATGAAAGCAGAATGTTATTCTACTAGTAATGGTTCTTGTATTCATTATGCACCATAGCGTGGAATATTTTGTACGTACTCACGTAAACCTATTTTTCACTTTATTTCTTTTTTTTTTTACCATGAAATTTGTTTTAAATAAAAAACACCAAAACAAAATAAGACCAGCCAAACAAAAAAAAAATACCACCCCACCAACAACTTATACACCTTGAATTAGTATTTCTATTTTATTATTAGGAAAACTGAGAAACAAATTTTATATGCTGTGTCCAAAACTAGTCTGTGATGCACCCAGGTACAAAGCTTGGATTTTTCAGGCTTCTTTTCCCCAAGACTCTTCTTGTGTTCTAACCAGTAAAGTTAAACTTTCTCTTTTATCCATTTTCCTTAAACTTTTTATAAGAGTCATAACTTGCTGAAGAATTCCTTTGATACACTGTGAGCTGACGAGCACTTAACATGTGGAGCATGGTGAGTGCGGGCTCAGGAGGGTGAGTTCTCACTGCACAGGATCAGGAGCCTTGCCAAAGGCGTAGCTGAGGTCAGGCTTTTGTGTTCCCTGCAGCGCCCAGACGCTGTGTGGGAGGTTTTAACTTAACCCCGTCTCTCTCTGGTGCTAACTTACATTTTAAGTGTTCTCATTCACACGTGGAAATTGGTGTTCCTCTAACTGCTCATTTTAATAAACATCTGTACTGACAGCACTTGCTAGAATTGTCATGGTACTTTACCACAGGATTTTCAGGAGACAGCCAGAAATTATTTCACAGGGCTGCCAGATCCTTCTAATCTGTTATCAGTCTTTGACAGTGCTGGGTAGAAGATATTTATAGAAAGAAATCAGCTAAATGTGGGGTGATCTTTCTCACACAGCATTCTATTTTCCAGTGATAAACCCCGGATTCAGATCACATAATAGACATTATCTGTAATAGGCAGAGTTACCACTATGAGTTTGTTTAATCCTGTTTTGAAGTTTTTAATAGTTTTTGACCCACAGTTAGGGGGTCAAAACAGTGACTCCCTATAGCATCAGGTTCCACAATTTATTGAAAAAATATTTATTCTGTTAATTTTAAGGTTGGTTCCCTATCATTTTATTAAGAGTCAGTTTGTTCCTGTGTTATTGTTCCCTCCTCATCTTCACCGTACAATTTGTGGAGACCTCTGTCATAACTTCCTTTATTTGTGTTTGGATGGTCTAATTACTGTTTCCTTGCAGAGAACTTTTCATTGTTTTTTTGTTTTCAGAGTCTCCTCTATTCTACTCTTAAACCATGCTAACTTTTTTGAAGGGAAGGGTTAGAGCTCTGTGATAGTTTTTACTTAATCTGAACACTTAATCTGCAGGGAGTTTAAGATAATATATTATTTCTTTGAATGTATGTTACCCTTTCAGTTGTTTTTTAATTTCCTTTTAATAAGAGTATTTTATATACAATTTTTGTCACTAAAACTATATCAGTATGTTGACTGTGTTTTGTGGCTATTCTTTATCATCTGTATTCTCACACCCAATTACATAACAGCTCTGTGGAAAACATATTATTTATAAATAATTTAGAGTGCTTTATTTGTTTTTGAACAGTATGTAGCCTCTGGGAATAATGAAGGAGCCAGCACTATGGGACTTGTCAGCCCTGTGGGGATCTTCTGTTTTTGCTGTCTAGACTGCTAATAATGTATGGACCCCACACTGAGAAATTAAAATCTAACATACATAGGATTTTATACTCCGTATTTCAAGAAGTGTATTTTATCCTGTCATCTTAGGTACAGCCCAGATGGTTACTAAGACCATCTCAAAACTGAAGCAGACTGCAGTTTATTCATGGCTGGTCTGAAAATAATTTTTAAAAGACCTTAGTAGATAAAAGCTTATTTTTTCCCTACAGTTCCATACAGTTTCCCAGAGTATTTCTGGGGCTTAGGGTTGTTTTTTGCTTCATCATATGTACGATGCAAAATGAACTACATGTGTAGTTAGATCCAGCTCTATAATCAAAAACATCCATTCTGATACTGAACACATAGTAGCTTTAGTAGTGGCATAAATGTCAATGACAAATACACAGTTGAGATGTCATAAATGTCATAAATGGTGCAATTCTGTCTGCACAGAGGTCAGTGCCAAAACCCTTGGTTGATTTCCCTGTGATCAGAATTCCATCTCCATTGTGTTTTTCCTGCTTCTGATTGAGACAATGTGTATTAAATGAATTAAAACTCAGAGATACTTTTGAGACAATAGAATAATACTTTATTCCCACAGTTTGCAGCGGTATGGATTGTGCAGGATGGAAAGCAGCCAGGACGTGCTGGCCTATTGAAGACGTCTAAGAAGTGAGTATGCAGTTAAAAAAGGTACACATCCAAAGTACAAAATGAGCTGTAAACAAAAAGTTTCTGGACAGTAATAAAGTAACAACATGAATCGTTCATTTCCTCCTAGTGATACATCATCTCTATTACACAACAACCAGAGAACATCAGCTGCAGTTTCTTTGTTGAAACTGGGAGAGAGACCATGTGGGTTATTATACCCTGTTTGGGTGAACGTGCCTTATGCCAGGCATGAGCAAATAGCACTTATCAGAAATCAGCACCAGAGAGACTGTGGCCCACCTGGTTTCAAGAATGAATTTGAGATCATCTGCTTTTTGTAGTACTTCTGAAATTATTTCAGTGCTGCCAGTGAAGGACTTACATACTCAGGGAATCTGGCCTATTAGCTAAAGTGAAATATGAATATATCATTTTTATGGATCTGACCAAAGTATGTGAAAGAAGAATGTCATAAGTGACACCAAGAAGCATAGTTTCAGGCCATAACTGACTAGGATTAGAATACAGACTCCTTCCAATGACCAGTATTGCTGATATCAATTTATCCTCAACAGTGCAGACAGTACAGGCCATGAACCCTGGCTTCTCATGTCAAAAGAGGTTTAAGGTGCATATGTTTTTAAAAATTATATTCATGAAACTACTCAGGACTGGACACCTCTCATTTCCTTTTTACATACTGTAAGCACAGAGTGTTTTCTATAGATTGGGAAATAGCAAATCTATTTCCTCAATTCACCACATTTTTAGTGAAAACATTTAAATGAATTTTGAAATTCCCTTTATACTGCTGCAATGGGTACCTTAATGTAAATAAAAATAAGGCCAAAAAAACTTTGGGAACAAAGACTTCAAGACATTTTAAACTATGTATTTATTCCCACCACAGTTCTGCCTTTTCATCATATTCTTCAGTCCCTTTCTCTTTTGGAAGCAAATATGAGTGTCTTGTGATAAAGTGATGTGATTGATAAAGTGATTACTTGATGTAATAAGCACATTTTCTATAATATTTCTTTACTTATGATTGTTCATGTTTGTGTAAAGCTCATGTGTTTTTCCATTTAGTCTGTTCTTTCAGCTGTATTCTGCACAGCTAAAAGAAGTTTTTAGAAGCACCACTGAAAATTTAAAAGTATGTATTTGTTGATTGTTACAGACCTATAACTAAAGAAACCTTTATTCTCTCACTTCAGAGCCATCTCTTTGTCTACAAAAATTAATACAAATCTTGATCTCTGAAGTTCTTTGTCATTAGTTACTCAAAGCTAGCCTTTCCTCTAATTACAAGATACATTTTAAGTGCCATATAAATGTCTCACAAAATAAATGCAGATACTAAAACCCATGGAAGTTAACAGAGAATCTCTGAATTCCCAACCTTAACAAGAGATCTTCCTTTGTGGCAAAGGAATTGTTTTTTTGGCAGAGAGATTTGTTTATTGCAGTGGGACTTACACAATAAGGCTACATCTAGGCTGCTGCAGCCAGGGAACATTCCTGGACACTGGCACTCGATCCTCCGCGCTGTTGAATACTTAGCACATTGCGCAGCCTTAGCTTCTGCCAATTAACGCTCTCCCAAGCAGTTCCCAAGCGTGGTTCAAGAGTTTAGCGTGGTCAAGGGCCTGTTCCCAATAGGCTGGTTGGCAAAAGCCACCCAGTATGGGTAGATTACATAGGATGGATCTTGTCCCAAAGCAGGGTCGTTTGCCTGGTGTGCAGACCCCAATATACACACAGAGAGTCGAGGTATTTTATTTATCTCATATTTGTGCAGATATGGGTGCTGGCTGGTATTCCACAAAGCAGCACAGCGAGTTTACAAAACTTTAGGCATTTATACATAATGGTTGAGCTTGTTCAACCCACTATACATGTGCATTACTATTCTACTGTATGATGGGCTCAAACTTCTCTCACCTTTTAAGAGTACAGTACACAGAGCATTCACAGCCCTAATGTGCTCAAATATAGGGCGGGGGGTAAGTCTGTTCAGTCTCTAACAGAGTCAGTGGTCACAATCTCCCCCTGCCACATTTACCTTTCCCCCAGTTACTGCAGATTCTGCTGACTTCATCCTTCTTGGGCAATCATCCAGCGTTTGGCACCTTCTAGGGCAGAATGTTCTCCTTTTATCAGTTTCTTAGCTCCTCTGCAAGGGTATAGTTGTTAGTAAGGCCTGCATAGTTTATACAAAGTAACTGGACTTGTACAAACTAAAGATTATGGGTCAGTAACATTGTGAAACAGGACCCAGCTTGGTAGAAAATTCCATTTTCTTCTATACATCATGGCTGCAGACTGTAACAGCTGGCCTCAGTTTTAATCAGTTTTCATCTGGTTTCCTGGTGTATATGTAGCTCTATGGTAGTAGATCTAGGAAGCATGAGGCACAGAGTTCTGCTGCTGTTGCAGCTGGTAACTGTAGCTGAGTGTTAAATTAGAACTACCATTTTTGCTGTGACACAGCTCATTTCAGAAGTCTCAGACAGAATTCGAGGACTTAAGATTGTCAGGAGTTTCCAGCCACATCTAACGCTGTTGTTTGGACCATCAGCTGAACACGTGCGTAGCAGGCTCAGTACTTCTCAAACATCATAAGCCTCCTGCGCCCGTTCTGCACCAGTGGATCGATAGATACATGGGAAACTAAAGTTACTATTGTATGTGTTGTGTAAGAAGCAAGGTGGCATGCTCTGCATGTAAAGTTATTTTTACAGAGTATACAATAAAAATGATGTATCCCTTCTTCACAGTCCTCACTGTGCACATGCTAAGCACCAATTTTCTCATATTTCTGTTCAAATAGGCTTAAGAATGCTTACACTGGCTCATAAAAACCAAATTCCTTCAGAGCTTGTTTGCATTGCTCCTCACTATCGTTTTTTTCTTTAGCCTTTGAAGAATTTATATTTTTGTCATTGTCTATATAATTGTTGAACAGTGTGCACAGATAAGGTCCCCAAACTAATCCTTTGCTAGGAAAATGTTCTAGGTCAATGAGTTTGTTTTATTTTTTTTTCCTTTCAGAAATTTGTTCAAGGCCTTTTTGTGCAGTTCGTGTGACAAAGTAAATTAAAGAAAATAGATGACAATTTCCTTTGCCAGCTATCTGCCTTGAAACCAGATGTGAAACACGGAAACCATTTTTACAGACATGAATTTCAGCTACAAAAATATAGGCAAACCTTTTTGTTGATGTTCCACTTTAAATCTCATTCTACCATTCTTTTCTTCAGATGCTGAGGTTCTTTTTGAAGTATTAAGTTTTGTAGCTCGCCGCCACCAAAACCATTAATAAGGAAAATAGCTGGGAAAACATAATTTTATTTGCTTTCCATCATCATCATCATCTGTGGGTTTCATTTGGAGATAAAATTTGATTAACATGTTACCATAGAACTTGCAAAATTTTATGAATATTCTGATTTAAAGAAAAAATGAGTATCTAAGACACCCAGAAATGTCTTTGATGTTGCATGCATGCTTAGAGACCATGATGCCCTGGAGAAGCATCTAGGATATATGAAAGGAGAGTGGCCTATTGGTTGAAGCAAAGTTCCCTGTTTCAAAACACATACAAATTAAACTGTGTATTGTGGAATATCCAACCTGCAGATGTTGGATACTTCTCAAACACAAAAGTTTTTAAAAACAAGCAATTATTAAACTGATCCTCATCTCTTACTAGAATGTAGCTGTAACCTGAAAAGTGGCACTGAAAACCAGCACCCTCTTACTGATTTTTGCCTGCCCCCTGTGTAGTTACAGATGCTTAATAAGAGTCTGGTACTTGTATTTCTAAAATGTGAGCACTTGCCAGCGTATCAAGAGCAAGAAAACTCGCATGCTTTTAACTCCAGTGTGTGCTTTGGCTGTAGGGAAAAAGGTGTACAAAGTTTCTGTCTAGTAACAAAAGCATTTGTGGTAACATAGCTCAGTGGTTCTAATTATTTGGTATGTTTTACATAACCAGTCATTGGTGGGTTTTTTGTTGTGATTTACACAAACATTCTAGACTTGTCCAGGAAATACCTCTGTAATTTTCATACCATTATGTCATCGTTGTCATTGCCAAATTTACTGCGTTTTCTGTAAACAAATCCAGGTGATGTGGATATTGATGTTAAAGCTAAGAGTCATGAAGGAAGGCAGTGACCTAAATTTGCTGTCACTGAAGTAATGACAAAATTCTTAACTTTGGCTGAAAGCAAGGTTGGGAAGAATGTTGCTTTGTCAGAGCTTATTGTGAGCAGGCAGTCCTTGGAGTACACCGAGTGCTCTGTTGTGACATTGCTCCGTTGTTTTACCGTAACCAGCATACCTAGCAAATCAAATCCTTTGGCAGTAGTGTCACTTTTTTTTCTTAATACATTTGTTCTTAAGTGGCAAGCGAAGTTTTTAGGAATACTGTTGTTTTTACTGAAGTTAAAGGAGAACAAGGAAACAGAAATAAAAAATATCTCGGTCACATTTGCCATATTTTATTTATATTATGTCTACAGATGAAACGAGGTGCCAGAAAAGAGACAGTGCATCAGACATTGTTACTGGTACACCAGCTGCCAAGGAAAAATTTTGTCAGTAGCCTATAGTAATATTTGGACCAAAAATACATGGATGTGCAGCTTTCAGCATTTTGTAGGATGTAGAGTGCAGCTTCTCTCAAAGGTCCTCTGTTTCTGGAACGGTGTTGGAATCCGCAGGCTGGATGAACACAACAGGAATATTCTCGGACGTCCATCCCTTAGGAGTCCTGTTGAAGGATCTTCTGGTAGCAAGAGGGTTTGCAAGGATCATGAATCTGGGATCGTTTAGCATCAGTAGATTAAACTCTGGTACCTTGAATTTAACCAGCTTTGAAGCTCTTTCAAAACCACCAAAGGGAGTGGCAACTCTGTAGATATTGGAAAAATAAAAGTAAAATGTAATTTTTAAAATTACCTGTTGGGTTTTTTTTTTCCTTCCAGGAGCTGAAAAGAACAGAAGCTATTTTAATGATACATACAATTCTTATTTACAGTTCTTATTCTTGCTTACATTGTATGTAATGATATGTACAATTTCTTATTTACATTTTCATGCTTTTGGGAAAGTATTCAGATTCTTTTTCTGGCCAATTCTCTTTAATATCTGATTTATTTTTCCCTAGATAAAGCCTTCAGCCTTCTTCAAAATTCAAATGGACGGAAAAGCCAAAGGGAAAAAGATGTTGCAAGAAAACCTTGTCATTGGTGAGTCACAGTTACTAAATTTATTTTCTTGATGATAAGTCGATAAATCTGAAAACATAGTTCAACACATTCTGTCTCGCTGGTAATTGGTTTAGGAAGTTCTCACCCCATTTTCTCCTATCCCCAGTTGCTCGTTCCTCCCACTACACTATACTATATGGGTTGTGCTATAAATTTGGGTCACTTCTGGGTTAAACAAAAACCTTTCAAAACAAAGGAGCATTTTAAAATCAAAATTATTTCAGCAATCTGGTTTATATCATTACACTCAAACAATTGTTGCAATACAAGTGAGGAGGCAGTAAAGCATAATATGAAACAGAAAAGAACAGCCAAAGACAACAGGCTTTGGAAAGGAGGAGAATGGGTGAGGACTTCGTACACCAGCTTTGTTTCTGAAGAAAATGTTAATGTAACTAAACCTTGAAATACTGGCTGAAATTGGCCCTTAATCCTCAGCTGGTGTTTCTCATGTTATTTAAATATAAATGTTCCCTCAGGTGATAGGGCTGAGAAACTCAAAGATAAGAAATACTAAGCAGGAACTGACTGTTACATACATTTGCAAATATTTTAAAACAGTATTTCCAAGTACCTCCCGTGATTCTCCTATATTTACAGGTTTCTAGGCTGAAAAAGAAACAAAACCCTGTGTTTTTCTGTCACTTTTTCCAGACTCCTTTGTATAATCAAATGTGACCAAACAGACTATTATGTGCTCTGCATTTTGATCAGCTGCATAACTTTTCTGGGATGTATTCTGGCCAGTTGAGTGTCAGATTTTTAAGCTACACATGAGCACCTGATTTCTGCAAAGCTAGATACATAGTGGCATGTGAAAATGAATTTTTGTTGAAATGGAATTTCACCAGCCTTGGTAGATTTTGTGTGTTTGATGGAAAACAACAGATCTGCTAGTATATATTTCCAGTGGCTACAGGTATTATAGCAGAAGCCCAGAGACATTAGTAACAACACAAATGAAAAGAGATAATTTGAAGATCTGACTAGGATTTTCAGCAAGATAACTGGATAAAACAGAACCTAGGGAGAATGAATAAAAAAAAAAAATTTTCAGAAAAATTAATCTATGACATAAAAGAAATGGTACTACTGTGTCATTACACAGATAATTCACTGTATTTCGGTAAGATAATTCACTGAATTTTGGTACAAGCAGCATTTTTTGAAGGAGATGGTGTTAACTCCAAAGGATAATCCTGTAAGATACAAAAAAACCATGTAAGTTCTGAGCATGCACGCTTACTGATACAAGACTGCTGCTTTGGATTAAGCTCTAAAACAGTTTCTCAAATGAAGATAAGACAAGGTGTCGCAGCAGCCAGTCCAAGTGTTAAACTCCTGTGAGGTCAAAGGAAATTCTTTATACAAAGTGCCTGTGGTATCAAGCTTTTCTTGTGACACTCTCTTCTAGGTCACAATGTCAAATTGGATACCGCATGACACTGATTAAAAATAATTGCTTGGTAATTGGCACAGAGTGAATGTAGTGATCTACATCTTACAGGATAATAAAGATTATTTTAATTTGTGCTCCAATTAAGATACACATTCTCACATTGTTGTCATATTTAATTCTCATAAATATGTAAATTAAAGGGATAATCAATATGAACAGAACAATAATAGCTGTATAAAATACAAAACAATTCTATAGTGTAAAGCTTCCTTTTTGTAATAGTTTTGGGTTTGAAATACATCATGTTTCTGTAGGTAGCAGAAACAGGAGGGTGTTCTATGGAAATTCAAATATCTTTTTTTGTGAAACAAAACAACAAAACAAACAAAAAAAACCAGACCCATGTAGTTCTTATACAAAGTCCAGCCTCAGAGAATTGTGCATTCCTGCATGCTAGGCAGAAGCACATGATGATTGACATAAAGGAGAGTACAGTAATTGGCTCTAAATGTTGATTTTCCTTTACAACAGCAGTGTATTTTTGTGAGCAATAACTTGTCTGACAACATGGTGTTGTAATGACATGTGTTTTGTGCACATCAACTGTATCACTTGAACTCTGATTCATTGTATAGAAGCCTAAAACTCATCTGTAAAAAATTCCAGTAGTCATGGCTCATAAATAAGGATGGAAATGCTGGTTCAGAGCCAGAGGAAGTGGCACCAGGAAGTGTAAGAGATTGTTTAATATTCACTTTGCATATTCCTAAAAAGTAGGTGCATGATTTAACAATAGCAGGCACAACCACGTTTATTTTTAGCTGTTGGTTTGTTGGGTTTGTTTTTTTTCCTCCAGTCTTTCTCAGTGAACATTATATTGTCTCAACATGGGAGACTACTTGTAGTTGATAATTTGGGAAAGTCTGAATAAATGTCTTAACTGTACTGGATTAGCACCTTCAATTACCTAATGACAAAACATGTGTTTCACATTTTAAAATGGGACTGCCATTCTGCTTGTTGTTAATTCTGTGCAGAAAGGAGGCATAGGAGCAAGGAACCTGACCTTCAGAATGCTGAGAGCTTCATGGTAGCTTAGTGCGAGAGCTAATGCCAATTTCACAGAGGTATTTAGATGTTAAGGAACTGGCTAAGCACCAAGCTTCCACTAATCTCACATCACTTCAGGTTAGCACCCAAAATTCCTTTGAGGCTCTGGATCTCAGCCTTTTTACAATAGAGTTCAGAATCCATTAATCAATAAAAACAGGGGCCAGTCCAGATGAACTGGATTCCTGTAGTGTTTTTGAAACAGTCGTCTTTGGGAATTGAGAAAGCTGAACAAGAATTTATCAGGTAGGAGAGGCAGAACTAGTCAGACTTGCTGGTCTTATGTGAGTAAGATGTGCTTTGTATGTTACTCATAACCTTACCTTTGACATGTTATCCAGCTCCAAGAAAGCAGATGGAATAAAGGTACTAATTTAACTAATATTACAAGCTCCTGAACAAATGTAGATTCATTCTGTCTTTCCCACAGATGATTACTGGGCGCTTCCACGCTGGTAAAAAAGGCAGGGAAATTGTTCACCAGTAAATAGTTCTTCAATCCTAATAGGTATTAATCTCCAAGAGAAGTTGGGTGGCATGTTTCTGTTCTGCAGCATTTCTCTGCTATCACAGATTCATTTTCATCCAGGAGGAGGAAGCATAGCCTTCTCTGAACAGTCTATTCAGAGGTCCTTAGAACCCAATTTCTCTGATCATGCACTCTAGTGGTATGTGCTGTTAAACCATTACTTGCTGTCTCACAGAAAGCCCTGCCTCACAAGGCAAATGTGCTTGACATTTTCTGCCACTGCCTCTTCCTTCATTGACCTGCCAGATCCACGCAGTGTAAAATGGATACTAGACCCCAACTAATACTTCTATGGATTCATCAGTTCTGATTCTGCTACTGTTACAAAAATTGCACTGCTACAGGGTCCAGAGTCACCTCCTCATTGCTGGCAGGGGAAAGAAAATCTGAATACCGTTTAGTGCTGAAGATACTTCTAAGCCATGCACGTGTGCGTCTGTTCCAACACATCAGACATCCCTAGCTGCTAAAGTTGTGTTGCTTTTGCAGTTTGCTGTTTAACAAGGAAAGCTGAAAGGAGCCTGAATATGGCCTGTGAAGTCTGACTACCATTTTAACAGATGCCACTGAATGAACTGGGAAGAGTCTCATGCCCGTTTCCTTTGGGAATCTGTGCATCACACTTACTGTTAACCACACCCCCTCCTGACTAATGGTGACTGTACCAGTGTTTTGCAGGACAGCAAACATAAAGGCACTTCACTGAATGATGAAGCGTGATGGAAAGCCTTGACTAATACCCTCACAGATAACAAAATGGTGCCATTATACTGCACTCCAATTGTTTAATACTGTATCATTTGCTTTCTCTCCAAGACTGCAATTAAAGAAGTCAAGGATGTTGTGACCTAGATGCACAGAATGACTTAACAGGATCTAGACACAGAAGTCCAAAGAGGTATCTTGCCTTATGCTCAAAACCCATAGTCTGCTAAATTCCTGAGATGCCTAATGTTTTCCTTACATAAATGATCAGGTCTGCCTTTATCTTAGCTATACTGGCAGCTGCACCTGTCTTACACCAAAGCTCATCTGTGATTCTCTAATTAATAATCTTTTACCTAAACTTCCATGTTTGAAAACACACAGAATATGCTACTGCAGCAAGCTTTGAGCAGGATAGCAGCACATCATGGTCGTTTTACTCAAAATCCATGGCTGTTAGTGTTGAACCTCTGTGTGAAATAATAGTCTGTCTGTGGCTGGAGCTTCTTCTGCGTGAAATTTGGATTCTCTTCAGTCTGAGGACATTTCTTTTTAAGAAGTGGACCAAATTGCTCACATATAGTATTCCAGCAAAAGTGCTACCCAGAAGTAAAAAATTGCTTGTATTTGACAGAGTAAGACTCTCAACCTAAACATTAGGCCACACAACTAATAGCAGATAAGTGTAGGTCCTGTTTTCTTCTCCTAAATCTGTTTGTTTAATTTACTCTAGCAATAATTAAAGGAAGTGCATTGAAAAATCTGGGAACTCTGATGTAGGCTCAGGTTTCTCTTTCCCCAAGTGAGTTTCTTAATTGTTCAGCTAAAGATGTTTACTCCCTCTAGCCCAAAGGGGTTTATTATTTTCTGTACTATGGCACAGGTCTTAAAAATAGACGTGAAGAGTGTTCCATGGAAGAGCCAGAAACCATGTTGTTACACCTCTCCTCAGGGTTTGGCATTCCTGTAGAAATAAATCCAGGCTGGCCACATTCTAGGGAAGTGCTTGTTCCAAAGAAATTAACCTTATTGTCTATACAAATTTAAAAATAATAAGTGTGACCCCTGCTCTGTTTTTGAAAAGGAAGACCTTAATCTAGCCCTGACCTGAAGATGAACAGACAGAATTAGGTACTGATGGCCTTAACAAGGAGAAATTTAAGTCACATTTTCCCTTCTCTGTAATGTTTTCTGTTGGTTAGCTTGGCATGCAGTGTGCTGTCTGTTTTGAATTCCATAATCAGACACCCCACTCTGCTGTGCATAGGAGTGTACACACCTAAGTCATGGCTGTAAAATCCTCTACAAGAGGATAGTATCTTGAATTTAAATTTCACAAATCCTCAATTTCTTTTTGGATCCACTCCTTCTTGCTAGAAAGCATAGATCTGAGGCTCCTGGATGTAACAACTTTTCTAGGTCCACCAGTCATCTTTTTATTTTCTTCTGGATAAGGATGTTTTCCCATGACAAGAAGAGTTGTCATGAGTTGTATTTGTATGCCTTATGTTTTGAATTTACCAATTTTACAGTCCAGATCTGGATTTATGTGACAGATTTTAGGTTTTATGGCAGCTGAAAGGGCTAATATTGACCTTTCCCTTATATAAATGCACATATGTTCAAGAAATTTGGACTGTGGTAAGCCGCAGTTCTGCCATGTCGTACATGGAGAAAATCCTCATAGACAGAAATCCAAACAGTGTTGTAAAGAGGACAACTAGCAAATTATGAGACCACAGAGGAGCTAAAATCCACAAAGAAGCCATCAGATGCCATCTCATGACATATCCCTATTAATGGGGCCTCTGTGCCCTGTTTGATCCTGTCGTTGACAGTAACAACTCGCCTGCTGCTGGACTTGGAATCTCTTGTGACAGCAAGAACTGATTCTGTCTCTGTTCCCTGTATATGTATCTTTGGCCTTTTTTTGTTGGGTTTTTTTTCAGTTACAATAACCATAGTACATAAACTGAGCTGTTACTGTTCCAATATTAGCAGCTGTAGCACAGCTCTCTGACTTGTATTTGCTGTTTTGTCTGCCAAGAAGAGTGCCATGCAGGCTTAATCATTAACGGGGCAATGTACACTGCTGTTAGGAAATCAGAATTAGCGTAGTGTCTGCAGTGCCTGTTTTGATGTTGCATCGTGTGATTCTGTAATCCTTGCACTCATGGTTGAGGCCCACCTCAGCACAGCAACACAAGTGATCTTTGTGGTATTTTTCTCTTAAGTTTGTATTGCTATGAGCCATTTTCTTTTTCCATAGATTGCTGTCTGGCATTTTGAGGAAGGGTTTCGGTTTGGCTCAGCTGCCTGGAATTCAGCAGGGGTTATTTAGGGAAAAATTGTCTATGACTTTAATAAATGACAGTGGTGTGAATGGTATGAGTGAAAGCAAAAGGATTAAGGATGTGTTTTAAAACTTTCAAAATAGTTCAAAACCTAGTATTGTCCATATATCTAGTTCTCTTGAAAACCTTAGTATAGTAGCTATTGTGTAAATAACTTCACTCTTAGATCCTGTTCTACTTTAAATGTTCTTCAAGTCTGCTTGTAATGTAAAATCTGTTAATTTGTTACCAAAGGTTGTCAAAGATATAAAAAAATGTTAAATGCAATAAAATATGCAATCTGCTAGCTATTTGGTGTGAGGGATAGGTCGAGGGATAAAGTTCATTGTACTATCATTGCTGAAAAACAAGCCATGTGAGTTTTAGTAAAACTAAACTGAGAGTTTCCCTAATAGATCCCGTACCTACTAAAGGCAGCAACAGAAATACTGAAAGGAGTTTGAAGCATTGCTGTAGCCTATGTTTCCCATTTATTGAGTACCCTGGATTGTGATTCTGCCTTTCTTTCTTTTAATATTTTCGACAATTCATCTTACATTCTTGGTTCTACAATTTAATTTTGGGTCCATACTTTAAAGTGACACTGGTTTCCTCTGTAAGCTTTTGTTTCCCACTTGTAATCTGGGTGTGTTCATGTTTATGCATATACTTGCAAACACAGGTAGTAGGTTTTTTTACAGCTGGTGAAAAATGTTTAATTTCATAATTATTTGTCTCTGCACTGTAAAATTCGATGTCCATTTAGAATTACCTGTTAAAGCTCTTGTAGTCAGGCAGTTCTGGCTTTGCTTCAGGTTTAAAAAGTTTAGGATATAAAGCTTCCAGCAGCTCTGGATCATCCCTAATGGCTTCTATCCAGGGAGACTGATAATACTTTGGCACAGAAGTAGCATTGAACTTTTCAGGAGGAATTTCTTTCAGTGGTCCAGAATATCCTGCAAGGTGATCAAAACAAAACCATAATAATAATACTTTGTATTTTCTGCTTCCTTACCACCATATAAAGTAACACACCATAATTTCACAGTTAGGTAAAAGGAACAATTGCATCAAGTCACCTGTCCAAAGCTACACACAAACAGAAAGCTGTCGGGGGGAAGTTGTAGCCTTTTAGATAACTGCTCCAAAGTATTCCACCCTCTTTTGAGGCTCAGGTAATTTTAGTTTTATATAAATTTGTTTCTATCATTATAAGCATTTGTTTGAAACTAGACTGTAGCTACACAGCACTTGGGCTGAATTAACAAAAAGATTTTTAAAACAGCCTTTTGGTTAAAACTAAGATAATTCTATAGTCTTTGGGTGAATTTTTCCAAAAGTATTAAAAGGAGTTAGGATCACAGCCACTATAGTGGAGTTTTTGTCTTTGCCTCTGCCTTAGGTGCTTTAAAAAATCCTGTCTACTTGGTTCTCTTGTCCTTTTCATCATCTGAAAAAGTGAAGAATCAGTTTTGTCTGCATAATCATCTGAGGATCAGGCTCTGATCACAATTTTACTAAATAAATAAATTCCTTACTGAGTGTGATTTCTTCTAAAGCCAAGTACGATATGGCAGGAATAAATAGGGGCAGGGGGAGGAAGCCAGATCTTAATGTACAATTTGAAGAATTAAAACCAGCAAAGGATTATCCTTTTATATATGTATAAATATACTATTTATTTGAAAAACAACAGAAATCTGTTCTATCCTTTTACCTTCCACAACATCTAGCTTTTTAAATTAATGCTGTTTCCTTCTATAAGCTTAAAAAAACCCTGTGATTTAATATCTGCTCCTTTTACCAGACCTTTTTTTTTGCCTGAAGAAAGGCTTGAAGATTTCTGTAGTGTCTTAGCAATGGAAATTACCTCTGTTTGCATTGTGTTTGACCAATGGATGCACAGAGTCTTAGCAGTCACTAACAGAGTAGCATTGACCTAGTTTACATTGACTGGAAAAGGTCTGCACAAAACATGCATTGAGTAATTCTGAACAAAGAATGAATTTTTAAAAACCACAGTCTGCTCATGGAAAATTCATAAACAGGAAGAAGGGCTATATCACTGAATAAATTAATTAAAACAAATTAGCCTTCTCTAGTCTTTAAAGAATACAAAATAAGACTTTCTTGTAGCTCACTCCTTTAAATAAAAGCAACAGTACCCTCACAGTTTAGGACTTAAAAAAGAACAGTTTATACAGCCAGGGGCAAATTCCTTTTTATATTACTCCTCTGTAAAGGTTTCCAGCAACACTTGCAGTGACTGTGGATTTACATTTATGGTTGATTAATCTACAATGGATAACTTTCAGACTGTTGAGCAGTGTGTTGCATATTAGGAACAAAAGTTTGGCAAAGAAAAATCAGTACATTAATCTGGTTTTAAATCTGAGGATCTGTTTCTCAATGTGTATAAGACCAGTAAATATAGGACCAGTCTCTCTGGATATTAATGTATGTTTTCAGTTTAGGGAGAAGTGGTACAAAAGGCATATTCAATCTTTAAAAATGAACAAAGGCACTGAAGAGCACCACTTTACATTTCTGTGTGGGATTCAATTAGTTATCTGACTCAAATTTATCAGTTTCTAGTAGTAAGTCCAGTAACAAATTCTTGTTGAAGTTACTGTTTTATAAAGAGGTCCTTCCTCTGCTGTGAAATGAGAACTAAATATATTTCATGTCTGTAAACTCGTATATTACCTGGGGCAATGTTGTCAGGATGGGGTGGGCTCCGGGGATCAGGTGTATTAGGAGGTGTCATTGGGGCATATTGAGGAATTCCTTCAACACTGAGGCCATCCATTTTAACACTCTGTATGGGCTCTCCACGCTGCATTCAAATAAAAATACATATTTTTAACAGCACAGGCAAAAAAAGCCTCTGTGAGTCTCTATTGAGGGTTGGATGGATAGTCCCATTTACAGCCCAGATCTGAGACCCAGGGTATACTGTCCAGCTGTTTGGTACCTTGTTTGCTACATACCACTCCCCAAGATTTTCTGGCTGTTAGCCAGAAGATGAAACAGTTTCACAGTTCTCTTAACATTGGCTATGTGAGCAAAAATGAATACTTTTTCATTGTTAAGAATGGTATCCCAGGACAATTTTAAATGTCTTGTATTACAAGTGTGTGAATGCTTTATTGAAAGGGTTGGAGGTTTTGTGAGCTAGGTCAACAAGTCTTCTGAAGCCTTCTAACCATCCAGTTGAGTTGTTTGACTTCTTCCTAAGTTTGGGATATTTAAATATTGATATGCAGTCTATGAAGAGAGTTCATCCCGTCTGCTGCTTCCACCAATCACCACAAGATCTACCTGTGCATCTGGGCTGTGTGGTTCACAGCAAAGAGTAGATCTGGTCACTTTGTCAGGGTGACCCATAAACGTGTCCCTTGGATCACTAGACACTAGAACCTGTAATGTGGCAGATAGAGCACCCTGGCTACCCAAGTTTGAGCCATTTGAGTTTCAAAGCACTGATTCTTCAAAGCATCTCTTCCCATATCAGTTGAAAATTCACTGCATTTGTTGAATTACTTTTGTTTGAGATTTCTTTTTGTTTGAGATTTCCTTTTGTTTGAGATTTTCTTTTATTTGTAGTAGAAATAACTTCAGTGCAGGTCACTTTCTGGAGATACATGATACATTGTTATTTTCCACCCTCCTCTAGGGTCATTAGTTCTAAGGAAACATCCAAAGGCTGAATCATTGTGGCGTAAATATAGAATTAGAGTCTCATAAGAAGTCAGTGTCTTATTTTAGCTACGACACGTAGGCTAAAAGCAATTTAAATGCAGACTGGTTTAGAGTAAGAGTTTCTTAAAGTAGGAAAGTAAACAAATAATACTTGTTTAAAGTTGAAACAAAAAAAGATCAAAGCAGTATGTTTTCTAGCCATCCTGAAGTGTGTTAGAAAGATTAACTTTGGCAGGCAGAATCGTAAAGATGCTGATGACAACACTGAATGAATAGGCAGTTAAGGGAACAGGAACCAGAGAGGCATCATTGTTTCACGTGTCAGGATGTCATACTGACTGTAGAGCACGTGTACTTTGTGTGTTTTGGGGGGAAGAAGTAGGCTGGAGGGGAACTGATCTGTCAGACTTTGCAGCAAAAGCATTGAGGTGGATACAGAAATTCTGACGAGATTGCTGGTGTTGTGCTCAGAATTTATCTCCATTGCTTCTAATACTCAATAGAAGGAGAAATTGAGGGGACAGTATTCATAGATGGGCTTCTAAATAATAGTGCTCTAATAATAGTTTTGGGTGTTGAATAGGGTTACTTGATTTTATTATATGGGCTTTCTTTTGTGCAGATTTATTTTAAAAGGGCAGATTTATCAAAACTCAGACATGATCCCATTTGATCCCTGTGTAATTTAATTTCTATTGAGAAGGTGACCAAAGAAGTTTGAAATATCTGCACCATAAAAAAAGAAACAAATTTTTTCTTCTATGACATAGGAGATATTAAGACATACTTTTCTTCCCCAGTAAAGTTAATTTTTTGTATGGGAAAAGTAAAGGCCACAGAATTAAAAAGGTCTTTAACTTTTCAGTTGACAAAGCATAGAGAATTTCTTTCTACATGAAAAGAACAAAAGTACTGTAGAGATTTTAGCTGTGAAATTTGAAATATGGAAACTGAGCTCCAGTAATAGCCTTTCTAACTGTTGTGAGATCACCCAACATTTTCGTTAGCATGGACAGTGGTAAATTGCAAATGCCTCTTTTATTGTCTGCTCCCAAAGCCTCTTTATAAGATGCAACTAGACAAAAAGTTTCCTTAAAGTCATTAAATTGCATTGATTGTGTTGTTCCTGATTAATTTACTAGTGTGTTTGTATTTTGTTTAGTAAAATTAAACATAATATGAGTAAGCCCTTTGGTGCTTTGCTGTTCTGATTAATAAATTATTCATTTCCTGTTTGTACCAAAACAAACTTTAGGTTATGTCACAACAATACAGTACATACAGTTGCTATTTTTCTTATCCCAAATGAAGATTAGAGAAGAATTGAGTCTTAAATAAAGTATTTGTATGGATTCTGTAGGGAGTGGATGCTAACAGAATCATAGCACCACGTATGCAATGATTAGGTGTAAAAGCTTCAGGGAAAGAGAATTGCTGTTCTACAAGAAATATTTCATAGGTTATCTAATAATAATAAACTTTTGTAATGTGTTGATTTTCATTTTCAAAGCAGCTTGAGAGTACTGGTACAAATTCTGTACCAGTTTTTTAGTCGGGTACCTTTGTATCTGAAATGAGTGGGGCTGCGGAGAGAAGGAGAGTTTGATACAGTACAGGAATTAGAGGGGCTGCTTGTGTTCTGTATTAGGCTGGGCATAGAGAATTCATGTTCAAGTAACTAAACCCTGCAGCAGATTGGAGAGATAGGTAAAATTTAGGAACAATGTTGTCACTGTTTTCAGAGGTTAAGCAAAAGGTTTAAATATTTTGCAAAAGCCACAGATGAGACAAATGGCAGGTGCATTTAGTTCCTGCCATGAGGATTCCCAGGGTGGCACTGATGCTTTAACCTAATTCCCGAGGGACTGGCTCGAAGGACAGTTGTCTTTCAGTGACAAGCTCCATCCCTTTTCTCCCTGTTGAGGCAGGCAGACCAGAAGTGTATTAGTGCCAGCTGTGAGAGTCATTTTGCTGCCTGGAAGCCACGTTGAGACCACCAGCCTATTTTAATAAAAATACTTACTGGTTGCATGAAACAGACTCTTATTTCTTAAAACCATTTGAATATCGTTAATTAGTTAATTTTCACATTAACTAGTGAACTTTCAGTAGTCAATGAGCCAGGATGAGAACTCTGATCTCTAATAACTTGAATCAGATGTGAAGGAGAATGGTTTGAATCTGATGTCCTCAAGTGTTAAGGCTTCAGAATTTTTATTAGTCTATAGGAGTTCAGTAAAATACAAATGACTCACTTCATGTTACCCTCATTCTAGTACAGCATTTTGCTTTAATTCTTCCTGGAACTACATGCACAATGTGTATCATGAGCACCAAGGGAACTCCAAGCTAGTCATACTGTCTTTCATTACTAAATTGTTACAAAATACTCACATTTCTTGGCTTGTTTGCCACATAATGATAATTTTCATATGTGTATTTGTCAGATCTCCGCTGACGTCTCTTGAAGAGTCTCGCGCCTCTGTTGCTGAGTGTCGATAGTTCCTCCACCATGATATCTCTGGGGATGCTGACCTTTTTTCCAAGGTTTAAGGTGGGTGAGACTGCAATACAATGGATAAACACATACCTCTGTTTTTTTAAATGCCTGAGACTGCATACCCTACACCTGAAATCTAACAAGATGTTAATGCATACTTATCTAACACATAACACAGCTTCATACGGTGTTAGTGAAATTAATCATTCTTCCAAAATTTTGGAGCAGAGTATTGAACACCACAAACTTGTTTTTTCAAAGATTCTAAGCACCTCGAGCTCCAAATTTTCTTCAGTTGAAAGGCATTCAGCTGATATCAAAATCACTACCTTAATAGCAGACTGGTAAAAACTGGCTTTGCTGAAACCAGGAACAAAATTCCATCTGACCTCAGTGTTCCTACGTCAGGCCTTCGGATACCTTTGTGTGTCCTGCATTGGATAGATGAGCAGGTAACCCCTTTTAAACATACCTACCAGTTTCTTATTGCTTAGCAACATTTTATTTTCAATTATTCTGTAATATTTTGCTTGCTTGTGAAATCCAGGGCATGTTTTGTACTTCAAGAAAAATTTGCTTTAGAAAATCTCTATTGAATATGATTTTTAAACTATTTTAAAAGAAGCTTTCAAAATAAAGCTCAAGGTGTTGAAAATGAGAGCCCTTACAAAGAATTACAACACACTTCTAGGAACTGATGTATTTAGAAAATTTTCTTTTTAATTCTAATAGGAAACTGAATTACTAGATGCAATATTAGTTTATTCACTGCTTGGGAAAAATTCCTTCTTTGTCCTTAGTGACTTCTTGGGTGATTTGAAAATGAAAACACATAAACAGGGGAAGGGGAGATTGATTGGGACTGTAAATGGCAAACACTGAATACCAGCACACTGGTCATGTTCATGGTAATGTTCTGGAAACTGGGATGCTGGTGGCAATGGGTAAGCTGTTGCTTAGTGACTGAACTCTCTCACTAGATGTCCTCAACCTATAGATAAAACTTAAACCTTAGAATACAGTAGCTTCAACACTGAGCCAACTATTTTCTACTAATTTATTTCTGCCTAGAAGATTGCAATATACTTTAATATTTATCATTTTATTAGTTGAAATTTTTCTTCTCAGTTTTTCATAAACTTCAGGAAGAAAAACAGGAAGATGCAGTGTGCTTTGAGGATTGTATCAATGGTCTAGTATGTTTATTTGATCCACTTGGTCACATTATGTTATTTCTTTAATAATAAGACTTTCTATTCTTCACATATTCTTATGGTCTACAGGATTTAAAATTCTGAACTTTTGACGTATATTTTAATGCATTAAAATGAAATAAAAACAAATTATCTGTAAGACACTGTATCTTGATTATTCCAAAGTAAGCACACAGGAAGCCTAGTTTAAAATGAACATTACAAATTAATTAACTGCAGAAAGTACCTAATATCAAAGTTAGTATTGTATATGCAGAGGTTCATGTTGAGTAAATGGCATGTTCAGCATGGCATATGTTTCCTAGGAACTTTATGTTGTAAAAACAGTGTGATTTGCTGACATTTAGGAACACTTAATTGAGACAGCTATATTAAATATTTAGCTGAAGCTGTGGACACGAGAGTTTTCCATGTAGTAAATCAAACAAGTTTGTGGGCCCTGGAGTGCATCACTGTTCATCCACTTCTGTTCATACTGATTTCAGTTTAATTTTTGCAGTAGATTTAACTGGAGCAAGAGCAAGCTAACTGTATTGTGAGCCAGAGCATGCACTTCTGCTTTAAAAATAGTATGCATAAAGAATCCTAACACCCTCCTGTTATTTAAGAGGTAACTACAAAACAGTGAGTTCTTAACATGGAAGAAAATTACTCAGCTTGGCCAGTGTAGCCATATCAGTGACAGATAGCGGTGGGGTTTTGGCTCTGTGGTTGAGATAAGTGCACTACTTATTGGCCTGTGGCCTGAAATTTAGGCCCACAAGTCATATTTTGATTTTGTCATTTCTCAAGATTACTCCAGGAATATGAACTGTTGGATAGTTTTATATTAGTAAGGAGTAAGAAATTTACCCCTCAAATCAGGAACATTTTCCTGCAGAAGAAGCTTGGACACAGAGTGGGTAGTACGTACATCCTCAGAGACTGAGGTGCCAGGGTGATTGCAGATCTCTGTCCAAACCACTCAGTATTCTTCTGGGACACACTGGATGTTAACTAGTTATTTTGGGCTTTGCTGTTCCCTTACATGCATATTGTTCTTGTTAACATTAACTGAAGGCTCCAAGGTACTTTGTAACCCACAGTTGTGTACTATTGTGTATCCGGGCAGCATCCCAAAAACATAAGCATGAAGTTCATTTGAATCCCTTGCCAACTAAAATCTAATCATGTGTCTAGTTTTATGATGTGTCTAGGGATTGTTTCAGTGTCAGTGCAGAAGAGGTGATGAAAAATGAGGAAAGAAGGACATTTAGAGGATGATAGAAAGAGAACATCAATGACTTAAATGGACATTGTAGATTAATACTGGAAGTTTAATTCATAGTTTAATCCTAATCTTAACCTTTTAGCTTTATTTCTTAATTTGTTCCTGCCAAGTCCTTCCTGTCCTGTGCACAAAATCATGACAGACTATATTGAAATATGATTTATATAGTTCCTTCTGCATTCACTGCCTAATCTCTCCCTTAATCCTCCAGTTTACAATTTTCTAAATACCTTAATCTGGATTATAAATTTTAATAATGAACATCAGATAGTATGTTTGTTGTAGGATCAGAAATAAGACTTTTTAACTATATCATGAAAGACAGTTAATCAGGTAGCTACTGAAGAATGCATTTAATAAATAGTCTGGAACTGGACATGAGATTTAAGTGTAATTGAAGGCTAACCTGATGAACTCAAAGGGCTTCTTTAAACATCTGTATTTCCATACATGTTTACCTCTACCAAGGAGCCTTAGAAATGTTCTGATTAGTCTGCCAGTGAAAGAACAAAGGGCTGGGGAGGTCACTACATCCACATGCTGATTTACTATTACAGTCTCTCTTCTGAGGCCATAAGAGGGTTTAGAAGTACTGTCTGTTCCTGCAGCTTTTTGTGACATGTTGAACGTGTCCCAGAAGCCAACAGGAGCTGGGGACTTTCAGTCGTTACCAGTCTTACCCAGAGATTGGTAATCTTTGAGATGCTGATAAAAAACTTGGCTGATTTTGCATCTTACCCACAACTCTTTCTGCTATGAATATCTTTTATCAAGGAATTTGAGATTTGAAAGCATTATAATAAAAGGAGGCTGAAATAACAATGCAGTAGGTATGCTTTCTGTTTGCTGTTCCAAGCTACTGGGGCTTGTGTTACAGAATCTTCTGTTCCTGTTTACTTCTGTTAACAGTGAGGAGCTTCATAGGTCTGTGAGACTGGCTGAAACAGTACATTTAATTGTTGTGTAATTACCAGATGCAGGACCCTCATTTCTAATAGCGATGCAAAACCCAGAAAGACAGCAGTTCACCCTCCAGCTCTCAGGTTTAGCTTGTTGAATTAACAATTAGGTGAAGAATAAAATGTTAAAAATGAATAGAACTGAATTTAGTCATTTAAAAACCACATATCTCCTTGACTTTTCTGAGAATTGTTCAGATTTGGTCCCAAAAAACTAGCATGTATTTTGTGTGATTGCAGCTTTGGTTATCCTTCTGTTTCTTAACTGATTTCACTGAGCTTGTACAGTTAAAAATTTCAGACTCTTAGTACACCCATTTAATGAAATTTCATATTTTTTTTAACATTTAAATATCCCAGGCATCCAAAGAAGATGCAGAAGTAGAATGTACACTTAAGTATAGGCTTCAGTGGCCATATATCACAGCCTGTTGTCGGATAAGCTGTCATGTCTATGTGTATGAATTTAAATGAAAAGCAAATCTGATAATACATAAATAATAAAAAGGACAGATTATGTGTGGCAAATGCCAAGCATCAGCACAGATTATCCAGTAACTCCAATGATTTCGGGGGCTCTGTGGTAGATTTATTAGTATTGCTATGAATAGTAGCAACGTTTACGATGTGAAATGCCTGGTTCCAAAAACACATAGCAAAGACTTTGTTTTTTTTTCCCCTGAAGAGCTTATAGGCACATATGGTACTTGGGTTTACAATACTGAAAAAAAAAAGAGCTGTAATGAAATCTGTAGGGACAGACTGGCTTTCAGACTTAAGTGTGTGTTCAGTGAAGAATGGAAAGAGGTATTTGCTTAGGAATAGAAATTGCAGAAGAAAACTGGAAATATCAGAAGGATTAGGATCAGCCACTGAAACTTGTAGCTTCTTTCTCTAAAAAGCTTATGTCTCTTGTCCTGCTCTTTCTGCAATCACAATGGTCAGTGAGTGAGTACAGAAACTCAGAAATTCTTTGGAGCAAAAATCTACAAGAAAGATTTTCAGTACTGGAATTTAATGTTCAATGTTTTATCCTTTGTGAGTGGTATAACTTTCATAAATGGTAAATATCAGTGGGGCTCCCTGTTTTTTCAGTGAGGCTCGTGGGGTGCTTATGACTATTAAAACACTGATCTTTTACATAGATGGTAAAAAAGGCTTCACAGGGAGGACTGGAAGGATCTCCAAAAGCATCCAGCACATACCTAATGAAAGCCAAGCAGATTTGTATTCCCAACTGAGTTAATTGCTTCTTAAGGTGTCACACTAGAAGCGTAATTTTAAGAACCTGTTTTAGAAAAGCAAACTATCTTCTCAAAAGTGTCTGCATTTTCATCAGTGCAACAACAGAAAAGTAAAATTTCTTCATATAAAAGTAATTGGTGGCTGTGCATTAGAGAGAATTGCCAAATGCTAGTGAAATATGTTAGTTACAAAGATAAAAGTTTGAGAGGAAGGAACAGAGATTGAAACTTTTGCTTCAAAATTTTTTATCATTCATATAAAAAAGCAGAGTGAAACAGAGCAAAAAAAAGAGGATACAGATCAGCATGTTTCTTAGATTATAGCCTTTTAAAATGGAATGAAGTCATGTTATTAACCCCAAATAATATTCTGAAAGGCTATCCTAGCAGAATGTGCATCAGCTGTTAGATTACTTCATTCCTCCACAGCAGTTGTTCATCTGAAAATAGCTTTCAAATGAAAAGAGGCAACTACAAAAGGATTAGTTACCATAGGCAGCATGATACTCCCACAAGATTATTTATGGCAAAACACCCAGAGACAAAGCTGTAAGAGAGTTAAACTCTATGATTAAAAAAAAATAACGTTAGGGAGGGCTAGAGGACATTGCATATACAGTAAGCTGGGTTCAGCGCTATACCATTTCTGTGTATTTCATCCAGAATGGCTGATGCTGCTTGTTTCCTCTCTTTGACCATGGCAGAATGTGATAACATTGTGATTTTCTGATACGATATTTCCTTGCTGAAAAAAAACAACACATTTTTACATTGTTGAGCCGTCTTGCACAATTCAGCCAACTCTAATTTCTAGTAGCCTGCTTAGAATGGCTGAATAGTGAAGTTAAGTTATTTCTGATTTAGAAATACTGCACTTCTAATTGTGCAAAATGCACTGGCGGTTCTCGCCTGCAGACAGATGCTAGGACATGCTCTGATGGATAGAAGGTTTGAAGGAATGGACTTTGAGTTGGCTACATAAATTCTGCAGCAAAATCAGTGTCAGTGGTCTAGGCCTTCTCACGTCTACACATTATATTAAAAGATGTAAATTCATAACTAATATTTTACTTACAGCTTGGTTTATTATTTCAGAAATGTTACACTTCAACATTTCTTAATCTAATAAAGAATTTGAGGAGCTAAATGAGATGCTCTGACATCTTTAAAGAAAATGCATTTCTGGCTAAGTAAAAAAAAATAAATATCTTTTTAATTGCAGAGTCAAGATGTTACATAAATGTCTTTTATATGACAGTTTGTAGGACAGACAATGTCAAAATATTTCAGGAAACAATACACTTACCCTACTGTTTAGTTGTGCAGAAAAAAGCGATCTCAACCCTTTAGTTGAAGCCTCAGGAGTTAGTTATGTATGGGGATGACCTGCCTGGTCCAGGATGGTTTCTACCCTTGTGCTTGGTTCTGCATGGTACCTAGTACCGAGACAAACTGGGGGCTGATCCTCTTCTAAGGGATTGGCATCCAGCTGACATCAACCAGTTATATATAGAATCAAACACTCCAGCCACTCATATCTTCCTGGCGAAAGAAGAGAACAGAAAGGATTCAACTGCACCCACAACAAAGAGAGTTTATATTCCTCCTTTCCGAACTTACTGGAAGGTTTAACGGAATGCTTCCCTCATACTCATGCAGATCACCTCCTCATCACCTCTGAGAATAAGAATCTTTGTGTTATAACCAAGAAAGAGATATTTAAAAATAAGGTGTTACATATATGGATGGGCAAGACTATATCAGATGAGAATGGCACGGGCTAATCCTTTAGTGAAAGATGAAACCCTGCTTCAACAGTAGCTGATGGCTAAAGTCTGTGGCAGATGATTGATATACAAAGTCTGTTCTGATAAAGAAATGAGAAGGTTTTCAGTGTTATATGTGGTAGGGAATAATTGCTCAAGAAGCACATGCCTTGCAAACCAGTATTCAAAATATGTTAATTTTCTTTGTGCACTAGGAACAGAAACCTGCAATAATTTGAAACTTGGTAATATTCACAATTCCAGGATACTCTTGTATTAGTTTATCAAAGAAATGTGTGATAGGTGGAGCACAGATATTTCATGTTGACAACCAACTTCAGACAGAAAGAAACAGTGGCAGAAGGAAACATTCCCTCCCCCCTTACCTCCCCCATCTGAATGCAGCTAGCTTAATTATGGGGCAGTAAAAGCAAGATGCAATTTCTGTATTTCTGATCTAGATCTGGGTTTGTTCTAGGAGGTTGCTTTTTCTTATGGAAAATTATGGTCTTGTTTGGCTTGGAGGTTTGATCCAAAAGTGCTTGGATACTGGTATGACAGAGGAAGGAATTCTGACTGTAAATGAAATCTGGAGAGTAATACAATACACAAACAAAATGTGCATAACCTTTCAAGCCAGCAACACTCTGAGACAGATAAAATGTATGCATCTGATACAACATCCTAAAAGTCTGCCTGTCCAACCAAAAAATTGCATTATTTTTTCCTCAAGCTTTCCATTCCTAGGTTTAGTGTTGTAGAACATTTTGCTGACATCTCTGCCCCAAAGAGGTGTTCATTTTAATCTCACTATCAGAATTTACCTGCTGCTGTTACTCATTGGTAATTCTTTTCTAGTTTTTGTGCTTGGATCAGCCACTTCTGACAGTAGCAGCAAGCAAAGTGTTGGTTGAATCTTACCTGTCCAGCTAAAGGCTAAGATTGTTCTCAGTGGTTCACCACCAAGCTGTCAAGTGGGATTGCAGGAGAGTCTGTCAAGGGTTCATGCTACTCAGTAGTTTCATTAGTAACTTCAGTAATGAAGTAAAGAATGTCAATTAAATGCCAGCCTAGGAAAATTACAGTTGATCTGTAGGGAAGAATTTAAATGTTAAATTAACTTGATGAACTGGAAAAAAAACCTCAAATGCAATTCAGTAAAACCACATCCAAATTAAATTATACAGTAGACATTCATCTGATTGACACTGAACTTGTCTTTAAACTTCAATTTTTAATCCAGGAAGAAATATCAAGAGGCATCCTGAATGGGTCAGTCCCATGTTTAGTTTATTCCAATTTCCTTTAACTAATTGTTCAATAGAATCAAAAAATATACTAGTAAGATAAGTTGTGCTTTTACACTGTTAGAACAGCATGTACAATTCAGCCAGCTGTTAATTCTGGATAACTGAAAACCCTTGAAAATGGTAAGATTGTCATTGAAAATAACACTGAAAAAACTTGAAATAATTAAAGATCAGTAAAATTAAGAAATGAAATTCAAAGTAGTTACACATAATATGGAAAAATCAATTGCAGAGAGAGAAACTGAATAATAACTGCCTGCCAAAAATGATATGTCAGAATTATACTGAATCACAAAATAAATACTAGTCACTAGTGCAGTACAAAAAGGGCAAATATTTTGAGCTTTGTGAGCAGAATATCAAAAGGAAGATAATCTCATTTTACTGACACTGAGGAGCTGGAATAATTTAATCGTATTTAAGAAAGAAAGATGTCAAAAACTGAATAAAATCCAGGCAACACATTCTAAGGAATATTATCTGTGAGGCAAGAGTGAAAGAATTTAGTTTGTTTGGCTTTGCAAAGACAAGAAGGAGGTGAGTCATGCTAGCAATCTCTTAATATGTAAAATGAGTCTGTAATTTAGACTCCAGTCTTGTTGACAAAGTTTGGAATAAGAAGTAATCATCTTCATTTGTATCAGAAGTACAGATTACATATTAAGAATGAACTTTCTCGGAGGGTAGCTGGCATTGGACCAGAGCACTTTGGCAATTTTTAAATGCAGGTGGTTTGCACGTAGTGGTCCTGCCTCAGAGCGTGGGTGTGAACCTGATCACTTCAGATTTCACTTTCAGCCTTCATTTTTTCTATAATTCATGTGAAAACAGATACCCCCTAGACAGGAGTAATCATTTAACAATCCTACCCATTAACCTTTTAGATTAGTGGTTTGCTTTTTGTTGGAATTGATACTGGAATTCGTTTCCATTTTTGCAGTTTTATTTCCAGCACTTAGCAAATCCAGGATCTCCTGTCTGGCCTTCACAAAGGAGCTGTACTCACAGATTTCCATTACACATTTTGTTTGTGTTTCAGATTTTCACAAGCTTTCATTGATGGATCCAAGACCTGCTTCTGATTTTGTTTGCAATATTTTAATATCTGAATAATGGAAATACCATAAGAATATCAGATGTTGCATTTGGGGGCCCTGAGGAAAAAATGTGAACACAAACACTGACATGTTTGGAAGTTTTGTGAATTCAGCCTACTCATTTTTGATATATGTGTCCAGGTCCAAATGTTTATGGTAAAATCTGTGGTTCAGAAAAGTCCTTCTGATGAGAGTTTTAAGAATGTATTTAGTACTTTTATTTACTTTGAAACAATTTTCCATTTTATGTATTGTCACTTACTGCATTGTTGAACTTCAGAAGGATATTTTATTCCAAAAAGAAAAGCAGTGATAGCAACTTACAGATGACACAACCTGAAACTTTACTGACAGGTATTTTTTTCTGTAAATTTAGAAGTTGAACTTTAAAAAACTTTGTAGAATGACGATTCCAGAATTTAATTTACTATTTACTAGTATGTCAAGATTTTGCCATTAAGTGAAATAGAAATAAGTATATGTCATTGCAGTTGGAATAAAGAATGTTTAACTGTCATAGCTGCAAAAACTGATCCTGTTGAATGCTGTTTTCTTTTATAATGCTCAAAGAAGTTCTATACCAAGTTGCTAAAACATAGTTCATTATGAGTAAAGGTTAAGGAAGGTGAATTACAGTACTGTGTGACATCATAACAAAATCAAACCTTCATTTAAATGAGAATTATTTAGCAAGTGGTAAACTAGGATGATTAAGTCAGCCTGTGAACAAGGACAACATTTACCTGTCTTCTTCCTTTAAGTCATTTTTGTTTAACCAAGAGGGACTTTTCCTCTTGGTATTTTCTTCTCCAGCACCCTGTGGGATCTTTCCCACCACACTGCTTCCTCTGGATTGCATAATTGACCAGAAAGGAGGTCCGGGCTGGGAAGTGGAAAAAGCCTGAACTACATACAGGCATCCATTTCTGTAACTCATTTCTCACAGATTTTCTCTCCTCTTCAACCCTTTTCTTTCTTTCTTTCTTTCTTTCTTTCTTTCTTTCTTTCTTTCTTTCTTTCTTTCTTTCTTTCTTTCTTTCTTTCTTTCTTTCTTTCTTTCTTTCTTTCTTTCTTTCTTTCTTTCTTTCTTTCTTTCTTTCTTTCTTTCTTTCTTTCTTTCTTTCTTTCTTTCTTTCTTTCTTTCTTTCTTTCTTTCTTTCTTTCTTTCTTTCTCTCTCTCTCTCTCTCTTTCTCTCTCTTCTCTCTTTCTCTCTTTCTCTCTTTCTCTCTTTCTCTCTTTCTCTCTTTCTCTCTTTCTCTCTTTCTCTCTTTCTCTCTTTCTCTCTTTCTCTCTTTCTCTCTTTCTCTCTTTCTCTCTTTCTCTCTCTCTCTCTCTCTTTCTCTCTTTCTCTCTTTCTCTCTTTCTCTCTCTCTTTCTCTCTTTCTCTCTCTCTTTCTCTCTTTCTCTCTTTCTCTCTTTCTCTCTTTCTCTCTTTCTCTCTTTCTCTCTTTCTCTCTTTCTCTCTTTCTCTCTCTCTCTCTTTCTCTCTTTCTCTCTCTCTCTCTTTCTCTCTCTCTCTCCCTTTCTCTCTCTCTCCCTTTCTCTCTCTCTCTCTTTCTCTCTCTCTCTTTCTCTCTTTCTCTCTTTCTCCCTTCCTCCCTTCCTCCCTTCCTCCCTTCCTCTCTTCCTTTCCTTTCTTTTTCTGTTTCCTTTTCTCTTTTCTTCAACAGGGAAGAGAATGAGTTACTGTAATTTCCTCTCAAACAAGACTTAAACTAGAGGCAAATTAAGTGCTGTATAGTGCCTCAGTCCTTAGCAGGTGCTGAAATTTATCCTGAGACTTTGACTGTTATATGTGCTTAATTTTATTCCATGAATTGAAATCAGTGAACTATTCAGGGTATTAAAGTTAATATATGTGTTCTGTCTTATTCACAATATGAGTGAAATCAAGAGGTTCAGGGATTAGATAGGTCTGTTTGTAAGAAAGGGGGTTGTAGTTACTACACAATAACAAAGTCACTGCTCAATTAATGACTTAACTCAAGTTTCTTTATTCTGTATCCATCTTCACTTCAGACAGCTATTTACAGGTGTCACTGTTACTGTGAAATACCTGACTGGAGCCAAAAAATAAATCAAATAGTGGTAAACTGCCAACAGTTGCTTTTTAAAATGAAACTGGTCCTTATAGATGTGGAGGTCAATACGGCATTGTAAAAATAAGGGATGCAGGAGTTTCCCTTCTGAAGAAAAGTTCCACTCTCTTCATTTGCAGTTCTTAATTTCAGTCACAATAAAACTGTTAAATTTTTTAAACACAGACAAGCAGAAGATGTTGTTGCCAGATGTGCCTCACAATAGATTTCCATGTATGTATAGGATGTTCAGTTTGTGCTCAGGTTAGATGATGTGGATGTAACAGACAAATTAATGTAAGTAAAGGCTGGCATTAGGAAAAAGCTTGTTCCATTTGTCAAGCAACAAGTTCCTAAAGAAAGCTTGTATTTTAATATATTTGCTAAAACTAAATCTTAAAGAGACCTGTCACATTTTCTGTCACAGGTCTTTCTAACTTGTATTTTTGCCTCAAATGCATTGAATAATTTTCTTTGTCAGTTCTCTCACCTTCAGAAAAATCTGCAGACATGTTTCTCACGAATTTAGCATGGTCTAACTGAATTAATGGTTTTTTGACAACAGTAAAAAGGTTTTTTATGTCTTTGTAAAAGTTAGTTTCTGAAGAAGATAGACCTATAATCCTTCTTTTACTTAAATTCTGAAGTTGAGCTAACCTAAACCTCCCACATGCATTGCAAATGAAACTAAGTCCTATTATTGTTACAAATTTTCATTAAATATTTCTTTCAATCTGACAGAGGCAGTACAGGGTTCTATAATTTAACTTCTAAATTCAAATTCATTTGAATTTTAAAAAAAGTAGAATTGCCTGGAATATAGTTTCTTGCCTATGAAAAGTGTGGAAAAAAACATTTTCATGAATATGTCCAGTTTAAGTTTTCCTTATTGGGAAAAAAAACCCGTAACATTATTTTTGCAGCTCAAAAATGAAGTATTTTCATTTCAGATTGGTAGTCTGGATCGGTAGTTTCTCTGTTGCTACGTTAGACAGACTTGGAAGAGATCAATAGATTTGAGATATTGATATAATGTATGCAAAAATATATAATGTATTTGATAGTCTTTTCAAAATATTGCTGGTGTTGCCTTTCTGTCCAGAATCCAAAGACTACACTTGTTTTTCTGAGATCCATAGGAATACATTCTATGATTTACTAGTCTCATTTTCCACAAGGGTTTTTAAATAAAATAGGATGGTTTATTTTGTAGGATTTACATTTGCCACATCACATCTAGTAACAATTTACACAGAAAGCTTGCAAAAAAAACCCCAAACTCAACAACAAACCACCATCTACCAAAAAAACCTGAGGAGGTGACTTCCCGAGATTTATCAGTTGTAGCTGGCTCGGACTGTCATGCTTTATTTCCAGTCTTTGACAGCTGAAAGACTGTAATTTTGAGAAAACACAAAGCTGAGACCCTGATTTAATCCCACGAGCTGAGGTCACAAGCACAGGCCTGCACTGTCAGAGCCTTAATCAGAGGCAGCAGCTGGCCAGGAAGCTGTGATTTAGTGTGTGCATTTTCTGATCATCCCTAGTTGAAAACTCATTCATTTCTGTGGGTAACCCACTGCAGTGTGATCATCCTGGTGGCCCTCCTCTGGACTCGCTCCAGTAGGTCCGTGTCCTTGTTATGTTGGGGCTCCAGAACTGGACACAGCACTGCAGGTGGGGTCTCACAAGAACAGAGTAGAGGGGCAGAATCCCCTCCCTCGACCTGCTGGCCACACTTCTCTTGATGCAGCCCAGGATACGGTTATTGGCCTTCTGGCTGCGAGCGCGCATTGCCAGCTCATGTTCAGCTTCTCGTCCACCACCACTTCCAAGTCCTTCTCCTCAGGGCTGCCCAGCCTGTATTTGTGCTTAGAGTTGCCCCAGCCCAGGTACAGGACTTTGTGCTTGGCCTTGTTGAACTTCATGAGGTTTACACAGGCCCACCTCTCAAGCCTGTCAAGGTCCCTCAGGTGATACTCTCAGGCTGGCAGTTTTTATGTTTAGTTTAAAATTATTTCAGCATGAAAAGCCATACTTGATAACCAAAGAAGCTTGATATTGCTCATGCTTGATGTAAGAAAAATAGCTCAAATACTGTTCTTTCTGTTCAAATTTGTTTCTAGCTCTAGAAGCTTTTCTTTTGTCCTGCAGACCACCTTTCTGCTGAAGTGTTCTTGAACTTGTGGTTCAACTAGTCCAGTCTTACTGTGGAACTGTAACCCCTTAGCAATCGTTCGACCAAGCACACATAAAATTGAAGAGAAGTTTATTGGCAGGATCAGAAGTTTATTTTTCTTTAAACCACAAATTATTTTCCCTACTGATTATTCTCAGCTTTGATTACCAGTGTTTAACATTTAAAGGGTGTTTTTTAAGTGGTGGAATTTTGCTCTCTCTGTTTATTTTTAAGAGTTCACACTGTCCTTGCTGAAGGCTGTTTACTATTCAAGGATTGCCTCCTCCAAGCCCAGCAGCGGTGGGTGGCATCCCTTCCCTCCAGGGTGTCGAGCAAACCACACAGCTTGGTGTCGTTGGCCAACTTGCTGAGGATATGCTCAATCCCACTGTCCATGTCACCAGCAAAGATGTTAACCAGAGCACTGGGACAGGCTGCCCAGGGAGGTTGTGGAGGCTCCTTCTCTGGAGACATTCAAGACCCGCCTGGACACCTTCCTGTGTGATCTCATGTAGGTGATCCTGCTCTGGTAGGGGGATTGGACTGGATGATCTTTCGAGGTCCCTTCCAATCCCTGGCATTCTGTGATTCTGTGATTCTGTAAAGGCAGAGAAGTTGAGATGGAGTTGTGGCTAAGTAGGAAGACTGTGGCATGGACTCGCAGGAACTGTGTTGGCAGGAAATAGTCAATCAAAACAAAACAAACAAAAAAAAAAGGAGTCAGGTGGCCAAGTGTTTTCTTAGGAAAAAGTTGGCAGGAAAACACTCTTATTTAAAAAAACAGTACAAATAAGGTGGAAAAGCTGACTTTAGTGGTTCCTTTTTTTTTTCCACCCTTGAGAAAGAGAGCAGTTATCAACATTTTGACTTGGTTCAGAAACAGGCGGTCTGGCTGGCGGCCATAGGTAGCCCTGCTGTGAAAACATTTCTGTGGCTGATACTAATGCTTCATGGTAACCATTGCCTCTCAGCAAGGAGCACTCTACAGGAGGTTAACACAGTAGCTGTTTTATTGCTGACGTGTTACAATTATTTAAAACACTTTTTCCTTAAATAAATACATAAAGGAAGCATGTTTTCCATAAGATACGAAATAAACAGTGACTAGGGAGGATACAAATAAAAGAAGCAATCCATATTGCAAAGCCGTCTCATACAGCCTGTCAGTAAAGAAAAGTGAATAGTGTAAAACTTGCAGGAAAAGTAGTTTATTTTAAATTGTTGTCAGTAGAATCACAGACTGGTCTGGGTTGGAAGGGACCTTAAAGCTCATCCAGTTCCAACCCCCCTGCCATCAGCAGGGACACCTTCCACTAGACCAGGCTGCTCAAAGTCTCATCCAGCCTGGCCTTGAACACTTCCAGGGAGGGGGCAGCCACAGCTTCTCTTGGCAACCTGGGCCAGTGTCTCACCAGCCTCACAATACAGAATTTCCTCCTAATATCTCATCTAAATCTCCCCTCTTCCAGTTTAAAGCCATTTCCCCTTGTTCTATCACTAACTGCCCTTATAGAAAGTCCCTCCCCAGCTTTCCTGTAGCCCCTTCAGGTACTGGAAGGCTGCTATGAGATCTCCCCAGAGCCTTCTCTTCTGCAGACTGAACAGCCCCAACTCTCTCAGCCTGTCCTCATAGCAGAGGTGCTCCAGCCCTTGAAGTAGTCTTAAATCTGGATGTGTCCATTTTTATTTATTATTTTGCTAAGATACTCAGTATTATTTCAGTTTGTTCCTCCATTGTTTGGTACTCTGTACAGTTCATCATCTTGCCTGGGACCTCTGTGTAGTGCTTGAGTGGACTTCTGGTTTGACAACCATGTCAATATTCCTTTAGAATCTCAGGTTTCATTTATCATTTGCTCTAATTCTTCCCCCCAGCTGGTAGACTTTCTGGACTGTAAACTTATTTGGGTGTATTTTTTATTCATGTAGGTTTTCTAAGCCAATTGGATTCTTCCAGAAAGGAGAACTTGCCCTCTTCTGTAGTTATAAGCTGTATCCAGAGACTGTTTTCTTCTGAAGCAGAAGTTTCTTCTTTGGGTTTATTCATGTTCCAGGCAGATTCTTTTGTCTACATGAAGAATGTAATCTAAAATAACTTCTAATTTATACTTTCACAAGGCCCTACAGTGTATTAGCATCCACTTTATTATAACCATTAACTGCAAAACATGTTTCTGTTTTCTCTTGAGGAAAGGAACAATTTTTTTTTTTTTTTTTTGCTAATAAAATCTGTTTTATGATTAATCCTTGACCAAATTCTTCCCAGCACTAGAAGTATGGAAACCAAATCATAGTACAGTCTTGCAGCTTCACAACCGCCTGGCATGCCGTAGCACAAGTACACAGCTTAAATACAAATGTGATCTATATTGGCACACATTCTGCTAGAAGAACTGATGATAACTAATGTAGCAGCTACTGGAAGTTCTTGTTATTTTTTTCATCACGTTTTCTTTATTTTCCCTTAAAACATGTCCAAGTATAGTAGGACAAAGTGGGTAAAATTCATTTCATAAATTCAATAAATAAATAAAATTAAATTAATTTCATAGCTAACGTATTTTCCAATAATATTTTCTAAATGTTTTCTACTGTTGTATTGGTTAAGTGTCAACTAGATATCTTACCAAGGGGATGGACCTTGTTGTAAGCGTAGCAGATCTGTAGGGTTTATGGGCTTTTTGACTTGTGGGAGTTGCTTGTTATATTTTCTGTAATGGAAGTATCTGACATAAAAATATACTAACAGTTATACTTGCAGAATTTCAGGCTGTGCCATGTAACTTAAATTTCCTTCTTGGCTAGTAAACATTGTTGTGCTGTTGATGCTTACTGCCAGTGATCACAGAATCACAGAATGGTCGGTGTTGGAAGGGACCTCAGGAGATCATTCAGTCCAACCCCCCTGCCAAAGCAGGTTCACCTAGAGCAGGTTGCACAAGAAAGCATCCAGGCAGGTTTTGATAATCTCCAGAGATGGAGACTCCACAGCCTCTCTGGGCAGCCTGTCCCAGGGCTCTGGCACCCTCACAGTAAAGAAGTTTTTCCTTAGGTTTGTCTGGAACTTTTGGTGTTCCAAATTTTGCCCATTGCCCCTTGTCCTGTCACCAGCCACCACTGAGAAGAGCCCGGCCCCATCCATTTGGCCCCCACATTTCAGGTATTTATAGACATTGATAAGATCACCCCTCAATCTTCTCTTCTCCAGGCTGAAGAGTCCCAACTCTCTCAGCTTCTCCTTGTAAGGCAGATGCTCCAGACCGTTAAATGTAGGGGTTAAACTTGTGAGATGCAGAAAGTTAAGCTGTAGGTTCAAGTTCTGCCTCCTCTGACCTGGGAGGTAAGGTGTGTGGTGAGGAAATGAAGCATCCAGTACATCTACCATAGTCCAATTCCTTTGGAGATGATACACAGCTTCTCTCCAAGCACGTAAAAGTGTCTGCATCCCCTAAATGGGGTTTAGACTGTAATTGTGCTCCAGGTTTCAGGGACAAACAGGAGCTATGATACCCCTAAGTACAGGGTCTCCAATTCCCTTCTTCATGCAGCAGTGAAACACTCTGCCACTGCTGTGTCACTGAGAGGGGCAGGTTCCTCCATATCACAGCCTGCCTGTGCTCCCACAGCTCCTCACTGGAGTCCCAGCATTGAAGCCTCTCTTTCCATGCTGCCATGACAGAGGAAGAATGAAGAACATCACCCCTCTAGAGGCCGTTATTCTTCTGCTGTTGGAGTAGAAAGGACCCAGATAATTTTGCATCCCTTTCTCAAGTCACTGTGTAGGCTGTCATGCACGTTTGAAAGGTGACCTCAGTAGACCTGAGCTAAAAATCCTGTTTCTTGGTGCAGACATGTGCATAAGTGCTTATGACCAGGCACCTAATCCTGTTTTACAAGGAAAAATGGAGAATTTATGCAATACTCCTGCTGCCCTCAGGAAAAATGTTGTGAACATGGGTTACAGTCCCTTGAATTGAGGTGAGCCTATCCTGGAAACTCTAGCACAGTTCCAAGGGAGGTGTCATCCTAGGTAACAGTGGTTTCTTTCCATGACACCTGTTTGCCTGGGTACCATTTCTATTTGTAAGTGATTCAGACTAATGGCTCAAAGTCTGGAGGAATCTTCAGGGCACCTGTGTTAACCTTGCTTTATCCTGAGTCCTTTTGGGCAAGGCAGCTCTTGTACTCACTGATATCACTGAGGTTTAGGCCTAAGTGTCACAAGGATTCTACTCTCCTTTATGAGGTGGGAATATGTCATGCAGTGGATATTCTGGTATTGGGTGTAGTAATTTGTAATTCTTCTTCCTTAACATATCCCTGATGCTATACTCCCAAGAATATTTTACTGGAAATTAGAATAAATTAGGGGAAAACAATTTGTGATTTAAAGCAGCTGAGGTCTCCCTCAGTGGCAAAGCTCCTGTTCACTTCAGAGAGAGCAGGATGATGCCTCCTTGCAGAGACACACAGCATATTTCAGTAAGTACACATTACATAACTTGCCCTACATTTCTTTCTCTTTTTAGTATCCCAGTGTTATGAAAATTACGTTCCCATTAATCATTATAGCTACTCATCTTTTTCTGTGAAAATAAATTATCCTCTGCTGCCCTTCCTGCACAGAAACACACTTAAATCAAAACAAGTATATATACGTGATTGCTTAAGGGAAGGGAGTGTCAGCTAATGGGGGCTTTGCTACTGCAAAAGTATGAAACCAGGATTTGCCTCTGTACTCAGTGGATTGCAATGCTGTGTGGTAATGTCATTTGCCAAATAAGATTTCCCTTTTAGCACATGCATAGCTGCTTTGAATGTCAATGGAAACTGCGTGCATTCATTGCAGGGAGACTTGCAGTTGAGTCTTAAATGTAATACTGAATCCTACAGCTTATTGTAGCATATCTACATCTGAAAACACTTTGGCTGGAAAAGCAGTATTTTCTAGAAAGCACTTACACAACTGGGAAAAAACCAGCAGGCCTCTAAATTCCTGTTTAAGATTGTCACTGACTTTATTGAGACTGTTTACAAAACATTTAAAATCTAGATGTCTAAAATCACATCTCCAGCACCATATCCAGGCTGCAAAAACAGTGGGCTGATTTTCAGACATGATGGGCATTTATGCATTTTACTGTTTTCAGCTCTGAGCGCTTCTGAAGATTAAGTCATTTTTATTTACATGCTCTGAATATGGGTTTAGTGACTTGACTTATCCAACACTGTAAATATAGAGGCTCGGTTATTTTTATGCTTCACAATGTGAGACTGGGCAAAAGGACTTTTGAAACAGAGATTACTGGTTGCAAAACCACAAACTTGGACCAACATTTTTCAGTAACATCTATTTCTTTTTTTGCAGAACATTAATTGTGAAGACTGAGATAGCAAGTTAAAGGCTGGTCACAGATGATCCTCAGGAGCAGATCCTATATCTAGAGGTCAGTGTTCTCCAGTGAAGAGACCTGAGGAAAATTCATCCTCAGGACAGATTGAACTTTCCTTTAAAGTATGTGTAAGATGTGAATTCAGAATTAGTTGTACGTGGAGAATGAGTTTCTTATTTGGCCTCTGAAGAGAGATGAATTTACATTGGTCTCATGGAAAAGCACGTTATATTTTGGAAAATAAATACACAATGCAAAAAAAAGACTGGAACTTCTAGGACGAAATAGGTTAATTCCATTCAGACAATTAAGTACTTAAGAATTAAGCTTTTCTGCTCACCTCTGCAGTTTTGTGGTGAGAAATGAAATCTTTACATAGTGGAGGTAGCAGAAATTAAGAAGTCATCTTCATAAACTTTCTGGTCATCTTCAGACAATCATATGCCCAAAGCAAGTGATATTACTTTTGCAACCATGCAATATTTGCTGACATTATAGGTATTAAATGTCATTTAACATTCAGGCTTGTGAAGCAAGGACACCTGGATGTGTTTTAAAAGCTTTCAGAGACTATTTGTTTAATAAAGTAGCACAATGACTATTTACTAGTAAGGTGACACTTCTAAAGCTCTAAGTCTACCTCTGACATTTGTGAAGGTTCTTCCCAAGATGTTTTTGACTCAGTATTAGCAGAGAAGTAGGGTTTGTTGGTTTTGTGTTTTTTCCAGAATCAGAAATGAGATGCAAACCCAATTTTTGAAGTTACAGTGTGGCTGAACTTGTTTTGTATTGGGTGTTTTAATTATCAAAGAATTAATATTTTTTATCTTGTCACAATTGATTTTGCTGATGAAGAAAGATAGGCCTTTTCCCACGGCCAAAGTGGTCTCCATGTAAAAATGAAGATTCTTCTTTCTGAAACTAAAGCCCAACTTGAAAAATATTCAACACTATTGTTGTCACCATTAAAAAAAAAAAAAATCAGTTTTCCTGTTTGGGCATTTTTTTTTCCTTTCTCACACATAGTGAATCAACTTCTGCCCTCAGTTAGTGGTGCAAATCATTAGCAACCATCTTTAGTGAATTTTCACTAAATGGTACTGATGACACTTCTGTTCTACTTTGTGTCATTACCAGTGTTTGGGTATTTCCTGGTGATCCCATTAACTTCTAAGTTAATTGGAATACTTCATGGCTGGAATGTAGAAAGCCTGTAGTTGAGCAGATACTGCTTTTGTAAAGTTAGTGTACAAGTACTGAATCATAAGTACCACTTCTTTGTTGCTATGTCATCAAGATGTGTCATGACCTACTCTTTCAACAGTTTTAACAGTGTTCCAAAACAAACTTTAAAGGCTCTGCTTGTCAATACCTAACCTCATTACATGAAATTGAATACTATATCATGAGCTTAAGCAAGTATAAACCTTGAACTGTAACACATCACACCTGAAGAAGTGTTACTGCATTATATCCCCAGAATAACCTTTCAGTTTGACCCCTATGAAATGCAAAATATTGCAGTAGTTTTCATTGTGTGGAGCACATCTCCTATACTACTGATCAGTTGCTTTGGGGATAATTTCTAAGTTTGTGATTCATTCATCCATTTGTTTGTTTAGCTGTTAGTAGTCATGCATAAAAGATCCCCCAGGGAGCAGACTGCTATAGTAAGTACTTATTTTACAGTATTTTTGAAAGGTGTACAATAGGCTGGATACTATTCTTTACCAAGTATGAGGAAGAGCATTGGAAGTAATACTTGCTGGATTACTATATCCAGATTATACCATGATCAGTGTGTGCTTTAATTTTTTTAATAAAAAATAATTTACTGCACTGAGTAATTGTGAATTCAAGTACATAAATCTTAAACATGGAGAATCAAAGGGCAAATTTTGATCCTTAGTTCTACCTTTGCATAGAAGGCTGCAAGAATAAATATTTTTAAATAGGAGAAGGAGTATTTCACTCTTCACACATGCTTTATTCCCTCTTATTCCCTGTTGTTGTTCTTATTTATTTCTTCACAGATTCACTTAGAAACATTCCAGGACTATTGGGCTTGTTAGATGATTAACAGAAAAAAAAACCTCCTACCATCTCATATTCTCCTCTTTACAAGAGTCCAGCCATGCCATAGATACTTTCCATTCTCAGTCTTGATATCCTACAGGTGTGGAATTGAAATCCTTCCACTGTAAGGGAATGCATCATGGAATTATACGTGTGTTTTACTTCCCTGAGTAATTTCTCCATTACTTTAGCTACGCTGAATGTGGGCATTGTGCCCAGTGGAATTGCACTTGCTGTACCAACACTTGTATACGCCTTAATTCGGGTAAAGCTTATCTGTCAAATCAAATAGAAACTGCCGGCATTGGCAGGTTATTTACTTTTCCAAATTCCTCTTTTGCTTTAGATAGTGAACAGAACTAAAAGGAACAAGGAACTATTGAATGCCAAGGTCTGGAACTTCAAGTTGTCTTTATAGTTCCATCCTCCTCAAAGAGTACACTGCAAGAATACAAGTCATTGTTGCAGGGCTATTTTGAATGGAGAACTAGGAGTGTAAAGCTTATTTCCCCAGAAATGTGGACTCCCTTTCATCTGAACTCTGACAGATGTTATTCTTCAACATCATTTCACTCAAAAAAAAAAAAGTATAGTATAGAGAGTACACACATAAATACAAAGAACTGAACTTTTTTTCCTAAGGTAATATTTATCTTGATGCTATGATACTTGATTTAGAATAAATAGACATGATCTGATATCATAGGGAGGACAGGTAAAATGTTTTTTTCTTTTTTTCCTGTTTGCTATCTACTGTTAGAAATTAAATTAAAATAAACAGCTATACAATACTGTTATTATCCTATTTGTAAGTGGAAGATAATTTGGGCATGCATGACAAGGAAGCTGGCAGCACCAAAGTCTGCCTGATTTTTGACAGTGCACAGAATGCATTTTAGTTATGCCAGCATCCATCTCTTCCCTCAGTCTTATGTTGCACCACTTACTCCTGGTATCTGGAATGGAAATAGCTGTTATGTTATATTGTATCTGCAGAGACTGGAGTAGTGGACATGTATTCACATAAACTTACTATATGTTTGTTAGTTATCCTAAGGCTGTTCCTTGCTACTCTGATTTTAAGGAAGATTCATTAGCAATGGGTGTGGTATTTTCCATTTTTATACTTTCTGTCTCTTTTTTTCCAGAAGATTTTTGTTTCCAAGGATGAGCATTGCTAATTCGTTAGAACAGATTTTTTCTTTAAGCTTTTTTTTAAAATAAAAATACTCTGCCAACAAACTGATTTTATCTACATTTATTATTATGCCACCTCTTTAGAAGCAGAGGTTAACTGTTAACTCCACTTTGTTGAGAAGGAAGTTGCAGGTCTGACAAGTTCTACTCACTCATTTTTAAATTAATCATACAACTTCTTATTAAAGTAGTTTTCAAGGAGTCGCAAAAGAAACTCTTACACCATCTACAGTGACATAATTTTTCCTGTATGTCACCTTCTCCCCAGGTTAATGGAAGAGACTCCTGACATAAACATGCCTTGTGTTGATTGATTGCCTTCATTTGGTGCCTTTGAATATGGCTGTGTTATCATTTTAGTGGCACAGTTGAGCACCTTGTAGCAGCTGAACTATATTTTGCTTTACTGTAAAAAAGGATAGATACAAAAAACCGTGTGCTCCTTGTTAACAGACTTCATCAAGACCATCTGAGTCTTAATAATTTAAGACTGAAGACATTGCCAGTGATGATTTGGCACACTGGCTCATGGGGAAACTCAAAGATTCTGTTAATTTGGGTGGGTTTTGATTGCTTTATTATAGAGTTTAAGTGAGACTAGGGTGGTGACATGGGAAAGGACAGGTGCTTCCGTTATAATAAGACAAATTCAGACTCCCCTTTTATTTATTCTGATTTTTATAACTAATCCTTCTACTGCCCTTTGAGGCTAATCCCATTCTGCTCTGATTACTGTCAGTAAACAACTCCAAAGCCTTACATTCTCTGTCACAGAACTTGGTGGATTTTGTCTGGCAGGCTGGGCCATAACTTGGTCACTCTCTTGAACTGCTAGATTGTTTCTTCAAAGGATTTGGAGCTTCCTTGCTGTTTCTTTTCCGAGCTGTAACAATGTAATTGTGCTGCTTGTTAAGTGTGCACTACTACTATAAGTAGTTAGTGGATTATAGGTGAAGGTAAGAGCCAGGAATGCCTGTGTTGAATCCATCATTGCCATTGTCTCCACAGCCCTGGGCAATTCATGTGCTCTTTCGTTGTCATATTTTCTTCCATTTGTACAATGAGATAATGACATCCATCCACCCTATGGTGTTGAGGTCAGGAAGAAATAGCTAGTATCTATGTAGTAGTCATTAAATAGTGCTGTATGGATACCTCCTCTGTCATCTTATTTACCTCAAACTGGAAGGTTTTATGGGAGTCCTGCTTCTGCTGCAGACTAGCTGATAATTACATTGTTTGGCATCTGGTGTTCAGACTGATCTCCTTTCACTGTACCATATCTTCTTCTCTATTGAACTAGAGGCCTTGTCAGGGAGAGCACATATTGGCTTATATGGTTTGTGTACCATTGCCCTCTGTTGGACAGCAGCAAACTTAGTTAAAGTGCTTATCTTGTTCTGGGTTTGAAAGTTGGGCACTGAAAGAATACACCAAACATTTCCTCAGGAGTTTGGGTTTTGAAAAATGCTTTGTCAGCAGCTGTGCACTTCAGGATCTTCCCCTTCCTCAGCCATTAACAAAGATTAGATTTCACTGGTAATGAAGACTTGCAGATAACTTTAGATATCACTGTTCATGGATACTGATTTAGCTATTCAATCCAGATAAATTTCATGTCAGACTCATCTGTGTCTTCATCAGCTAAGAAATGGAAACATCTAACAGCTACAGCCTAGCCCGACCAAAAAACACAGCTCAAGTTTTGGAAAAACTTGAGAGAGAAGAACCGTGGTAGTATTCTATAAGTAACTTTGAAGTGTTTAGTAACAAATTGACTGTCTTTTAGCACAAAATAAATGAAATTCACTAGCCACTTTAGTTATTGGAGCTAAGTACAGGATTGCATAGAGTCTTTCACATTGCTGAGTGTTCATAACATGCTAGTCTGCTTAGCTCTTTCATAACAGAGGATAGGAAATAAATGTAGTCTCTTTGATTTTATTTTTTTAGTGGTGTGATATGCCCATATGACTTGGTCAGGGCATGATGTCTCCAGTGGCAGAAAGACATCATGGAATGGCAAGTCCATGTAGAATACTGCTTGTCACTGTTGCCTGCTAACTTGTTTTAGCTCTCTTTTCTTGTACTCCCCGAGCTGTCATTCTGTCTGTGCTAGACATTGGGTGACAGGGACCAGAGTCAGGTGTTCCAGAGATTGTGCCAGTTCCTAAAGTGGAGAGGGGAAATAGAAGCATGGAAACTTACCATGTCCTACAGTCTAATATAAAAGTATCTTTCTACTTCTCTGTTAACATATGATTTCTTCTTGGGTGTTTTTTTTTTCCCTCTCACTCTCTCCCTATCACATCTTCTGTGGTCTGTGAGCATTCTGTTTATATGTAGGTGAGTGTTCATTGTACTAAACTGCCTGTTGGGCTTAACTATGCTTTTTCAGAAGGTATATATGCTTTGTTAAAAAATATAAGGCATCTCATACACACTGAAGCATCTGAAAGGGAGATCATGGATAATGGCAAAAATTAAAACAAGGGAAAGTAGTAAATAAAAAAGTAAGACAAAAGCAGTGAAATTAATACCTGGGAAAAAAGTTACAGTGTGTCTTGGAAATGCCCTTAATCCTCACTGTAGTTGTGAAATCAGTCCTAAAGTACTTTCATGTTCTCTGCCCATAAATTGTGTAATTTATGGCAGAATGTTCAAAGTTGTACAAACTATTATAAAGGTCATAAGGAAAAATAAATCTACTGTTGCTACTGTCTGAATGTTATCCACCCAAACATCTACCAGCTGCCATCCAAACCTGTATTTATACTGCTATTCATTTGAGGCTAAATACAGAGGAGCCACATCTAACTCCAGTAATACACATCCGAAATACAGTGAGCTCTAATTCTGCCAGGGTAAACAGCACTTCTTAAAACACAGGAAGAGACGACTAATGGTCTGTTCCTTTGAGAAACCTCCATGTCAGTTTTGAAAAAGCATCTACCTAAAGTTCAAGATCTTTCTTACTACAAAATAACATCAGTTATCTCTTCACTATCCTTGGATGGATTATCTGGTTTGTTGATGATCCATGTCACAAGTACACAACTCTCCAAGCCGACTTCTGCAAACCTAGATGAGTTTGGAGTGGCGTAAGTATGTGTCTGCGATCCTGGCACTTCATTTCTCGTACCAGATCAAGTCTGGCTAGATGAGGAGCAAACTCTGGTGCAGCTGTGCATTAACATGGTTATATAGCTTGTCACAGTGAGCTGGCATTGCACACTCATGGTTTCAGAGCTATTAAACCCTCGTTACAGAATTCATTGTACCAGGATGTACTGTAACACAAAAAATACCTCAGGTCCAGAAACATAGGCAGGTATTCTGTTTCTTTGTTTGCTAAGGTGTCTTTTTATTTTACTATCTAGCTTAATGAAGAGTTGCTTGTAACTTAACCATGTACTTCACAGAATCACAGAATCACAGAATGTCAGGGATTGGAAGGGACCTCGAAAGATCATCCAGTCCAATCCCCCTGCCGGAGCAGGAACACCTAGATGAGATCACACAGGAAGGCATCCAGGCGGGTCTTGAATGTCTCCAGAGAAGGAGACTCCACAACCTCTCTGGGCAGCCTGTTCCAGTGCTCAATGTGACCAGAATTAAAGTTTCACTTCTCATAATAGCTTTGGCCTTTTAAAAAAAATAACTTACGTGCCCAGGATTTTGCAGTACTTCTACTGAAGCGCTCTCTGTATATGTAGAAAGAGAGGGAGAGATGTATAATCACCCATCTTCCAGCACTCTCCACATTGTCAAAAGCCCTTCAATCCTCATCTGTCCGAATATCCTGTAGACTTAGCATCCAGTCCACTTATTTTAGGCGTTTATTTGGGGATAAATTTAGTTTCTTTTTAAGAATGCCTCTCCACATTGATTACATAGAGGCTAAGACAGTAACTTTAGCCTCAACAGAGTCCCAACTGAGATAACTAGCTATACTCATGCACATTGAAAAGAGTAAGTTCCTAAGAGAGGATGACATTAGGAAATCTGATTAATGCCTTATTGTTTTGTCAACCACATTTTTTAAAACTACAAGTTTCAAAATACTACAGAACTGCTGACACCAGTTCAATGCTTTTGAATTCATGACCAGTTGTATTTTGTGGTCCTGCACATTTCTGTGTGAGGTGAAATCCTTGCCCTGCTGACATAAGTGGTAAATTAGCGAAGCTGCTATTGACTTAGCTGGGATCAGGATTTTGCTCCATGGGGTCAAAGGATTTTTGTTGCCCTGTTGTTTTATTCTTGGTGTTTCTTTGAACTGCATTTTTTCTCTGGGCATATTGATTCAGGAGTTAGACTTACTCATGTCTACACTGATCTTTTTATTTTATTTTACTACCACATGGAAAATCTGGAGTTTTAAGCTGCCAGAGGAAGTAAAGAATGGTGGAGAACTTCACAAAAATAGTGGAGAAAAAAATTTTGAACTTTCACATAAGACATGAAATTATGTGGTTCAACAGTGGGGAATTTATTGGAAACTAGAAAAGTTATCTATTTGTTTCTTGTCTTTTAAAAAAATGACACCTGAGACTATGCTTTTGTGAATGCAAGTAATTCAGCAGAGAGCTTAATTTTAAACTCTGTGTTCCAATATACAAACTATTTAATAGGCAAGGGATTTGCATTGAACTATAAATACTGAACAGGTCTGAAAATCAAAGTAGCTGGTGAGCACCTGATCAAAAATGCTAGATGCTGTTTATGCTTATAAGCTTTTCTATTAGAAAAAAATGATTAGAAATGCCATAGAGTTGAGCATATGCTGACTCTATGCTGATCCTTGTTTACCAAAAATTACTGATTTTCTGAGATTAAACTCCAGTGCATCCAATAATAAGAGGAAGTGACTGATTAAAACTAAGGTGGCTTAGCAAATTGTTTTCTAACTGCCATAGTCCCATGAGTTGTCCATGCTGGGAAAAGATACCAACCAATGCATCTATTATTCTGATTCTGAATGCTGCAAAGCTTCTTATTTTCCATTTTTGCCTTGGGCAAATTCTGCTAATCTACAGCCTGCTTAAAGTTATTGTTTACAACATTCAGAATTATTTTTCTAGCAATTAGCATATCTTTCCTTAGGTTTATTTGCAGGGAAAAAATAAGTCATGAACCTCTGCGCTATATGGCTGTCACTTATATTGTAACCTTCCAGCTGTATTTGTACTGTACTGCAGCACAATATATTCTCCTAGTTATCTATTAACATCTATTAGTTAACCACTACCTTTATTTCTCCAGAAAAAAGAAAAACAACTTAGGTATGCATGCACACAATCACTCCTGAGGTCATTTTGTTTTGAATATAAAATATTTAAGTCCTTTTTTTAGGATTGAAAACATGTGAAAAAACACCAAACATTTTACAGCCTATTGAGCACTGCTTCTGACACAGCAGCAACACAAGTCTTGTTTTTAAAAATCCAAAAATATATCCATTGAACAATGAAAAAACACTAATGTTAAGTCTGAGGAAAACTGGATACATGCGCCTTTCTTTCTGGATTTAAAATTACTCATTACACCAAACATTCATTCCATCTGACTCACATTCAGTAGCTGAGCAGTCTGCCACATTGTAGTCATTTTAAATGCTCTTAAATGGTGATGAATGCACCAGAAAATCTAGGGCATCTCAGGAAACCCAAAGCACATTTTCTGGAGGGTAAAACATCACGCAAAACCAGTGACTATTCGCCTGTGTAGTGAAGTTTTTAATCTGCTGCAAATTACTGAAGTCAAGGGAGTTACGGTAAACTGTGGATCTGGGCTATGCTTGCTTTCTTTACGAAGTAGTTAAGAACTTACCAAAGAAGAATAAAAATATAACCCATGAAAAGGAATAATACTGAGTCTCTTATAACCTTGTAAACCCTTGATGGAGCAGAGCTATTAAAATGCTATAGTCAAGCTTCATCAGTTCCCCAAGTTTTACATGCTACAATAATTTTTCTTGTATTGGGGGCAAAATCCTGCTTGCTTTACAAGTACAAAAACTGCTTTTTGATTTATTTAATGTAAATAGTGAAGATTTGATCTGACTTTTCAGATTGACTGTACATGCTGTCCTTATTTACTTAAGAGCTATATACCCAAATAGCCTGAATAGTGTAAAGACTGGGTTCACAATTTATTCTCAATATTTATTTTTTCTTTAAATAGTATGTTTCAATTAAGAATAAACAAAAAGAGTATACATCAATGCAGCCCTTATGAGCAAACCTACAAGAACTCAAAAGAGGCTTAGTTGCAAGTAAAGTAGACAGGTAATTATAGTAAGTAAATGTTAGTTTTGCAGTTTTTTACAGTAGAGATGAAAATGTTCAAACAATAAAAACTGCTCTGACTATATTATCTTACCTGGGTAGATGGTGCTTCACTGCATTTCCTTCCCCTGCTTAGTCAGTATGAAAGTGAAATTCTGCTGAATTTGACAAGTTGCTATTTGACTTGATGTTGATTTAAGCTTTTAGAAGCTCATATAAGCTGGAGGTCACCAACAGGCAAAGTCAGTGAATATAAAGATGGTGCAGAAAAAAGATGTTAGGCTTTATTTGGGTTCAGATTATTTAAACAAGCAGACAAGAATTTAGGGAAAACAGAATTGTATTTCTCATCTGATTGGTCAAATCACTTTATTAAATGATACAATTTACATCTCTGGCATGCACTCTCAAATAAAGTGTCCCTTGCAGTGAGCAAAAAGTCTATAAAAATGAGAAGCCTTTTATAAAGATAATACAGTCTTTTGCTACTAGGCAGAAATGCAATGTGAATAGATATTTGCTTGTGTTAAAGCAAACCAAAATGAAAACAAATTATGAACAAGAGTTGTGAACATCATTGTCTAACATAACTAAAGAAACTAAATTTTCAGTTATATTGGGTATTCAAATACTCTGCATATTAACAGAGACACCTCTGGGGGTGAGCACGAAACCAACGTCTTTAAAATATCAAGGGAATTTTTTCCGCACATTTATTGAGTAGATCTGTGCATTCAAAAACAAATGTAAGAAATACTTGCATTAATACATTCAGAACTCAAGCACAACAGTCACAACTATTGGATAGAAAGATGCTTTGCTAGTGAAGGAATGGGTGAAGAAAAGAAGGTGAAAAAAGCCGTGTGGTTCTCCATAAAGCTCTGTATGCATTAATATTTCATCTAGTAGTCCGGACCTGCTGCTTCCGTTGAAATCAGTACATTGTCTCAACCTGGTTTTAGCCTGATTTCCTTTGTAAACAAGGCAATGTGGTCTGTCTGCATGCCTGTCCTCCCATTAATAACTGTGAAAATGTTATTTGTTTCATTTTTATCTGGCAGTGTAGTAGATCTCAGAGACAATCCATTGCCCACAGACTTTGTAAAAATAGATGGCTGAGTAGGGGCTGGAGGCACTTACCACTATTGAGGGAAGTGCTGCAGTGTGAACTCATTCCTTATTAGATATGAGAGAATCCGTATGGGAAAGGGAGCTACTAAATCCTCAGCAGGAAGTAAAAAAAGTCTGTAGCAGATCATGTTAAACATCCAAGTTTATCATAAGATACCAGGCCACATGAAACTCAGTAGTTCTCATGTTCACAGAAGTACTTAATGATGAGTTCCTCCTTGGGAATAGAAGCAAATTATAAGGCTACACTTTGTTTTTCTTGGGACATTGACAGAAAGTCAGTGATTCTGTCTGAAACTCTCTGATTCTGCCATTCTTAGATGTTTGATGCGTATTTGGAAGGGTGGGGGGTGCTTAGAGCTTGATCCTTGAGTGTGTTTTTCTGAATTGCTATGTGATCATAGCATTAACTTTTTTTTGTAATATCAAAATTTAAAAATACATTTGGCAGTTTTTATTTGCATACACATTTCCTTCTGGTAATGTATGACCAGAAGGAATTCACAACATAAGTTGTGAATAAATTCACAACACTAGTTTCAATGAGAATTCAAAAGTTGGGCATCTGATTCTGAGAATTAATATAATTGTATTGGGTAATAATCTGCCTTTCTGCAAACTCATTAAATCTGGTGTCCAGTTTAACAATGTACAGGATACAGTTCAAAAGAGAAACGTGAACCTGACTTGGATACAGGGAATCATTTTATTATACAGGGAATAATTTTATTATTTTATTATGGACCACAGTTCAGCAAATATATAAGCATTATATAATTTCCAGAATATAGGCCTTATGTGAAATACACATGCACTAGTATTTATTGAATAGTTAAGGCCTTGATGACTTTGAATTATAAATTTCACTGAATTTCACTTTGAATTATAAATTTCACTGAAATGAAGTGAAAACTTGACATGTACTTCCAGGGAGATAGGCCTGCATCCGAAAACAAGCCCTTAAGGCTAACGGGACTAGCATAGTCCCGTTGGTTTCAGTGGGAATATTCCCAGTCATGATAAAAAGGGACATGATGGGACTGCAGAGAAAAATGGGGTTTTTTGCCTGTGTGTCAGGAAAGTTTACTCTGATAATGTGTGTGTATGACTCTGAGGTGCAAAGCTCATTTTCAGCCAGATCACAGCAGCCTACTTCATGTAATTTTTCTAAATCACCTTTTCCTTACAAATTCATAGCTTGTGAAATAAATGTGTAAGGTGATATAGCAATATGATCCTAGTTTAAAGGTTTACAACTCCCATGTCTTCATTCCCTGCTGGATTAAAAGGATCAGTTGATTGCAGGGAGACTTCTGTTTGAGTAGAGAATTACTGCCAACTTAAACTCACTAAGGGGATATTTTTCATGTAATGATTTGCTGTTAAGTTCCAGCTCAGCTGAGCCTGGGTTTAATTTTCCTCTTTCCTTTATACCCATTGTATTTTAGAATTGCTTTAATGGAACATTCTTTGCAGAAGGGAATACTTTGTAATATATTTTTTCTTGATGCATATGTTTTAATCCTTTCTAATCTAACCACTTTACTCACAGTTGACAACCTTACTGAAGCTAATCATAGTTAACAGTGCTTCTGCAGTAATTTTAGTTGACTGTGCTTGACAGATCCTTGAAGAATGCCCCACACAATGAGGAGGATGCAGAGCACTTTGTAAAACTTGGGGTATTCATTTAATGCTTTAGCAACATCTAAGCTACCCAATAAGCTTGGAATACATACATTTTTAGCCATGTATTTCTATTGTTTAAATAAGCTCTAATTGCAAGATATGTATCACCATAAAAATTATTTACCATCTCTTCAGATCCATCAAGATAGTTTAGTTGTAGCCAACCATCCATTTGCTACTTGTACTAGACTCAAACCGTGTAACACATCTCATAAACCCTCTTTCACATACCAGTTTCTGTGTAGAACAAGTATTGTTCTTGACAAACAACTTATCTATGTCTTCCAAACTGAGAATACGAATCAAAAGCTTTCTAAACATTGAGCTACTTAGGTACTAAGAATAACTGCCCAGCCTTTCAGATTACCAGCCACTGTAGCAGTAAATGTCTAGCAAGTAGTGCATTTCACAGAGAAATAAAGGCTGTTCAGCCTCTGACTTGTTCAATAATTTATTACAAAATTAACTTGCAATCCAGTTTAAATACACTCTAAATACTTTCCTCATCCTTCTCGTTGCTCAGGTATTGTGGTACTGATCTCTATTAATAACACCTTTCTTCCTCTTGTGTTCAGATTATTTGATTAATGACAACATGTAAAACTTGATCAAAACTGTCTTGAAATCCATCTGAAATGGGTGACTGCCTAAGGCTGCATGTATCTACATGTTGTAGGGATTCAGGTACCGTGACCACAGATATATTTTAACTGTTGCCACAGTAAAAATATTGATTTACTTTCTTAGCTCATTTTAAAAATGTAGGAAAGAAAACATATGGCAAATAAGCCAGTGCTTCCAATTATATGGCAAATAAACCAGTGCTTCCAAGTGTTCCACTTGCACTGGAACTTTCCCAAGTCTGGTTATATCTAGTACCTTGCAACTCAGATGTCAAACATACCCAGAAAACTTACAAGAGCCTGTAAAATACTCCTGGCCTTTAAAATGCCCTTATTTTATTTTTTTCACATTAACTTAACTGCAAGCACTTGTACTGTCTCCACCTACATCCTTTCTAGATTTTTGTATCAAGCACATTGGTTGCCCCACTTTCATCCCACCCCTCACCCCAAGAAATGTGTATTTTTGCCTTTTGACACACAGAACGATCTTAGGTTAGGTGTAAAACTGAGTCTGTTCTAGAGATTGCTAGTCCTGCAGTCCTGTGACAACTGTACTCCATCCAATTTGCCTTCTCAGTTATTTAGTTCAGAGAATGTCAGGCCAGCAAGAAACTTTCCTTCCTCCAACTCAAATCTAAGGCTTGTAAAGCTGGAAGAAGGGAAAATACAGCAGGCCCTTCAGCTGCTCATGTTGGACGCCTCCATCCCCTTGGCTGTGGGTTGTAGTTGGAATCACCTGTTGACAGGCAATAGTCAGACCTGGAATCCATGGACATTCTGTCAGGATCTGCTCGGGACTGCTGACTGCCATAAGCATACCTCAGCTGAGAGCCAGCCTGCGCGGGGGCGCCCGGGGCAGGCAGGGAGCTTTTGCGGGGCGATACCAGACCCGATTGCTTCCCTGCTAATAAGGCTACGCTACCACCTGGGGCTGGGGGCTCGTAAGAAACTTTTTGTTTCCATTCATCCGGTGGCTCAGGAAGTGTTTTCCTGCGAGCAGCTGATACGACATTAGCAGCAATGGATTCCTGCATATTTTGAGGCCCAAAAGCTTCATCCACTAGACCAAGAGGGGATCTTGCCGCTGCTTCCCAGGGAGTCAGTCTCTTGCCAGGTCTGTCGGCTGCTGTGTCTGGCTTGCTGAAGTAATCAGGGGCAGGCTGAAATACAAGAGGAGAAGTAGGAGACATGGCTCGAGAAATAAATGAAGATGGTCTCCCAGGCAGTGATAATGAGCGTCCACTGCTTCTTACCTGAGAAAACACAATACCAAACATAATTACAGTTATTAAACATCAAAAAAGGAAGCCACTTCACTTCCAGACTGGAACAATAGACCCTGAAAGCATATGACATCCTGGTAATCCCTTTTTATGTCTATAGGTACTTTTTAATACTTTATTTTAGTGCAGAGAAAGGAGGTATTAGAAAGGAAGCAGAGAAAGAAACAGGAACAAAGACAGAGCAAATTGAATTTTTGAGGGAAGTAAATAGAGGAATAACAGGCTTTTACTGAAAAGGTACAATTATATTAGCAACTGTGCAGCTTTCCCACTACTTAGCTAGTGTGCCTTGTTCTGAAAAGACTTCTTAATAATGAAAGGGAAGTCATGTTATCTCAGTTCTCTGTGTGTTTACAAGTTTCTCTCTAACATGCAGGCACAGCCTAATTTATTTGATAACAGACTCTGTCTAGGATAACTGTCTGAGAACATATCTTTTTCAATCTCCTTTTAAGAAAGGCAATTCTAACTAAAATTATTAGTTTTATCCTAGTTTTCACTTTTCATAGCACAGAAATGAACACAAAAAATTAAAGGCGTTAATGCAGTCATTCACTTAATACCCTTACAGGACGCTACTTAACCTGGCTTCTTTAAAAGGCAATGCCCTCAAAATTTCAGTACATTCCGACCCATTTATAGGAGCAATCCATTCATATTTGACAAATCCTAATCTTCTTAGTAATGCAGCACTTTGAAACAGGAACTGTGTTCAGGAGAAGGTTCTGCTGCAACAATCGTTGGGCAGTGTACGAAACACGTACAGTACTTTCCCCATGCCAGACATGTACTTTGTGTTACAGAGGTAAATGCTGTTGTTCTTACCAAGTGGTCTCTATATGGATCCTAAAGCCATTGATTTACACACAGTGATTCATATCCTGAGGTTTAAATGCCTTTAACTTTGAAATGAAATTCCAGGCTCTTTTGCCAGACACTTTCCTAGAATTTAATTCAAACAACACTGGCCTGTGTTACTTTGTCTAATTAGCTTCCAAAACTTAAAATACCGTGAGCTTGATCTAGATACCAGCCAATAGGTATCTCATCATACAAGGTATAGCTTATCTAGCAAAGATTCACATAGAAATGTCATGTTTTATAGGCTTTTCTGTCACAGGTTCCTGTCACATTTAAGAAACTTAAAAGACCTCTGCTTCACACAGGTTTTTAGGTTACATTGTGATATCAGCCTTGTACATGAGAGATGGAAACTGAGAAAGAGACAACTGATTTCAGTATTTTCAGTCAATTTGGTGGTGCTCAGTCTAAATCTCTTGAAAAACTTGCAGAGTGACACACAGAGGTTGTGTAATGAGAGTTTTGACAAGTCTCACAACTAATGCTTTATAACAGGACTATCCTTTCATGTCTTGGCTATGACCAGATATTCCCAGTTTGCAGTTCCAGAGAGGAAAGTCCTCAACGTTGTTTGACCTACCCCCACATATTTATGGAAAATTTTCATTAGGTTCTACTTCTATGCAGAAAGAAAGTACTTCATTCAGTTAATTTTTAAGCATCCTCACATCTGGAGATGATGAAATGTTAAAATGTGTCTGATGGGATCATCACATATAGACAGATCCCAAAGAGTACTCTAAGATGGTAGCATATAAAAAGCAAGAATTATCTATTTAGAAGGTAAATAAATGAAAGAATATATAGAAGCCTTTTTTCCCATAGATGAAATTATATACTGTCAAGAATGGATTAAAGTTTCTGTGTATATTCACCTGATGGGAGGGATCTATTTTTCTTTGATAACTCAAACCATGAAACTAAGAAGATAAGGTTGTACAGAGGGATTAAAAAGTTGATCAAACAGGTCCACCAAGTTAGTCTGAGTGTGTTAACTGCTCTAGAGGGTTCCAGAACATTGTCCATGCTGAGCAGACAGAAAATTTCCCCTTCATTTAATGGAGATTCCAGTTCTGATCCCCATCAGTACTTTGTAGGATCCCAGAGATGCAAAGGGAAATGACACTGTTGAAAGGAGTGTTGCATAAAATACCTGACTTTTCAAGACACTTAGATGAAGATACTGTTTAATGTGTTGTGTTTAGATAAAAACTGCAGAGTTCATCAAGTTGCAGAAGTATCTTTTTGGCCTAACCATTAGTGATAAAGCAGGAGCTAATTTTCTTTGACAGAGTTTAATCAGAGAATGATGAGTAATCAATTGTATTTCACTGTTTGCCTAACAAAATGGGCCATTCTGCTGTGTTATGAAGGTAGAAGTTTAACTTGTAAAAGCAGAAATAGTGTAGACAAAATTAAATGTTGACATTATAGCGAGTTCTACATTTTTTAGTACAGGTAGTAGATCAGATTCAACAGAAAATTAAGATCATTAATGGAAAATAAGATGTTATTCTATGATGATGGAAGCTATTCTATGGATAGCTTGGTTACAATATAGGGCAAGAAAGGGAATTGGCAGAATAAAGCTAAAATAACTTCATAGAAAAAAACTTCTGTATGAATCAAACAATGCAGTATAGAGGAACTAGCACAGATTTTTGAGAACCAGATTCAGGGGTGAGTGTTTTACTGGCTTGAGAATCTCCTATGGCCTTCATTTGGAAGGATTTGATGAACAAGTGTCTGTACTTCAAATCATATCTATCCACAGCACCTGTAATGTCATGCAAATCATAAATTCAGCATGTAAGGGTTGTTGTAGAAAAAGCAGAATCTCAAATAATGATAATCTGGAGAATATTATTAGATCTTTTGAATTGGTCCTTATGGGAAAAAAAAAATCAAACAATGCAAAATACTTTGGATATTGAAGATTTTAGTCTCATAGGCAAAGAAAAACCTTTTCTCCATTTTGGTATGAGATTCTGCTCAGTTTATTAGCTTCTGTGCAGCGTGGTTGTGTATTTGGCTAGAATGTTAGGTCTTGAAGAAGATATGAAGTCAGCAAACCCTGAGGGTTTGAAGACTCAGAAGATCCAAGAAGGTGAAAATGTATTTGGCTAATGTGAGCCTTAGTTATTTTGAATTACATTTTTCCTGAAGTAAACAGCAGTTGTAATCATCATATACATTCCTATAAGCTCAAAGAGAAGGAAACAAAATTTTATATTAATTTTATTTTTCATAAATCTAGTAGAATTAAATGACAATTTTGGCCTGAAACAACTCTATTAAGTTTTATAAAGTGAAGGAATTAGAACCCTTTGGATTCAGGGGAATATTTTTCTAATTCTCATGTTTGTTTCACAGGAAATCATAGAATCAGAGAATGTTGTGAGTTGGAAGGGACTCACAAGGATCATCAAGTCCAACTCCTGTCCCTGCACAGGACAATCCCAAGATCCAGACCATGTGTCTGAGGGCCTTGGCCAAATGCTTCTGGAATATTGTCAGGCTTGGTGCCATGACCACCTCCCTGGGGAGCCTGTTCCAGTGCTCCACCACCCTCTGGGTGAAGAACCTTTTCCTAATGTCCAACCTAAACCTCCCCTGGCACATCTTCCTGCCATTTCCCCTGGTCCCATCATTGGTCACCAGAGAGAAGAGATCAGCGCCTGCTCCTCCTCTTCCCCTTGTGAGGGGAAGTTCTAGACTGTGATGAGATCTCCTCTCTGCCTCCTCTTCTCCAGGCTGAACAAACCAAGTCACTTCAGCCTCTCCTCATATGGCTTCCCCTCTAAACCCTGCACCAATTTTTTGGCCTCCTCTGGACACTCTCTAGTAGCTTTATATCCTTTTTATACTGTGGTGCCCCAAACTGCACCCAATACTGGAGGTGAAGCCACACCAGTGCAGAGTAGAGAGGGACGATCCCCTCCCTCTCCTGGCTCACACTGCAGTGCTGGATGCCCCCCAGGACATGGTTGTCCCTCTTGGCAGCCAGGACGCACTGTTGGCTCATGTTCAACTTGCCATTGATCAGAACCCCCAGGTCCCTCTCTGCAGGGCTCATCCATGGAAGCAAATGTTATGTGCAGTGTGCCATCATGTCTCAGCGTTTACCTCAGAGAGGAGGAATTGAGTCTCTAAGCCTCCTGACTGCTAAGGTTGGTGTGGTAGTACCTGTTGTAATAAAAGCAATCCAACAGCACCCTGCACAGCAGATTTTTGTACATTGCATCGTGATGTACTTTTGCAATAATTATTGAGTTAAAAAATAGTATATTTCCATCTGCCTCAACTTTATTCTGAAATGGAATAATCTTTGGCTTCAGAATATGTATCACACATTTTTTCACACTCTGTGATAAATAGGTTTGAAGCACTTGTAGAAAAACATGTTTTTGCTAAAATACAAATGTATGTCAAATACAGGAACTGAGAGAATATTGCCTGTTTTCATTGCAGTTAATTTTTGTTATTGGTAGTGGTGTTCCTAGACTGAAAGTCTAGGTCTGAATGCTTCTAAATTCAAAGCAGCTCTGTATTTGATATTCATATACTGATTTCTGTCACTACTTTGGTGTTCAGCGCCTTCAAACTAACAAACACAAACCTAAGGCAACATCTAGTCACTAGAATTCATCATTCATTTACCAGACAGCAGCAGCCAGGCATAGCAATACTTTCTGCTATTTTCCCTAAATATTTAATTCTTGGAGATACATCTTTTGACAAGCATGTACTAAAAAGAATGCACAAACCTCAGATCATAAGTAAGACAGCAGGAAATACAAAGTACAAATAGAGAATAATTATTCTATCTTCTGTCTCCATTAAGCTTCAAGAACATCAGAAAAAGAGAGAGAGAAATTTTCCATTCTTCTTCCCATAAATCAAGGGAGAAAGGAAGGAAGAGTGATGTGCTACCAGAATTATTACATTATCACATATTGTATTACTGTGATCCTGTAAAACATTCATTATGATACCCTACCAGCACTCAAAGGATGGTGCTGCAAAACAAACCAGAACCCTATACAGTGATTAATTTGTTCTTTTCTATTGCCTCATGTGAACATTTTCAGAGGGAAAGATCTTTTCTAGAACAGTTCTTGAAGAGAAAGTGATTCTTGGATGTCAAGAAGAGGGAAGGCAGTTCAGACCTGTTCATTGCAATCAGAATCCTAACAACAGCTGCTGACTGGCTCAGGTCTCTACAAAAACAGGTTAAACTTTAGGTTTGGGTTAACATTGATTTAAAAAATGGAATCTATTTATAAACTGGTCAATGAAGCAAAAAATTATTGTACCAAAAACATCTCTGATATTTATAAGCTGTGTATGAATATAAACTAAAATGGATGCAATATTACTTCCAAAATAAACTATTTCAGTGTATAAGTAAATGAGTGAAAGCACAGTACGTATAAAAGGTGTGTGCACGTATAGATCTATTGAATGTATGTAGGATTGTGAATGTGTACCTTTGATTCAATAATACCTAAATTAATAGTCCAGAAAAATCAGTTATTTGGAACTTACTGCTATTTCAAATTTCTTGATAATTATGAAAAGCTGAAAGACAAGAAGAGCAATACTTAGTTTCATAAAATAGTGCCAATTTTAAAGGTGAGAGTCAGAAAGATATTTTTCATTTTACAGTGAAAAATGGGAATGCAAGATACTGCTTAGTGAAATGATCTCACAGGAGCTGTTTTTCTGTCTCAGGTGGCACATCTCCTTAATAAGTGAAACCTGTTTGTATATTTACATGCTGAAACTGCCTTTTCACCAGTTAAGGAGATGTATATTACAGTTTCAAAAAAAGTCAAGTGTTCTATTTTCAGAAGTAGGTTGGACTCTTAAGAATCCAGTGAAACTCTGCAGCATAGACTCCCACCTGATTAAGTCACTTGAAAAAATTGACCTAGGTGTCTAAGTCATTAAGGCAGTTTTATTTTCATCTTTTCATTATAGTCCTGGTCCTTAATCCCACATGAAAGCATAGTCAAATAGGAGTTAACATGAGTGCCTGCCTAATGTTTACACAAAAAGGGGACAAAGGAAGAGGAAGTAGATAAAACAATTGTACTATCTCAAAAAATGACTCTGTCTTTATAAAAAACCTGGAGTGATGCATTTCTCATTTTGCTTTCTATGGGCTTGTAATGGCTCCTGCAGTTAGAGACCAAACCACTGGGAAAATGGTAGGACTAAGTAAATAATACTTGATTTTTATGTCTTTTATTCTTTCCTTCTTTGCATTCTTTTTAAACAAAGAACAAGCACTTCAGATTTTTAAACTGAAATGTGTATAGAAGGAACACATATTGTTAATCTTATCGTAGCTTTTTTCATCGCAAACCATTTACAATTTAAACTTTATGTAATGAAAAAATAATTTATCTCTGAAATGCTGCCAGCTCTGAAGTAAATGCTACAGCTGTTTTACATGAGTACCAAAGATTTTGAAAGAAATGGAAAAATCATATTTATTTGAAACTCTGGAAATAATTTATAGCAGGCTAAGACTGGGATGCAGCATTTTGGTCAGTGGGGATACTAATGGCTGGAGAGGCAGAGAATCTTATCTGTCTAACAATTAAAGCCTTGTCAGTGGCTGTGCTGAGACTAGTAGTTGATTAGAATCCCATATTCATGTCTGATCCTAGCTTTCTTAAAACTGTCTTTTCAGGGCTTTCAAAAATTTAGAGAATTTTGGAACTGGAACCTAATTTACTCTAAGTTTAGATTGTTTGTAACTGTGATATTGTTTCAGATAAGAATAATTTTGTTTTCATCATTAGTATACAAACTAATGAAACAGTTACTGTCAACCATCTTAACATGAGCTTTGTGACAAATTCTGCTTTTGACAATAAAGTCATAGAATCATAAAATCTCCTGGTTGGAAAAGACCTCAGAGATCATCGAGTCCAACTGTTTATGTCCACCACTAAAGCAGATCTCTGAGCGCCCCATCTACCCGTCTGTTAAACACCTCCAGGGATGGTGACTCAACCACCTCCCTGGGCTGCCAGTTCCAGTGCCTGAGAACCCTTTCAGTGAAGAAATTTTTCCTGACACCCAATCTGAACCTCTCTCAGCACAACTTGAGGCCATTTCATCTTGTTCTGTCACCAGTTACCTGGGAGAAGAGACCAGCCCCCACCTCACTACAGCCTCCCTTTAGGTAGTTGTAGACAGTGAGAAGGTCTCCCCTCAGCCTCCTCTTCTCCAGACTAAACAACCCCAGCTCCCTCAGCCTCTCCTCATCACATTTGTTCTCCAGCCCCTTCACCAGCTTCATTGCCGTTCTCTGGACACGCTCCAGCACCTCCATGTCCTTCTTGTAATGAATGAAGGGCCCGACACTGGACACAGTATTCAAGGTGCAGCCTCACCAGTGCCGAGTACAGGGGGAGGATGACTTCCCTGGTCACATCCTTTTTAGTTGTCAAAGTAAGGTATTAGAATTAGGCCTTCAGCAGAGAAAAATGCCTACATGGAAAAGAAACAGGAACTCTGCAAACCTGTCATAAATTAGTTATTCAGTTAGCTCAGTTTGCACCTGTGGAAATGAGAGAAAATCAGTGCTTTCCATTATCATTTAATCTTTATCTATCTACGATTTTCAGAATACAATACAGTTATGCCTGTAAAGCAAATGCCTGAAACTTTTTTGGCCATAGACATCTTAGCTTTCCTTGGAATAGATAATTTCTTGTAAGAAAGAATATTTGCTGCCACCTTCTGGACTTTTGTATTACACAGCTTGGAGCAGGGTTTTGGAAGATGAAGCCTTGTGACTGAACATTTGAAAAACAAGTGCACAGGTGGTCCTAGTTTCTGACCTTACTATTTTGTATGAACAATAAAAGGGTTTTAAGTTGATAAAAGAAAGGGCTGATGATGTTTTTTTAAAAAATAATTTAAAAAAATAGTTATATTGTAATACTTGAAGGTGGTGGCACTATTGTTGCTGACCATATCCAAACTAAAAGATAAATTATCCAGTTCCTAGTAATTTTCTTATCAAATCTTTCAGGACTGAAATTTGCAGTCTTAATTGTTTGGGGTTTTTTTCTTATTTACTTAATCCCAAATGATCCAACCATTTCAGATGCATTTCAACCAAATAAACCTATATAGTTCAACCATTTCAAAGAGTGAGAGCAGGGGAAAATGCATGTCAATGACAAAAAATTCTAGCATCCTTTTCCTTGAAAAGTGGTGCCACCACATGCTTTCAGATTGGTTTGAGACTAGTCTTTATATCTAAATTGTCTCATATTTCCACGCAAACTTGCCTGTGTGTATTCAAGCTGAGAGCCTTATGTAAGCTCAAGAGGAGCACCTTGCTTTTTACAGCCTGTTCCTGGGAACTCTGTTAGCAGCAGTAATATTCTGTTAGGCAGCAGGGTGTTATTCATTTTTACAGGTCTAAGCTGCTGTAGAGTGTGATGTTTTTGGACAAGGAGACTGTCCTTGTGCTTTCTCTGCCTGTCTAAACCGCAGGCTATGTGTACCCCCACAGGCTGGAGAAGTCACTGGGGTGTTCCACAGCTCCTGCACTGCCTGCACAGCTGGGTTTTCATTCACAAAAAGGCAGTGCATGCAGGTGTGTGGTGCATACCCATGTCTCTTCCCACCATCAGGTCCAGACCTGAGGCTGCACACTCACTGGTCAGGACTGAGATGCACTACAGAGCACAGCTGCCCATTGAAGAGCCCAAGACCTCCTGTCCCTTGGGCCCAAGCAGCCCAAAGGGGAGAACATCTGATTTGAATACAGGAGGGCAAGAAGCAGACTTTCAACAGAGTAGGAGAAACAGACAAGGGGAGGACAGAGAGGAGACTGGACAAAGCAAAACCAGGAGCTGGTAACAGTTGATACAGAAGGAAAATCTGTGTTCAGCACTAGGTTGGATAGTGATGAGACTAGGACCTGATGGCCAAGGCTTCTGACCTTGGATGAGAAGCTTAAGGAATGGAAAATTGCCTTGTGTAGCTCACAATGAAGCTGTGATGGGGAGACCAGGAAAAGAAGAAGATGCAGAAATGGGGCAATGAAGGTACATTTGGTGAAAAGAACCTGTGCCCACAACTATATATTTTCCTCTAGAGTTCCAGGGGAATTTCTTCCCCAGAGGGATGGAGTTTGTCCTTTCACAGTCTCTCTGCTCTCAGAAGACTGTGAAGCCCCACTGGAAACATGTGTCGTCCTACCAGTGCTGATTCACAGGTGGGATGTCAACATGTGTTTGCTGCTAGTTACTGAAACAGCATGATGACAGTTGTCTGTGGTGGTTCAAGCCATGGTGGAGAACCCTGTTGGTTAAAATATGCTGTGTGATAGTATTCCAGGGTTTGGTTTGTTGTTCTTAGAAGACCCTTGAGTCTTAAACACACAAAGCTACCTTGAAGCAATGCTAGTGAATTTGGAAGATGAAATATTCAAAAACTATGAAATACAAGCATCATTGTCCAGTGGATATGCATTTTGATTAAATTTCAGGACTTCTGCCCCATCCAGTGCAGTTTCAGGGCTTAATTTGGGAAATACTAGGATTATATAACAGAGAAGTATATTGTGTAGAAGGTGCTCTCACTGGTTGGATTTCATAGCTGGTCACTGAGGATTCCCTTTCTGGGCTTCCACCCAGAGACCTGTGATCTGTTAAAACTCACAGACCTATGTTAAGGATCAATTATTTTGATACAGTAATTAGTTCATCTGCTACTGGACTCTGAAGGTGCCAAATGTCTCAAACTGGACACCCAAGGCTGCTGAGTGTCCTAGTATCAGTGCCACACTCTTCATGCCTTAGTTACTCATTTGTAGAATGCAATAGTGTGAAAATGAACTATGGCTGCTGACTGACTGGGATACTAACAAAGTAAAAATCTATGAGGGAATAATTCTGCATGAAGAGCACACTTGGAAGAGTGCACGTTAAGTCAGGAATGGTGCTAAGCACAGAACAATGTCAAAACAAAACAGCAAAGAGCTATTCGTCAGATGAGCAATGCCATTCTGTGCCTTGAATTGCATCTGGAGTCCTACAGAAAAACATAGCAGATGATGACATGATTACAGATGTTTTTGTCTCACACATGCCCAGGATGGTTGGATTAACATCAGTTCCAAATGTCTCATTTTGCAATCTAAACAGTAGTGCTTAACATTTTTCTTTTTCATAATCACACATACATAGAGTCAGGTGCTTCCTTCAGTATTGTTCCTGTAGCAGTACCAAGTCTGTCACGTTTTTCTACAAAAACACCTCTCTGAAAGTAATGTTAGGGTGGGAAAAGTTTATAATTTTGTACATCTGAAATGCTCACAGCTGTGCAACAGAGTACAGTGCAGGTACAGATTTACATCACCACAAAAAGTTACATTGCTACCTCTCATTTTGTGTAGTCTTTGGAATTTTTAATGGAAGGCCACCATGATTTTTTTTCCTCTCATTTCTCACACCTCTGCACTTTCTGATGTTAGCCAAACAAGCAGCAAGAAACATGTGGAAACCTTTTCTGAAGAAACTTGCAGCCCAGTTTGGTTCATAAAATATATTCAGGTAGTATGGCTAGGGCTGACAGAAATCTCTGTACATATCTAAAGCATTACTTAACCAAAGAAGATTAAACTGCAGGCAGATTTTGAGGTTTTCTTGTCACCTGCTTAGGTTCCACTTTGGGTTCTAGGCCTCAAGACCCTAGAAAGACAACTAAGTGTACCCAGATGCCCATGCTTTGCTTTTGTTCACAGTAATAAAGCCCTGTACCAACAACAACTTGCACAGTGAGACTATAAAAAGTAACATTCTCACAGATCAAAGAAAAAATCACTAGCAGTTATTGACAGGTTTTGAAAAAAAAAATAATTTTTTTCACAAAAAAATTCTTTAAAAAATTGAAAATACTTGTCCATAGGTCGTTAATGTATGAAAACTTCTGCTTCTAATGTAAATGTACTGAATTCTTAGCTTTGCAATCAGTTAAAACTCCTAGTGAAATCAGTGAGTGTTGTTCTCCATGTCACCCTTTGTAAGCCAGCATGTGTTCCAGTGATTGGGAGTGTATTTTATTCCTGTAATATTCCTCCTTTTCTTCTGTTTATTGTGTATTTCTTAAATCAGTTATCACAGAATCACAGAATGGTTTGGGTTGGAAGGGACCTTAAAGCTCATCCAGTTCCAACCCCCCTGCCATCAGCAGGGACACCTTCCACTAGAGCAGGTTGCTCAAAGCCTCATCCAGCCTGGCCTTGAACACTTCCAGGGAGGGGGCAGCCACAGCCTCTCTGGGCAACCTGGGCCAGTGTCTCACCAGCCTCACAGGAAATAATTTCTTCCTGATATCTAAATCCAGATCTACCCTCTTCCAGTTTATATAGCCATTGCCCTTTGTTCTGTTACTCCCTGCCCTTGTAAAAAGTCCCTTCCCAGCTTTCTTGTAGGCCCACTTCAGGTACTGGAAGGCTGCTAGAAGGTCTCCCCAGAGCCTTCTCTTCTCCAAGCTGAACAGCCCCAACTCTGTCAGCCTGTTCTCACAGGAGACGTGCTCCAGCCCTTGGATCATCCTGCTGGCCTCCTCTGGACTCATTCTAACAGGTTAAAATCTATTGTCTGGTTAAAATCTATTGTTTTGGATATAGATGGAAACATCAAGAGAAACACTCTACCTGTCCAACAGTTTAGTCTTTACACCTATTTAGAAATGAGCTGGTTACTTTCATAGCAGCTTATCTTTCAATTGCCTGGAATTATGAGAGACCTCTCTGTTTTAAGATGTCTGTCTTAAAGACATACAAAAGAATCAAGAATTCTTCTTTGAAAATACTGATGTTATATTGATTACTGCACACAGGAAACCTTCATCCAGGTAGTCAAGCTGTAAGCATGGTTCAGTAAGTAATTTTTCTTACAGCTGAATTTCCTTAACCTAAAGGAATATGCAGTTATTGTACTACCACATAAGTTTGTGCAGATTTCAAATGCACTGAAACTAAAAACATTACAAAAAGGACTAGATTTTTTCCTCTGAAAACTGCAGAGGACAAAAGGAGACGTGGTTAGCATGCTATATAAAGAAAAAGTCTTTGCCTGCCTTACTCAAGGAAGCAAATGTTAAAACCATGGAAATATGACCATACAGTTAGTCTTAGCTTATAAAGGAAGAGTTCAAGTCTGCTTCTGTAGAGGTCCTTCCAATATAGTATTTCACTGAGCTTCAGGATTTTTCCTACTTTTTAAATCATTTGATTAAAAAACGTAAAGTGCTTCCTGTAGTAAGCAACTGGCCAAACTGGCACTTGTCAAACACAGCTCTGGAGTGATTCCAACTCCTCCCTTATGTAATCACATGCAAAGGTAATGTTTACTACAGAGTGAGAACAGTCCTTGTCATGGGTACTATGAAGTTGTGATGGTGGCACCAAGTGTGCCATGAAATTTCCAGGCTCACATATTTTCCCAAGAAATCTACCAGCAGTGAGTAATTCAGAGCTTCTGAATCCACAGGGTTTTGAAGATCTTGTCAAGTTTCTTCTTTGTATCACATTTCTATTTCAGGCTGAGTAGACTCATTATAAAATGCCAAGCTGTGTAATTAAGGTTTGCACTTGCCATGCCGACTGCCAAAGCGATCAGTGGAATCCTGGGTGTTTGACTTCAGGCAAAGAAAGCTGTATCATGTTTTGTTAAAAAGGCAAGACTGGAAGAGTGGATCTTTTTAGAACCAATTGGTTTTTATTCTTAAAGCTACGAAATCTGGAAAAGGATCCTGGAAAAAGAGAGAAGAAAGATTTTGCAAATTGTTAGTTGTGAAGAGTGCTGTCATTTCATTGGTATTTCCCTACCTCATAGTGTACAGTGGCTTCCCCACAGAGATGCTGGAGCAGCAGAGCACGATGGTAAGGCTGGTCCTTTGTTGGGGTGTCATCCTGGATACTTGATAAATGCTCCTCCCAGGTCACATCAGCTGGTGTCAAGTTCTCTTTATAATTGCTCATAATCATTTATCAGAGTTCACCTTGGCACTTTTGAAAACTCTTGCGTATAGGAGCTAGCTAGGATAATATGTTGTAGATCTATTGTCTCTCAGAGCAATAGTCTATTGATAGGAGTTGCTTTCTTTTAAAGCTCACTTTTTTCTTGTTGCTAGGTATTAGCATTTCGGTTCTTTCACAATATCTTTTTGTAAATAGTTGAGGAAAAAAATCACACTTAGTGATTTGAGCACTCTGTCATCCCAGAACGATGTAGAAAATTTCAACAAAGGCTGGAAATAGCCAGCCATCTCTGTGCAGAATAATTAAACCCTTCTTGCTGATTGTTTTGTTCTCTTGTACCTTCAGTATTTCCTGATCCTCTGGTAGGTATCTTATCCTGTGCAGTCTCTGCTTTTTTCCTGGAGTTTTCTCCCCACTGCTTGGTTCCCTCTAATCCTAGTAGTTTTTTCTCTCAAAATTGCTGCTCTGCCACGTGGCACTAATTTTCCTCTCTGAACTACTGGATATTGTCATATATCTTAGGACAATGGCTAAATTATTTCTTCCATAGGAGAGCAGAAAGCAAAAGAATGAGGCTTACTTGTGAGAGATGCTAATATTTACTTTGTAAATGTTCCTATAGAAAAAATTAATTGAAATATCTTTCTGTTTGTTTCATGTGTTATCTTTTGCTGAGCAGGAACATGGTAAGAGTGGTTCCTCTAGAGAAGGGAGGAGAATTTACACAGTTCTTTATTCAAGAACTAAATTTTGTCTTTTATTTTTGCAGCAGAAATTTTAACTTTTTGGCTAAAAGCTACTCATCTCCAAAACAAAACTTTTCAGCTGAGGTTTTATAACAAGAGGTTTATAACTGAATTAGAAATTGAAAGTATATAAACCCTTGACTGAGGTAGCTGTTTTCATGAAAAGGCTGTCTAGAAAGTGAGATCCAAACTGGTACAGTATAATACCTCCAATACATGCTAAAACCAACATAAACTGCTTAAATTCCTCTTTTAATGTGAATGTACTGGAAATACTGTTATTAGTGGTAGCTTAAAATTCACTGTTAAATATTCTTATGTACTAAACAATTGCATCTTGATAGCCTTGTATTATATTAAAATAATTCTAATAGCTTTTTCAGAAAGCCATTTACAAAAGCTCACTGCTCTTTCAAAGTGAGATTTCAGATGGCTCCTCTCTACACAAACAGTTCATTTTCTTCATATTTCAGCTATGTTTGACGTCATCTTTAGTTTTTGATTTGGACCTGTGACAATGAACAGCTCAATTTTCCTCTAAGCATCTGCTTCACAAGAGATTGCATTTTGGATAAAACTGTTACTTTCAGTAGGCTAGGCTTCTGAAATATTAATAAGAATTACAGACTTACCTGATTAGTAAAAAGCATCTTGAAACCGAGTTGGATCCAAGCATTATGTATGTAGAATGATGTGTATGTATGAAATTGAATGAGTTGGACTTTGAATGGGATCTTCAAAAGATCTTGGCTGAGCTAAGAGGGGTCGCTGGGGCTTTTGCTTTTAACTCTTATTGGTGCTTTAAAAAATCCTTCTCTCATTGTTATAGGCCATATGAAATACTTGTATTTGAATAACAGAAAAAAATCCAAATGTGATCAAAAAATCCAAATTTTCAGCATAGATGCACTTCCTTTTCTTTTGGACAAAGTAAAGAGAAGACAGTCTAATAGCTATATTTTGTATTGCTGTCACAGAAGCTGACTTTTTGCTTATTGCTGTGAACATGCATATGGTTTAGTTGACTTCCTAAGTGAACTTTTGGGTTTTGCTGAAAATTAAAGAAATAGCAAAATTATTTTAAAGGTGACAATTATGCATTTCTGTCTTTCAGGTGTATTTAGTTCTAGAGAGTTGACTCAGGAAATGGAAATGTTCTGTTTCAGTCCACAGCTCTCCTCTTGCTCCTATTAACTTGACTTCTGTCTTTTTGGAGAGCTGATTTCCTTTCCATGAGAATATATCCCAGCTTTACCACTTGCTTCTTCTGCTGATAATAAGAATAATGCTTACCATTTTTTACTTAGAAAGTTGTATGCCATATAGGCATAAATATGCTAAAAGTTAGATTTCAGTAATCCCCATATTTCACACAGGATACTCGGTAGCTGGCGATGAATTCCGAAGGTTACTGGCCTGAACCTGGTGTGCACTGGTGGCCGTGCTGTGTAAGCTGCTGCATCTTGTTAGTAGCCACGTGCATCGACATCGACACTTGTGGTGGAAGTACAAAACTGCTAAAAATCTCCTCATTAAGGAAATATTCTTGGGGTGGTAGGGTGAACAAGTACCAAAGTGTGATTATAATTTACAGATGTATTTTACAGGAGGAGACTGTAAGTAAAAGCATGTAAGGCAATGAGGCTGATTGATTTTCTGTGTATCTCTCTAGCAGCACTACAAATCTTTGTTGGGTATCTTTATTCCAAGTAGATACTAGTATCTCAAACTTCTACCTAAACTAGTGCATGTCGGATAAAACTTTTACTAGAGGAGAAGGCAAGAAGGAGGAATGGGAAGGGGAGAAGGAGAGAGAAGGGAAGGGAGGAAATCTTGTGCTGACAGGATAGCATAGAAAATAGATTTCCCCTAAAATATACTGTTAGCCTGCACATGTAAGAGAAACAAAAAAATAGCAACCAAACCAAAGAAAAAAATCTCAAACAGGCAGAGAGGAAAGGGACAAGTTTAATGATAGAAGAAAAATACAGATATTGACAGTGAAAAACAGATAGAAGGGAGATCTCCAAAGGATTAAAATATTGCTACTTTCTGTTTCCAGCTAAATGCAGTGTAATTCTTTCTTGAGTTTTCCAAACTGGTTTTTTTCACCCCTCCAAAATTTCCCTTCATTCTCCTGAATTTTAAGAGGGAGATGGATCACTTGGTCATTTTCTGCTAATGCAGTCATTATCCCACTGCAAAATTTAAAGGAGAGGGTGGGATTTTGGAGGTCCAGAACGCAAAGGAGTGATTTTTATTAACTTGGTCAGAGTTTGACTCCAGTCTGCTTTCTGCATGTACAACCAAATGCATTCTTCTCAGCTTTGATTGCAGTTGGAGTTACCATCATGGGACCAAACTAAGGAGATTTTGTTCATGCTGGGGATTGTTTTCTTCATCAAGATAGATAGTTCTACTAAACCCCCTGTGATATAAACCATCCATAATGTGCTCTGTAGCTATCTGAATGGTAGTTTAAACAAATATATCTACAGTTTCTGCCACCTTTATTTACAGAGTGATGTTTAATCTTTAGTTTCACACACTGGGGGGGGGGGGGGGTGGGATTTTGATACCTTTTTTGCCTGAAACCTTGTTTCAGACCTAGCACCACTGGTGTTAACAGGATTGCCTACTGAAAAACATGCTAAACTATTCCAATATAGCTCCTTGATTTCAGCAAGTCTGTGTATTCACTGCAGTATTATGCAGTAGACTCTTGGGAATTTTCTGCAGTAGCAGTATTTCAATCCTTAGTCCCCAATACGGCAAGTAAAAGTTGAAAGTATAAGACCAGAGTAAAAAGATGTAAAGTCAGAAGAAGCACTGTAAAGCCCCAAGTGAAAATAATAAAATGTGTGCAAGAGACCAATAGGAAAACATGGTCATGTTGATGATTTGCTGTTAAGTACTTATTTCTCTGGCTGCAAGAATCAATGCTCTAGGATATATGTATCCCTTCAGTTCTCAATCACTGTGCCTTCACAAGAAACTATTGCATTACATTGCAGCTGCAAAACCCAGCTCACCTATCTGACTCTCCAATGATTTTGATTTACTGGCTTCTCTCTTACTTGCTGGATTCAAGGCAAACTTTGGCTAAAAATATGTCTATACTTGGGATGTCAAATTTCCTCAAAATGAGAAATCTTAAACGATTTTTCCAGCTATCTTTCCACCTCTTTTTTGTCTTCATAACACTCCAGCATCTCTCATAGCATGTTCTCTGTGAAATCACAGAGGCAATTAATGATTTTGGATCACAGCTGATCCACATAGCTTACAAACAAAGACCCTGGCCGATCAATCAGATTCTTGTGGAAGGACCTTTGAGCCAAGACAGGCTCTAACTGAATTCAGTGGGGCTCTGTGCAGGCCAAAGGTCTATCCAATTTTACTCTGCTAGTGATCAGTCAGAGTCTACCACTGTATCTATTTTATGCTACGTTAGTAATATGTATTGCTATTAATATAATTTAATAAGGCACTTTTAAAAAAAAAAAGTCCTCAAATCCCTAGGCCATTGGAACACAGTTGGGGAAGGGAGCAGAAAGCAAGCTCTTCTCTATTAATTTGACATACCAGGAATATTGCTTACTGTTGTTTCTGTGGTAGTAGTCCTAAAGCAAAAACCTAGTGTCCTGCTTACTTAGTACAATGGTATCTATCCATTTCAGGATGTTATGTGTACAAAGCATCCAATAATAGGCATAAATGTGCTAAAATTTGTTATCTCTTTTGATTCCTTAAAAAAGTTCAAATATTTTGGACCCAGATTTGAGGTTGATAAATCTGATGTTATTAAGTAAGCTAATGAGTACTGTTGGCACTGTTTGTGTGCCACGTTACCACTGCAAGCAATTGAGTGCAAGCAAAACGGACACTAAGTTTCAGCTCTACGCTTTACTCTTCAATAACCGATGGCTTCCACACCTGTGCAGTGACGCCAGCTTTCTTTGCTGAAAACTTTGGCCTCGGAGCAGTAAACAAAGAGGATGTGGTGGTTTCTGGCTTAGAAAATGCAGAGTAGCCTGGAGGTGAATATGATTCATTTACTGGGGTAGAGGCATTTGACTGGAACGAAGGTTGTGAACTGTAGGCTGGCACGGAGTACACTGAAGATGGCCGGGCGTTAGTAGGAGAGCCAGCACTAGGTGGTCTTAAAGGTAGAGCTTGCTTTGAAGTGGACAACTTCGATGTCTGCTTAATAGCAAGGCTTTCCTTAGTACTAGGAGGTTGAAAAGTAAATAAAGAAGCATCAAGTTGATAAGGTTGGTGTTTCATAATATCCAAAGCATTGAGACCTTTCTTAGGTTTTCTTTTTGTATTTTTGGTAGCAGCAGTGGACTTCGAGGAGAACTTGGTAGCAGCAGGAGGATAAGATGGGCAGTGAATGGGATTATAAGCAACAGGTGGAGGTGCTCGGACATTAGATGAGTATTTCCAAGAGGCTGGTAAGGATGGAGTTGGAGATGAGGCTCGTGCCATGTTTGCCTGCACAGTCTCTGAATCTACCACATACTTCTCCATTCGAGAGTGCCTTCTGGCAAATAACTGTGCTCCTTTTCCACTCATAGCTGGTGGCATCTCAAAGGGTGGCTTTGTTCCTCCAGGACTTGAGGTGACTGGTGTTGTCTTGGGTGTATGGCTTGGACTTGCTAGGGTTGCCTGAGGCCCTTTGAAAGGACCAGCTAGGTTGAGGGTGTTTGGGGGATGGGCAGGAGAATGAGGATACTGTGGAGATTTGAGTGGTGCAGGATATGCTGCCTGAGGTGAGGCTGGTGCTGGGAAGGAAGGAGCCTTGTTGGAAGCCACAGATGCAGGTGACCAAACTGGTGAAACAGGAGTACCAGCAGTAGGAGCTGGTATCTTGAGTGAAGGCTTTGGAGCAACAGGAGGAGGGGCCTTTTGTTTAGATGCTTGAGTCTGCATGAAATTGCAAGCTTCTGCTCCCAAACTGAGGTAGTCTTCTTCAGGTCCTGACTCAAAACCAGCTCCAGTACCTTTTTTGCCCTCTGCATTGTGTACAAGGGACAACAGGGCAGGATTAGGACTTACTTTGGGGGCTTCTTTAAAAGTGAACATAGTTTTTGAGGTGCTTCTTCTCTTTGCCTCCTGCAGTATCCCAGTTCTTTTGGCTGGCACCGCAATCCTTTCATCTCTGGATGCTATGTGTTCTGGTGGCTCAGGGAGTGACCACACAGTTGGGGCAGCTCTGCTGGCTACAGGAGCTGAAACAGGTCTGTATAAAGCCTCGGGTGGTGGGCTAATAGAGCAGTAAGGAGGTGGGGCTGGTATATCTGAAAGAGGACTAGTGACATTTCTTGTGGGTGAAAATGGTGCAGCCGCTCGGTTTTGAACCCCAGAAGGGAAGGGTTTCGCTGTTTTGTTCAAAGATGCTGCTTTTTGAGCTCCAGAGGGCTGAAAAGAAAGGTTTGTGTCTGGTGCTAAGCCAAAGCCGTTTTGCTGTACCATTTTGCTATGATTCTGGCTCATGTCTGCGTAGCTTTTGCTCACACAGGTCTGCTGTCTTGACATTTCTTCCTCTTTTGTTTGATAGACTGAAGAGCTTACTTTCTGGAAGCTCTCTGACATGGTGGCTTCCCTTCGTTCCTCTGTGTGCATTGTGCGTGCCTTCATCTCCTCTTGCTCAGCTGTGATCTGATCCATCCTCTGCCGTCTCTTGGCAAACATGATGGCCCCTTTACCTGTGCTTTCTGGAAGCGTCTGCATCTCGTCTCCACTTTTTGCTTTCTTTTCAACCTCAAGTAGACCACTATCCCAGTCAAATGTCACAATCTTACCTTCGTTGTCAATGTCAGAGAAGAAATCTTCATCTATTTCTGACTCGCTTGTTGCAAGCAAACTCACTTCAAAAGTGTTTTCTTTGTCCCCCTCTTCACCTTCACCTTCTTCACCCTCGTCTTCGTCACGCTCTAACTCTCCAGTACCGTAGCTAACTAAAGTGTATTTCCTCGCCCTTTGGCGACGCTTCTTGAACATCAACACCCCCTTGGAATTGGGGTTGGGTGCTGCTGTCAGCAGCAATGCAATACTTTTACATTTAGATTTGGCTTCTTTCACCTGCTTCTCTGACAGACTCTCACTTCGCCGGAGCCCTGTGGAAAGAATTGGAGTGCACATTTAATTGCATGCAGCCCAGAAAAATACAAGGACATTAACAACAAATAGTTCTGCATTTATTTATACTGAAATTTACCCACTGTCCCCTTCCCACATATTAAAATATTCATTTTCTTTTGTATGGAGAGGTCATTATGCTTAAGCTTTTCCAAGATATCAACTGTGCTGTAAATTCCATACCCAGCATTCCTTAGAGTCACACCCTTGCAAGTTCAAAGGCTACACCACACTGTCTTTTGGACTTTCTTAGTTCAACATGAATGTTACATGTGTCTTTATTTCTAGCCTTCTTGATTTTTATTCCCATAAGGAATCTCAGCAGCAACAGGCAGATGATATTTTCTCATTTATTTGGTTTCTGTGGTCTGGTATTTAACAAGTGTTTGCCCACAGGTTCCTAGGCTTCTAGCAGACATTCCTAGCCAGCCAGGCCCATGACTGCTTAACATCTGAGACCAAATGAAACTGAGGGTGTTCCATCTGACAGTGGTAGCAGCTTCTGCCATTTATGTGTTTATTTTACTCATCTGCATTTCAAAATGTGTATAATTGATAAAAGGTTGGTATGCTTCTGTATGTTAGCTATTTAAAAACAAGTATACATTCAAAAAGGCATCCACAGAAACCATTAGCATTAACTTTCAGCCCCTTGGAAGACATAGAGTTTGGCCATGGTACTCAGTGAAAGCAGACTTCAGTCTTTTAACATGCATTACTTGCCTGAAACATAATCCAGAATTGTATAGGATATAATAGCTCCAGAATATTTACTTTGAAAATGTGGCAAGAATGAATACATACTTAAGAACTGAATGGAGGAGGCTCAACTAACTTCTCAAGAGTGTTCCCTAACATATATCAACAATACAGGCTTCTTAAAGCATAAATTATTGGTTTTCATCAGGTCATGTGGAACAGGAATAGATGCAGCTGTAAAGCTGATAGATGAAGCGTACACCAGCATGACTGACTTCCTGTGTGACATGGAGCATGTGCCTCATGGGGCAATGCTAGTCAGGTGCTGTTCCTGTTTTGTTCCCTTCCTTATGTTCTTATATTCCCTTCCTCATGCCACCACATCTCAGGACTGACAGCTGCAGTAGCTTCTCCTTTTAAAAAAGCTAGAATTTAAAGCTGCTCCTGCCTAAATCAGTGGTCCCCTTCCGCTTAATTTCAAAAGGAAAAAGCATGCCTCTGATATATGAAAACAGAACAGTAAATTATTGAGTATCTTTTGCCAGTATAAAGAGAGCAAACTCATTAAAGCCAGCCATGTAGTGTATTTTCAGTTAATGATCCTTTCAGCCATGTCAGTAGATGGAGTCTTTCTCCTGTTAAAGACAACTGAAATGTTGCCATTACACCAGATGACAGCATGACTGTACCAATGGTTCTCACAAGAACCTATAACAGAGAGCATGGCACCTGAACCAGCAATTTGTAGTATTTTATTTTCAGAAGGCCAAATCACAAAATTCATGGCTCAGTCCTTTGACAATTCAAATGCTTACAATAGTCTCTGAAGACATTGTCCAAAAGTATGGGCTTTAGTGTTAGAGTGCCTCTGCAAAGAGAAATGGTCGCCCTTCAGCATATCATTTCTATGCTCTCAAATAAGCTGCTTGCATCAGCAGTGAGTGTTTTTCTGGGAAGGGGATTCAGCAGGTACTCATACAGTTCTGTGGAAAGAAAAAATTGAAACTTTTCATTCTGCTAGCGTTATTTTTTTCTTAATTCATCTGAATAGTTACTTAATCAGTAGTTTCAAAAGATGGCAGAACAAATGTTACCGGCTCAGTTAAATATAATCTGATTACTCTTTACAGAGAAAATCTCTGCTACAGAGAGCAAACACCTATAATAAATGTTCTTCTCTAGTTTAGACTTAAGTGCTGTATTCTAACTTCTAATTTTACAAAAAACATGCATAGTATTTGCTGCACAGCTTGGCAATTTGTTTGTTCTAATGTGTAGCTAGGATTTTAAAATTATTAATAATAAAATATTAATAATAATAAAAGCAAACGTTTTTCTAGACAAAATCAGTGTTCCTAAGAATAACGACCTGCCACTAGACGAGAAGGAATTGAGATTGTTGTAGTTGAGGTGGAAAAAGGACAGAATCTATGCCCTACTTGAAAGCAGAGTTTGTCATGTAATATAAAGTTGTACTGTTGCCTTATTAGAGAGGCACTGCAAGTAATTCTCTAAGACGGGCAGAGTCCCACAGTTGGTTCTAACTTCACAGCCAAAATGTAAGGCATGTGCACTTTTCTTTTATGCTTCATTTAATATGCCAAAAATATGTGGATTGCATACAGACACTTAGGCATAAGTAACTGCTTAATCTACTTGCCAATAAGATACAAATGGTTGTCATGCTAAAAATATGCTTACAGAGGAATTAGCAGTGGGTTAGCAGACTAATTCCAACACTGCATATGAAATAGCTTGTGGCTACAGTATATCAGTGCACACATTCAAGCACCTTTGACATACTGCTACTAAATCCCCAGACAGGATTCTTAACATTGTTGGGAAAGAGTAAGCAACCAATAGAGAGGTCCCAAATGAATAAAATAACAAAAAAATAAAGAGATTAATAAAAAAATAAATGTATCTACACTCAGTTAATTAATATTAGATCCAGTTGCAAGTTTCCTTTCGTGTAAACTTCTTGGACACATTTTGAAGCTGACCTCTGGGTATGGGAGTCAGAAGAAATAGCATGTTCACTTTACAGTCTGGAGAAGACTGACAAAACTGAAAGGATCATGTAACAGTTCTACACATGGTAGTGTCTGTCAAAATCTCTTCTGCAGGCAACATCAAGCTCTTCTGCTAGCCTTTTTGATTAAATTTTAAGAGCAGTGGCATGGCTTTGATTTTAGATGATGCAAATAACAACACAAAGTTTTTGCTATAAAAGGAGAAATCCACAGGATTCACTTAGACATGTGCAAGCAACTTGCTTTTTTTGTTAATATTCTACAGATTGCCTCTGAATATCCATTAGAAGATCAGTGGAATTCAGCCCTTTTTGCAGATGTATTTTTAGTTGGACAAAGTCGTAAGTTAATTTCAAAGTGGAGTTCTACTAAGCAAAGTTATTCAGCACAGTTAAGGCATGAATATACTCTTGGCTCATCACCAGGAGCATTGTATTACCCTAAATATATATATGTAAAGTAAAAACAGAAACATTGTTTAAAAGAAAAAGACAGAGGGAAAGTTAGAAAACTGCAGAAAAAAACTCTTAAACATTTTTTTTCTAATACAGTCTAAATTCTGAAATTATGTTTAAAGTTACAAAAGATACTGCCTCAGGCAGTACAAATGATCAGATGGGACATACTTACTTGCGTGCCTTGCCCTGTGCTTGAGAGGTCTGTGATCCTTTTCCGAGGGCTGATCCTCTTCTCCCTGCTCTGTGCCTTCTGGTGAGATTGCAAAGGAGAGGAGGGAAGGAGGTGCTTCTGACTGCCCTCCTTCCACTTGAGAATCAACACACCCCCTTTCAGCTAGAGACTTGGGTGCTTCCTTCTCCCTATCCGAACAGTCTAGGATCACCTCCACCCTGGGGAGAGATGGAGCTGCACCTTGGATCCTCTTGACCTCTTTGCCACTAGAAAACTGGACTACTTTACTTGACCACTGGATGTTGCCCTCTTTCACGCCCAGGGGAATTGCGATTACAGGGCTAGTCCCGTCTTGTTGTGCGCTGGGTCCTCTTCCTGAAGGGGTGCAGTTTTCTGCCCCTAAGAGAGTCACAGCAGGAGCATTGGTTCCCTTGTGCGTGTGATTTGTGAGGGACAACTGCAGCTCAACCATAGTGCCTGGCCTTCTTTCTTCTGTCTTCCCTCTAAAAGCAGCCTCATCTGTCACGAGCACTTTGGAGGTGCCCATCACTTTAGGAGTAATTCTGTGGCTTTGTGTGGTCTCTTGTTTCGTTTCAGAAAAGTGTATGTTGCTTTCTCCTGCTCCCTGGTGAGTCTCGCTGTATATCTCTGTGATACATAAATCTCCATGGGGTATCTCTTTCGCTGTGTTAATTTGCAGTGTAGTACTCTCCCTATAGTCCTCATTTTTTATGTTATCCTGCTTTCCGTTTTCTCTTTCAGCACTCAAGGTTTCATTTATTCCATTGGAGGATCTGCACATACATAAACAAGTTATTCAAGAAATTACTGTAAGCACAGCAAATGTAAGTACAGTTATGAAAGCAATTTCTGTATAGTATTTTTTCCCTATATTAATCATGGTACCTGCTAGCAGGTCCATTTAAGTAGAAGAATTTTCCCAGAATGTAGAGGTCAAACTGAAGCATCTTTGTATCTTTCAAAATTCTTCAACTTAACAGTTCAGTAAGAGGGAAATTACCTTCCTGAGGTAGAACTATGATCCTACTGCCATCCTTCTGCAGTGCTGAGTTATCTAACTCCTAACATCAGTATTCCTTCACAGACACCACATTTCTGTTACAGTGTTTCCAGACAAATGCTGCTGAGGCTTCTGGGACACTACTTCTTCAAATTCCACATGTGCATGAGAAAATTAACTTTGCATGACACCAGGAGAGTAGTTAATTTTTGGCTCTGTGGCTACTCCTGCAACTGTTTTAGGCACTATTGTCCCATATAGTTCCTCTCCCAAATAATTTACTCTCTAAGGAATAGATAAGTAGTGGATGAGTATCAGAGACAGGGGAATGAACACTTAACATACACATCCAAAGAATTCCTATGAGGATTATCATCCTTATATATCATGGAACAATTAAAATGTTCTGGGCCTATTCCAGTGATCCAGTTATAAAAGGGTAGTGAATCCATACAATATTTCCTAGTTATTAAAAAATACATATTCCTAACTGGCAAATATTACTTTGACTTCCTGAAGCCTACTATATACCTCAGTGTAGCTCCCTTTTTAAAATGATTCATTCCCCTGGCCCAGTTAGGCTGTTTTACTGGTCTTAGGACTCCTAGTGTACTCTCTAGCTTCTTCTTTCAGTACTCTGGACCACACTGACTACTATTAATTCAAGAATAAACCTTTTCTGTACAGCAAGACTGCAGCATGCTATTAAGGCTTTCTGTTGACTAGAAGGTAGCAAAGCACTTTTTCAAATGAGGGAAGTGATAGGCACCCTCAGTAAAGTATTAATACCAGGTATTATGGAGGTTTCTGAAGTCAAAAGCGGGTCCCAGGTATTCTGAAACTTTGGAACCCCCTACAAAGAAAGGCTGGAAGAAGCCACAGAAGAAATACATCTGTCAATGCACTGAAGAAACTTCAATATCACTTGCTTTTCTAGCCATGCATCATGCTGTTTGTAGCAGTCTGGGTCTGCCTCAAATAGTGCAAAATATGTAATATCCATTAAACCACATAGGGAGCTACATAAAGGTCAGACAGATTTGAATTTAGGGAGCTCCTTGTGAGTGCTGCTGGATTGCATCATATTATGCTATTTGGATGATCAATTTTACTGCTTTGAAGTACAGACAAATTACAGAAATCTGTAAACATTTCCTTGTAAGATATGAGGCTGGGGGCTGGGCCAGCTAAATGTTAGCCTTTGTTGGTAGCTGAGTGATTGATTGTGTGTATGTGTGAGGGGGAAAGATTTCCACCTTAAAAGGCCCTTGCTACTTATGGATATATTTCTACTCTATATAGACATAAATGTGTATCCATGTGTCAAGAGGCAGAGTACTGGGTCTGATCTCTTTTTTGTCATTTAAGATTCTGTTTTGTCAAATTAATATTTTTGTTTCAGGTCTTTCCAACTCACTGCAGGAACAACACCCCTGGTGTAATTCCAGGAAGGAAGCAGAACTCATGGAGTCAGCACAGCAGGGCTTGTCTCAGAGTCATGTTTTACTCCCTACATGGTGCATTTCGTTTTGGTATGCACTGAGCACACTCCCTACTTTCCCCTCGAAATTTTCTTTCTAGACTCAGCAGTAGCCCAGGAGTTGCTAACACTGATGTGAAAAGGGCAGGCGAGCGTTTCTGTTTCTGTCCCCACTCTCTGTTTCCTGGATACATCTGTTCAGCATTTGTTGGGAAGGTCACTAAGATGCTCCCCCACATGGCATCTGGAGACTGCCTGCCCTGCAGGGTGTCTCTTTCCTCTGATCCTGTGAACCAAAGGTTTTGTGGCACTGCTGCTCAGTAACTGACTGTGGGTTTACAGGGGTTTGGGAAATCTTTCTGTAGACATCAAAGGCCAAGTAGCATTTTAAAAACTACTTTAAAAGCTTAATTTTCCTTCCAGTAAGTTTAGTGAGAGCAGAGTTAGACCAACAATGGATGCCTATGAAAATCTCATCCTTCATGCAAATAATTCAGGAACAGTCAGAAGTTTCCCAAGGAGAAATATTCTTCCCTGCCAGCGAAAGATGCTTGGATGTAAAGATCACCATTGGAACACCACTTTAATTAGGCATTATTTCCTCATGATTTTCAGTGTTTCTTGAGATGGCTGCTAACAAGTGGCTACTCAGGAAAGGAAGGATTTGCCTCTCATTGCTCTCAGAGAATGCTAAGACACTTCCTGAAAAGTCCTTCTGGTGGTAGTGTTGAGAGGGCTACTACCCACAAAGGAGGTGGCAGGGAAAGAGAAATGTTTCACTCTATTCTCCCTTACCCTGGAAGATACTGACAGTAGGGGCTGGAATTGGAGGAGATGAGCTGATGAGAAGAAATTCAAAGATTCTTATGGTAAATTCCTTTAGAACATTTTAGTCACTTTCAGAGTGTTGACCAACTGCAATTTTCTTAAAATTTGTAACAGACACAGTTTCATTCCATGAAACACTGAATTATGTTGTCTAAGCACTCTGGTTTGGTTCTGATTTTCAGGACATATCTTGCTGTTCACCATACGTTCAAGCAGGGGTAATGGAGTGAATGGAAGAAGTGCTGCCACTTTCAGCTACAGCACACTTCAGACCAAGTGAAACATCAGTTATAGAGCAGCAACAGGCAGGAGTGAAAGCATATGGAGCTATTTCTATGGCTGCAAAGAAGACAGCTGGTCAGCCACAAATACCATTTTCACAAGTGCAGTTCCAATAGTCATGAATTAAAAACATAAGAATGCAGATATCAAGTGAGGAGCATTCAGATGGTACACTGCTGAACCAGAAAAAAGAGCTGTGCACTGTGGAGAAGGTAAGCTGTAATCCTCAGCTACCACTGTCCCTCTGATGTCATCATGTTGATCCATTACTCAGCCTAAGACAACATGCACAGAGAGGCCATGCAAAATGTCTGTTATAAATAAAATGTTCCTTGAGAGCCTCTTGTTTTGAAGGCAGATTGTAACTTTTAACTACTTGACACTTTAGGAAAGTTCCTTTTGCACAGGTTACAGAAACCACAGAGGAATTTCACATGCTGTTTAGACATCCCTAAAGTGCCTTTTTTGCACTGGAATCCTTTGAGCCTTTCTGGTGACACTGTTCTGTTAGCTGCTGTAATGCATCCTGACCCCTTCTGTCCTCCTGGGAGAGCAGACACGGAACTACAGTAGCTCAGGGGGGAGCCATAATTCCTTACAAGGAGTGTGGAAGTCTCAGGTCTTTTCTTCCTCTTCTTACCCACACTGAAGGCGATTCAGAGTTCATCTTGTCTGAATTCACAAAGTCTAGGGAGAATGTGCTTACTGTAGGTGATTCTGAACTCAAGATTGCATATATCACACTGATGACAATTGAAGAGCAGTCAATGGAATGGACTGGTGTGCAGTGAGCAGTAATGCTGGCGTGCGTGTGTGAATGTTCTCTACTTTAAGATGCTCAAAGCATTTTCAAAGAAAACTGAAATTCACAATTGCTATGGAGAAGCTGAGGCCCAGAGAGCTGTAAGTGACTTGCCCCATCTCATCTAGTGAAGTGATAACAGCTACAAAAATAGAATTCATGATTTCCAGACCCTCTCCCCCTCCTGACTGCTAACGCATTGTGCTACCCGAGAAAACCATTTGCCATGTCATCATCAAGGCATATCTGTGTAACACACTTTCTCCATCTCCACAGCCTTTGCTTTTTGTAAGCCTCACTTCCCTATCTATGGGGAATAACAACACTTCACTACTTCAAAGGGGTGGAAAGAATAATTGAACTCAAGACTGCAGTATGTGGATATGGTAGTGGACACCTTGTAAGTGTTAAGAATACTTAATAAGAAATAAATTCGTTACATTTGGAGACTATACTCTTAATTCTGTGCCTGAACTATGCTGTTCAAATTATATACATTAATTCCTTCAGATCAAATACTCTGTCTTCACTCCCTTTTCCAAACAGACAAGCAGAGTTACAGACATTAATAAGAGGAAATCAGAAGCTCACAGTGCAAGTCTGCAAAATGAGTGCATTCAAAACCAGCATTTTCCATGTGGTTCACTGAACAGAATTGCACCAAAGCATTCTGAGCATTCCTGTACCTTTTGATAAGCATCTGCAGGACGTCAGTCAGGCTTTCCATCAGAACAGTAACTTCAGCATAGGTCAAGTCTCCACAAGGCTTGCCATTGATAGACACCACCTCATCTCCCTCACACAGTCCAGCCTTAGCTGCTTTGCTCTTGCTGCGCACCTGCAATGAGTCAAAAACAAATTCCAAATTGCACAGTTAGCGTTCATTTGAAAAAAGCAGCAACCATCTCCTCAACTTCATTTTGTCTGTGCAAAAGATAAAGAATCAGAAATATTGATCATAAACAAATTTAGAGTAACACAAATTAGTAACTTGTCCCAGCTGAGGTTAATACTGTTCTGGCCAGTAATAACAAATACAAAAAATTCTGCTTTCTTGAGCTTGTAAGCTAGATGCCAAACAGGCTGGAATTTTTATTTTTTTATAGAAGACATAGAAGTTTGAGACAACAATCCATTGATCAGTTTAGCAGAACTGAAAAAAATCTCATTAATTTCTCCCAAAATGAAAGACTACTAGAGCTGAAGTCTGTGCCAAGATTTTGGAAGAAGAGTGTATAACCTCAGGTTCCTCTGGCAGAATGTCGATATCTACATGCTGTTGGAGCTGTAGGTATACAAACTTCTGGTGTACTGGACACTTTTCCTTAGATGCCCATCTGTAGGTTTAGTTGCCAAACTATAAACATCTGAATCGCTGAAGATCCTGAATCCATGTTTAGGCATCTAAGTGCCCTGATTTATTAAAGTCAAGACATGCCTGTTATGGTTTTACCTTCCCCATTAAGTACTCATTCAAGAATCTTATGCAGCTTAGTTTTTGCTGTTTCACTTCTTTCTCCACTGGCAACATGCTACAACTTTTTATAGTCTTTGTATAACAAATCCTAGACAGCTTTAACACCACTCAAGGTATGCCATACAGTTGACTGCTATTTTTAAAGTACATATTTGGCAAACAGAATGTTATATTAACCAGGATGCTTGCAGGAGTCTATTTTAGAATGACACATACACATAAAAGGGTTGTCCTTGGGTTCTTTGCTCCCATCTTCTACCTGTTGGTGTGGGTACTTTGGCCTTATACGATATTCAGTGGCTGAGTGGAAATGTTATCCTTATTAATTCTTCCAGCATTTTCTTGACATTTTTTAAAGTAAGATGGTTCTACCACATTGACAGCAGCAGTCAGTCCCTGCTGACTCGGGGAAATTCACTTTGGATTTGAGGGTGCAACTGTCCCACAGACTCATGCACTTATCCCAAATAAGGCCTCTAGGCTGGGACCTAAGATGCATTGCTGAGGGCAATTTTGAGAAGTTTCTTGGAGTCACAATGATATGTGGGATAAAGAGAGAGACTGCAAGTTTTCCTGTGGCAGGGCCATATATCTTTGTTGTTTCAATTTATACATACCCATATGTCACATCATGGCTTTTAGAGCAGTGAAGAAACAGAAGCCTGGTGCGTACAGAAGCCAGTTTCTACCTTGCAGAGTTAACATTTACAAATATGGAGTGGTATGCTGCTCTGTTTATCTCGCCTTAGGCAAGAGCATAAACATCCTTGTACTTTGGGAAGAAATGACAGTTTAAACAGTGTTTAGAATGTTTTGCTTCATATATGAGCTAGGATTTGGGTTGAAGTTTTCTTACTGTTTTTTTTTACTGTTTACCCTCCTATTTAAGGAGGGTATGCTATTAAAATTTTACAAGACACCTTATGCCTTAATGTAAATATTAAATGTGGATGCTAGGAAGAATTTAGAGTGAGTCTTTTTCAAAAAACGTGTAGACAGCAATTATAGCAACATGTGAACTCTGAAATAGCATAATGTGGTACCTAGATTGTGTGAAGGAAACTTGTTTCTGTTTCCTTATTAAGTATCTGAGAATTTGAGGTCAGTTCTGTCATAGATTACCATTACAGCTGTCTCAGGAGAGAAACTGTTACCCATTCCTTAACTCCAGTGATTTCTGTTAAAAAGCAAAAGTACAAATGTACCATGTTAATATGTCTACATGAATTGCTAGGCAGCTCAAAAAGTTTCATAATTTTTTAAACAGACTCCTTGGTAGCTTTCAAATAAAATAGACAAGGGCATTGAATTTCCTTTTAGAGGAAAGGGCCTCTCAGTCCATTTTGCTGCTTTGAGAATTGTTGAAGGATCACAATTGTGAGATATTTGGACCTGCATACAAAAACTCAGCTCCTTCTATGACTGGTCACGCAGGATAGAAATTACTGTCAATGGCTACACCTCACTCTCTGGTAGCATTTAAGTTCATATAGCACATTAGAACAGATTTCCTGTTACTATTATATTTCCATATTTATCCACATAAATCAAGTCTTTAACATGAATTTGCTATTGCAGGATCACAGTGCACATGCTGCACATATTAATAGTTCTCCTGACTGTAGATCACCCTTTTTCTCAGCCTCCTCCAGAGGCACCTGTGCCTCCCAAATTTGAACCTATGCCTATATAAAATCACCTCACTATTATCCTTTATAATGACAAAAAATGAGCAAGTGCAGGTTGTATAGTAAATTATAGCAGGTGCCTGCTAGGGTAGAAATATACCATGATAATTTGTGTTATCTTAGCCTCAGGGTATCACTAGGTTACTCAGCAATATGTAGGCTGCCTTGCCAGGCAAGCTGTAATTGTTTGTAGTTTTGTTTATTTGTCTTCACTGGAAACCCACAAAAAATGAACAAATAATTTACTCATGTAAACCAAAACTTTTCAGATTTCTAGGTAAAAAAAAAATCTCAAGAAGATTTGTGGAAAGCAGGATCTTCCTGGTATGGTATGTGTTTAGTGGACAGTTTTCTCAAAGGAGGTTTTGGCAGAAAGCCTTTGATGAGCCTGCTGGGAAACAAAAGCTGCTTTTTTTTTTCAGAAATGTAACTTGGTCACAGAGGGGACAGTAAGAAACCTTTATCCAATTCTTGGGAATTTAAAGCAAGGCATATTTGGTTAGAAAGCAGAAGAGATTCTTCCAAAACTAGTTATTGCTCTTGCCTTATAGTGCAGCCCAGGCTTCCTCAGTTACTAGTTTCTCCTGTTTACTTTGGGCTGGAGTTGTCTTCAGGAAGGAAAAGTGTTTTTTCCTGTAAAATTTGTGAGTGGGATCTCACTACTAGAAAAATACGTTTGTAAAGAGTTTCTTGTCTTTCAGTGCTTGCAATACCGGTGTAACGCAGCAAAGCTGAGCCTGTATCATCAGTGATGAACCTGTCAAGACACCCGCTGCTCCTGGGCATGTTGAAGCCCACATTCTCCTGGTGCTGCCTCTATTGCTTTTCTGCTCCCCCTCAGCCAGGACTCTCCCTTTTCATTATTCAAGTTATAGTTTGTGCATTTGTTAGAACACTTTGGTTTTCTTCCAATCACAAAATTTCCAATGAAATGGCAGTGGAAATATTCACTCTGAATGCCAAATGTTTAAAGGAGATCATTGTACAAAGTGTGTTGGCATTTCAGCAGTACTGACCTTACTCAGTGCTGTGCATGTTTTGCCCACAAGGAGTTTTAATACTTTTAACAGTATTAAAGTGTTGTATATAAATAATTGCACATAAAGATTTCAGTTTGTTCTGAGCCATTTGTTATAATATTCTCTAATTTCAGGTGTTTAGATCACTGTTGCTAGAAGGTGTGAAGAACAGTGCTGGATTACTTGGACAATTTACCTGAAGTATGTAATTTCTTTTTGTTCCCAGATTACTCCTGTATCCAGAATTTCCCACTATCAGGAGTGGCCCTTGCTGCTTAAAATGTCAAGTGCTGAGGAAATTGGTGCTGAGGAAATTTGGTTTAGAGGGGAAACTATATCACGAGAGGCTGAAGTCACTTGGTTTGTTCAGCCTGGAGAAGAGGAGGCAGAGAGGAGATCTCATCACAGTCTATAACTTCCCCTCACAAAGGGAAGAGGAGGGGCAGGTGCTGATCTCTTCTCTCTGGTGACCAACAATAGTACCAGGGGAAATGGCAGGAAGATGTGCCAGGGGAGGTTTAGGTTGGACATCAGGAAAAGGTTCTTCATCCAGAGGGTGGTGGAGCACTGGAACAGGCTCCCCAGGGAGGTGGTGATGGCACCAAGCCTGACAATATTCCAGAAGCATTTGGCCAAGGCCCTCAGACACATGGTCTGAATCTTGGGATTGTCCTCTGATAGGACAAGAGTTGGACTTGATGATCCTTGTGGGTCCCTCCCAACTCACAACATTCTGTAATTCCTCTTATCTACAGGGATATTATTCTTAGGGGAAACGTCCTATGTGAAGAACTTGGCTTGGATGCTCCCTGTTATCTGAGCACCACAGAGAAGCCACGACCCTGCTGTGAGCAGTGCAGCAGCACTGCTTCCTGGGACAGAGGGCCATGGGGGCTGGTGGGGGTTCCTCAGCCCCTCACCTGGCACCTATTCACAAGCAGCTGCTGTCATGAGGGACTGGGGGCTGTCCAGAGGGTCTTCAGGCGGGTTGTGAAGACATGGCTGGAAGCTGTGAGTCGGTAAGGTCTGGGTGCTGTGATGCACTGCTGAGAGATCACAGCCCAAAGGCACAGATATGTGACGGGGAGAGTGTGGGATAGTAACTTACTGTGGGTTGGTAGTGGCTGTGGGATGCTGCTGGGGCTGGAGTAGTCATGGATGCCTGCAGAACGTGGCAATTTCAGTCAATTCTTCACCAGTGAAAGATGAATGAACTGAGGGATACACAGTGGCTGTGCTCATATTAGTGTGGGGCAAAGGAGGGGCTTTGGAGAGAAGCTGATGCTGAGTGCCTGGCCTTCGTGCTGTGTACGCTGTAGTGTTTTTACTTTAGACTAGCTCTAGTCTCATTCTGTCACCTGGAGACTCCTAGCCAGGCAGCAATCTACTCCTTTGATGTAATCTGAAAGCAATTTGTTTTGTATGACTCAAAACCATTCCATGGTATGAAACAACATATGGTAACTCAGGATAATAGGGAAATTTGCTTCAAAAAATGTAATCCTGATGAAGCTAAAAAGCTGAAGTAGATGCATCTCTTGCTTGCTGTGACTGCAAGTGGATGCTCAGACAGCAACTGGGGCTCAGCTTACCAGCTGGTGATCTTGTGTCTGAGCCCTATAATAAGAAGCAGATCAGAGAGTTGAGGTATGTTGAGCCTGATAACAAGGTCAATGAGTTGTAGTTGAAAGCTAGGCAAATGGACTTGAGGACATTCTGCAGTCCTGGTCCTCCAACTGCACAACTAAGACACTGTTAGGATATTTCGTAGTCTTGCTTTTACCAGTGACTTTTGGGAAGGATGGTATATATCTTGATCTTATTCTGGTGTGCTGCTAGGAGTACACACCTGTATCTGGGACCTGAGTCTAAGTGACTTGCTTCAGATGTAGCCTGATTGAGCAACCAATCTGAGCATAAGCACAATCAGTGTAGCCCAAACCTTTAGCTATTAAAGTAGGATTTCTGTGGCTTTAAAATATACATGTATTTGCACAGCAATATTCTCAATTCAAAGCAAACTTCCCAAACCATGAGTTATTCTCAGAACTATTTGCTGTTTTTTTTCAGTTTGCCATCAGCTTTTAGACAACGGAACAGAAAATATTTGCACTGAATGTAGCAGAAATACACTTCTCTGCTATTTAAAGACCATTGCTTATGCAGGCAGAGTAGTTTCTTTCATTGAGGAGTCACTTCTGGAAAAGCCTATTCCATTGAAAATCCTGTCTGATTCCTGAAGCCTCTTCTGAAGGCCCTCGAGGCTGGAAGCTGGTTTTGGTGAACCTTATTTACACATGTAAGTCATCAGTGTTAGTCTTGAGTCTTTGGTGGCTGGCCTTGTGTTTTGTTATGATGAAACATGTTTCCCAAAATAGCTCAGCTGACCAGGCAAATGGGAATTCTGTAGATCAGTTGTCCCTCTTCATTATTGTTTACTACTTTAGTTATGTTAGCTGCAAACAGTGACTTTGTGTTTGCTTTTAGACTGATGATTAAACATCAATAGCAAAGAGTGAAGGATGCTTCACTTCACAAGAACATGTCCTTTGACTACTGTTATGCCCCTGTTGAATAATTATTTCCAATTTAAGGTTACTTTCTCAGACCCAACAACTAGCCAGCTTTTAAAGCAGTATTCTTTTACTGCAGTAGCAAACTGTACCCTTAGATGTCTTGCTGTCATCAATAATGCAGAACTGTGTTTAGAAATATCTATTAAATAGTAATTTTAAAATAATAATTATCCTTAATCTTGGGATTACAACCCTTGTTCTATATAGTCAATTCAGTCTCACTGTTAACTAGTAGAGTAGGTTTGTTTAAATGTGCCTGGTATTGAGGTCTTTTAAATTGAGGTCACAAAAAGTGGTGACCTATTTTCTGTTTAGAAAAAAAGAGTCAGTCTAGGCCTTCCCATTGTAAAGAAATTGTGTGATAATTTTTATTCTATAAGCAGATTCTATCTACCTGTCACTTTACATAACTTTCTGCATGTAACATTGAGATTTTAGTATCTCTCTTTAAGGGACTGTCTGTCAGGTAACTGAGTAACCATTAGTGGTTTCTTAGTGTGAGGAGGTTTCTAAATACCTCTTTTTTTTTCTCCTCCTTCCCCTCAGTTATGGCATGTGGTCCTTACACTAGTTTGAGGTGGGAATATGCAACTAGGTGGTAAGCACAGTTAAAACTTCTCACTTGGTGTCAGTATGTTGTTTCACACTTGTAAGCACAAGTATCAGTTTTGTCTATTTATATTGAGAGCTCTTTCTGGATACTGAAATATCTTGAGAATGAACTGACTGTTACAAGGGGATTTTTAGCTTTCCAGAAACACTGATTCCTTTACTGTTGGAAAAAAATACAGAGCATAGAACAGGATGTCTGGTTTCTTAGATACAACTATTCTATTGTATTGTCAGAGAGATAAAAGGGGAAAGAAGCAGAGATAACATATCAGTATGCAGCAAAGGAGGAGTGGGTCTAGGAGTGTGGAGACACTGCCTCTTTTTTCTTTGTTCATACTAGTATTAAAGCAACAAGTGTTTGCACTCTTTTAATAAGTAATCTTTTCTCTAAAAGAAACAACTTCCAGTTCTAACATTTGACACCCTGAATATAGATCTGTTGTTTCTGAATCTAAAACTTTTTGGATACACTCAGATGTCTTAACTTTTATCATAAAGTAAAATTAGTACTTAGTAAAAAAACAAGTTAGATGGACTATGTACCAGAAATAACAAGGAAGTGAACTGATTTGAATATCACCTAGTCTTGGCCATAAAAGAGGTGGTGATTCCAAAGACAGGGGCGGTGATTAAGTGATTCAAGATCTAAGCAATTAAACAAAGTTGTACTCTGCTTGCTCTTGAAGTGGCAAATAGGACTACATGTGGAAGAACACAAAGTGCATGTGGAACTCAGCTGGGCCACTTAACTAAGTACCACAGTATTACCACAATTAAAGGCCTGCTTGCTAGTTGCTGCAATAAATTTAGCTAGCTAACATGTTTCTCTTGAATACTTTTAAGGCCAGCATAAATAGGTTCATGTAATCAAGACTTGTCAGCTCATACTTCCCAGAAGTTACTATTCTCATTAATTGATTAGCTAGGTGTTAGTCATTAAGTTTGGGATCAGGGATCGAAGATCAGTGTTTCCTGTAGACAGTATTTTAAAAAACAAACAAAGACACTTAATCTCTTCTATTTTAAACCCTACAGCAAAAGCAGTGGCTAGTAAAATTATTTAAATATATTTAAAAATTACTTGTCACTCTAACAAAATTAACAATGTACAATGCTTTATTATGAGCAGGAAGCAGAAGCACCAAGCGGCACAATTGTTAGTGTAGTCGTGGTTTTAGCTGTATGAAATTAGGGAATTAAAATGAAATTACAAATGGACTGAATTCAGGCACAGTTTATAAATTGGGGCTCTGAGACTTTGTTTTCAAAGTTTATGCCTGCAAAAGCCATTTAGACAGAAAAGTAACCTTCAGTTAGTAAGCTTTAGGTTTAAACGTCTGTACAGTAAATCAAGCCTACTTCATAATGTGTTTGGGTTTTTGAGGGATCTCTGTAGGTCCTTTAAATAGCTCAGAGACTTCAGGCTGGTGAACACCGATCTTGCTAAGTCAAAATCCTTGGTCTCAGCTCACAACTTAGTGTAAACTAGAATTTGTCAGTGCTTCTCAGTCCAGAGCATCAATCCTTCAACTGACAATGTTCTGAGCCTTCCCAGGCAGGTGGTGGGACATGTGTGATGTACTCCGTAGTCTCAAAAGCAATAGAGGTGATGCAGTAACAAACTCCCATCCCTTCTTTTTGTTTTTTTGGTTTGGTTTGGTTTGGGGTTTTTTTTAAAAACCTTAGCTTTACAATGAGAACATCCAAATGTATTTCCATCCTCACAGTTTCTTCCCCATCCCCAAGCTTTGCCATCACAAGTTAGAGCATCATGGGCTGTATAAATACAAGTCTTAAAAAAAAAAAAAAAAAAAAAAAGTAACCTGTTTCTCCTTTGCATGGACTTCATATAGATATTGGTAACCATCCAAAAATTCAGATATGGATTCTCTGTTCTCTGGCTATGTAGCTGTCTATTAAAAAATATAGTCAGTGACACAAGCCTCTTTTTGACCTTTCCAATTCATAAGGATCCAGTCTTTGCCTTCCATCTCTAAACTTGCCACTATTTAAGATTATATTTATAGTTTTAAATGTCTATGTTTTGTCAGCTCTACCTGGAAACAAACTGTCAGTTTCCAGCTTTAAATCAACACCTCTGGAAAGAAAGATATGGCCTGTCAATCATCCCATAGGTCCTGTTTTGTACAAGGAATCAAGGCCTTTGCTGGAACAACTCTATTTAAGATTCTTTGATCTGCATCCTAGTTTGGAAGCTAAATGAGTAAAATTTTCAGGCTGTATGCTTAAAATAGTGAGGGAACATGAAGAAAAAAGGCCCAAAACCCCCCAAAACCCTACTAAAACCATGATAGAGTTAGACCACCTCTTTAACTGGTTGATAAATCTAAGCTTGTTTAAGTTAGCATGTACTTGTGTGTTATTAAAGTCTGTACAAATATGCCATTCAGCTCTTGAGTTCATTCTGGGTTTTCAAGCACATGGAATTAGTACCCATACAACAGTTTATTATGCATTAAATCTGTATATACAACAGATAACTTTCTGTTACATGGTTAACATGCAACTCCTATTCTACCTCCAGAATAACAATGCTGTCTTCAGCAAGAAAGCAAAAATCTTCGCAGTTATTACCTTGCCAACTCTTCCATATACATTGAGCAAGACTGAATTTGTCTAAAATTCATCTTGTTAATGCTGTGTTGTGAAGATCATTGGTGACACACAGATACTGGAGATCATGACATTCTTCAGACAGACAGCTGGGCAAATCTGAGGTCAGAAAGTATTTCATTTTCCTGGACCCCATGTCAGGGTAACAAAACAGGGCAAACTGCAGTTGGTTATCAGACCTTGTGCCCATACATAAGGAAAACAAAATGACCATTCTTAGTTTCCTCTTTGAATATGTATATAAAGAGAAAGTAGTCTTCTCTAGATAGAAAGATAGATTCTTTCCTACAGTCTAGGAAAGAGTCATCAGATCTTCAGTAAGGGAATTCGAGCCACTTGCAGATTTAATTGTGTAATGGTAGTGCAGTCTAGGAGTATCTCAAAATGTTTTCAGAACCATGTAGTTATGAACTATTTTTCCTAGAGCTTCATTCTGGGCTTTGTGTCCACATAAATTCCTTGGAAATACCAGGTTCTGATCTAAACTGAAGGCCTGGCTTTTTTGGCAGGCAGAACTCAAGCTTATGGATCAAACTTTAAGCAAGCTGGGCATCTACTGTTGAGATAACACAGTGTTATAGACTGGAGCTTGAGTGGGATGACTTATGTGTGTAGTAGCATTCTGCATACAGATTCTCAAAATCCATGATGGCTGTATACATTTTACTCTTATAATAAAAAGGCCTCTTTAGAGCTGGGGTGTGAAGTTCTAGTCTGTTTTTTTTTCATTAGTCATGTCTCTATTTAATAGAGTATGAGTCTGCAGCATGATGTGTCTCAAGCTATTTGCATCTGTGCTGCCTGGAGATGAGTCTCCAGATACCAGTTCCCATCCCTTCCATACTGAATTTCTCCACCAGACAAACTAGTTTACTTCAGACTCAGTTACAGTAAAAGCCATGATGTAAAACCTTCAGAGAGGGCAAACTCATCAGGAGTGTGAAATCCAACCCCTCCCTACTTCCTCTGAATGTATGGGCATACAATAAGGAGCCTTGCACCTAGAGCACATTAGCTGCTAAAGCTGGAGTGCTGCAACTTTAGCTAGTGTGGATATAGATAGTGTAAGTACACTAAAATACAGTTTTCTATATTTTACTTTTAAAGTCATTATGTCCCATTCTTTGGAGAGTGTGTGTAGAATTTGCACAGTAAGACTTGTGAGACCATGCAAATGTCTGTTAATTAATTGAATTGAACATAGATGTTTATAAGCTATCTCCCAAATGCTTTTCCTGAGAGTAATCTTTAAATAATGAAGTATCTTTGGCTTGCAAGGTAAGCACAGAAGTATTTCCTGTCACCAAATTCTTCCCAGTAGCAGGATAATGAGATTGGGAATTTGGCAGTTCAGCACACTCTCTTCTGCTTCTGGTCTTAAGGGAAGGCTACTAGACATATCCACTGTTGTAGAAATGGCTTTCATGTCTGCCTCTGAAGCTAATTATATTTCTAAATTTGCTTTAAAAGGAGAAAATACAACATTAGAGAGATCAAAGAAGAAATGAGTTAATACGTTCAGACATATTTTTGTTACTTAATACTCTTCAGCGTCTGATGCACTTCTTGAACTGTTGGATTAAATCTAAAAAGTCTTTCCAGAAGGTGAGGTAGGATGTTACTCTTTGAGTTCATGGGAGTGCTGCCATTGATTATCACCAAGATCATCATTAGAAAAGTTGAACAGTGGTATAATATTATGGTAGTTCATGGCAAAATATGTGATATAGGATGTTAAGCTACATAAAGTGAAGGTACTTTTTAACTTTAATACCCATTGATCTAGTTGTCCAAAGGTTCTGGCTTTACTTACCAACTCACAGATAAAACAAAACTTAATCATGGTTTACCCATCTGAAAGTTCATGGGACATTCTTGCAGAGGGGTGATGGTATCATCTAGTTATTTATTTATTTATTATTTAACTCTATCTCCAGTCAGTCTTCCTGTCACACTGCATGTGGAATTACACTTCTTGAGTGCACTGGTTCAATTTGGTAACTGTTGTCTCCTCCTTCCTATAAGGTGAGAAGAACTTACATAAAGGTTCAGTTCTCTTCAAAAGAAATCTGGTACAAGAGACAAATGCAGTCTTCTCGACAAATGCAGTTTGGTACAACTACTGATACATACTGTTCTGGGAGGGTTAAAGAACATGTTTGATCATTTATATATTGACAGAGCACTTGTGCCATTTGGAACCGGAGAGCAGGCCGATCTCAGTGAAAAGAAAAGCCTACTCAAATTCCCAGAAGCTTTGCCTAGTGTACTGGTGTATCATCTTGCTTAGTGGTTGCCTTTCTCTGGCAGAAATCCAGAGTTAGCAGCTGAAGAAGGGATGAGATAATGACCTCTGAATATTGATCTGGTATGCTGGCGACACAGCAAATTTCCCAATAGTGAGTTTGAGTACAGCACTTAAAGTGGTGTTCATTTTGTACAACACATCTAGTGCATAGCCTGGCTGTGGGCTCTCTTTTTTTGGGTTGTACTACTGCACACTTGTAGTTGACATGTCAAAACTGAAGTGTTGTGCTGATTTTCTTTTTTACTAGTGCTGCTGGTGGATTGGTAAACATGTGACAAGCAGAGGAATTATGCCATTGCCTTTCAATAGTGTGGCTGTGCATTGTCTGCTCTATTTCCATTACCCTTTTCTTCTTGCCCCAACTGAATAGTGACTGGCTTTATGCTTCCTGGCTTATTTTTAAATCCTAACCAACTTTGATCTCTTCATGAACATTGTAGCTACATCTTCATTTTTTCTTTCCCGCCACTCTCTGTGCAGAGAGATAATTGAATTATCATTGCTTTTTTGGGATTGAGAAAATAATCCATCTTTACTAAGTGATTTAGTATATAGGTTGCATCAAAAGTCTTGTAACTATAGTGTAGCTTATGGCCTGGGGGAAAGAATTTCTGTAATTATGAGGTTAAGGGAGAATAAATAGAGAATAAAAATGTCTGTATTGTCTGCTGCTGAACAGTTTGAGGCAATGTTGGGAGTACTACAACAGACATTCCTTGTGGTAAGTGTATCCACTGCCTAATCTTGGGCTGAACTCTTGTCACTGCTGTATATTTGCACTATTAGTATGGTCCTAAGACCACGCACTAGGTGTTTCCAGTAGAAAAAGTGGCACATTTCTTATACCAAAATTGCAATCAAAGGATAGGTGAATGAAAGGTAAAAAGCAAAACCTGCCATCTTAAAGTACTTATCGTCTCAGCACCACTAGAAGATAATAGGGTATATGTGCACTGTTACGAAGAGAACAGCATTTTTAGCCTAGACTTGTGGCTCCTGATAAGAAGTAGCAAAGGTATGTGAGAAGTAACTAAAAATTTAGCTTCTTTCAGACCTGCAAGTCAGTTTCCTTTTTTTTTTAAAGACAAAACAAACAACTATTCCTCCCCAGAATGAGAGGGAAGGGGAGAAAAAGTGGTCTGATGCTTCCTCTGTTTTTAACTCTGAGATTCATGATGTGAGGTATGTTTTAGTCCATTCTGTTGAGTTTGTATGATATGATGCAGTGTTGTAAAACAAAGATGTATGGGCTAGCTGCAGATCTAGAGTGTGAGATAACTGGATGAGGAAGATACTGAACAGGTATGCCTGAACCATGCCAGCAACTGCCATCCTCTAGAAAGAGGAGCTGCAGGTTGTTGGAGGCAAATGGAGCAAAAAAGAGAGGAAATAGAGGGTGGGGTGCTGGAGTCAGGAGGCTGTCTTCATCTTTAAAGTACATTCATATGTCTTTAACTGTAAACTAGAACAAACTGAATACATACTGTTAAGTGCTTTAGGAATGAACTGTTTTAAATTTCTCAGTCAAAATCTGTGGTGTCATGGCAAGTGCTTTAGAAAAAGCATGTTACATCAACATGATTACAAGTTTCCCTGACAGAGTTAATCTTGCTGGGAGAGAACTCAAGTATGCAATCTTCCTTAATCATTAATTGAATTTTCCTGATTCTTTGAGTCACCATACTAACTCTTCCATTAATACAGTCAGACCTGATATCAGAACATATAATTACTTGTTTATTCTTATAAAACACTGACACAATTCTTGATTTTTCTAGGCCTCTGACACAGAGCACCATGTTCTGACTTAATGGAAATCATTAGAGACCTGTTGAGACAGTGTTCCAAACTTCCAGATGGAGCTGAAAGAGCAAAGGCTCTTACTGCTTTTGCAGCATCGTGATGCATGAAATGTGCTGATGTGGACACTGTTTTCAGTCACAGGTGGCAGTGTGAACTGAGGTTCTAGACTCAGACCACAATTGGAGGAACAGCCCAAACTTGGGCATTTTTGCTGTGATAAGGACATCAGGTGGCAAAAAAAGCACCATTCTTGGAGTGAGTTATGCTGGTAGAGCCCAAGGTTGTCATGTGGTGTTAGTAAGCATGTTTACTGTTTGCTGCATTCCAATAGTGGAGACTACAATAACGGCAGGACGAGTATGTGGATCAGGCTGTGCTATTTTGGCTAATAATTTTAAGCTGTGAAATCAGGTAGGATAAAACTTGTCCTGACTTATTTATCCATGCTGGAGGCTGGATGGGCCATCCCTTGGTTTTGACTAGAGTTGGGGTTATAGGCTCCAGAGCCAAGGTTCCACTTGGCACTAGCACATGTACTGCAGTCAATGGCCAACTTGCCATCTTTGGTTAAGGCAGAATTGTTGCCAAGTTAAGGACTTGTTTGGTTTGAGCTCTTCTAACTTGAGGGCAGTTTGAGTGTTTCAGTGCTGCTCATTGCTTCTAACTCACTCCTATAATTCAGGGCAAAGGGACAAGAGCAGAGCAGTGTTCACACCGAGTGAGTTTGCATTCAGCCGTCATTAAATGGGCCCCAGGTTGGTGGTTCCTTGCTTTGCCTGGACTGCTCTGGGCTTTTGTGAAGTTTGGAGTTGTCCTTGTGTTTGTCTCAGGAGAAATGAGGTGGGCTTGTGAGCTTCAGCTGCAGCTAGTTTTCCTGTACCTCAGATCTGTAAAATAAGCTGCATAATCTAGGATTAACTTCTGAGAAGTTGTTTATGAATGAGGTTTGAGGCAGATTTGCAAGTCCCAGCTGTGACTGATTACAGAGTGTGCAGAGCCATTAGGCTGTCTGAATATTTTCAGTTTTCTGCTAGGATAACTTTGGGCTGCCCTTTGGCACAGACATGAGCAATAGTAGAGGGTGCATCAGCCCAGGAACATCATTAAGAGCTTCAGACCACTTTTGGCATCTTTCTTGCTGTGGGTCAAAGGTAGCAAGGAAGAGAAGAGAGTCTATTTGAATAAGATAATAGAATCTATTACCAGCTGCAAAGTTACCCAGCGCTGTGGTAACAACAGTGCCGAGATGTGAAAATCTTTGTCTTGGTGGGAGAACGGTGAGTTTGGAGGGAAAGAGTTTTCTGGAGATCTTTGTACTTTCCTCAGTTCAGTCCAAAGCGTGTTTGTGTAATTTGTTTTGGCCTGTGACCTGCCTTTCAGACTAAGCAATGTCTGGGGTGGGGACTCGAAGGGTGTGTGGGGTTTTTTGGAGTGGTAGGGGTGGAAGGATTACTGGCTTCTTAATTAGTGACATACAGGCCATAAATCCATCCTACTATCAGGCAAATGAGCCATTCAGCTACTAGTGTGCACTTTGTCAAACCCACTCATTCCTAGCTTCATATCCTGTATCAATTACTCTGTCCTGGGTGACTCCCCTGTCTCATTTTCACTCCATTGGTCATCTGCCCAAATTCTCTTGAAGTGGGGGGACAGGGAACAGGCAGAGAGGGAAGGGAGGGTTCTCATTACAAATCTAGATAGGGGACGACACATTTAATCCTTTGAGCAAAACTGCTCCAGTGACAGTTCCAATGAAATCATTATTCAGGCGGCTCGGTCCGTTCCCTGAAATGGTATTGTTTATGACAATCTCTTAACATTATGTCATGAGTTTGCAAATATACAAGCATGGCATATGATCATCCTCCTGAAAGGAATAGCAAAGGCAGCAAGAAGAAACAAATGTCGTCTTGCAGGCTTCTGTTTCAGTGAGGGCTGTAGCTATCGCTGTCAGTGATGTCAAGGTTATACTGAAATATATAGTGTGCCCAATGATGTATTTCTTGCTGCTTGCCTCACTGCCAAGGCAGCAGTTCAGTCAACACCAGAAGGGTCGTGAAGAGGTAACTAGCAGCTTTGCCTCACTTCCAATGGAGAAAGCAGTGGCACTGTGTTTATTAGGAGAGCTTTCCGTGTGTACAATGATCACCACAGTTGGGCTAAATCTCAAATTTCAGTGTTAGGGGGGTTTTGGGACTGCATTAGCACAAATGAGTCAGGTTGTTCAAAGAAACCAAATAACACCAGCACCTGGTAAATGCACTGTCTAGCTAATATACATTAAACAGTTATCGTATTGTGCACAAGCAAAGTGGCCAATCTTCAAACAAAAGCACAAAGCTCCAAGTCATTGGAGAAGTACGAATCAAACAGTGGCCCAAACCTATCTGTGAGCTCAGTACAGGACTGAGCTCCAGCTCCCATTACTTGAGGTTATCTTTAGCTGGAGTGTTCAACTAAATAAAACTTACAGTTAGACCCCCTGAGAAAGCTGGTAGCTCTGTTTACCAGGATTTAACATTAAACTGCACCATGTTGTTCTCTCTTGAACTATTTTATTTCTTTCACTTGTCAAAATAATTTAGCTAGACTCGAGCTTCTCTAGTTCCCTGGCAAGTTGTCTACTGACCAAATTTCAGAATTGCCTATTTCACTGTTTCACCCAAATTTCACTATTCCCTGACATTTCTCTAATTGACCAATTCCTCATATCTTAGACAGTTTATGGACGAATTTATATTTGCTAATGGCGTTAGCCATGCAATAGAGTTTCAGACAAAATTCCCAGGACTTGCTATTTAAACAAACAAACAAAAAAAGCATGCAAATTCAGTTATCAGTCTTGTAATGTACTTAGCATCCCTCATGCTTAGGGTGTGATGTTTTGAAACAAACTTTTAAACCTGATGGCAATATCAAGCCAACCCATCTTGGTGCTTAGTGAGGAAAACTCTGCCAAACAGAGTAGATGTTCTGTGAATGCCAATACATAGCTTCATGTAGGGGCCTTCCAGTGTCGCCTGGCTGCTGTCCTGGACAGCTCCTTTTTGGTGACTCACTGGGGACTTTGGATGTTCAGCAGCCTCACCTCTCTCTGGTGACTCAGATATGACTGGCCAGGAGAGCAACAACGATGTCTCAGAGGGTGGATGTCCACCACGGATTGGCATGCCTACCAGGGGAGGTCAGTGTCTACTTCTGATCTGTGCTCCTAACAGAGAAGACAAGGTTTCTGTGCTTGTGCTGAAGGCCCTAAAGAGGGGGAAGGTGGTGGCTGGAGACTCTCAAGAGATGTTTCCAAAGCCTCCAGGGAACTAGAACATAAAAGTATTCCCTCTGTAGGCTTTGCTACTCCCCTGATAACAACACTGGGAAAGTTATTTAGACCTGTGCTTTTAATAAAACAATTAAAGCCCATAATCTGCCGTGAAGATTTTCTTATCTAAGTCTCAGATTTTTAGGCTTAGAATATATTCAGAATTTACCTTAGTTTAATTTCATCAACTTTAAACTGGTCATAGTTGAATTTATGCAAACTGATACATAAAATTCTTCCTTCTTTATCAGTAGCTTAGTCTGAAATGGCTTTAACCCAAAATAACTGTAAAATAAGAGGAATAAGCACGTCTATTGCAAAGATTTTTAAGGTAGCCAATCCTTGAACATATTTGTCAATCTGTGCATGTTTCATAAAACTGACATGGAGATTCGTATTCGTGAGCTGCCTTTCAGCTCTTAAATAAAATACAATGTAAGGCTATACAGCAGAATTCCAGTGTGGGGCCAACCAGAGTAAAAATGAAATATCATGCAAGCAGAACATGAGCCTTGCCATGGAACTGAAGGCTGAAAGATCCTCTCTCAAGGTAGGCTAGAATCACATACTCATCTCCTCATCTGGATTTTAAGATCAGTAACTTGGATTTGTTAATTTGGAAATAACAGCACTTTCAATTCCATTTTAAATATGCTGTCAGGGAATATTATAGTGATGGAAGAATAACCTTTTTGTCATGGCAAATGGATAGTTGTCATCAGAACATTGAGGAAATGCTGTTTTACTCGTGGTGCAACTCTGGAAGCTGAGCCAGGTTTCTGGCTCCCATGTCAATAGTCCACCTGTGACTGTTGTCCTTGCACAGTCATGTCTAAGCCAGTCTGACCCAGAGGTGCTGAGCTCCATTTAATGCTCCTGGACTTAGTGCTGTGAAGAATTAGACCTCTCATTCTTAATAGTCTCCAATTCAGGCATGCTGGCAGGGTTGGCTTTTCCTGTTCCTGACTTCAGTAAGAGCAAGTTGTCAGCATCTCCAAAAGCTGGACCAAGAGGATTTGCGTTCCCCCTACCCTTTCCATTCTCTGTATTCCCAGAGGAATGTCTGCCTGAGAACTGGAAAAGCTGCTACACTGACATGCAAGATTTCTGTTTGCTTGTTTTCATCTGTCCTTCTGTCCTCAGTGCAAGTGTTGGGCTTAACTCGGAGTACCCTGCCCAGTCAGGCAGTCTGGGAAAGGCTGGCAGTTGTGGATGAGGGCAGGGAGGGGAAAGAAAGGGTGTTATTTTTGCAGAGCTGTAAATCCACCACCTTTTGGCAGTGCTGCGTTCTTTTTTTATTGCTTGTTTCTAAGAAGCTATTGGTGCAACAGCACTGGCTGCAAACAAATTCTCATTTACCCAAAGTTCACTACAGGACAGGTCATGCATTTTGCACATTTGTGGGACACTTGTAAAGGAAATGCAGAGTGCGCTTTCCAAAAGCTTCAGCTTGAAATGCAACAGTTTCCATGCTGCCTGGAGCTTCAATGTCAAAGAGATTTCTATTTTTAGAGAGAGATTCTACTCAAAGAGCTATATAAGGCTGTGCTGGGGAGACCACTAGTTTTTTATGAGAGTGCTTGTTACTCAGTGGGGGAGAAAAATTCTGTGTGAAGCTGGAAAACACCAAGATACTCTGACGTGGGTGTCTTTTAGCGGGAGAGGGAACTGAGATGAGAACTGGAGACCCATATTTGTTTTTTAATATTCTAATTTCTCTCAAGTTCTTGAAACAATTGCTTTAGCCATTAAAAATGTCAGAGACGGCTCCTTATCACAAGTGATGATGCAAGAGGGAAGAGATAGTTCCAAGTACAGTTTGGTGCCAAAAGACAACTTACTATGCTACATGTGACAGCACTGGGGAAACCTGGCAAATTACTGTCACATCCTTCATGGGAAACTAGGTAAAACTTGATGTTACACATTCAGTCTTCCCAACTACAGTTTTCCTGGTTATCATGAGTACAAAGTACACCTGAACCAATTGGGTGCTGCAGAGAAACAATCAGATAGAGTGGTCAGGTGGCCTAAGAATTGTAGCCACAGTCAATGGCAGAACAGAGCAATGTCTGAAATGCTGGCTTGCTAGGGAGCCTTCTTCTGAAGCCTATTTTTTCCTGGGATAGAATCATCCAGCAAACACATAACTCTGTAGCCCTTAATCCCTGTTTTTGTATGGATAGGAAAAAGGTCTGAACAGAATTGGTTAAACCTGTGTTCTCAATTCACATTTCTCAATGTAATTTCTACTGCAGTTTTAAAAGGAACTGTTTGGCTTCCAGGGAATAATTTGTCTATGAAACATGGGAGACTTTCTGGTCTGGTTGAACTTTCAGAGGCAGCCCAGGTAACACTGGTTTTAGCAGCTATTGCCAATGTTAGCACAGCAGATGGTTTTGCTTGAGTAAGGACTAGATGAGGTAACAGCGCTAAATTAAGGACACTGGGTCCATTTCTGCCATAGCCTGACACAGCTCCTGCGATGAATTCTAAATTAGAGGCAGGACTGAGCTGGTGCTGGTCTTGTCTTGGGTTTCTGCTTCTGTTTTTATATTGTCTAGCTAGCAGCTACATAACCTGTTTGACTTCAGGTGAATAATATTATGAACAGCTAGACTATCTGAATTGGGGGTGAAAAAACACAGCAACTGGAAAGGCTAGCTGCATTCCAGTAACATAAGGGGAAGCAGAAGTCTGGTGTCATGCAGAAGATAAGACAGGGCAGACGAGATGGTGGCAAAGCAGAAGCATTGACAGGAACTGTTGAATAATTTGAACTAGGGAAATTCCTTCATCTGCCCAATGCGCTGAGCCAGGAATAGCAGGAGAAATAACATTCCCTACTTTGACGTTTGTTATTCAGAAGAAACAAAATTATTTACATTGAAATCTGCATTTAGAATGCTTTTGAATACATTGACATACTAGTCCTGGCTTATAATTAAAACTATAAGAAGCAGCTCAAGTGTTTTGGGGAACTACTGCTCTAGCCTTGGCAGATTTGATAGTGAAATCAGCTTTATATACTACCTATATTGCTTTTGGATATAGGGCAGGGACAGAACAGTTGGATGGCACTACTGCCATTGTGGGCATTTGTTGTGTTGTGAGTACAGGGACTGCACCTGAAGGAAGTAAGTGAGAGGGAGATCGGTGATGTGCAGAGGGGGAGGTGAACTCTGCCTGTTCCCGCGCTTTTCAGCAGAGCAACAGTGCCCCGTAGCGGCACATGGGCCACTGGGTGCTTTCTGTGGCGCTGTCCTGCTTTGGAGCTGGGACAGAGCTGGGTTTATTTTTAGTAGCTAGAATAATGCTGTGTTTTGGCTTCAGCGTGGGATTTGTTATGAGAGAGACACTGATAACACACCCGTGTTTGCATTTGTGTCGCTGGGAGTGAAGGACTTTGTGTTCTGTCAGTCTGCAAGTGCAAGGTCTGAGGGGGTGAGGAATATTGAAATTAATGAGCTCAATTGGCACTTGGCTATGCCAATGGGATATTCCATCTCATATAATGTCATGTTTGATATATTAATGAGGGGTTTTTCCTCTTTTGGCTCTCTCTGGCTTTCACTCGGGCTCTCACTCTTCCGAGATTGCGGTTTCGGTTCGGGATTGTTGCTCCTCCAGGATCATTATCTGGGAGCGGGATGGGCTTGGTCAGCAGGTGGTGGGGAATTGCACTGGGTATCACTCATCTTCATATTTTTAAATTACTATTATAATTATTATTTTAATATTATTATTATTTTAAGTTTCCTTTTATTTCTGTTATTAAACTGTTCTTATCTCAATCTATGAGTCTCCTCACCCTTGCCCCCCAATCCTCTCCCCTATCCCCTTGGGGTTAGGGAGAGTGAGCAAACAGCTGTGTTTGGCTGCCAGCCAAGTAAAACCACCACAGCAGTAAATGTGCCAGAAGAGAGCCCTGTTCCTTTGTTGCTGGAACACCTACGAGCTCGATGCAAGCTATAAAAATGTTAATATAATTGCAGGAATTGTAAAGGATTAATCATGATAAACTTAAGGAACTTGATAATTATTCCACAGTATGGTTTTGCTAAAGGTCTTTTGCAATGTCATGTTCATTCCTGGAGTAGTGCCACAGAAACCAGCTCCTCATACTTCCCTGTCTGTGTTGTAGCAACTAACTCTGCTTTGAGCTGAAACTTTCTTCTCCCTCTCTCCTGTGAAGTGCCTCTATACCTTCCCTTGCCTCACTGAGAAAGCACTCGAGAAATCTTCCCATGGCAGTCCCCTCTTCCTTCCTAAATGTCATGAGTACTGCTGGCTTACACTGCAGCAAAGACATGCTCCTAATTTGATCCACTTTGCAGCTGTCTCAGACAGGAATCCTGGGTTGCCTCTCCCCAGTTCCTGAATGGTTTCCTTCTGGGATTAAACAAATCTCTACACTGTTTCCCAAACAAGTAACTGGTTGAGGTTTTAGAGGTTAATTCTGACTTTCTGTTGGCTATGCATTCAGATGGCAGTGAGCTTTATCCTTGAAGGTTTTATTGATAGACCTAGTAATTTTATTATATTGAAAAGACATTTGTTTAAATGCTATACATCTAGTCAGTCAATTGTCTTAATGTATTTTTAATTAACTTCCTCAGTGTGATTTCCAATGAAAGTTTCATGCTGTACTTGTAAGATACTGTTCTGTACTTGTATTTGTTTTCATTTTGTTAGCTGTTGTAATTCCAAGCTTCCATTTGATCAACACTAACTGTTTAATAATGGCATAAGTTTATTACATACAGTGTTTCCATTTGTAAAATGGAAATGCAAATACATTAATATACAGATGCCTAATCCAAAGCAATAACAGGGGGCTATAAGTTCCAAGGTTAACTTGTAGACCAGAGAAAGGGAAGTCTTAACTGAAGTAAGCTCTTTTTTTGTTTGTTTACAGCAAGGTATATAAACTTGTATCACTTCAGCTTTTTCCCCTACTTTGACTGGGTGTGTTGAAGGAAAAAAATTGAAAGAGCTGAAAACCAAGGAGACTTAAGATGTGGAATTTTAGTCATCATCGATTAATCATCTAAAATGGTGAGTACAAGGGATACATATTTGATCATTCAAATTGAAGTATCTTTCTATTTTATTTGCGAACTCTTATTTTATATTAGCTTCAAAATTTTATTGAATACCATTAGAAACTGACTCTACAATTTTTTTCTTTAACTTTATTCCAACGTCTCTCTGTACACCATTGTGCTGTAAAGAAATACTATCAGTCTGTAAGTTGTGATTGTATAATGACTTCATCAACCCTCCTCTAAAGAACTGGTTAACTCAGCAGCACAAAGTTCATAATGTGTGTGTGTGAATTTAGTTAAGAATAAAGATTTGTTTGAAAAGCCACTAACTTCCAAAATAATTATAAACATATTACTAATCCTGGAGTCCTTTTATGTAGCTGTTTTAGAAACATAATTGCCATAGCACTTGTTCTGAGAGTTCAAAACAAGAAGTCGAACAAAGTGGGTAAAAGATATGAGACTGTGGGGGAAATGCTAAATAATTATTTTTCTATTAGAGTACTTCTAAGTTTGGAAGAAGCAACTGTCTAGGCAATGCTTGTAATTCCTTTATGATTTACTCAATAATACAATGTTTAAGATACTAGAATGGTGGGAAGAGTGTAATGTGGGCATGCAACTATTTAGAAACAAACCAAAACAAGGGTGGTAGTCAATATACAGTCCCTAGTTGTGTATATCCTGTTGCCCAGAAAGGTGAAGCTCTAAACTTTCCACAGTCACACTGAATTAGCTAGCCCCAGTATCAAGGAAGACTACTCATTTTTATGAGGCCATCCTTGTAAGTGTGTTACTGCAGCATCTTATACTTGGTAGTCTTGCTATGACCAGACTGTAACAGCTCCCTTCACTTCTCAAATATTCACCCTTTCAAAATTCTTGTCTCAGACTAAATAAAGATTTCTGATAATTTCTTGAACAGTATGAAAATTTATTTTAAGAAGAGCACAAGTGTCTTTTGGGGTTTTTATCTTGGTTTATTTTTTTCCTTGTTCCTCTCCCTTCCATCATCTGGCTTCAGTATGATCTTTAATTACTTCCTTTTGGTAATGTGTGTTTGGGTGTAATCATGTATGTTTGTCATTAAAACTATATAAAACATCATCTAGAATGAACACCAGGTAAATGTGGGAATTTGTTTGCCTTCCATACCACTATTCTTGCTTTCCTGTGATATGGGAAAAAAATTATGATAAAAATTGTATCAGATTGTCATAAAGTATACATAGAAAACCACAGCTGACACTATTAAAATTAACTTCTGTCTCTAGATTTATAAAGTTGATGTGGATTTTTTAAGTGTGGTAATCATTCTTTTCTTTTTAATATGGTGTTCATATTCCTTTAAGTATACATCAGTGCTGTACACACACAGGATATATTGTTCTGATATTTACTGAAGAGTTCATTTTCCTGTTCAGCCATGTAAATATCAAAAGTTTGGACAGGGCATCAAAATTTCCTTCTGTGGAGGAAGATATTTTTTACTCTGAGAACTATGTTAGAAACCATTCAGTAGTGTGTCAGCAGACATTGCTGGCTACTCTCTGTTGTGGCACAATCCTCAGGGTGAGGAGTTACCTCTATGTGTCTTGCAGAGCATCAAGATAATAATGGTAGTAATAGTTGTGTATAGGTGATCATGGCTATGGTGGCTTTGGCCACAGTAGGGTCACTGTGTATGACAATAAATGTTGTTTAAAAGTGTCAGTAGATAGATTTCCATGTTAGAGCTCTGGATGGAAACCACATGTATGCTGTAACTGACAGGAGGACAACAACTCATCTTGACTGGGCTCTTTAGGAGGTCTTGTGTCAAAATAGAAAGTAGTTGAAGTAGCTGATAGTGATGATGAAAATAGCTGAAACTGTCATTCACCAGCCACACATACAGCTAAGATACAGAGTAATATCTGGGGAAGAGGCCATGTATTTTACTAACACAGTAAAACAGTATCTGGAGAGGGAGGAAGGACTGATAGCTACCCAGCAATGAATGGGCAGCGTTCAATATGAGTGAGTAAAGACAGTTCTCCAAATACAGACTACACATGGCTGCTTAAGAAGCAGCATCAGTGAGGATTCTTCTGTAGAATATAAGATATGGTAGTTGCTTAAAATGAAATCAGTTTTTACAAAAAAGGCACAAAGCCAACCCTCTGTGTAGAGTACTTCCTGACAGTTATTAATTGGCTGGTGTTAGCTGTCTCTCTTCCTCATCAGTTGCTCTTGGCAATTTACTGTGATCTCCAGAACATTTTAAGCTGCAGTGTGACACTACTTGTATATTTTGAACAGAGAGAGAAGTGCTCAACAAGCTGTTGAATTGGGATTTACATGTGTGCAATGTGAAATTATCCTATTGGATTAGGCGTGATGATATTGTCACCAGCTGCTATCTTGAGATAAAAATATGCTTGCCATTTTCACCTTGTTACTGCCCTTGTTACCATTGTTATACTCCTCATGAGCTCAATGACCTAAGTACCATTACATTATGCCATTACCTCTTAAATACATCAAATATTTACATACAAGTCAATGTTTTTTTCAGTACAGTCTATGCTGTCCTGAAATAACTCTGTAAACTAAACACAGTTCAAAACCTGCTTGCACTTTTGAAATCTGGATCTGTATATCACGTTGATCACCACTAGAAGGTCCAAATATCTCTTTGAACAAGCTAGCTTAGGTTTTAAAAGTAGGATGGTGGAATTCCATATTGCCATTCAACCTCAAGTTATAGCACTTCATACTAAGGTGAGATATTACACTGTTTCAGTGGGTTTTGAAGAGCTTGTCCAGAGCTGCAACATTTACTTTCCATTGTACTATATGGACACACCTGAAGTCTTGGTTCTGAATGTCAATATCTGATTAGTTATCTAAGTACATTTATAGTCAAAGATGACTAAGTCTTGCTTTAAGAAAACACCTATCTTCATTTATTATTAGGTCTGAAGTCAAGGTGGGGTTTTAAACATTAAACACTACTGAAGATCAAAGACTCTACATGTCTCAATTTCTTGATAATTACTGATTTTTTTATTTCTGTTGCTTGAGGGCATACACATACTGTATCCTCAGTACAAAGCAGTGTAATGTAGTTCAAACATGTTACTTGAGTGAGATAATGAGAAAATAACAAAGAGTGAAGCTGTTCCCTAATGGCTCTGCTCTCATCTCAAGCAGTAGAGGGCAGTGAATCCACTACACAAGAATAAAAATGTCCCATCATAAGAAAATTATTATTCTCTTTCCTTACAACCACACTTCCTAGTTATTCCCTATCAGAAAGAGCACACACAAAGTAAATTATAAATCTGTAGGTATTGTGATGATTTATTTTTCTTTTACTTAATAGACCAAATACAGGCTCAATTAGATAAAAGATGATTATTTTTTAAGTAACTGTTACTTGCAGACCAGAGTGCTGTTTGCTAACCTGCATATGTCGTTTAAAACTATCCTATGAATTTTTAGTTGTTGCTTGATGTGTTGCAAAAGGGAACAGAGATACGAGGCAGAGGGGAAAAAGAAAGGGAGATGTGTCCAAAATTAAAACTCAGGGAAAGTAGTACTGAGGACACAAAAAGTATATTATCTGCAGCTACAGTTCTGCATGGCTTTTCTATAATTTTTCATATCCAAGTTTTTGGGGGTTTGGGGGGTTTTGGGGGTTTGGTTTGGGGTTTTTTTTAATACAGAATTGAAATAGGAACACTAAAAGCTATTCAGTTAGGGTGAGGGGGATTAAAAAAACCCACAAAACCCAATCAATCAAAAAACCAGAAAGCTTGGGACTTTTCCTCATTAAAACACAGACATTCTCCCCAAAACTTTCTCCCCTTCTCCCCTTCTCCCCTTCTCCCCTTCTCCCCTTCTCCCCTTCTCCCCTTCTCCCCTTCTCCCCTTCTCCCCTTCTCCCCTTCTCCCCTTCTCCCCTTCTCCCCTTCTCCCCTTCTCCCTCCCCACTAAGTCTGTTCTGATACAGCATTTTTTTGTGCTTCTCTGTCTTCTCACATGTTATTTGATGTGAGGACATAAGGATTTTCACCAAATCTCTCTAGGCAGGAAAAAAATCCCCGTGGGATTGAAAATTGGCTATTATCATTAATGACATCTCCTGTGAGTTTCTGTATTTCCTTACACAAAGCATACCACACTTTATTGCAAGAAGATTCCATCTTTGATTAGAAAACTATTTAATATTGTGCTCATAGACAACAGAGAAAGATTTTTCTCACAAGCCTTTCAAGGCTTTTATCATTATTGTCTGGCTGTACATTGTAAGGTTAGATTGTTTAAACAACTTTGTTTTTTTTAAAGTAACATTCTACATTTAGTGATATAGGCTTATGTCATGGATCCCTTTCTATGTCTTCTTTCGTTAATTGTTCAGTGAACCAAGAGTATACACACAGAATTGGCTAATGAGAGCTCACTGGGTGTGACTGTGGGCATTGTAAATGAGCCACAATCAAAATGATTGAAAGACAAGAAGTGCAATGATAGAGTTCATGACAGTAACACAAACTGCTCCACTCTGTGGAGAGAAATGGAATGGATAAAAACAAGAAATGTCTTGCTGATACCAGTTCAGCTGCAAAGGTTCTGGAGGACTTTTACTGTGTTTCTAAACTAAATAAGGGAAGAGTAGGTCGGGAGGTTTTTTGCTTGTTGGGGTTTTTTCCTTAAGGAAAGAAGGAAACATGATCCTCGGCCATATTAATAGGATAGGTCAATTTGTAGAACATGGGAGGTAATTATTCATCTTCATTTGGCACTGTGAGTACTCTGCCAAGTTCAGAAAGATGTGGGCAAATTGGAAAGGGTCCAAAGTAGATTAGCAAGTATGGTAAGAGAGTTAGAAAGCATGACCTATGAGGAAGCTGTGGAGGAATTTAGTGTATTCAGTCTTTCTCTTTTGTCACAACAACAACAAAAACAGCTATAGAGATGAGGGAGAGGACTTAACTTCTTCACAGCAGGAAACTATTATGAAGAAGAAGGCAGTCCAATTGTTAGTTCTTGTTTGTAGCCTAAAACTAACAAGAGATCAACTTTACAGCAAATAAAATTTAAGCTTACATATTCAATGTGTCTGAGGATTATGAAAGACTTTGCTAAATAAGGGGTCCTGGAAACTCCTTCACTGGAGGATTTTAGAAAAGTTTGAGCAACCTTCTGTCAGGAATTGCCTAGGCTTATTTAATCCTCAGGACTAAAAGCTGATTTTCAGTGGTTCTTGAGTGAATATTTACTCTGGCTACAAGTCCTAATTCATGACGATTGGGGTTTTGACAAAGTCCAGTTGCAAGAGTTCAGAAAAGTAGTTGGTAGATATGGGATGATTTCACCTCCAATCAGTGAGTATGTGATCTCCCAAGCTCCAAGCAGCCCCACACATCTATGATCAGTGCTAGCAGCCATCTAAATAACTTTATGGGAAAAGGCAAAAAACAGACAGAAGGCTAATCTACAGGACCTTACTGAATCTGTAGTTGCCACAGTAACTTTTCAGTTACAGGCCTGTACAAACATGTCTCAAACTGTACTCTAAACACAGCCTTGTTTCATGTTAGCCATATTATTGAGAGAAACAGTGGCTTTAGCATGAATCTGTAAAAGTGACAGCCAAAACAGGACCAATTCACCTTTGTGTCTGAGGAAACAGCATAATAGAAGATAAATGCATTCCTTTCTCGAATAACTTAGCACAGAGCTCCTTAGAGCCCAGAAGGTCTAGACTGATTTTACAGAAGAGGGCAGCAGCCACTGAAGAGTGGATGATACGATCTCTCCTGTTCTTTTTGGGTCAGGGCAGGAAGCTGTATTCTCTGATAGAGAGGATTCTGCTATCATCTTGAAAAGACACTCCACTTGCATTAGCAAGTCTGTTGGTGACTATAACAAGGTCAGGTTATGAAAAATAAGACTCATATGGCTCCCAGTGCCTTTTTCAGTACCTTTCCTCTAGACTCGTCTGGCAAAATTGATTTCAGATCACTTTTGCTATTGGGAATGTAATTACCTTCTAAAGTACGGCTAAGATGAGTTAAGTGGCAGAATGATTCAATGAACAAATGCTTCATTTCTTTCCTGACCCAAGTTCATATCTAATATAGAGAATCTGGAGTGATTTTGATGTCAGCCTAATCCCCTGCAGATGCTTGTTCATCTTGCATTTGGAGAATACTTCAGCTTTATGAGTCATTTGTATTGAAGAGGCCCTACACACTAAAAGAGCAGATCAAGACTGAAATATTGAGGAGAGAACAGGCACACACAAAAAAAGCTTTTGAGAAGTCTCTTCTTACTGCTGTATTTATGCAGTAAGATATAAGAAGAAACCAAAATGCTTCCTGGCATGGGTAACACAAGGTCATTAACTATTACATTTAGCACTGACTATTCAACTTGATCAATTACTGCATCTAGACTTACTCTGAGAAGCATTGTGTCACAACAGCAACACACTTCCTATTTATACTGTCTAGTACCAAAATGGTGTGAGATTTTCTAAAAGACTAATGATGCTTGTAGGTAGTCACTGCATAAGTATAAACCACAGCTTCAGCTCTGAGGAGTAAGTTTGGGAATATTATGTACAGCCCCTCAAGTATATACAGATACACATGGACCATGGAATGCTAAATATTTTCCCTAAAATTAAATATGGCTAATGTAGATATTTATTCTTCATCCAGCTCTATTGTCCAGGTTTTCCTTAAACTCCTGCTAGAGAAGGATAACAGAATGTATTTGTAAAAAGCATAGTGTATAACAAGGGAGAGGGAGAATTTGGTACGTACGAGATATATTCTTATAAGGCAACACACTGTCTTTTAACATTTGCTTGTAGTCCAGCTGGATTATTTGTTATTAAAATGTCTTCTCAAAATCTCTTGTAATAAACCATGTAGAAATCAATCTTACTTAGATGACTAATTTACTTAGATGAAGTTGGCTTAATTATGTCAGTTGTCATTACAAAGACAGCAGCAGCTTCAATCATAATGCATAAAAACTGAAACTACTAACACTTGAAGATACACCAAAAAAAAAACCCTAATGGAATGGAAACTCAGTTTCCTGGCCAATTCTGACAGCATTCTTGGTTTTTTGCCTTTCTAGGCAATTTCTTCTCTCCCTGTGGTCATGACAGTAGCTTTGTGTTCACTGATATCACCTTCAGAAGACCCTAACTATCTGTTCTTATCAGGGAATCCTCTTGCTCTGTGATTGTTCTGAGTTATTCCTTGCCTTATGGTACATTACAAAAAGAGGAGATACCTGAAAGCATGCCATGGATTACAAAGCCTTCACAAAGTTAATCTGCTCAAATTCACGTTCTGAGGAAGATGAGGAAATCATCACCTGAGTAGAATGCACACAAGGCACTGGAGTTCCCTGTTTCTACCTGTTATTGATCTCCAGCAGGTTTAGTTATGAATTTCTTTCTTCTACCTCCTGCTTCTCATTTTTCTGTAACTCAAAATTCATGATGACTTATGCCAACCACCTGACTTTCTGCAAATAATTCTGTATCTGGCCAAGCCTCCCCTTATGTATAAAATGGTGATTACTCAGTCATTTTTCAGTACCTATTTTTACTCAGCAACATGGGGAGAGGGAGTGGGGAATGCTTTTAACCCAAATGCTGGGCAAAATTATTTCATTTGAGATTTTTTGAGCTCAACTTCCCACCCTATTGTTCAACTTGAGCTAAAAAAATTACTCCAGTCTCAAACACTGTGTATCACAAGAAACAATACTATCTAAAGAGGTTGTGCATTGTAATTCTGCAGTTCCTAGCATAGCTGTCACTGGAGATTCTTCTGGAGGTTATTTTACACCATGGAGAAAAAAATTAAAGGTATAGGAAAGGGTGCTAGCTTTGTTCTTTATTTCTGTGGGGAATGGGGAAGGCCATGAGGATAATGGCATTGGATTTTTTCCATCCATCCTTGTGTGCCATATGCGTGTATCCTGGCCTTGCAAAAGCAAAATGAATAAGTTATGAGAGCAATCTCATGAAGGCAGTCACCCTATCATCAAATGTGGAATAAGTTGGTGTACAGAAACTAAGTACTAAGAATTTTTAATTATAAATTATTTCAATGACATTCAAAGAAAATATGAGAAGTTCAAGTCAGTTTTGACTACTTTATAGTATTGTGCTTAGAAGAGACGAGAGTGAGTTCTTCAGGTTGTGAACTGAAAAATTATTTCATTTTCTTCTGGAACAACCTTTGCTCTCTGCATCTCATTCTTTTCTGTTTTCACACTCAAATTAGATGAAGTGAGAAACCTTAAACGGAGATATTAAGAATTTTTCTTACAATTAATCACTCTGAATAAGAAGCATCTGGTTCTGAGTGAACTACATTTATGGGAGAAATCAGAAATGAGATGACATCTTAGAGTAGGGCTATATCTTAACATAAACAAATAACTCTTGTATTTCTTTTGGAACTCTGCTGTCCCAAACCAGATATGAGAACAAACAAGACATTAGTTTTATTTTACAGTATGAAAGTCCCTTAAAACAGTCTGCTGGGAAAAGTGGGTCTGAAAACCACTGGTGTTGTTCTCAGACTAAGCTATTGGGCTTGTGATGAATTAAAAAGGACAACATTCTAATTTTAGTAAAGTTTCAAGTAGACTTGTGAGAACTCAAAGGAGGATTGAGCTTGCTCACTCATGAGGAGACGACTGTTAGTTGTGGAGTTTTTTCCTAAGAGGATGTTTAGATTAGATGAATATTGATTAGGGCATTGGCAGACATCCCACGGTCTTTTCAGCAGATAAGGAGGTGATCAAAAAAGGGCAAGAGGCAGGTAGCATCCCTTTCCATCCCTCAGTAAAGCCTGAGAGAGAGGAGTTGCAAGTGCAGTTCCAGCAGGGAGCTTGGCAACCATCGTGATGATCCTACAGTTTCCTTCCATGTTATGTGTTCCTCTGCAGCAGATTGCACCCAATAGGTGAATGAGACCTCCTACCCCATTCCCTCATCAGGAATTTATGTCACAGTGTTAGAATGTAAAGGATAATAAGCTTTTGGAAAAGGCATTGGCTGTGGAAACTGTATGCAGTGCAGAAACCCAAGAATAAGATCATAAAATGGTTTGAGTTGGAAGGGACCTTAAAGATCATCCAGTTCCAAACCCCCTGCCATCAGCAGAGACACCTTCCACTAGACCAGGTTGCCCAAAGCCTCATCCAGCCTGGCCTTGAACACTTCCAGGGAGGGGGCATCCACAACTTCCTTGGGCGACCTGTTCCAGTGTCTCACCACTCTCACGATGAAGAATTTCTTCCTAATGTCTAATCTAAACCTCCCCTCTTCCAGTTTAAAGCCATTTCCCCTTGTTCTATCAGTACCTGCCCTTGTCAAAAGTCCCTCCCCAGCTTTCTTGTAGCCCCTTCAGGTACTGGAAGGCTGCTATAAGATCTCCCCAGAGCCTTCTCTTCTCCAGGATGAACAACCCCAACTCTCTCAGCCTGTCCTCGTAGGAGAGGTGCCCTCGCATCATCCTCGTGGCCTTCTCTGGACTCGTTCTAGCTGGTCCATGTCTCTCTTGTGTTGGGGGCCCCAGAACTGGACACAATACTGTGTAAAAGTACTGTGAAAAAACAAGACAGGGCATGAGAAATATCTTTTCACTTATCACCTATGTAATGGCAACCATTGTCAACCATGTATAGAAAAATGTCCCTTTACTAAGATTTTGCTCACCAGATCAAACATTTCCCTTACTTTCCACTTTAGGCATCTCTAGCTACATTTTGTTGAATCAGCAGTATTTCCTTTGTTTAAAAGAAATAACAAAACATTCCTCGCTGATTTTCCTTCTTCTGTTTAGCTGAAATGTGCAAGCTTGTTCTGCAAGCACAGACCAGCATTTCCAAAAGCTAAAGGTCAGCCTGAAATCTCACAGCATACTTACTGTACAAAAGCCAAGCAAGCAAATGTTTAAAAAGTCTTTGGAGAGCATTATTCTAAAATATAAACTTACAGTCACTTCAGTCCCATGTGCCTTATGGCCTGTACTTTTTCTTTTCTTACAAAGGATGTTATTAATATGAATTTCCTCATATCCTGGAATCTCTGAATAAAACAGATTTAAGAGATCATTTTTCTAGTTCTTCCTTTTTCCACAAAGAATGGGAAGACCACCTTTTAGGTGAACCTACATTGGCTGTTGTAATCAGATTGGATTGTTGTTTTTATTTAATGGTGAAGTTAGTTACTTTTTCCTTAGGCTATATTTTCCCTTCAAATACCTTCTTTTGTGATGTGTTCTTAAGGTAAACAGACTAGATATTTAGTATATACCTTAATATTCTATAATTACAGTGGATGGTCTTAGCAGTGCTACCTGTCTTATGTAGTTCTGTTATCAGGGAACAAACTGGGATCTCCCTAGTACTGAATAGATGACTTACTCTGGTGATAAAGATATTTATTGACCTTTTTTGCCTGCTTATCAATGCTTAAAGCTATCAGGGAGAATTTATCTCCAAAGTAAGTATAGAAAAATGTAAGTCCATGGACACCCATACACATTTTCAGATGACTACAATTGTTGCTGAAAAGGAAATGCTTCCAACAAATCTGTTTAGAATTGGACCTTAATCAGTGCTGCTTCTTCCAAAGCTGGCTATAAAAATACATACTAATTCCCATCAGAATTACTGATATTCTGCTGTGAAACAGTGGGACTTACTGTTTACTAGCCATAATATTCTTCAGAAAAAGTTGAAAATAGTTGTGCAAACTGATAAATATATTTCTTCAGTAGGAAAGTGGTACTGAATGCATCTCAGTACTACTTGGACAGTGTTTAGTGAGGTGGGAAATTGAACAAGGAGAAGAAGATCCCCCAGGAAACTGTTGTCTAAATATGTCGCAAATAAATGGGATTCAGTTACTTTGGAAGCCTTGTTCCTAGTGGTGCACTAAAGCTAAACAGCAGGAGGTGAATCAGTAAATCACGTCAAGGAGTAAAGCAAGTCGGAAAACTTGAAACTGGTTGTGTACAAAAGTCCACATTAGCTCACCAGTGGGTTTTTGTTGTTTTTTTTTATTCCTCTCCAGATAAATCAGATATAAACAGACAGGCAATGGGGAAAAGCTTGCAATGGCTACAATGGGAACAGAATCCACTCTGTATACAGCAGTTCCACATTCTGTTTAGAGACTATAAACTCATCTTTCTAAACTTTTGTATAAGCTTCCATTCTAATAATTTTCAGTGCTAAAATAATGGTAGTTAACGTTACTGGTTGCCTGCATTTTCATCTGTAATACTGTCGTTTTGTCGTTAGAAACAGCAGCGCTGTAAGGTCCTCAGAAAGGGTTGTCCAGACTTATACCCTCAGCAGTGCTCAACAGTTTGTGTGTGCAAGAGACTTCTGAGCTTCAGCTCAAGCTCCAGGCCTTGGAATTTCTATCATCACTACTGTAAAAGATAAACTTACGACTGGCAACCAGACCATGTCAGCCCAGGTCTGGGACACAGCACTTGTGTAAATGCAGAAGGAACTAAGACTCAGACAGACACCAGGCTGCCAGACAGCAGGCCTGATTCTAGTTCTCTTTGATGTAAAATCACTAGCTGAACTCTGTAGAACATGTGTAATATTAAGGCAATAATTTTTAATGCTTTACATCTACATTACACTTTTAAAGTTTAACAAGACTCAGTTTTCTTAATCTTTTTTTTTTTTCTGTTATGGTGAACCATAGTTCCCTGTGCAAGGCTAAAGTTATTAACTCTTACCATTTTAGTATCATTATATCATTTTTAGCTACTCACTAGAGTCTCCTGCTGCTATGAAGTCCTTCACTCATCTCTATTTTCCTCTTTTTTCTATGTTTATCTTTTATGTGGGTACATTCATTCCCAAGATATCTTGTTACCTGTTTGCATATTCAACATGATTTTTTTTTTATTATTTTAAACTATGACTCCTAGAAACAAAAAAAGAAAACAATCATGTCTACATGTGGTCTAGAAGATAGGAGAAAATCACTGCCAGGTCTCTGACCACCAGGTCCCTAGGTAGTTGATTTATTCTAACTTGGACTAAGTTGACACAAAAAAAGGTTGCTGGGATAAGATTATTGAAAAAAAAAAAACCAAAAAACAAAAAAGCCAAACCAAAAACCCACAACCCATGTTTCCTCCATGAAGTAAGCACACCCAAATATAGATGTCACTGTATTGTCCTAAAACTTCTTTCAGTAGCATAGTTTGAGCACCTCACAGAAGGTGCTACTATGCTACAGAGAAACTTGGAGATACCCACTGGCACAGTTATGCTGAAATAGCTGTGGGGCCAGAGCTCTTCTGCTGTAGAGAGACCCTAAATTTAGTGGCTGTTTACTGTCTCCTAGTCCTGGTGAAAGCAGGGCTTTCTTTGGGGTTCTTAGTCCACAAAGGTCAGCAATGTCCCTGCCCCTTTGCTGAAGAGAGGAGGGAGTAAGATGGACCAGGTCTTGATCCTGTATTATACGAACAAAAGAAAGATTGTGGTTCTCATAAAGGAAGTAGTAATGCCATGCAATCATCTGCTTCAGAGCTTACACACAGGTGGAAAAGAAGGTCACCATCTAGATCCAACTGCAACCCCTATTGTAAATTTCCTTTTTCAGACCCCAATTAGCTCCTACACAAGTTCTGCATCTTCATTCACCTCCGGCCTTCTCGGAACTTCCTTCGTAAGACACTGATTCTTCCCTAGATGCTTCTGTGGGCAAAACTGCAAGAGACTTGCCAAGGACTTGGTGTTTAGAACCTGTCTGGGTGAACAAACCAGAAGGGCAAGTTCTGTAGGATGTGCAAAATGGAAAATTGCCACATTAAGCTGACCCATTTAGACTTCAGGACTGGGCCCAGAAGGGCAGGAGAAAGTAAACTTAAGCTTATATTTTCGTAAAGGAGCTGTAATTTGCAGGCGAGATGGAAAAGAAGCTGAGGTTATTTTAAGTTGCACACTCTGCTAAAGAAATATATTGTTTTGTGGCATGGAGCTCTGCATGTGAATCCATCTCTGAACATTAAAGAGAGATGATACAACCTTCGTGCTACTGTTCTGATGAACAGTCTATGTGAAATAACCATTGCCATTATTTATTTTTTCCACATCTCCATTTCTAAATCTTATGAAGGGAAATCTAAACTCATGCCAATGGTAACAGAGCATCTGTACCTGCCTGGCTCCAGCTGTTAACTGCAGAAACCTACCTTTTCCATTGTTGTTACTGGGACTTTCCCCAGTGGTCTGGGTGAGGCTGCTGTGTACTTTTTATTCTCTCCTGTTCTTTCTCTAGTATATACAGAAGTTTAACACTTGAAATCAATTTAGCAGATGAAGTTTAGAACTCAAGGTATGTTTCTCTTGGAAAAGGTAAAAAAAGGAGCCTTGTGTTTTAGATGCTGAGAGGATGTGCTCTTTGGACTGGTAGAACAAATGCCCCTGGCATTAGGTTGTAGGATCTCATATGAAATAATTCAGTTTCGTGGCAATAGAATCCATATAAAGAAATTTTGACTTCTTTTGGCTCTGTCTTATGTTTCACTGTGTTCAGAGGAACCTAATTGTGTACTGGCTGGCACTGTATGTACTGTGGTTCAGCCAACTATATCAGCATTAATCTAATTCTAAACAGAGAGCCTTCATGTTAATTAATACTTGTAAATTTATACAAATTATGTGCTTGAGCACTCTACTGTGTTCTGACTATCGTTAGTGCATGTTATATGCAACTTCTGGCTGAGAAGGTAAATAGGAATCAGTATTAGTGTTGTAGGTTCAGCCCCAAAAGATCTGAAAAAAAAAACTTTGAACAATTTTTGAGAAAACACAGCATAACACTCCATGTTTTGTTGGTTGCTTCTTTGTACTTCCACAGTACACGCACATATACTGTTGTATGTATATTGCTGTTGCATAGCCTGTGCAAAGAAGCTTGTTCTATAAACATAAGCAATGTTTAAGAAATAAAATATTATCATAAATTAATACTAGTAGCTTTATATTTTGCAGATGTTTAGAAGAGGAAGATAGATATGATCATTGTCCTTCATTTAATTACGAATGCTTAAGTACATAGTGTTTATAGCTTCATATTTCAAAGTCACAAACGTGGCTGTGAGAACTTAAGTTTTGCTTTCTGTGTATGTGTCCATGTAAACATCTTACATGCTTGGAAATTCACACTGAATTTGAATGGACTAAACCAAATCTCCTTGCAAAACTCAATTAAAATTGCTCTGTTTCACTTGGTTCCACATGAAAACTGAAGAAACAACAAAGTGATTGCAGGCTCATTTGAAACTGAGCTAAGGTTCTCCTAGCTTGCTTCTTTGTGAAAAGGTTTGTGCTACGATATGAAATGCAGTGCTAAAGTCTATTATGGATATTTGGCATTCCTTCAGGTGATCCCCACAGGAATATTTGCTTCCTACAGAAAGCAAAACCACAATTTAAAAATCAGGATTAAATTACTTTTCTGTTTTTAAAGTGGGTTTTTTTACATTTTCTTTTGAATCTAGAATTTAATGTTCAGGCAAGGTTACAAGCTCTATACGCTGATGGAAAATTAATAAGATTAAATTGCTTTCCAGGGCTTGTAATGGGTTCCTGTCTCATAATTCAATGAACAGAAGTATTTTTGCAGCTAGAATTTGAGCTATTAGAAGATCAACTGATTTTATACACTGTATGTAACTGCAGTGGCTGCATTATGCTTAGGATTTATTATATGAGGAATTTGCTTTTAGCCTTGGGGATAATTTTCACTTCACAACCTTGGGAAAACATACACACACTTATGACAGAAGATAAATCAGAAAACCTCTGTTTTGATTAGTGTTTTATCTATTGAGTCTTCTGTCTGCATCTTCTTGTTTAAAGAAAAGACCTCCATGTCTGACAACTTTTGTGGGGAGGAGTTTAAGATCATTTCTGTGGCCATGCTTAGTATATTCAGAGCCTGAGATTTTACTCTGTGCTGTAATTAATCTACACTGGCTTGGAAGTCGATTATTATTGCAAGTAATTACCAATGGATACCTACTGTAAAAATCAGAAAAGCACATAAAGTATGTAGTGCTCTTGAATAAGAAAATAGCATTCAGGATTAGTTTGATAATGAGGAGCCTGAAACAACTATGATAAATTAATTATTATCATATTGGAGGATCACTTGCACATTATTTCATATGTTTTGTATTCACTCTGGATTCTTCTTGAAAACTGAACAGTGGTGATTCTATGATGGAGATGGGGAACTACAGAGACTTTAAACTTTAGAAATGCTTGATTTCTTTACCTATTTAAAAGCTAAGTGCTAGGTAGTACTTTTTTCCCCAGGATGAGGAAAGATGGATAAAAAGAGGTTAATGTGAATGTGAAAAGTAAAGCTAGCATTATTAATTGATTTCCGTGAGTATCCTGTTTTATTGAGTCATCTCCAGTGGGATTTCAAAAACTTGAATCAATACAAGGCCTGTATTTGATCAGAGCAGCTGCTTTAGAAGAAGAGAAGGGGGGGAGTGGGAATTTAAATGGGAATTGCAAGACTGTGATCATTAAAGATCTTACAAACTTTTAATAAACTGTATGTAAAGCCTGAGAAAGCAAGACAGACCAAACCAAGAAGATTTCTTTTGACCTCTAAATAAGAATAAAACAGCAGTAATGAAGCTAGTGATCACCCACAGGGAAAGGGAATTCGCACAGAGTGGTCTTTTGTTTGGGTTTGGGTGCTCCATATCACTATGATAATATGGCTAGGGCCAGAGTTTGTCTTACATGGAACAGCCCTGGATCATATTTGTTGATCTTGTCTTAAAATAAGTAATAAATCTGGAGTAGTTCCTCACAGTTGTGTGTTGCCACCTTTTTTTTTTTTATGACTTGTCCAATTCCACAAAGAGCTTTGTGGTTTTGCTCTTGCATTCTCTGTTCTTTTTTTTCCCCTTCTCTCCCTTCAAGCCAGCTACTTTTGGGAGGGACAGGAATAGCCACTGCCTTGAAGTATATGATTTAATCTCCTTATAATCCCAAGGAATATAAAAGGCAGTTCACTTCTGAAGAAGAAGAGAGCAGGAGAACTTGTCTTATAGGGAAAGATGGTTTTATTCTTGGATTTAAAAGGGAAATAACTGTGCTCCTCATTCAGGAAGAATGCTTGTGATGGTGATAATTGTCCTTGGTGAAAGCACGTACTTTTGATGTTGTGGAAGATCACAGAGGAAGATGTCTGCTCTTACAGAGACAACACTGAAAGGTTCCTTCTTGCCTACCTCACAAATCTCTAGTCAGACAAAGGTTCACACAGGCTGCATGCTGTCTCCTCTGTAGGATAGTCTTGTGTATGAAGTCAACCGAGAAAGAGCAAAGCGGACATTCATTACTCCTGAGATACTGAGATTCTCACTTCATTTATAAATGCTAGAATTTTTCTATTTTACTTTAAAATATCTATAGAGAGATGTGGTAGTTTGGGTGGATTCACCCTTTTTGTTTGCAGCTTGCAGCCAAACACAGCCTGCTCTATCACTCCCCGCCTTGCCCAGGGAGTAGGGGAGAGAACTGGAAAGAAGGGCAAGGAGACTCACGGGTTGAGATAAAAACTATTTACTAATTAAAATGAAATGATAATGATAACAACAGTGATAACAGAATTATACCAATGAGTGATGCACAGTGCTCACCGCCCGCCGACTTATGCCTGGCTCATGCCAGCCAACGATCCAGGAGGAGAGACAGTCCCAAAACCGAGACCCCGGAATAGTGAGCCCGAGCGATCCCCCAGAGAGGTACCCCTGGAAGAGAAGTGCCCTGTCTTCCGGTCAGCCCTGGTTAATATACTGGCATGACGGGATGTGATCTGGAATATTTCATTGGCACATCCAAATGCCAGCTCTGGGCTTTGCTATTCACTGCACTTCTCCCTCCCAGTCCTCACGCAGCTGTGAAGCAGCCAAACACGGTGGCCTTGAGCTCCAGCAGCAACTCACAACACCACCACTGTTATCAAGGTTCTTCTCGTAATAAGTCTGAACTGAAATACTAAAAAGAAAATTAACTCTATCTTAGCAAAACCAGGACAAGAGAATATACATATACTATATAGATAGAACAAATGTCTCACAAAAGGGCATTTTCTTAAAGGAATAAATGTGGCACTCCATACTTCATTCTTGATCTTGTTTTTGATCTAGCTGCTAGTGTCCTTCACAATTCTGTACCTGGTTTGGGCTTGAACTATGATAGAGACACAAAGTTTAAGAAAACGTGACCAACATAAAGATGAGTTAGTGTAATCTTAGTAAAGGCTTTTTGTGTGTTTGAGGAAAGCAGGCAATATACTAGTGCAGGGTTACAAATACGAACTTGTTTCATGTGGCTTTAATCAAATCTGGGATGTCTGGAATTAAGGGTCATCACCCTGCGAGGCACCTTGAGAAGAACTGCTGTTTTAAATAAGGCCATTGCTGACATGAATGTGGACTGAAAGTTATGCTTTGTTGGAAACCAGGCATAACAACCAAACCAAACAAAACCAGAAAGAAAACCCACATATCAACAGAATATCTCAATTTGTATTATACAGTAATTTATAGTACATTAAAGAAGGAAGATTGTTTCATTGTCCAAGAAAACAAGACATTTAACTTGTTCAAGCACATCTAATATATTATACAGTAATGATTCCCAACAGTTCTGTAGCCAAGCCATACTTGAAAAAAATTGGCAAGATTTGTTCTCTATTATATCCACTTCACCCTGCTCCCGGAGCCGGCTGCAGCATCCTCCTTGCCTCTGCTGGCTGCAGCAATAACACTGAGCTTGGGCTAATAAATCTGGTTCCACCTGTCTGAACCTGTCTGAGAGGCTCCTGTACCCCTCCATTGTGTTCCCCAGTACTCCCAGTTCCAAGTCTGTGATACAGGGGCACATGAACCAAGCTTTCACTGGTCTGTACAGCCTGACAGGCTCCGCACCGTGGGGCTCCATGGTGTGCCTGGCTTTATGATATGCTAGACGTGCTGTGCAGAGCCACAGCTCATCCAGTGCCACAAGCTTCCTCTGGCAAGAGCTTATTTTAGGTGGCTGATAGGCCATGGTGCATTGCTCTCAATGTATTCTAATGGAGAGTAGATAAAGATTAATCAAAACTGAATCTTCAGTTGATGGTAAAAGCAGCTTATATGAGTTAGGTATGCCAAGGGTCTCCAGGATTTGGATCAGAAGTTAAAGCTGCCATTGTTTCTCTCAGTGATGCTAAGTGTTGGTGGTATTAATTTTATGAGAAAAGAGATGAACATTAGAACCCCCAAATTCATGTTTTGGGTCTAGATTTTGCATTTCATTTCATCTTCTGAGATTAAAAAAAAAAAGGTTGGACATGTACAGCTTAAGACAATGCAGTTTTACCAGGTCAGGGGTAGTTGTTGCCCACTTGTTTCCTAGCTCTACTGAGTACAAAAACCAAACCATTCAAGGTAGGCATAGTTCTGTGTGGTGGGAAGGGCTAAAACGTTGCTCTGGACGACTTAAAATAAGCAGATGAAAATAGGTTCTGACACATTATACTGGCCTGTTCTGGCACAAAACTAGCCTTGTTTTTTGGCCAAAAATTGTAGCAAAATTGTGTTATGACTGAAAAAATAAACTCATCCAAGGGAAAAAACCTCAAAGATAAGACTGCAATAACATATGACAACCCATGCACGTAATGCTTCCACCAAGCTCTCTGGTGTCTGGTTACTTGTGAAGAGGGTTGTGGATTGTTCTGCGAGGACAGGAGCAGTCTCCCTCACAGTGACCACAGGAGAACTAACGGCACAGATACCAGTAGGTCTTTGTAAAGACACTTCTATCTGCTTTACCCACTGCATCCTTGTGAGATTCAAATGGGAGTTTTACAGAGAACTGTAAGCCTGAAGTTTACAGTTAGGTCTCTTGACACAAAAGATTTCATGGTGAAGGAAGAAGATCAGAAAAAGGGAGGAGGAAAAACAAATATCTAGATGTGGCCAAAAGATAGTTAGACATTTAGGTTCATTTGAAGCTGAATCTCTAATAATTTAAAGTTTAAAACATTTAAATTTACATTTATGTAATGTGGGACACAGAGAAATTAGAAGGAAAATGGCAAATATCTTCTCAGTGTTTCTGCTTATTTACCACTGTAAGGGAGCTATGATGCACCCTGTTGAGGAAGCCCCAACCATACCTGGGTGTTTGCTCTTTGCTGGGATTGAGGCTGCTATTGCTGGTGTCAGGCAGCTTGTCCAAACTGGTTTCACTTCAGTGTGCACCACGGATGCTCTGGGCATATGAAGTGGCCTGCGTCATGGAGTAGCACAGGCCTTACTTGTACTGAGTAGTGTAATGTTCTTGCTACAAGCATAAAACACTGCAGAGCACATCTGGAGTCTCTTGCTTTCCAAATTTAGCTGCACAGAAGGAATTGGAACTTTTTTTTTTTTTCCCAGAGCATTGAATGCAGTCCAGCCCTTCCAAACTGCATGCTTAGAACATTTATGTTGTATGAGAATTTGATACGCTGTCTTGACATTTATGTAGATTACTATTTTGTGTACAAATGTAGTAAATCAGTAACACTAGCAAATTCTATCTGAAAGGTAGCTGCCAAGAGACTGCTTTCTTTAAGAGCCTGACAGCCCCTGGGCAGCCCGCCTTATGGGCAAGCAGTGAATTAGCATCTGTGACTGCATTTTTATTCTGCACTTGGAATTAAGCTTATTGTCATTTTTTATCAGCTTGCAGTTATATTATTGAACACAAACAAAGAAATCTAGGGAAAAAAATAAATTTCCTAAATAGGAGAAGATGGTTACATTGGTTAATGCTGCACAATTCAATGTGCTGTAGCTTGCCAGGATGTGAGCATATTTTTGTTTTTACTTCTCCCTGCCAGGGCTAGTTAAATACTGAAGCATACCCTAATTGGATATTGCTATTTGCTAACATCTATAGGTGATCTTTGCTGGGAATTCAGAACTTTACCTCGTATTTCATATCAGTGCTTTCAGAGATGCGCTTGGCTGATGGTTGAATGCATAATATATAAGCTAATTCCATTCAGTTTTTTCATATCTGTACTGTACTATTTTGTTACCTGAATGGTTAAGCACTTTACGTAGTGGGCCCTAAAAATGCTTACGTGACTGTTCCTGAAGCTGTTTTCATTTGGGGTTTGTTTTTGGTTTGAGGGGTGGAAGTGATACTAGGATTCTTTTAGAAAAGCCTTAAGCTTATTAAAAAAAAAACCACAACAAAACAACCCACAACAAAACAACAACAACAAAAAACCCACCACAAAAATCCCCAAACAAATTTGGCCTCTCTTCAAAGCTATCTCAGCTGTACAGATGTGTTCTTGTTATGCAGTCCAAATAGTTTTCTTAGACTCCCCACCCGCTGGCTGAAGTCAGCTTGCTCAGCTGCATAAATGAAGAATAAAAAAGAATGTCATACTGAGTGTGTTTGAAGGCTTGTGAACCAAGTTTAATCTACTGTCATTATCATTTATATCTTCTTGTGCACACAGTACTTGTAGCAAAGCAGTTAATACATTTAAATCCTGGGTTTCCCATGTTTGATAACCTTCCCAATCTCAGACAGAACTGCAGTGTTCACCGTGTAACCTGGCTTCCCAGTACCTTCACCCAGAACAGTTTCTTTCAGATATGCCTGTTCAAGTCTTTTCATTAAAACCCCTGACAGATGAAGGAATGAGAAATGATAGGAAAAATGTGTATATACCAATAAAGTAAACAGGGGGGAAGCACAACAGAGCTGTTTCACACAGTAGAAATTGCCAAAAAGAGGTCCCGAACACCACAGATATTTGATATATGTGGAAGGATAGAGGAAAAGGACTGAAAAAAACAATTGGAGTGTAGAATAAAGCAGGAAAACACCCAGTGTAGGAGGTAGCTTAACCTAAGCAATGCAAGATTTCTGAAGACAGCTTTTTAGACAAAGATTATTTAGAAGAGGATTATCCAAGGACAGAAGTTGTATGCTCGTGTCTCTGTATGCAGAAGGAAATCAGAGGACCACGCTTCAGGTGTTAGAGCCTGGGGAGAGACGAGGGAAAGGTGAGAGATTACATGAGGCTCTGACTGCAAAATGTGTTTAGAACTGGTCCACTTGGTATCTCAGATGGGATGAAAGGCAGGAGTGCAGATAAAGCGCAGTAGTTGGAAACCCAAGGTCATAAATTTTTCCAGAAAAAGCTGTATTTGACTCAGAAGTTTTGGCCTGTAATGCTAAATGGGACTGTTCTGTGCGGACTCGTAACTCATCCCTGCCCCTCATCAGCTCTTTCTATCTGCTGCAGCAATCACTGGAGCCAGCTCTTCCAGTGGAGCTCTTCAGCATAATTCCATTGCCATTAATCAGTTCTCCTGATGACATTAATATAAAAGCTAAACACTTTTCTAAAAAGACTTTGCTGGAACAATCCTGGGCCCAAGCTAAGAATTTGATCCTGGCATCCAAATGCCTCAAAATCTATAAATGCAAAATTTTACAGCCATCTCGCCCATACTGCAGAAGTCTGAAGTGGGTCAAGACATGCAGCTTGAATGTTACTTCTGACTTTTTGGTTTGGACCCTATCTTTAGCAATTTGAGAGTACACAACTGGTCATACACTTTGATTATTAGTACCTATTGTCACTCTTGTTCTGTGCACCAGGCTATTTTTTTCAGAATTAATTACTGCAGTTATAGAACTGGGTTTGAAACTAGACATGCTTTCTTTTGCATTTTATTTTAGATATTCTAAGGAGCATGATAAAAAAAATGGTGTCTTACAGATGTGGCCATGTCTTGCGTGTGTACTGTCAAAAATGAACTAGATTGCCATTTAGTATTTCAGCTCCTGGCAAGAACTGGAGATTTGTCTGCACCAATGGTCCATAACCAAAAAAGGTATTATTTGGGGGGGGGCGAGGAATCTTTCAAACATTACCAGTTTCTGTTTCTGATTGCAAAAAAGCAAGCAAAAGAAGATTTTAAATTGGGAGCATGGAAATTTTCTTCCAGCAGAATTACCTGTTAGGTGTTCTTCAGTGATGATTGGCTTAAATCCTAGTGCTCAGGATGTTAATCTTTGTATAGGAATTCATGGTTTAGAATAGAACTCGTTTAAGAGCATATTTATATTAATTAATTTGAACTAACAGATGTATTCTCACCTATGTTTTGTTTTCATGCATACTGAAATACATATTGAAAGCCTAGGACTGTTTTTATTGCTTTTCTAAATTGAAGTGTTTAGGCTTCCAATATACACCAAGAGTATATTGGAGTTTTGTTGTTGCTGTGTGTAATTTTGTGTTGCTATGAGCTGAGGCTGCTTAAATAATACATAGAAGAACTTGGAGACCTGTAGGAAGAAGCACTAAGAGGAGGCAACAACAGGAAAGGGACTAGAGAACAGGACTTAACGTCAAATTGTACATTTGACCTCTGTCAGTCATTTGCTTTGCACTGGGAAAAACAGAAACTAAACCATTGGTGTTTTGCAAACTTTGAGAACTCTGCTTTGTAAAAACTTGACATTTGGAACACTTGAAGGAGTGGGGAACTCAACTGCAAATTCCCAAACAGTTTTAGGTAACAGTTTTATCGAGTATGACTACGCTTCCTTTGGAGTATTTTTCTCCAGATATAAAATATATGCTGCTTCCTGCACAAACCTTTTTGAGAAGCTTGTTTCCTTCAGTTCTCTTCCTTAACTTGGGTTATCTTCATTATCCTTTTTTTTAAGCAGGAAATCATAATTCCAGAATACCACCCAAAAATCAAGATACTTATTAGTGTTGAATAAAAAAGTATCTCTGTTGTTTCTGTAGGACACTGTATTATTATCCTGAATATATGACCTAACAATCTCTTGCAATATACGACCTTCTCTTAACTATTCTCATGTATCAATACATGATTTCACTGTGATTTTTTGCTCAGACATAACTATCTACAAATTTACTGTCAAACAAAATAAGTCTAAGTAGTAGGAAAATATACTCCCATGTTGTTCAAAAAACCTACTTGTCTCAATTACAAGCAGTACTTTGTCACTTACACCCAGTTTCTTCCCACATCTCTGGCTTTAAGTATGAAGTGCAATGCCTGTTATAAATTTAAACCAGGTATTTGCTTGCTGATGAATACCTATGCCACTGCTGAACAAATTAAATCTGCAGTCTTCAGGAAATGCTCATGATGCTTCCTTTTAAATAAGAAAATCTCTCTCATTAAATCAATTAGTTACCACTTAGAGGAAAAATTATCCAGGATATCTGAAGGTATTAGTAGACTGTTGGGTTATTTCTATTTGATTAGGGTTCTATCCTGGGCAATGGTTTATTCAGGATATTTTTAAAATCTGAGTCATAGAATCATAGAATCACAGAATGGTTTGGGCTGGAAGGGACCTTAAAGATCATCCAGTTCCAACCCCCCTGCCATCAGACCAGGTTGCTCAAAGCCTCATCCAACCTGGCCTTAAACACTTCCAGGGAGGGGGCAGCCACAGCTTCCTTGGGCAACCTGGGCCAGTGTCTAAATCTGGAGTCATTTTTCCAGAGGAACCATTGCCCTCTGCAGGTGTTCAGCAGGAGTCCTCAGCAGAAGAGCGAGGGAAGAGTTTGCTCGCAGTCTTTTTCCTCATGCTGTTGCTTCTGTTTTCCTTTCATCCCCAAACTAAGGTGGCAGCTCCTCAGTCTCTGTAGGGAATTAGTGCCTTGCTGCATCACTGCCTGCTATGGATCCTGACAAATGACCAACGGCTGAGGGGCCAAGGTGGGCCAAGACCACATGTGCAGCCCTAAACATAATCATGTCTTGAGCACATTTGCAACTGTTAGACACCACTAATAACTCAATATACTATAAAGCACATCTGTGAAGACTCTGATTTCTATGGTCATACCCATTGCTGATTTAGAGGGCCTGTTTATTTTAATAGTTCACTTAGTTCTACTGATGCACTCTAATTGAATTCAACTGAATGATTTCCCTGTCTGCTGCCAGCCTTTTCCTTCCTGCAGCTCCCTGGCAACTAGGTCCAGAATAGGCCTTTAAAAGAAGCACAGTCTCTCTTTTGTAGTATCACTTGCTCACCTTGCTCTCAGGCAGAGCACTAGATAGCCAACGAGGAGCGTTGTGTCCCACCTGGCCTCCCATTCCCAGCAGCAGGACCCCTTGGCATCCTTTCCCAAATACTAACCTTGCAGGTCCCCACACTGAACAGCACTGTGGGAAATAGTAGCAGCAACAACACTTTCACCCAGACATTTCTTTAAAATGTGAGATCTACAAAACAGATTTTTTTTTTAAGTCCATTAAAAATATCCAAATTCTAAAATTCTGTCTATCCATAATCTACTGCAATGGTAAATTATGGCTGCAACTGTAGATCTCTCATCAAAAGTATCTCCTTCCTAAAGCATCAGCAGTATATGTCCTTTACAGTATAGCCTGACCTATACTGTAAAGCATAGAGTTATGCAAGACTCTTGGGTTTCCAAAAACCTCGTGCTTGTGATACATCCATGAACTTTCTTTGGCCAGAATATTCTCAACTAGTCAGACATTAGCAAGATGGGAGCAGGATGGAGAGAGCTTTGAAGCATTTTTTTCTTTTAAAATTTAGCTTTGAAGATTACAAGTTACTATTGTACATATATTCAGAAGAAGATTCAGCTGCAGTTAGTCTGATAACAACTCGAAAGGTTCAGCATTTTCATGTAAACTTCCTAGGAATGGGAATTCAGATACGGGGACAGTCTTGCCAAAATACTGTCTTGTTTTTGCTTTCCAAATGTGAAACTCCCTCTGAAATCACTTGGTTGCTTTCTATTAACTTCAGCCTCAGTTGGAGCAGTCTTAGGAGGAACACTCAGGAAAAAGTTCCATAGTGCTATAAGCATGAGAAATTTAAAAAATAATAATAATAAAAAAATCCTACTAGCAGTTCTGGAAACTGTAATTTATATAAATGGCCAATATTGGACGTGCACTTTCACATTAAAATGAAGTCACATAATAGTTATTTGATATTTAAGGGAACACAGAATATGCCTTGACTACAAGTGATGAATGCAGCAAATTCTTTTACAATATATGTGCACTAAGGACAAAGTAAATAAAAATCTTTCAAAATATTAACACCTTTGTGTTGTGACTGACAAATTGTCTTTGTTTAGATTGGAATAATTGCAGCTTATTTATGCACAGTATTCTTTAGACTGCACAGTAAGAAGTGTCTTGATCTGAAGCTACTGACTTATCCCATGAAGTTTCATTCCTTTATGGTGGCCTATAACTTTAAGGCAAAATAATGTTTTTGGGTATACCCTGTTTCCCTCCAGATGGTTTCTACAGAATTTTGGCAGCCACATGCAACGATTAGCATGGTTGCCCTTCTAATCTCCCACACTTTAAATAGACAAACCCTATTCTTGCAAAAACTATTACAGACTGTTCAGCAAATCTTTAACTATCAAACTGTGTTTGACTATCACAATAAATAAAATATGCTGACCCTATTGCTTGGGGTTTAGATAAAAACATCTAAGCACTTAGCTATTTAAAGAGAGGATTATATGGCAGACTCTTATAGTTCATGATGCTGTGTACAAAATTCTCTTGCTAGAGTAGCAATATGTAAAAAGCTAGTACTGAGCTCAAAAAAAAATCTGCATTTCTCCATGTCTTGCATGGAATGCTTGCTAAACAGTCAGCATCCCTTACCCAGCTATTGCATCTTGAAAATACACACACCAGCTAGTATGTGCTTTTTCTATATCTATTCCTAATATAAACAATCACAAATTCTATTAAAACTTAGCTTTGGGAAACATAAACCCTGTTTCTCTCCCTTTTGTAAATGAAGGATAGGATACTTGTGTGTTGCAGGACAGAAAAGCAGAACTTAAAGTGGCCTGTTGGAGACTGGATTTCATCTATAAAATAGTGAAAACTAAGGCAGGGTTGTAACGAAAGGCTACAATGATTGCTTGAATACTGCCACTCACTTTCTGACCAGCATCCCCGTGGAATGGCACAGGGAGCAGAACCTGGAAGCTATGAGACTACCCCTGTCAGGCCCTTATGTTATGCCCAAAGTTTCAAATGCTGAATCATAAACAATAACAGAAGTTTTAAGATGGAAAGAGCCTTTTTCTGACCTAACTTGACTATTGCATCCTTTAAGCTATTGTGGGGAAAGCAATGCAGGGAACAGTACAATATTTACTTGTAGCAGTGGCAGTCTCTAATGTCCACAGCGTAGTTGCTTATGTCATTGATGTTTTATTTGAAATAATTTTATTATTGTGAACATTTTGACTTACATTGCTGGGTTTTTGAAAGATTTCTGAGTAGCAGAAGTACGTGGGGTACAGTGGAAAAGTCACGTTACCTGTGCTAAGGTGAGTGATGGTTCCCAAGTTTGCTGTGTCTTTTTGGCACTCATTGATTTGCTCTGGTGGGTGCAGGAGCTCACTTCCAGGCCAGACCAGAATAAAGTAAATGTAGTGTTTTCTTACAAAAGGAGATTTCTCTCTTACCTATAGAACTGAAACTAGGGGTAACTGTTTTATTCTTTCCTGGCCTTTTCCCCCTTTCCTTTAAAACACTACAGTATTATGTTGATTTAAAGCATTCTGAAAAAATTGATAGTTTTCTCTTTAAAACGCTCCTTATCATGCCCAAAACAGAAGATAATTGGGATTGGTTTTATTAAAATCCCTTCTGAACTTTTTACACTGTAGCTATTCTTCTCAAATGAGTCATACAATAACCATTTCCAGTTTGTAGCCAGTTCTCCAAAGAAGCAGAAGAAAAAAGAAACAACTTCCTTTTAAGGGAATAAGACCTGTTTGTAATGATAAACCTCTTTCCATTTCTATTTGAAGACATACTCCATAATCCAAGAATTGATAGTTATAAAAACACTACCTACTTTATTTGGATTACAAAAACATTCTTAGCTATAGAACATTGTTTAATGTTAGCCTAAAGCATCTGTATATACACTCACACATAGGGGTACTGTTAAAAGTACACATGCGACATGTCAAACAGGCAGTTAGTTTACCAGGAATCTGTAAGAAACAGCCTGGAAGTTGTTTAATTTAATTTTACTTAGTATTTCAAATAAATGAGTTTAAACAAAGAAGTATTTAATATTTATGTGGAATGAAAGCAGTTCAAGAGTATGTAATTGTATAAGTAAGCTAACGCAGCAGTTTCTATTCAAGTGCTGTATCAGTCCCCAGACTCATCGTACTGCTTGAGTGCTAGAGGATCCACGTGTTCTTAGAATTTGGGGAAATATCTACAAGTCACACATCTCTCTGACAGTCTCTGTAACCTCTGAAAACCACGGTTATTTTAATAGCAGCGATGTTGTGCATCTACTCATTTTCTCCCTATAGAAGAGTATTTAGGTGCCACCACTGTGCATTTCGTTCTCAGACTGTGGTCCTTCCAAGCTTCTTCCATTAACCCTGTAACTAATAAATAACAATTTCTCTAGTACCACATCAAAAAAAAAGATTTAAGCATTTAAAAAGTGGGATTACTTGTTTTTTTTTCCTCTTGTGGGTAAGATCACTTCTCAATCCAGAATATCCAGAAATGTAGTCTAATTTTAATGAAAGCTCTAATGCAGATAAGAATCAGATTTCAGTATCTGGTACTATAAAGACAATAGCAATAAATTTTTAAAAGTTGGCCAGATAGCCATTATTATTTTATCTTTTTTTTTTTTTAAGGTATGTGACTATAGGTAAAATTTTTTCATTATATTCATTTTAACTGTGTAAAATGGCTGTTAATGCATACAAATTAAAATATCTCACTGGATGTGTTACTTAGATGGGAAATAAGAATATAGTTATAAACTAGCTAGGGGTTGAAGGGGAAAAAAACCCTGATACTAAATTCAGCCACAAAAGCAGAGACAAATTGTTTAAGTTGTGTTGCCATCCATTTAGCTCTGAACCCCTGACACTATAGTTTATTAGAGAGCTGGAGACAACAGAATTCTTTGTAACACAGATTTATATTAGCAGAGGAGCTACAGCAGACTTCTTCTGTGTTGTTAAAATAAATTAATCAAAACCAGCAGGGGAGCGTCCTTGAATTACAATGGTTGCATTATTCAGAAGCTGTAAAGCTTGAGTTTTTAAGGAAATCCAAATGGCATGTAGCTTGGGAAAGAGCCAGTTGTTTTTTAATGCTGCCATTTTTAACAATTCTTAATATAAGAAACTGGAGCATTGTTTCAAGCAGATCTTTGGCATACATTTTCTATTATTTTATTTCATTATCTTCATCTGAAGCATTATTATGATGTACTAACCTAAACATAATATGGCATCTCTCATCCCAGATAGGTTCTGAAGTACTTTAATGACCTTTGGCCAAAGTCTGTGCCAGCTTTAAGATGTGTTGGCTAAGTCAAGGACACAGTTATATACACAGAAGGCTGCAGCCCACAGATTGATGAAATGCAGCAATCCTATAGCAAAAGCACCACTGTGTGTGCCTTCTAGGAGGTAAAGTAATATTTTCTTACCAAAACTTCCAAAGAGGAAAGGGATACAGGGTAACTAACATAGGAATATCATAGGCACAAGCTGGAATTTGGTTGGGACACTAAATGTAGTCTCTGGATTGGAGACTGGATTTTTTAAAGGATTTTTTTTAAATGGATTTTTTAAAAGTGAAATTACTGCAGGTGGTCAGAACCTCCAGGTACACATTTCCTGCTGGAATTACTCAAAGGCTGATTTAGCAGGAATATGGCCATGTACTTAATGCAGAGTTTTCACTTTCTGCAACACACTGGTTTTGTCAAGAAGAAAGGGCCTTGAAAAACAAAATCACAATTTAAAGCGGTATTATTTACATTTGATACACAGTTTTTAGTTTTAGATATATTTTTTATATTTTATTTAGATATCTATTTTATATCTATTTATATATTTTATTCCTTTAACTGATGCATAGCTCACAAATGCAGCATATCAGTCAACTGTGGTCTACCAATGAGCTAGTCACACATAGATGTATGGGTACATCTCCATTTCCTGAAGACAAGGAACTGGAGTGTCAAAGTGTCAGCACCTGAGATATTTTTAAAATGGAAGAGCACATGTAAAAAGCTTTGTGTTTTTTAAAGACATCATAGTTCCTGTGCATTATAATTTCACTAAATTTCCCTGTAAATGTTAAATTTAAGTAGTGGGCACAAAACCTAGGACAAAATCCTACTTGCTTAATTACTTTAAATTAAGTCCTGGATTTTGCTGCTATCAAACATTCATTTTTTGAAAAATTAAAGAACTTGAAACCTGCTATGAGAGCATAATAGTTCTGGAGAATACTGTGTTACCCCAAACCACAGTCATATTCTCCCATGTAAATGTTTTTCATTCCCCCTGAGCTTTGTTAAAAATTGCACTACAGTTCTTCTAACATAGCTCCATCAGCTCGTGGAGAGTACTGCCACAGAGGTATGGACTATCATATACAGTGTTATTAAAAGAAATGTTAGAACCTGAAGTCATGATAGGCTTCTGTTCTTTTGTCTCTTCTTTCAAGCTATAAATAATAGAAATAGGATTAAGAAAGGTAACTGAAAAATGCTATAGGACTCAAAAAAAAAAAAAATTCAAACCTTGCTCAGATGTTAGAATAACAGCAAGTTTTAAGAATTTCCTAAAAATAACAACAGAAGAAATAAGCCCATGCAAATGGACAGGATAATCTTGACTGTATCAAACATCTGGAAAATATAAGTGCACATAAAAGAGCTACTTATTTTAAGGATTTAATTTAATAACTCATCCCATTCAAAAAGATTAACATGTGGCTATAAAATACCTACTTGCCAGCAGAATATTTCACCCCAACAGAGTCCTAGAAAGTTTTTTGACAGCCCTAGTTATATTAGTTTAGAACATCAGATGCTTTATTATTTTGTGTGGCCACTGTTGCTACAACTCTGCTACTAGATATCCTGCATATTTTTCAACTATTAAATAATCCAACTAACTCAGTTGCATTGTTATGGCCACAAGAAACCTCCAAGTAACCTTGGTATGTAAAATCCAAAACTGCCAGTTCTTCATGGCTTCATTTTTAGAGTGAGCATGGCTTTTGCTACGTAAGAAAGCAACAAACAACTGCATCTTATATAGAGTTAAGAGGCACTTTTTGTAAGTACTTCTGAAATTAAGGCTCTGGCAGCTGCAAAACCAAAATCCTCCATGTAGTATTTCCCTTTAGACCTATGGAAAGTGCTTCAACTCCCAACAAAGGTCAAATACTAGCTTAAAAACATGAGACACAAGCAGAAGAGGAAATGGAAATCACTCTCTCTTCTCCTCTCATATGCATTGTGCTGTTTTCAGAGCTTATTTCTGAAAGAAAAATAATCTGAAGGAACTTCTTGACAATTGTTTGAAGGAGTGTCAGGAAACCTGTGGTAATGGCGGGGTCAGTCCTGATTTGCAGCACTCTCCCAAATGCCAAGCACCAAATAAAGGGAGTAGAGGCTAGGTGGAACTTGTGAAGGCACAGCTAGAAACTGAAAAGGCATTTATGTGGCTCAGTTCTGTAATTTTGTATTTGTTTCCTGAGCAAGTGCTTCTCTGTGATTCACATTACTGTATACATAGGAAATTGATGGGTGGTGTAAGTCCTTATCTCATGGCACTGTTTATAGCTGTCTAAGAAACCTTTACAGTCAGGAGACAAATTTCAGCATACTGGTGATGTAAGAAGTCATTTAAAAATCAACTGAAGATCAAGAGTGGCATTTTAAGCAAATTAATAGGAATGTAGAAATGTACAGTGCTCTTTTTCACCTAAAAGAAGATAATCTGACTCAGATTGCCTCAGAAGACTTCTAACTTTGCTGACACCTCTTTTACTAATATAATTTTGAGGGAAAGGTCCTGGTATACGAACTGCTGGTATCTTCTCAAGTTTCTCTGGGAAGCACACTTTTTAAGGATTGCGTAGTCTTTACACAGATGTCACAGGTCAGCACCTTCATAAATTAAATTCAGTGTCAGAATCAGTGTCCAGTTTCCTTTTCTCTTTATTATTTTGCCCTGAAACTTACCTTTTTCTTATTAACTTAAGCCTAATAATTAATTTAAAGAAAACACACAGCAAGGGTGTTTTAATGTCAGTGTATCAGAGGGGATTGCTTTCCAGTTCTTTTCTTTTTTCATGGGAGAAACCAGAAATCTGCACTTTGAAGTAAACTTTATATCATTGTCTGTGCCTGAATTAAGAAGCCTTAGTGCCAGAGATGACTGTAATTTGTGAGAATAAAGAGAAGACCAAGTCCAACCTCTCTCCCCATTCCCCCAACCCTGTATTCTGCCCGCGTTGCATTTTACTCTGTGAAAGTGTTTATTCATACTGACAAAACAGGAACACAGCAAAGCTTTCTGCTTTGAAAGAGAGGTCCAGAGATGGAAGGAGTGTTTCCACAAGGACAACCTCAGCAGATCTGCCAGAGGCATACTTGCTTCACAATAACCAATATGAGCTGAAGGCTGGGGTTCAGGCCTGCTGCTGAGAGGATTTTGCCTTAAATACTCCTTAGCTGTGTGCTCAGCCCAAGCAAAGCCATCATGCAGATCTATTTCTGACCAGTCAAGTGCAATTGTAGCAGGATCTGTATTTGAGATACTGGTTTAGATTGTCACTAACTGTGTTAAAATGATGGAGAAATTAGGGGGTACACGAGGCCTAAGGGAGCCAAGTGAAATGGACAAAATTAACTCAAGCACATGTAAACATCATCTGTCTGAGAGTATCTTACAAGTGTAAAACCAGAGAAATCAGAAAAGTCCAAGGAAGCTTTTAAATTAAACTAAGCTCACTGGGTCCAGTGTGTAAGTTTTGCTCTAAGTGCCATAGAGATAGAACATGAGATTATGTGAATCCCCAAGGGAGAACACTGCTTGCTGTAATACTACGGAACTATAAAAACATAGATGAATTTGTAGCATATAATTTCCTCTCCTAATAAGGAGAAAGTCCTACAATGTAAAGGGACTGGCAGTCACAAAGAAACCTATTCACACAGTCTTTCAACCACGTGTGGACCAAAGATGATCTTCAGATATTAAACTTGGTCCCAGAAACTGTGGATTACTAAAAATTACTAAAAATATTATGCTTATTGGAAACTGTTGATGCCACATAGCACAAATCTCATTTGAAGGCTTACTCATAATGATCTGAGAGGAATCTATTAGAAGAAGCTTTTTAGTTGGATAACAGACAAGCAAGAGGCACTGCATAGGACTGAGGCAATTGATAACTCCGACAATTACAGCTGTCACTGTGTGTGTATTCAGCATGATTGATCCACTCACTGAAATAAATTGTGTTCCTTGTTCCTGATGCAACACACCTGCACATAAACATGAAACAATGAATATTTTCCAGCCTTTAAAAAAAAATGTTTGGGTCTAGAGAAGTAAAAGATTTCGTGAAAGGTTTGGTTTGGCTCTCATTTTAGGTGAGCTCGATTGCCGTCCTGTTGCTTAGAACACCTGAAAAGGAAATATTTTTCATAAGAGGAAGGGTGCCTTCCCACCCTTTTGAGCTCCAGCTAAGATTGTGCTAAAACATGATCCCATTGCTGCCTCTCTATTTCCATCCCAGCTGAGGAACCATGCCAGGGTTTGATTCTTCATTGCTGGATGGTGCAGGAATCCAAAAGGTCTGAATTCCAGCCTGATTTGAACAGGCCAATGCATCTTTAGATTTTGCTTCAGTCAGCAGCCAGTATCAATCTGTGCTAATTCCCAGTCTCTGCAACTTTTCTAGGCCTCTCATGCAGATCAGGCCTGGAAGCAAACAACAAGTGAATGACCCCGAAGGCTGGTACGGGGCTGGGCACCATTGTTCTCAGGCTGTGCATTTCAGTGCTCCATTTGTTCGTGTAGTAACACTAAAAAAATGACAGGCCACAAAGAGATCTATCTCCTCAGGCTTAATTATCGTCTGCTTTGTACTGTTCTTGCCAGTGTTTCTAAAAAAGGAAAAAAAAAGGGTATTAATGGTCCTCTCACTACATTTAGATTCACTGGATTGTATTTCACTGAAGAAAACTAACTCTGAGAGTCTGGGAAATTTTTGCTTTTGTAGAATGACAGGAGATTTTACAGTCAAATCCTTTTTGTAGTCACAAATTGTGCCATGAAATCAGAAATCTTTTGGTAACATTATCCTGGTGATCTGGAAAATTACTTAAAAATGTAACAGGTTTAGGAGCTGAATCAGGGCCTTTCAAATAAAGAGTCAGTCTTGGAAAAATGAGTTGGATCACACCTGTACTGATCTGTTCATTTAAAACTATCTGAGTAAGAATGGACACCAGCTGCAAAGCTCAGGTACATTCCCAACACCCCAGCTGTTCAAGGATGCATTCCTGGATTTGGTTTTGGTGTACTTTATGGGAGTCTGTTCTTCATCAGATTGGTAAAATAACCTGGTTTTAGAAGAGCTAACGTTACAGACTGAAGTCACGACTGAAGGTGAGGGCAGAGAAAGGTAGAGCAGGACAATGAGGAGTTTAGAAAAAAACATCATTTTAATATAGCTCAAAAATTGGTTTAAATTGGATACAAGACCGAGGGAACTTCTTCCATCTCCAGTGCTCCCCACCCTGTCTGCTCTGGCTATTGTCAGGTTGGGCTGGAAGAAACTCAGTTTTGATATAATGGGTTTTTACACTCTTTTAAAATTATTATTTCACTCCGTGTATTCAGTAGTTGTCTGCAGTATTACTACTGAATGTTCATAATACAGTGTAAAATATGTGCAGAAATAGTTTTCCATTTTCTTTTTAAGGGTTTACCCCTGCCTCTTTAGTAAGGCCTTCTGAAATATTACTTTTTAGTTAGTTAGTTTTATAAAGATCAAAACCTGTCCTAATTAGAGTGTTATGAAACCACAAATCAAACCCTAGTACAAATTTATGGAGCCTTCCTTATGTGGATTATGTTCTAGGAATAATAAGTAGAAGTGAAAAGAAGATTTGGAGTGATTGATATGATATGATTTTGATTAATTTAATATTATGTGTTTCTTTACTTGTTTTATATACATATTTGTCTTGAAGGCATTAATTCTACACTTTGAAATTATTTGGTCCAGGTGGTACTGAGCTGAACAATACTTTGCAGCTTCAGTAAGAAAACATTAAAACTAGCAACCAGAATTTCTCCAAGGTGTAACTGTCTTTACTTTCATTTACCTGTGATTTTGGGCATTGTGAATAAGAGCACCATCTAGTGATAATCAATAATATGTCAGTATCATGGAAGAGGTGATTATCCAGTCTGGACATAAAGGCACACTGCTCATTCACTTAGCAAAGGGATTTGGGGGCTTGAAAGGAAACTGTTGTAGTTGTGATTTCCAGTTTGGGTTAATGACCAGTATCTTCCCCTAGATACTCCTGAACATGCACAACACATCCAAACTTTGGCTGACAGTATGGGTACCACGAGATAGCATTTTTAAACTAACATTTTTGTTTCTTAAACCAATGATGTAATTTTATTATGTATTATGGTAACAAAACCCTCCAGGTTTGTGAATGGCTTATTCTATATTGATCAGCATAACATACTTATTCCACTAACTGAGAATTTGGGTGAAACCATTCTGATTTCATAGGTATCAAGTATTTTGGAAAACAAACAATTCTGAAACGTTGAGCTTTTTTCAGTGAAGGATGTCAAACAGCTGCTCCCCTGTAAGGATCTTAGGTATTAAATAGTATATGTTAAAAATTGCTTAAAGCATCCATGATTAATTAAATCCATGATTTCTAATTTTAAGAATTTTATAATAGGTCTTACACTGTCCATTCTGCCAGTATTATTTCAATGTGCAGGAAGATCATTATGAATATATGATAATATATAAAGCTCTTTATCCCTTTCAGATTATTTCCATATGCAACCTCTGTAATTAAATCAGTGGCTTACAGCAGCTGGTCTTTGAAGTGATCTCTGCAAAATAGGAAAATGTAATTTGTGGAACAAAATGCTGATCAGTCTCTTCCAGCCACATCTGTTAAGCTCCAGTTGTTCAGAGATTTCTGTGATGAGAGAGTTCATGCAAAGCAGAAAGTTTCCTCTGTTTCTTTCAGTCCAAAGAAAGTTCACTGGAATTGATGGGCACAAGTAACAAGGTTTAAAGTCTGAGACAGTATTTGCCCACAATTTTCAGTGAATTCACTGGAAGTGATGCTTAAGTAGCTGTACTTGTATATTTAAATAAAAGTACTACCGAGAGATTATAAGAGAAAGCGGACTAAGAATTTCTGGTGAGAATACAGAGGTTTAGAGACATAAATAGAGAGCTGATCTCTTCAGGAGCACCAGTAGTGGTGGTTGAGTAAAGCTAATAAAACTGATGATGTGATTCCCCTTGATTGCAGTACCTCTAGGAAACACCTGGTATTATACAGGAATAGACGACCATTTTAATTACCATTGTGCAATTCTCCATGTAGATGCTATTCTTTTGGAAGAAAAGCAGGTTTTTTGCCAGACCCTTAGAGCCTTTCCTAAGTGATGTGAGTTAAACAGTTGAAGATGCATCTACAATAAGATGGGTGTGCCAACACAAGGAGTTACTGTCTGTCTTGTCCAGCCACAGCTGTGTCTCCTGCAAAGGTTGTCACCCACAGCTGCTTGGCACTCAATCACAGAATTGCCTAGATTGGAAAAGTCCTTCAGGATCATAGAGTCTAATAATTAACCTCACACTCCTCTCTTTCCTCCTCCCTATCCTAACCTGGAAGTTTTTACACTTCAGATCTCACAAATGTGCTGCTCATATGATTGTCCCATGAGCTCTCAGGCAAAATGAGGTGAGAAAACCCTGTTATCTCCATGGCTTAAGAAATACCTGTTCATTTCAGCCGACACAAGCCTGTCTATTTGCAGAGTTGAAGAAAGCAAGAGGGCAGTTACAAGTAGTCCCTTCAACCAGTAAACATTTGCAGCTGAGGGATATGTCCCCTGTTTAAATTTTCTCCTTAGCTTACACTGATATATCATCAGTCCTTTAAAAAATGGCTTTTAGCTTTTAGTAATGTCAGTCTAGTACCTATTATTAGAAATCATTTAACTCTTATAAATATGCAAACTCATAAATATGCAAAGATACTCACTGAAGTGAGTATCTTTGTCCTGACAAAGACTTCCAAGACAGCTGGGTAATGAAATGTGCAATTACTTGAAAAACTTGTATTATTTAACAGTGTTATCAGAATACCCCAAAGTCTAAGGTTTTTCTGTTCTTTTGAAGGGAGTGACTTCTGCTAGACACAGAAAATTGTAGTAAGTAGATCTCTAGCAAAATCTGCTACACCCTTCCCAATGGGGATTTTTATTCCTGATATCTGCTTCTAATTAAATAACTGCACTATATTATACATACTAAGGCCCAATCCTTTGCCCTTTGAAGTCAGTGGCAAAGCTCCCATTGAGTTCATGGGAAAAAATGTAGCTCTTTTGGAAAGGCTTCATTTATAGAAATTTCAACTGTTAGGTTTTTAAAACACAGATTCATCTTTGTCACCTTTGCCTGCAGATAACAAGCAGTTCCTGATACTCCTTGTCTTAGGCAGAGTACTAGGAAGGGGAAATTTGGTCCTGGTAAATTGTGTTCCCCTGGTTTTTTTTCTTTCTGTTACTGTGAAGTCCCACAATGGACATATGATTTTCTTGCATTATCTTTATTTTAGAAACTTTCTTGAAATTCAGTTTTGTAGCAATTTATGCCATACATGGCTTGTTTATGCTATAAAGAACATACCAAAGGAAACCAGCAGTATAGAAAACCATAGCTTATCTACTTTCTTCATAGTTTTGACCCATCACCAGTTCATCTACTAATTAATTGTAATATAAAACATGCTTACAAAAACCAAAGCATCCAGCTTACTAAATAGGACCATATTTCTAAAATACTTACAAAAATCAAAGTTTATAAAATAATGATTCTACAGCTGCGCAGTCCAGGATGACGTAACTCTTTTGAAGCAAAAGGTTACCCGTGCATTTGATGCCCCATCCCAGATGTAGGAAGGAGATATCAAAGAAGAAAACTTAAAGGATTCAAAATACATTTCTGTGGAAGTAGAAAGAAGTCTTGTAGACAGTGTTTCCCTGCTAAACAAGAAAAGAAGATTCCGTGCTGTGCCCAGGACTGCAGCACATGATGGAGAGCTCAGGGTATAAGGCCCTTGGCTCTGGCAAGCTTAAAGAGAGGTTTTTGTCATAATTTACCTTCCACATAAGCAACAAATAAAGCAGCCACTTCTTCACTGTTCTTAGCACCCCACTGAGAGCAAGGTGCTGAAGTGTTTTGAAGATTTTTGGCTTTCATGCTCAACACCATGTTGTATTGGCAGGTAACCAAAAAATAGCACTTTGATTTTGGTGCATGCTGAAGTGTTTTGGTCTAAATGTGCATTAGTCTCATCCTAACATCCACACTGACTGTGAACTACGGATTCTAATGAAATGGGACAGATGGGAAAAATTACAGAAAAGGAAAAAAAATCCACTGTGCAACTTGTGTACATTAGGTCTGAAATTTAAAACCTTCAAGCTGATATCCAGGATTGGTTTTTTTTTTTACTGCCAGTTTTGTTCCAGTACTGGTTGCAATCTAAATGTTATCATTTTTGTCCACAGTTAATTCCATGCACAGAATTGTTCCATTTAAAGTTGAAGCTACCTCTGCAAATCAGTCTCATTTTATAGAGTGCTAAGCATTTAACCCATGAAATATAGTCCCTTGAAGTAATTTCTACTCTAAATATTTCTGCTGTAAATATGAAGAACACCGAGTTCTGTATTTGGAAGAAAGCCCTTCCATGATATGCATAAATCGCTAGCTGTATCCTCTCACACAATGTGACACAATCCTAAAGGGCTTCGTAAACAACATTTCCTGTGATATTTTAATGTGAACTTGGCCAAAAGTCTTACTATTACATTCACATTCACAAAAAGAATGCAATGGCAGAAAATACAGAACAATGAAATATAATAATGTCATGCAGTGTATTTTAAACATTTCCAGCAAAGAAACTAAAAAATGAAGCAAAGCTCTATACAAAGCAGCTAATCTGATTTAGAAGGAATACACTGGTTTGGTTGGGTTTTTTTTTTTAGTTTGTTTAGTTTAAATCAGTGTGAATTCTGTTGTTCATTGTATTCCATTGAAAACTCTTCTAGCCTGAGAGTTGGAAACAAGCACAAATTAATACTACCATGTACCCAAAGCATGCTTGTATTTGCCTAAATATTGAGGAAAGCATGCCAAAACCAGCTTGGTATGTAGTTCTGTATATCCAAAACGGGGTTTACAATCATGTGCTAGTTCAGCCTGCAGTTTTTAAACAACTAGATGGGACTTTAGTACTAAACATTTTGACTGGCACAATAGCTGGAAGGCAACAGTTTGAAACTAGAAAATGCAGACCCCCTAACCTTTGGAAGTACATATAAAATTTTGCTGGTAAAGGTGTGTGATTTTTTTTTCCTCATTATTTTTCTAAGTAGCAATGGCAGATTTTCAGGAACAGAGTTATTTAGCAATGATTTATTTTAGTAGATTTTAGGAACTTTAATTTCCTCCTTTGTTTTGCAAAATAAATTAACCTAACCTCTGTAAAGCCCAGCTTCTTCCCATTTTGTCAATGGAAGCTTTGTCAATTACTTAAATAGAAGCTGAACTATGTCATCTAAATATGTGCAAAAATATCCCAGTTATTAAATTGGGTCAAGGCTTATAATGGAGTCAAAATCCTCTCCAGAAAAGATAGATAAAACCACAATTCTCCACATAATTCCTTATGTGAAAGACTATGTAATTACACCTCACAGGGTTTTCTGAGTATCAGCAAATACTGTCTGTGTCAGATAGTCTGAGAGTGAATTTGAGAATAAGAGTTTGTCCAGGCTGCAAAAACAAACTATCTTTGGAAATGTATTAGCTAGCAAATTTAAACAAACAGTTTTAAATACAGTCCAAGTAAGGCAAGTTGTGTTTAAAATCCTGTAGGTTAACTCTAAACTCCCCTCCTTTGCTGGCCAAGTTCAACTAACATGTTTTAAACATGGCTTGCTCTGTCTACTGCTAATGCATGGAGTTGTATTCAAATTCTGTTCCAAATGTCAGTTGATACAAATAAGGACAGATGAAGAGGGTCGTGTTAGCTCAGTGCTGAGCCTTTATACAGCGTGCTGAGTGCATTTCAAACACAGGAGTGTATAGAAGGTGCTCCTTGACTATGCATTAACAAGTGTATTTTCAGAAGCAGGAGGCACTAAAGCACCAACTCCAACTCCAAGATGACTTTTAATGCCACCTGAAGATGATCTGAAACACAGAACAGTCTCTTAACCTTCATCTTACTAGGACGATGGTGCTCCTTGGCCATCAGTGCAAGAGGCAAGCAGGGGAGCAAAAATATATTGCTTCAGCAACTGATGGTGCATACTCACCCATGTGACTTAGCACTGAAATGAGCTAGGAGCCCAAGTATAACACAGCCATATTTATCATGTCTCAACTAGGAGGTAGTGACCAGAATCTCAGCTTTTACTAACCTTGTTTTTCTGCCAGGGAGTGTGAGCATTTGCCAGTGGTGGCAGTGTAAGAGAATGATGGGAACTTGGAAAAAGTTTCCTTAAACCCAGCAGCTTTGATGTTACTTTGTGGATGGACTCTTCCATATGAGGGTGGTAGATCATATTGGAGCAGGTTGCCCAGAGAGGTAGTAGAGGCCCCATTCCTGGAGATATTCAAGGTCAGGCTTGATGGGGCTCTGAGCAACCTGCTCTAGTGAAGATGTCCCTGCTCACTGCAGGGGGGTGGGACTAGGTGACCTTTGAAGGTCCCTTCCAACCTAATACATTCTATAATTCTATGACCAGTGGTGTGCTAACATACCTCTCATGTTAGTAGACTAAGAGTAAAGGTCAACTCGATGAAAGCCACTTGGGGTTGTTCTGCATGTGTCAAGTATTTCAGATAAATGCAGGGAGAAAGTCAAACTACCACGACAGAGCCCACCTCTGTATACGGCCACCATTAAGTAAGCATATTCAGACATCAACTTTTCGTACTCTTGGTTCAGGTTGTTTCCCAAGTCTTTGAGTTTCACTTTCAGTTTCAGGTTCCAGTGAATCCAAAATGATGAAACTGAGACTTAAATTGAAATCTGAGCATTTTGATGGACAAGTGCACAAGTCTAAAATGACACGGCAGCCAATTGTCACCGGTCATTACTGAACCAGAGGTGAAACTACTGTTTGTGCAGCAGCAGCAGAAGTCTATTTCAGAAATTGGCAAAAGAGTCACCAACTGTCTAAGTTTTGCATGAAGCCTTAGTTGAGGAGGTTGGATTTGAACCCTGAATTATCAAAGTATTTCATAGGATTAATTAGGACTATAGTTAACAAGACAATGGAAAATTGCATTATATTTTGTATGTTTCAACATAAGAAAATATCTATAGTAGAGCGAAAATTTTCAGGATACAAAATCACAATGGTAAGACTTTCAAAATATCCATTAAGTTCTTTCAAATAACTTGACATTTTAGAGGATAGGCATTATAATTGTAGTTTTACACTGGTAAACTGGCATGGTAGAAATTAAAGGAAGGGAAATGTTACTATTTTATTTTTCTAAAAATCTAGTTGAAAAAGGTTGCTGAAAAAGTACATAAAATCTTTAAAAAAGAACTGCTGTGTGCTTCTCCATATGCTTATTGTTCTGCATAGAACATACTGTTCTGCTGCTGATGAATCGGGGAGAGATCAGGGTGAATGCTGTCAGAGATATAAAATAGGACAACATGATCCCCTTTGAAGATATATTTCTTGCTGAGGTCTGTGTATGTAGAAATATTTCTGTATATGCTACATATAGACTAGAGTACTTCCAAACTGTTGTGATCTGAATTCAATAACAAGTGAGGCACCTTGTCTCAATAACATTAGTTTCTTCGACGTCTCAAGCCTGAAAACCTACAACACAACTGTTCATACAGATTTTTAAGCATCTGTTCATTTTTATTTCTAGGATAGTGCTAGGAAAAAGAGGACTGAATTTCCTTTGGAGTGCTTAGAGGTCTGAGTCATGGAACTTACCACCCTTGAATACTATAACTATTTGGTTAAGTTCCCAAACTTAAATTAGCAAGGCTATGACAGATACAAACAATGAGTTCATCAAATTGCTGTTTGGTGTAGGTAAGGAATATGCTGAGAATAATGTACCTCTACTGCAACCAGGTAATTTAATGGAGTTACATCATGGTTGAATTATAAATCTAAATCATCTGTAGGACAACTCCATTAAATTATCTGTGCAAAAGAGATGCTTCTTAAAGGATATAGCTTCATGGTATAGAACATAGCTGGTATTGTTAACTCTTAGTAGAAAAACTCACAGGACTTTCTTTCAAATACTAGTCCACAAAATCATCCATTATTTTGTCCATACAGTTTTTATATATTTTAAATTCAAAACTACAAAGAAATTTATAAGGAAAATATATCTATGGTATTAATTTTAAAAAAGCATTCTTTCATATTTTTCACAGTGGAAACAGAAAGAACATTATGTGTCACTTTGCTTTTATGTATCTTGAATTCTTAAGCCATCTAGGGTCACTGTTGTGCTGGGATTTCCCAACCATCTCCTGCTTTGGGAAAGCTATCCTACAGAGCAATACTGACATGGGTCAGTGTCTGCATACACAGCACAGCTGATACAGCCACTGTTTTCCTCAGCTTATACTCCTGCTTTTTCTTTTTTTTTTAAATAACATTGATTTAAAAGTATCCTTTTTAGCACCATAGGTCTTTTGACACATTATTCAAAATAGATTTTTTAAAAAGTCATTATGGTGTATGTGGCAGTATAAAGAATATGCAAATTCTATTTAACTGAAAATAAATTTTAATGAAGTATTTACAACATTAGTGGACATAAACTAATTGATGTATGGAGCCAGGGTTGGGAGGAGAAGAGTTGTTAAACAGTTTCTACAGTAATATATCTCTACAGAAAATGAGTCAAGTGTTTTCAGAATGTACTTTTTGACTAAGAGTTAAAAATGAACAAAGTGATACTTTGTGATACTTTAAAAAAATCCATTTATTGCAATCTCACATCTAACAAATTACTGAGATGTCTTGAATCTAATTTAGTGCTTGTAAAATTATTTGCTGATGAAAATTTCCTAGATTATGTGCTGGTGAGAAAAAATACCAAGATACTTCTTGGAGAAGGCAACAAGTTTGTCTCTGTCTCTACCTCTCTGTTAACACTTTGCATGATAACAGAAGACAATACCTTATACTACAGGCAAACTCTCACTGATTTTAGCAGGAATGCTACCTGCATATATGCTCTAAGAGCTAGGCAAAAAACAATGGGAGGAGGGTTTACATAATTTTTTTTATAAATGCAATAAACCAGTATTTTAAATAGCAGAAAACAAACTGGTAAATGTTGCTTCTGGCAGTGAACTGCAGTGACTTCTTTCATTAGCTTTAAAACCAGCATGTTTTCTTTATCACAAGGGTAGATCAATGTGAATTTGTGATTTTTTTGTATCCTGCCACATTTTCATGGATTATCTCATTTCCCTCTGTTTCACATCCCTCTCCCCCTTAGATCTGTATCACCACCACTGCCCTGCTCATGACTGGAGCCTGAGTGCCCTTCCCTCAGGAGCAGCCCAGGGGTATACCCTGCTCAGGTTGTGTCAGCAGCCAGGCAGAGACCCCTCTGCAGCTTTCCCAGCTCCCTCGAGCTGAGACAGAAATAGACACTCCTGACAAAATCTCTGTTAGTATATATTGGCAATGACCCACTGATTCCATGGAGCTACATTAGTATGCACCAGTGGAGAAGCTGAACCTTGAGCTGAAAAAAAAAACACCAAACAAACAAGTTTTTATTGTGTTTAGGAAACACAATCTTGGGATTTGGGAGCCAGTAGGAAAATTACTATGCACTAGTTGGGTAATTCTTTCATGAGTTGTTAGATTCAGTTTTCACAGATAACAGAATAAAAGCTGAAAACATTGTTTCTCCCCAAAAAGGGTCACACAGAGTGTAGCTGCAGACCCCCCACCTCGCCGTGCCTCAACCTGACAATGGTGCCTGACCTGGAGACCCACGGCTGCGCGCCTCTGAGCGAGCCCAGGCTTCCAGGGAGCACGGCGGGTCCTGCCAGCAGAGTGAGTCCCAAAGAAAGCTGTGGCCTGTCAACTCTCAGTTTCAGGTTTTCAGCCAGATAGTGTCAATTTTCAAATCTCACTGATCCTGAGCAGCTCTGAAGCATGGAGAAATGAATAATCTGGAATTCAAAGCAGCCAATCCACCACGCTTATAACATTTATATATGCTGATATGCATGTACTCTCACAAAGGGTGTTCTGAAGTATTGCATTACATGGCCTTTGGATTGGGTTCATTTCAAGAAAACAAACTTGTGCTTCTTCGATTTTTTTTTCCTAAAAATACATATTATTGTTTTTCTAAATTTAGATATATTTTACTGGTGGATTTTCCCATTAGAAGTAAGACACAACTGTTACCATGTATTTAGTTCTCAAGTGCCATATTTTAGTGGTAAAACAAGATCCAGACTTAAGAGCCACAGTGTAGGCTGTGAATATGAAAACAAAAAACTGTATAGCCCATTTTTATCAGAAAAACGAAAGCTTTATCAGAATCTGTTGTTCAATCTACTGTGCTTTTTGCTTTTGGTTTTATGTAATCAAGGCCACTTGCCTTTTTACCCTTACTTACAATTTTTTAAGTTCTAGCTACAAGTTTTCACTAGATGGCAGGATTCCACTGTCATCTCTTATCCGCGGCTCTACTTGCAAAGCAACAGTTGCCCATCGGTAGAAAAAACATTTAAACATGTTCAAGTTTCACAAAATATAAAAACAAACAAAAAACTTAACAGTAATGAGAAAAATTATGCATACACTCAATAAATCATAGCTCTGTTACTGAATATGGTTAATAGGGGTTGGAAATCATTGAAAATAAGAGTGAAAGATGTTATTTTCTTGGCAGACTAACTAAAAGGACTTATTTTATAAAATAAGGTAGACTTACTGTTTCTGCTATTCGTGAAAAAGTTAACTGATCCAGTAAATTAAATGTAACTACTTAATAACCATATTGACAGCTTAGAAAAGTTAGAGTTTAAATAGCTAAAGTACTGATCTAAAAAACTATATCCAAGTACAAAGAAGTTATCACTTATACACCAAGATATTAAAAGGAGATAAGATACAGTTTAATCTCTCTCCCTCAATTTAACAAGACATAATTTATTGTATAATCATCAGTCCCAGTATCATTTCAGCCAGTGGTATTTTGCTAACCTTGGAGGGCTGGACAACGTGTCCCTCCTGTCTAGGAGAACAGAGTACAGCTCCATACTGTTACATAAGCCTTAATAACCGTGACAAATCTTCGCTGTTGCACCAGTGGAGAAGCTGTTGCAATGAAGTGAGCACTGATTTTTAACAAAACTACTTTTTTTACTATATTTTTGCAACTTGGGGTTACCAATTTATTTATTTTTTAATTCTGAATTTCTGCTGTCTGTTTTGCTTTCATTTTATACATGCAGATAATTTATGAAGTGTTCAGTAATTTTCAGTGTTGCTCATGAAGTATAAGAGGGAATGTTTGGCATCTATTAAAACTGCTTCTAAGACTGGATAACTTTACAAAACCAGAGATAACTCAGTGTAATACTTTCCAGGATTCCCAAAATAGTAAGAACATTTTCTCATGATAAAGCTGTATTTATTCTATGCCTAGATTAGAAAAAGTATCATAAAATAGATGTCTGAAGCAGCATTTCCAAATATGAGATTCAGTTTTGCAGTATGCTGAGTGCATTCAAAAACATCCAGCGAATCAAACAGGAGCAGAAAGCCATACATCATTTCACAATTTCAAATCTTTAACATTTAAGAAAATGTTTGCAATGCTTGCAAGCTGCCAAAAAGTAATAGTTCCTTTTTATTGAAACAAACATAACCAGCACCTGTGGAATCTCTGGAAAACATGCAAACAAATTCAAACAGGCATCACAATAAGATCCACACCAACTATTTCACTGGAAGCAGTATGTATTCAAACAAACACTTCACTCATGTTCACAAAACACCGATAACATCTTTCTCTCATGATCCTACCTTGGCGATTTGCAAAGGCTGCTTTTGCTCCTTGCCACCTTGCAATCTAAAGCCCCACGGTGCCCCTCCGCTCATAGCAATGCAGAGATAATCCCCTGTGCCCATTTTCCTGGTACAGTGAGGCAGCATTCATTTACAGAAGAACATGAAAAATTTGTCTTGCAGATGTTCAGCAAGAGATTTGTCTGCCAGGCAGAGCTGGAGACCCAGAGCACCACACTGTTGTTGCTGCTGTGTACTGCACCAGCAAATGTAGTCATTCAGAAGAATGTAAGAGCTCCCTCGGATCAAGGGCACAGCCCACTCTTTCGTCAGATTTCTATGCTCAGCCCACCTTCAAAGTAAAGTAAGTAACGGTGGGGAAATGCACACAAAGAGACTCGGCCATGAGGCAGAAAAGGCTGTATTTAAACATGATTCTTGTGACAGCTAAATCAAAACAACAGCAAAAAGAAGTGCACATTTCCCAGTGACCATTTAGGATGTAAGTTTATTTAGTAAATGGTTTCAGGCGTTTTTAGACTCTAATTTACTCATTTCATGCATTCATACTGCAAACAAAGAAGAAGGCAGAATCTCGAGTGAAACATCATGTGCATCCTCTGAGTAACGGATACACAGATTGAACTAGGCTTATAATTTTCATCTCTACATCTCTACTCTGCATGCACTTCCTGCAGCACTGCAGGTAAAAAAATAAAGAAAGCCTTATAATTTCCCTGTCTTGGAATTGCTTCTTTTGCTGGTTCTCTCTAACCTCAGAATAGTTTAACGTGCACTGCTATTTAGCAATGACCTGAATTATTATTGGACCCTAATAATACCTGTTCTTATGCAGCCTGTTGCCTTTCCTACCAGAGAGGGGAAGAAGATTAGTGGAATGAAGTATCAGATCTCTCTACTGATGCTATCAATGAATGATTTGCATTGTGTCATTAAAGGGTAACTTTACTATAAGCATGAAAAAAAAAGATTCCATAGGAAGTTAATTTGCTTGTGCCTTACAAGACCTGGGTTCAGTTTTGTTCTCCACTGCTGACTTAGGGTAATGCAAACTGTAAACACCTGAGTTCCTCCAGATCTAGTTGTAGTGGTTTAAGAGGTGGCTGTTCTTCAGCAAGGGATGAATATTCCCCTAGCTGAGTGTTAACAACTGACAACGTAAGTGCTCCTACTCACCTCAGCCCAAAGTCAGTCAGCTTGGCTTAAATCACATTGCATTTTGAACTAAGCTGGGTCTGATGGAGGGTGTTCAGCAGGTGGGCAGAAACAGCTCAACTAGTTTCTGAAAGAAACACCTCTTGCTTTGAGACCCAGGTTGCTGGGGGTTGATGATAGATTCCCACAGCCTAAATTCCACCGAAGTCCCAGTACAAAGTGTTTTAGGTTGGCTGGTTCTAGGTCTTTGGAGGTGTAAGGGCAACAGAAAATACTTAGCATTTAAGTTACACAACTTTGCACCTAAGTAGCTGGTAAACATTGAAGCTTTAAACCTAAGCCAGTGTGTCTGTCAGTTAAGTGTCCCTGGAATGATGCTTCCTTACACTACAGCAAAGTTCTTCAAAGACCATTAGTTAAAATATCAAGGTAGAGACAGGATCTTCTGTTAAACTGAAATATTATGGCTGGAAAAAGTAGACAGGCTTTTAGGTCCTTGAGCTCCTTCATCAAGCCTCTGAAGGCACCAGAGTAACCCAAAGGCCGGGTGGAGACAACCTCCCTAATCTAACAGAGGAGAATATCACTATAAATATCAGGATTTAATGGGCGGAAGAGTGCTTGCTTTATTGACTACAAGTCAAAGGCTCTGGAAAAGCAAAACAAGCACAGCTTGCCATTTAATTAGATATTTTTAAAGGAAAACACTATCGGAGAAACCATACTCAGAAAGGGAATGGTCTTTAAAGGGATTTGCTAGACAACCTCTGAGTGAAGATGCCTCATTTAAATTAATTCAGTTCAAGGTGGCTAACTGCTTCTTATTAGCTTGTGCAATGTTGGTTTGTTGCTATAGCAGTTTTTTAGTCTTTCCCTAAGCAGAATCTTGTTTTAGACAAAATTCTCTCCCTTTTGCCTAAAGATGCACATATTTATAGATACTTTTATGACAATAAAATTCTTAAGTATATAGCTGAAAAAAATGCCCTATGACACTCTGGTAAATACAAAAATAAGCTTTGGGTTTTTTAGGAATATTAATCACATAATTATCAGCCCTTCAGATGTTATAAATTTATGATGAAATTTATGTTTAATTACTGTTAAGGTGTTTTGAGCTTGTATTAGGCTCTCTTTTATCATTTTGGTAAAAAGGACTAATCAAATATGATCTCTCTGAACTTCTTCATATACTTATTGTAGAAAACAATATATGGAGAAACACCCCTGCATTTGGATGGTCATATATTTGATGGGAATTCATACTAGATATAGATGCTTCTATCTCCTTTGACTTTATAACAGACCTGTGTAAAATGATAAAAGATAACAATCTTGATTAGTCATTGCTCAGCTGAAAACATAACCAGTCAGAACACCAGGATCTGTTTGATTTTGTTGTATGACATAGATGAAATGTCTCTGTACAGCTGCTGAAGTATCAGTAGTTGGTGTTCCTTGAAATTAATTCCCCACCATCTATTTGATGTCCTTAGGCAAAAGAGCAGAGAGAAGCACTTTAAATTTGATTGTGTCATAGCAAAACACGTAGCAAAATCGTGCCAGTGGTAAATCATCAGAGAAATTTCTCTTAAATCAAAATTAACACTTGTCTACAACATTGTGAGCTAGTTTTTTGGATCCTTAAAGTTGAATATTTCAGTGTTTGTTTAATGTTCTACTGGCTTCTAATCTACATGGTGCTCTAGAAGGTAAATCATGTTGTGGAAGTAATGGCAACAATAGATACCATCATTGGTGCTGTAAGATCTCTGCTCTCCAAAGAAAAATCCTTTTTTTTTCTGTTGAGTTTTTATGTATATTGTGTAGTATGAATAACTCCAGAACAAGTTGTGAAAATAATGTAATATTAAAAAAAAACACCACCAAAAAAACCCCCAAAATCTATAAACTAAGTGTAATCCAGTATCATGACAAAGTTTTGGGGACATTGAAACTGATATAGGACTCAGTTTGAACTGGCAAGAACTGTGGTCCTGACAGGAGAACAAAGAGAGGAAAAATAACTTTTTTTTAGTCAGCATGTTGAAGGGGTTTTATAACAACAATTCCAAACTAATTTCTGCTTTTCTTTTTTCTGAGAGAGAATTTGTTGCTTGCTCTGCAGTAAGAAAAACATTTGAAGTCTGTAACTAAACTGTTCCCATGATGGGGAGACCCAGAGCTTCCTATGTCCTAACCTATACAATTAATACTCCACAGGCATTAACTACTCCTATTTGCCTTATATGACTTTTCTTAAATGCTTATGCCACAGCGTATCTTGCTTTTTAATACTCATCTTATCTTGTTGTACATTCTCTGTGTCCTTTGGGATTTCTAAATGCTGGTCAGAAACTGGACATAGTGGTAAAAACGGAGTCATTCATGAGGTTTATGACATTTAGGTCTCTGTGGTCTCTACAGCATAAATAAATTGCATAAAGTCTGAGATAATTTTTGAAATCCACTCAAAAATTTAAAGCTAGTGGAAACCACAAGCACTTAACCATTGCCACCATCTCCATCATTTCACTAAAACCTAAAGATACAATTCTAGGCAACAACTGATAAAAACATTATGGGACAAAAAATAACTTTATAAACTTGACAAATGCCAACATCTGTCTGTGCCCAAATACAGGTAAAGCTTTGGCTTGAATCTGATCTTCTCTGATGAAATCTGTATGAAAAAATTTCCAGGTCAAACCCCGACCTGCTCATCTGCTTTCAAGAACTGCCAGTCAAAAAATCTAGCACATTAGCCTTGATGAGCTGTGATAAACTAAGCATAGCCATACTTAGACTAAAGTGAGGCCATCTACCCTAAAATGTTATCTCTGATAGCAGGTGGAAAATGTTTGCTTAGGAAAAAGAATAAGGAAATGGGAAAAGCCCACTACTTTCCTCAGTCAGCCTTCAGTGACTTCCACTTAAAAACTTCCTCAGCTGGATGCAGTTCCTCTGTACTTCGCAGCAGTTATGAATTTTTTTTCCATGTGGTTTCCTCTTGAGCCCACATTACTTTTAGTATCTATAGCTTATCCTAGGAAGTCATCCCTAACTACATTTTGACATAAGAATCACTTTTTCTTCTTTGAATCTGGTTCCTACAGATTCATTTCTCTGCACTTGTGCGGCCTCACCTTAAGTACTGGGTGCAGTTTTGGGTGCCACAGTATAAAAAGGATATAAAGCTACTGGAGAGTATCCAGAGAAGGGCAAATAAATTGGTGAAGGGATTAGAGGGGAAGCCGTATGAGGAGAGGCTGAAGTCGCTTGGATTATTCAGCCTGGAGAAGAGGAGACTGATCCCTGGTGACCAATGACAGGACCAGGGGAAGTGGCAGGAAGATGTGACAGGGGAGGTTTAGGTTGGACATGAGGAAAAGGTTCTTCACCCAGAGGATGGTGGAGCACTGGAACAGGCTCCCCAGGCAGGTGGTCATGGCACCAAGCCTGACAATATTTCAGAAGCATTTGGCCAAGGCCCTCAGACACATGGTCTGAATCGGGGGATTGTCCTGTGCAGGGACAGGAGTTGGACTGGATGACTCTTGTGGGTCCCTCCCAACTCACAACATTCTGTAATTCTATGATTCTATGACTTGATGTCCCCTGCTTCTTGAATCAGAGGAAACTGTGACCAAGCCATCCCCAGCTACGCTTTCCAGGCACTTACTTTACAGACATCTTACATATCCGTCTCAGGCATCTTTTCTCAAGGGAAGACAAACAGAATAATTAGTTCCTCTTTGTACAGAAGCTGTCCCATAGCTTTCATTGTCCTTGTTGCCTTACTCTATATCCTCTGTAGTTCTATATTCTTTTTGAGATGGGGGTCTGGAATGCTGCACAGTCTTGTGACTGCAGATAAAGTTGGGATTTATACAATAACACTCCAGTTGCTAACCCCAACATTGCTGACACCTGACTTGCTTTTTCAGATGTTGCTGAGTTGATGTTTTCATGGAACTATCTTTGAAAATTTTAAAATCTTGTCCAATCAACTCAAAGCTCATTGTTTTATATGTGAATTAAGGTTTTTTCCCCCAATGTGTATCACCTTATACTTCTAAGCCACGTTATGGTATGGCTGCTTAGTTTTCTTAAAAGCCCTCGGTGAAGGAATTTGTTGAAAGCCTTTTGTAAATCCAAGATCAATCAGGTCACCCTTATCCACGTGTTTTTTGATCCCCTCAAAGGAGTGCCTTATGTTTGTGAGGCAGGACTTCCTTTTATGAAAACCTTTCTAACTCTTCCCAGATAAGTCATATTTATCCAGATGTCCACTGTTCCATATGATAGTTTCCACCTGTTTGTTTTGTATAGACACCAGGCTGACAGGCTTGTTGTTTTCTGAATCTCTCTTGGAACACTTTTGTTAAAAAATGGCACTCCCTAATCTCAGGTAACAGTTTTAAGAGTCAGCTATTTCAGCTTTGAATTCCTTTCAAGTTCTGTGTGGACTTGGTGCCTACATCTTAATTTTATTTGCCTCATCTACTGTCACTTGTCTGTAAATTTTATTTTCTGATTGTAGTAATCATTTATGGTTCTGAACAGTTTTACTATAAGTGGATTTATCTAAAAGCTAATTTAAATCAAGTAGTAGCTGAGTTCAGAAGACATTCCAGAAATGTGAGAAGAAATAAGACATACTCATCTTTCATTCAGAAATAAAAGAAAAGCTGTCAGTTCACCTAGTGTCTCCTACAATAGTATCCTAGGTCTGTGGATTCTTTAAAAATGCAAACCTTTCCACCCATTCCTTAGTAATGAGGAAGAGAGAGAGAGGGAAAGGGGATATCATGATCTCTAATTTATGGGCAGCATTTTAGTGCTGTAAATATCCAGATGGTCTGATTTCCTCCTTTTTATGTATTTCATTTTTTTTTCCTGATTTTTTTCACATAAAATCAACATAAGCTAGTTCCTTAAAAATGCCTATTTTAACAGCTTTCTAGTAGATTCTAACTGTATCATCTGTAAACAATTTAATAAACTGCCCAATTTATTGTAGGACATGATTTTAGCCAAATGGGAGAATCAGTGGGGGCGGGAGGGGAGATTAGAAAATTGGCAGTGCTTTTTTGTTTGTTTATTTATTAATTACATGGGGAAAAAAAACCCCACTTGTAAATATATAGGTAGTTTAATGAAACAAAAGATAAAATCACAGCCATGCCACTTAAGAAAAGATTGTATACAGTCTCTTCCAAATGAGTTTAAAATGGTGGCTTCTAATACATCCCTTCAAAATAGATATTTTTTTTAAGTGGCTTCTGCAAGCTGGGTAATGTGAGGCAACGTGGCAGATGTTACTGTCCCAAGTCATTGCCTAATAACACTCTTTGTTTCGTAGTGGTACAACTCAGTAGCTGCATAAGGTAAACGCAAATTTTGAAGGCAAAGCTGGACATCATTTTCCCCAAACCTTACAGAAGTAGAAAAATACATTTCTGCTTTATTCCTCCCCTTAATTTTTGTTCTCCTAACTTTAGAAGCAACAAGAAACAGAGCCACATGGAAAGGATTTCATTTTCAAAAAAGGTATAAAATTACAAAGTGAATGAAATATATTGATGGAAGGTTCAAATGCATGGCTCCAGCTAACATTCATTAAAGCTGATTGCTCTTCATTTTTTTCCATCAAATTTCTCTTGTCCTACAAGAGAAATTAATAGAATCCAGATGTTTTGATTGCATGAGGAACTTTGCAGTGCACAGCCAGCTAAAGCGGATTTGCTGACTGCAAGTACAGACATGGAGTGGTAAAGATACTAAAAAACAGTAATACCAACTTCTTAGTGAAGAGAGAAGAAATTAAAAACACAAGTTATAATTATTGGCTACCTCTAAGCCAGATGGGAAAGCTCTGTCCACACTCATAAGAAGCACAAGCATTTCCTCACCAGTAAAGGTAAAGGCTTCAAATTGTAATCCCTAATGTGGATTATTAGGCTGGCTACTGTGTGGTGGGTTGGAATTTTAGAACTTGTCCTGCTTTGGTTTTTTCCCCCAAATTCAAGAATGGCAAATGAAGTGCAGCGGAAGAAGCAGAGAAATATACTGAATCTAACTCTGGTGTGAGGAACCACTTTCTCAGAAACATAAAGTAAATCTGATCATGTTTTAGAACCTGAAATAATTGTTTCTCTAAGTGGAAATACAAAGGGTTGCACTGTCATGTTCTGAAAAACCTTAAGTCTGCAATCTGCCAAGTGTAAGGGGTAGTGCAGGACAGCACTCAACCAAGCTTCTCTTGAAGGGGGGAAGAAACTTGTTGTTCTCTAGCCACAAGCAAAAGTTTATTAATGCAGGTAGCCCATGCAGAGGAATAAGAACTCTTTTCCTCTTCATGGTAGACTTGGCAACGGTCACAATCATGCCTTTTGTTATTAAGTTCAAGTATCTCCCTGTGAGTCCAGAGCTGATTGCATATGCAGTTAAAAACAGGCATTGTTATTTGACACATGTCTTAGTTAGATTACACTCCTAGCCTTTATATATGGTTCACTAAGAAGATAACCTAAGTCAACTGAAAATGTGAAGTTTGCCATACCACTGTGAGCAGGGTATTTCTCAGTGCTTACTTTAGTGGCTCTCATCCTAGATGCTTGTAATGGCTTTATCATTACAGTTTTAGGATCTATTGTGGGAAGAGAAAACAGGCCGAAGAAGCCACTTTCCTCCAGAACACAGAAACGAAGTTGATATCCTTGAGTGTTACTGATTGATAACACAATAAATAAAAAATCATGCAGAGGGAGTTCTCCTGTAACTCTGCAATTCAGGGTGTAGATTAATGAAGATCTGCTCTCTAAGCATATGCCTAGGTGGCAAGATATCACAGGCTCTCTGTAGCCAAAGACCTGTCACCATGAAATACAGTGAGTAAAAATGTATGGATATCAGGAGTTTGGAGAAGAGAACTCCGATGTTTCTTCGGTGTTTGTCCTACCTGTTCCTACCACAGCCAGTCCCAGACATTCAGGAAACATCTTCCTGAACTACTGGCTGAAGACAAGTAGACTTTTTTCTCTTCAAAGTCTTTTGAGATTCCTGTTGTGCATACATGGCCCCACCACGTCCCAGCTGCACACTACAACAGGAGCTTCCTTTTTTTCTCCTACTCCTTTGTATGGGCTAGGCCATTTGGAAGTACAGGTGGCTTGAAAGCACCCAATGGGTCTTGGGAAAGGGGCCAAGAAGATATTAAAAAAGACAAGGATTTCAGAATGCATCCAAGGATCAATACACACAGTTATGTTGGTGGTTTGAACTACAGCATCTAGCAAAAGTTAGAGAAAAAGTTAAAAAGTTAGATAAAAGTGCATAAAAAGTTGCTATGGCATCAAGTTGCATCTGGATAAGGCTAACAGCATCGCTCGCTCTTTGCACCTGGATGGTTCTGTTTAGATTTTTACCAGATAAACAGTACCAACAAAGATGATACAAGGACCTCTCTGCATGACACCTTACCCCCCCACACCATGCAAATAACTGCAATAGATTAAAAACCAATCCAGATATCTTAATCCCTGGCTATGGGATACCCAAGAACTCCAACTCTCTGCTTTGATAACTAATTCCTTTCCAAATGGAGCAGATTGTATTAGAACAGTCTGCCCTCCAAAACCAGCTTGATGTTTGACACCTGTTGATCCGACATCCTTGCCTGTTGTGCTGCATCTCCTCCCAGGAACCAGCTTCCCGACTTCTCAGCTCCTTCTGTCTTTGGTGCAGCCTTCTGCTTTCGAGTGATAATCTGCTGTTTAGCTGGTGTAGGCGTGGATCTGCCAGATTTCCAGACAACTGCCAATGCCTGCAAATCCTGAACAAGTGTGTGTCTCCACAGAGCAAATCTGGTATGTGTGACACCGAGTGTGATGTAGAATTTTGCTCCTGTCCTTTGTTGGTATTATGCCAGCTGCATCTCCTATCCCTTCATTGTATCCATCACATACAAATAATGTGGTGGATTTTTTAAAATTCTGATTTTCTCTGATTTAATTCTGATGTTAATTTTGTTGATGATGGTGAAGGCATCAATTAGTTGATACAAGAGGTATCCAAATAGCGTGAAAATTTTGAAAAATACTCTTGTAATCAATACTCCTATTTTTACAAATGCCAGAGATGCTTTACTGGTATGTAGTACCTCTATTATTTTTCCATGCTCAGGTAGAATTTTTTTACTCCCACATTAATGGTGGTGTAAAGCAGCACAGTGAATGTAAGTGTGAATAAACATAAAAATATTTGTATCTTAAGCAATTTCAGAGTGATTTTGAAGAGCTGTTTTTCTTACACAATAGATTCATTCAACAGTTATGAGTATTTGTCAGTACTAACAAATAGAAACCAACTTACCCTGCTTGTGATATCAACTGATCAGATAAAGGAAATACCATGGGTTGCAGTAGACAATCAAGTATATGGAACAAATATTACTTACTAACAGTAGGACTGTACTCACAGTGTGTTGAATGATTACTGGCACTGGCTGAAATACAACTGTGTTATTAACTGGACAAACAGAAAAAACACACTGTAAGTTCATCCCATGTCTTCCAATGAGAAAACTGAGTAAATCAATCAAATAGCTAGTTTGCTGTTAAGAGCTGACTCAAAGTTAGGTTTTTTTAAAGATTGTAAGCTTATTTGAGTAGTCTTATAGCAAGACTCCGCTAACTCACAAGGAGGAAATGTAAAATGAAAGCAAATGAAAGTAAAACTACTTCAGATGATTTTCAATGTAAAAGTAAGCTTGAGAAATTCCATTCAGCAAGCAAACACAGAAAGGATCATGTAACTTTCTACTGACCTTTCCCAGACTGATGGCTTAATGTTTATTCACAGTGCTTTATATATCATACATTATTCATCAGATTATAATGAGAAGTTCTCATCTTTGTTTTTATGTTATGGTTTGTTATGTAGCAATTACGGCAGGGAAATCAAGTCTTGAGTTTTTGTCTTCAAGAACTGGTACTGCAATCTTCTGCTCTCATGCATCTTAGTACTAAATTAATTTTAAAAGCTAATTGAAGTTCTCCAACTGAAACATCACAGCAGTTTTCTCAGAACACCACCATCTCTATCTCCTGTACATGTTCCAGATTGCCAGAATGTTGATTTCATTAGAAAACCAAAATAGCAACAATCAGTGAGAGTAAGCAGAGGAGCAGATACTTAAAAATCCAGAAGCTTGAACTGGCCAGAAAGTCTTTTTTAAAGAAAGCAGCCACAGTCAGTTTTCTAAAGCACATTTGCTTTGTAATGTGTGACTTGCATAGAACTGATCACATGTGGACCCTAGAGCATTTTACAATAATTTCTGTATTACTGAGTTTCAGGGAAAGAAAGTGGTTTTAGGTAATAGGGACCAATCTAGCAAGAAACCGGGACCTTGGCTTTAAGGCAAGTGCCCTTTTCACAAGACCCAGAGTCTCTTTTAGGCAAAAAATAGCTTTAAATACTCTTTCACTTGCATATCATTTTTCTTCATGAAATATAATTTTTTGCTTTGCAAATATGCCAGTAAACTCTACCTACACTCTCCAAGGTAGGCAGTGAGTGTCCTTCGTGGAGGTTGATTTTCTTCTCTATTTGGGGGAGTTAGGGACCATGACGACAGAAGGGTCTATCATGGTGGACTTGCCAGTGATGTTTAAAAGGGTCGAGGCAGAGAAGGGGTGATGCACTCCCAGTCCCCTTCCTCTCCTCTGCAGAGTATAACAAGATGCAGCCATTTCTAGGGTGGAACCCCCCAAAAAACAAACCAACACCAAAAAATAACAATAAAAGCACACACACAGAAAAGAGGTAAGGAATTAATTCTTCCTTTATTGTGGCCCCATGCCTGAGCTGAAACAGCACTGGGTGATAGTGGATAGCCACTGTAGGAAGGATCTATTAACACTGGCTACTTAAGAGAAAAAAAATACATAGCGATGAATATCTGCCCAGGATTGTAACATTACTGTTAGCCCCGCATCAGTCTGATATTCTGACAACCCTTTGCTCTCTGTGATTTCATTTTGTATAGGGTAGTGCTTACAGGGTGTACTCCAACAATATATTCTATTGCCATTGAGATTGTTTAATCAAAGTAGCAGTATTCACTTCTTTTGTACCCTTATTTATGTTTTCATAGTTCTTAGGGTTTTATATTTGAAATGTAGCTGAGTCACAACACTGATGTATTTCTTCTCATGGTAGTGTTCTGTTTCCTGAAATAAATTTCATTTAGCATTTTTTAATCTGGCCTCACAGTCACACTATTTCTTTTCAGAAAAATATAATCCTTTCAAAATTTGATTGCTTCTTTTTTACCAAAGTCTTTGCTTTCATTTTAAACAAATACAGTCTTTGTGAATATTAATTTCCATTTTGCTTTTAAAGTGCTTTACACTAAATTTTAAACTGTTTTCCATCGATCTTTCCATAGTAGACAAAACATTAAAGAAGATTTTAGTGATTATATGTAAGCAAGATAGGAAAAGAAAGCAATCTTTTTATGCAAACAGCTTTTAGGTCCTTTCTGATGTTGTGCAAAAGCAAACCTGTTGCTTTGTCTGCAGGATATACAAATTAAATTAAAAGGAGGAAAACAGTTTCAACAAAAAAGCCTTTTAAAATGTAGAAACTTTGTGGTTTTATGAACTATTCCTTGTGATGAAATAATCTTTTCTTTAAAGAACACACACAGTGTTGCCCACATCTTCCCTTAAAGAATGGTTTAGAATATATTTTGATTTTTAAAAAAATCATATAGCACTGAACTGCAGGTATTTGTCTTGTCACAGCTATGTGTTAACACAATCAATAATAATTGCTACAAAAGCTGTCCTGTAGCTATCACAGTGAGAAATATATGCCCGTAGCTCAAATACATGGCAGAGTTGTTCTGATTCTTCCTGGCAGCTTGTGCTAAGGCTGTATTTTAAGGACATCTTCTAAATGAAAAGGTTAGGTTAGGATTTAGGTTTCCCAGAATCACACATTGTCTTAATGCAGTGTGCTACGAGATAGAGACACGGAGTTCTGCAGTTAGTCCTTGAGGGGCTTTTATAGACCTCCAGTCATAACTTCAGGGAACAGATCAATCCCAAATGATTAAAATAATTTTTAAAAATAATAATATTGGTCTCTGAAAGATTTGAGTTAGCCTTCTACAGAGCTTATTTTGGTTCTGTATCCAAAAAGCTCTGATGGATGACTATGTGTTTTCTTTGTTTCAGAACTAATAGAAAAAAAATATTGTGAGAACTTAAAAAGTGAGATTTTAGAGGCAAGGGATTTGCTGTTTTAAAATATAGATTATAAAAGCATATAGATTTACAGAATCACAGAATCGTAGAGGTTGGAAGGGACCTCAGATCATCCAGTCCAACCCCCCTGCCAAAGTAGGTTCCCTACAGCAGGTTGCACAGGAAAGTGTCCAGGTGGGTTTTGAACATCTCCAGAGAAGGAAACTCCACAGCCTCTCTGGGCAGCCTGGCCCAGGGCTCTGGCACCCTCACAGTAAAGAAGTTTTTCCTTAAGTTTGTCAGGAACTTCTGGTGTTCCAGTTTTTGCCCATTGCCCCTTGTTGTATTTACTTCATCAGCACTAACTCCAAATTAGGCCTGAAATATATGAAATCACTTTAGTTTTCAGCAGCATTGCGTAGGTACAACTTCAGGATAAACTGAGTGTTAAGGAAGGCAATTTAACCTACAAGATCTTCATTATTGATGATGATAGAGAAGAAACCAATTTGATTCTCAGATTTTATTATACAGTTTAATTAAAATTATTTCATTAAAATGAAGTGACATTTTAGCAATCCTGTAATCTCATTTTTATGAAATTACCAGAAATGCTCTTAAATCTTCGATGATGTTTTCACATTTCTGAAATTGAAAACCTTAAATTTCTTTTAATGTTATAGGTGAAAACTGTAGATAAATACTACTTGTAGCTTCAAAACATTCAGACTATGACGTGCTGGATGCCTTTTGTCTCAGTGTTCCAGGCTAAAGGACAATGGAAGTGAAGCTGCATCCTTGAAAAAAGAGGCATCTTGATCCATTCCCAGAGTGGGCCTGAAACAGGGGAAGAACTGACAATGCCATAGCTTCTCCTTGCTGTCTTTTGCCGATCTCATCTTTCACTTTCACTAGAGCTGATTTCAGGGAGGAGAAATTTGATAGTAAGTATTCAGTGGCCAACTAAGTGCATGGTTCTTCAGTGCTGAATTATCCACAGCTGATTACTGTGAATAGCTATGAGCTATTCTCAGTAATCCATAATGTCCAAACTTAAAGCCATTCTTTTCCTCAGTGGCATGGTCTTTCAAAATAATTTTGCATAACTTAAGGTAATGATATGCATCCATAAAACCATTAAAAGAGAGAGGGACAACGGGTGAAACTACAGCACAGCAATGATGAAAGGCATTGTTTCGCATCTTGCTTATGAAAGAGTCACTGATACTCTTGCAGCCAAAACCACATGCAGTTTAACTGATGCTTGTCACCTCACAGGCTAAATTTTCCATTCTAATTAGACAGTTGTGAGAGATTTGAAAGGTTTTAGATTTTCTCTGATGTGTCCAACAGTATTCGCTCCGATATCATGTAGAAAACCAGCTTATATTATCCAGTGCTGAACCCAGCTCTGGAGAGCAAGAATTGAAGACAGGTCAAGAGTTGTTCTTGCCCACTTGTGTTGCTTGCTGAGGTTTCTTGCGAGTCTTTCATGTAAAGGACACCCCTGTGTACCTTCATTTTGACATCTGCTTCAAAGGCACTGGCATTTTTTCCTCAGAATTATTTTATATGTAATGAATGCTTTTGACAGGCTTGTTTCAGGCAGCCAATACTGAGATTATAACCATGTAAAACTGTTCACTACTTTCAAAAGCTTTATTAAGGTGATAGAACTCAAAGTATAAGAAAGCCTATGAAGCCTGAATTCCAGATGCGTACGAGTTATGAAGCTGTCTTTGAGTTGCCATTTTTTGTTGTTTGTTTGGGTTTTTTTACTTTAGCATAGATCTTTCTCATGTTACTCCCATGTTTCTACTTTGTTAATTAGAAAAACATGGACTCTATCCTGTAACCAAGGTAGCATTTTTAAGGGTACTGGCACAGTAACTAAAACCAGAGTATGCAAACTGGTCAAGGCCCTTTATCATATTTCACTCTAGGTATTCTGTTCACAAGGGCGTGGAGCAATAGGACAAGAGGTAATGGTGTTAAACTAGAAAAGGGGAGATTTAGGCTGGATATTAGGAAAAAGTTTTTCAATGTGAGGGTGGTAGATCATATTGGAACAGGTTGCCCAGAGCAGTTAGTGGAGGCCCCAACCCTGGAGATATTCAAGGTCAGGTTGGACGGGGCTCTGAGCAACCTGCTCCAGTGAAGATGTCCCTGCTCACTGCAGGGGGGTGGGACTAGGTGACCTCTGAAGGTCCCTTCCAATGCAAACCATTCGCTGATTCTATTCAGGTGCTATAATTTTACATACCTATATATGTCATATGAGAAAAAGTATCATAATATTAGGCCATTTCTATGTTTAAAGAGGAATTTCACCCCTAATACAGAAGGAAAGATGAGTTGAGGGTAACAGTTAGAAGCTGCATGTACTGCGTGTATCGGTTTCTAGTCGATCTAATCAGGCTGCTCCCTATCCTTCTCTTCGGGACGCCGCTTCAGCCCAGCAGTCGCTGCTGCCAGCTTTTTTCCGAGCCCTTCCCCGGCCGCATGCAGCGGCAAGGCGGCTCTTCCCCGTGCCGTGAGGTTGCGGTGGCAGTTGCGGTGGCGATGGCCGCAGCGCGGTGCGTTTCGTGCGAGCCCCAGGACCCCCAGCAGCCGCTGCCCGCCCTCAGCTCTCCGGTCGCGCTCCCCGCGTGCAGCCGCTGCGGCCCCACTCGCTGCCGGCAGTCAATGCGCAGGCGCCGCCGGGCGCGCTCCTGGCCGGGGCGGGGGGGTCGGGGGGGGAAGGCGGTGGCGCGCGGCGGGCTCAGACGTGGCACTTGGGTGAGTGAGTGAGTGTCCCCCAGCGGCGGCGCGCGCGGGCCGGCGGGGGGCTGCGCGCGGCCCCCAGGTAACGGTCCGAACGGTCCCTCACGGGTTCTGGGTTCAACCGCCACCGCCTGCGGGGCCGGGCGGCTCCTCCGGCGGGAGAACGGGCCCTGCCGGCGGGGCAGCGCCCGGGTGAGCGGCCGCGAGGGGCGGTGGGGAAGCGGCTGTGCCCCGCGGGGCAGGGCGGGTGGGAGCGAGACCGCCATGAGGGAGAGGGTGAGGGGGCTGCTCCCCACTTGCGCGGAGCCGGGGAGCCCAGGCGAGCGGTGCGCTGCCCTCCGCGCTGCACGGAGCCGGGCACAGGTACTGCCGGAGAACCGCCTCGCTCCTACCGCCGGCCGGCAGACGTGTCCTGCCACAGCACCGGCCGAGCGGCGAGACCTGTTGCCATGTTATACTGACTCCAGGTTCTCGGTTAATGGGGGCAGAAATGTGAGCTGTTTGCAGTTTTTACTCTGAATTAGAGTAAATTTAAGCTAATACTTCCATAGCTTGTTCCAAAATGTGTTATTAAAAAAAAATACTGATGTGTGTAGCTGTATTCCATTCTGTGTGTGTGTAATGCACGCACCCCAGAGATCAGTCACCAAACTGAGATTGCAGCATGCCTTGAGGAGGGGACAGCACCTTCTCCTAGGTGATATGTTACCAAGCTCTAAAAAAATATAAAAGTTAGTAGTTCTCCTTTGGTTAGCCAAGAATGTGGTCCTCTGTTTTTGATTCTGTTGCCCTCTTTTTGCATGCCCACAGTGGGGTTTTACATCTTCACAGAGATACCAGTGCGGTGGAGCATTCCATAGCTACAGCAGTCCTCTGAAAGAATAAAAGATGACAATGTGTTCTGTAATAGTGGTGAATTAAATCAAGGAGAAGTGCTTGTGTTGTACCTCAGTACCTTAGTGTTGTACCTCAGGCTTTGGCTGTAAGGTAAACTAGTGTTAAAGAGACAGGGAGAAAAAAAGTTATGTGTTTTTCAGTGTAGTGGCACTTGTAGTAAATAAATGCAGGGAAAGATCTGGGTTTAGCAAATCCTCTGATCTTTCTCATGCAATTTCTAGAATGAATCTGTATGGCTCTTGTTAGAACCTGGTCACCAAACCCTAAGGTGATTGGTTTATACTGATATTTTCAGTGTTGCCTCCCAACTGTTTTCATGGTGTGTTGGTGTATATATATAGAGAGAGAGAGAAGGGATTGAATATGCTCAAGGTTAACTAGAATCTGTAATTGTGTTGATAACCAACAGCAAAATAATGTAAGTTTAAAGGTCCCGTCTCTCTTCAGCACCACCTCTGCGTGTTTATACTGTCTGTGGGGAAGTTTGACGTGGCAAGATTTTTTTTGTGTGTGAGTAAGCTGTAGAGGAAGTTGTTGCCCCTGGATGCTGTCGCAGCTAAAGGTGTTGGCTGTTGCAGCTTTTAGGAAGATATTTTCACAGTGAAAATATCTTCCTAAAACATATATATGTATATGTCTGTGCCAGTCTGCAGGTAATTTACTGCTGACTTACTGTCTTTTGAAGCAGCAGCAGCTCACACTGCCACGTCTTTTCTGCTGGGGGCGGGCATAAAGTACGGCTGGCAGCAAGAAGCCTCTCTGTTTAAACATTTTTTTTCTTTTTTCTGTGTTTACTTTGTTAATTAAGAAATAGAAGACAGCTCTCTAAGATTACCTATCTGAAGCAGTTTAATACTGCAACTGAGAAATCTTAGGCTCCATTGAGGAGTGTGGTTTAGGGGGTTGCACGAGCAATGTATGAGGAGGGCTGGGTCCTGTACCCGGCTCAAAGCGATTTCTTGTCTGATGTGGGAGATTAGCAAAACTGTTGCATTTTTGTTTGATTGATTGTTGTGGTTTTGGTTTGGTTTGGTTTTTTCCTTCAGAAATGTATGTTTAACCTGAGAAGCCTAAAGGTGGGTTTTTTGATAGGGATAGCTTTTCTCTACTGACATGTGCCAGTGCAGCATGAATTTGTCTGCTGTGGCCTTGGAGCTGTGTGTAATTTTGAGGTGCCTTTGTGTATGCTTTGGAAGCAGTTTCTGATTTACCTTCATCCAATTTGCATACCCAAAGAGCACTCCATGGCTCAAGCCTGAGAACATGCAGTATAGGTCATTGGGAAAGCTATTTCAAAGGAATATTTAACATCTAAAGTGCTGGTTTATATGATGTATCTTTAGTTTTTTGGGGATGCCTGACCTATGCACTTGGGACTCTGCAGAAGTAATAAGTGCTCATTCAGAGTTTGGATCCTTAGCTTTTCTCAAAACAGTTTTAATTGGGGCATCAAGAAACTTAGTGGAATTCTGTTTTTGTTAAATTCAATATGAAGTCAAAATAAAAAATTCTCTCTTACATGGAAAAGAGAAAGCTAGATATCAAGGCTGCAAAGTGTACAACTTCAATAACTTTTCAAATCCCTTGGTGGCAAGGGCACTGTGTCTGAAAACTAGTCTTATGAAATACAGTCATCTGGTTTAGTAATGCAGAATTCTTCATATTTTCTAGTTCTAATCTTAAGTGGTTGCAGTTATCAGGATACTCTTTTCTCAGAGTTTCCTAAAAGTTTCTTTTATCCTGCTTAACAAAATTTGACTGCAAGAAAGAAATTAAATATCTTGTGAATGCTTTAATCATTAGAAAACTTTTCTTGGGTTGCTTTTAATAAAATTCTGATTTTTTGTTTTGTTTTTCTTCAGTAGTAGAATCAAGATGTGAAAGCTTAGGGAGAAGATGCCTGGTACTAGCAAGGACAACAAGGTCCATTTTTGCCCTCAGATGTGTCTTTTGTCTTTTTGGGAACACAGTTCACAGTCTTTTAAAATGCACAAAGAATGAAGAGTAGTAGCAGGTGTCACTTTCTGTTTTGCAGATTCTTGAAGAGGACCTGATATTTGGAATGAGAATATTGCCATCATGAGTCAACAAGGCTATGTTGCAGCTCCTCCATATTCCCAGTCTCAGCCAGGAATAGGAGGCTTTTCTGCAGGTTTTGGACCACCTAATTCCTCGCTTCATTATGGGCATTATGGAGACCCTAACTCCTCATACTCAGCACCTCAACCAGGTATGAAATTGCCTTAAAATGTGTTTTCAGAATCTACTTTTTTCTGAAGGCAATTTACTTCTCTTTTTCTTGTTCATGTCAGCACAAAATACTAAATTTTACACTTGCTACTGCAGCAGGATTCTGCACTAGCTTTGCCTTTCTTACTGATGATGCTCAGATGTTGATGTAAGATGGGTGGCTGACCTCCATGTGTGAATCCGGTTGTCCAGGAAGCAGAAACCACCGATGCTTAATGCTGTCTTACGAGTAATACTAGTACAGACAAATACAGAAGGGATGATTTCTGGGAACAGAGACGTATTTCTCAGCTCGTGTGTATTGATGACAAGCAAGCTCTCAGAAATGGGTTGTATTCTTCACAATAGGACCCCTGTCCTACGGAATTCCTGAGCACGTTTTAAGTATGAGCTGGTGTTCTCCTACTTAAGCTTGCTTACTGGGTGATTTATTTGTATGAGGAGTGGTAAGTAGAACCCATCTGCTTTCTAACTACACAGGAGACAAGTGAGTTCTGTGGGGAGTACAAGCAAATTACAAGCAAAAGGGATATTTGCTTTATTTCCACCAGTATAATCATGCTGCAGATAAAGTAACTGACATCCAACAGATAAACGTAACAGTCTTTGTCTCTCTTTACTTTTCATTAATTACTGATATGTGGTTTCAGGCCTTTCAAGAAATATAATATATGAATATATGATGGTTGAAGCTTAAAAATAATTAAATTTGAGAGCATGGAATTAAGCCCATTTTGCTGCAAGTCATGTGGGTCTAAGTTCAGCAGAGTCAAAGTGGGCCTGCTAGACTAGTGAATTTGGGCTGTGGAAGGTGCGCAAATAGTAAGGTTTCCTCTACCCTCTGTAAGTCTACTAATATTCGTAGCCAAGGTAGGGTGGCAGGAAACGGGATCATCTCAATATTTTGCCTGATGTCACAGGGAGAAATTAATTAAAATAGTAAAGGCATGTGAAGTATTCTCTAAGGCACCTAATGAAAGTATTTGTTAAAATATTTAATAACATTTAGATTATTATAAGTTACACTACATTTAGTATTTGAGATGTTGGAATATGTTAATGACAGAACTAAGTATCCAAGTATATTGAGGTTTTTTAAATATTCTGTGATGTCATTGATTTTTGTGTTATCAGGAAAACAGAAAAAACAAGAAGTTTTACCCAGTTTCTCTAGAACTTCTTACTAAAGGCAGCAGGAGTTGTGTTACCTTAATCCAATGCTGAATATAGTCAGAAGATAGAACTACTTCTCCTAGTTGGCTTATTAGAATACTTGGGAAAAATACTGGTTTTGGTACAAAACAGATTTCTTAACTTAAAGGAAAATGATTCGAGAAATACAGGTTGAAGAGATGTTTATTCCAGCACTGCTGATTATATAAATTATAGTATCTTCACAGTCACTGTTCTAGATCTGAATTAAGAACCATAGATTTACAGATTCTACATATGGAGCCTTTTTTTTTTTTTTTTTTCCCAAAGGTTGTTCCCAGTTTTCTTTCTGACCATGGTCCCTGAAATCAAAGGGACCTCTTGCTTCTACCTATAAAGATAACTAGGTGAGAGGGAATTACCAGGATCCCAAATTGAATTGCAGGGTTTGTTCATTCTTGCTTCTTTCTTACTGTTGCCCTTAGGTTCTTTTGCTGGAAAGTTAGCAACTCTTTTTCATTTCCTTTTTACTATCTGTTCTTTTTCATATCTGCTTCTGTAGCTGACCAAAAATCTTTCTTAGGGAATCACAAAATGACTGAGGTTGGATGTGACCTCTGGAAGCTGTCTGGTCCAAACCCCCTCGTTCAGGCAGGGCCACCTAGAGCCAGTATTCTTATTGCTAGGGCAGGCTGTACACTTGTATTTCTTGACAATCTTGTGCTTTCTTACAGGGTTCTTACATAAAAGTACTTCTTCTTTTGCAGGTGTGTCGAAATCAACCGTGCCTTTTGGATCTTTGGCTCCTGCTGGGCCTCCACCACCTGGTACACATCAATTCAGCCAGACCAACTTCCAAAATGGGCCCAGTACACCAGGGCAACAGCCACATAGGTGACTTTCAAGAATTAATACACAAGATCTAAGCTATTTGACCTCTGTTACCTCTCTTTGGCTGCTTCACTGGCATTTCAGTATGACATCCCTTTTATCTTCAGCAGTTCTGACTTGTTCCAGTTCTGAACTGGATCTTCACGTTTGACTCCCAGTGATGTTAAACTGCCAGATCATACAGTGTGATCTGCAATCTCCTTAAGTTCCATTTTACAGCAAGTCAGGTCTTTATCATGCGTTCTTTGTTTAATTTCAAATTATTCTTTCTTCTTGATCTTAGACTCATTGCTTCAGAGCAGCAGTAAGGTGTTATAACTGCTGTTTGATATAGAAGTTGCATAATACTTTTTTTTGCACCCCAGATCCCTTTCTGATGTCCTAATTCTCCTTTTTTCTGACGTACCAAGGAGTTGTTTTTTACAAATGAATAGTTGCCAGTGAGTTTTGACTAGAATCTGATGCACATCTCTATGTCTGTAGTTCCCCCTGCCCTGCCTTGTCAGGATGGCTTTGCTTCATTGTTGTGGGATCACAGCCAAGGCTCCATAGGGTACTTTAAAGGTATTTTATAATGCAGTTCTGTTTTACCCTCTCAGCTGGATGAATGCTACTCTTTTGCTTAGGTCTGAGATTAACTATGAAGAGTTTATTTGAAGTGCTGTTGTCCAGCCTCCAGAGCTCACAGGAGGTGAAGGAGACGGGAGTCGGGAATGGAGATGATAGGAACAAATGGAAGCTGTGAAAAAAAAATCTTGGAAAAATGATCATGCGAGGGGATAGCCAAGCTTTATTACACAGTGGTTATGTGACAGGTAGTTCTAAGTGGGTAAATAAGCTTAGCTCTTTTATTGACCTCTGTCAGATGCTAATTACTCTGTTTGTCCATATGTTATTGCTGTGTAAGGGAGGATCCAAAGAGATTGGTGATCAGTTGTAAAAGGCAATGGACTAATGCATTGGGAGAAGTGGTTGTTGTCATGAAGATGTACAAACAAGGTGAACAGAGTCAGGTTGACATGACCAACCCAGGGAAATACAGATTCTCTTTCCTAGAATCTGTATCATTGGCCTGACAGCTGCATGTCTGCTGTTTTTTAACTGATATTGTTTCATTCCCAAATTGCTGAGAGCTGCTGTTCTGGGCCAGGAAATTTCCACATCAAAATTTCAAGGAAAGTGAATTCTACTTCTCTTGATATAACTAGGCTCCTCCTCAGTTTTATAGGTAGTCATAGGAGAATCAGTGTAGATCTTCTTTGGGAGATAGCCTGAGGTCTTATTTTTCCAGAGTGAAATAGTCTGGTAGAAAATACGTTTATAAGCCACATATGTGTATTTATTTCTTTTCTTTAGTTGTTTTCCACGCATTCATGTTTTTCTGTATCTGATAATCATGAAGCAGTTTTTCCCCTACCTGCATCTCCTTTTTTCCTCTACTCCAGGCAACTACTTGACAGTTTCTCTCTTTATTTTCCTTTCTTCACAAATTTTTCTCCTAATCTTTTTCACCCATCCCCAGTAGGGGGTCTTCCTTGATAAGCATGGGAGGGGGATGGAGTAATCCAATATGTTCAGAAGCTTATGTTTCTTAATTTTCAAGCTTTCATATACTTACTACCACTCTCTCTTTGCCATGGCTTACTCACTCTTCTTTGTTTCTGTGCAAACAAACATGTACTGTCTTTTTTGTTTTTAAACAGGCGTGCATTCTCTCTGCACTTCATGACTACTTTAATACAGATATATGTTTTCTGAGCAGAACGCGAGCACATTCTTTTGAGAGTTTGTCCTAATTGTTTCAGCACCAGCCTTGAGAAGGTGTGACACCTTCCAGAATTATGATTGGTTGATGTAATTTTTTGCATAACTGAACTAATTTTTCTTTTAGGTTTCAAGGCCCTCCACCTCCAAGCAATACAGGACCTTCCTGTCCTCCCTACAGTCATCAGTTGCAACCAGGCTACCCAAATGCTGCATCTACTTCACCTGCAGCACAACTTGCTAACCAGCTCAACAGCATGCAGATAAATAGCTATGGTAATCAGTTTGATCTGATCTGATTGACTTTTTCTCTGTTAAAGCTATTAAGATTATAACAATTAGAAACTTACTGAACTTCTGTATAAACAGAAAGTGAAATCTTTGACCACTATTATTTGCCCAAGTTCTTAGATTGTTTAATCTCATCCTGTTCCTTAAATCAATACTCTTGGGTTAATTCTGAATTGACATTTGATGAACCTTCCACAGAAGCCAGCTATTTTATCAGTCATTTCTCAAATTACTTGGTGATCCTGTCAGTAACAGCCAAGGCATGAGCAATAATTTGTACAATCACTTGTGAAAACTTAGGGCTTCTTCACCCTAGAAAAATTAATTTAGACTCAAATTCAACTTTGAGGTACTGAACTGCAAGTGCACAATAAACTCAGGCCTTTTTATACAGGATGGGGTGTGGCCCAGCACCTCTACAACACTTCAAATAATAGCAGCTCATGTTATTTAGAGCAATATTATTTTTTTTCTCCCTGCCTTTGTTATATTTCCTTCAGCAATAATTATGTAAAATATAATGTTCTGGCTTATTGTGTTACATGCTGGAAGGTTGAGACACGCTTCATGCCACTGAACACCTGGATTCTTTACAGCTCTGTCTCTGTGTTGGGTTTAGTTCTTCTGATATTTCCTTAGCTGTAAGTCTAAATTGGTATAACTTGACAGTGCTGAAACTCACAGCTTGTAAAGCTACTGAAGTGATGTTTGTTTGTACTGGCCAAGAACCTGAGCTTGTGTTTTGCATGTGAATTTTTATTTTTTTTCAGTTAACAAGTCTGACAGAAGGTGCACTTCAATATTTGTGTATTAACAGATTGGTCCTTTTGCTCCAAACCTAATTTTGGTTATTTTTTAACTTTCTTGAAAGTTATTTTGCCGTAGGGCTTTGGAGAGAAATTTGACTAAAAAATTAAGGTTTTGTAAAGTAGTTAGTATTTACAGATTTTAAGTCTCAAAAAACCCCTATTTCCAGAGTCCTCTTAATTCTAATTGGGTTCTGGATCTTATAAACAACAAACTATTCTTCACCAGTGTGTACAAAATAATTCCCACATGTTTCATCTTTTAGCATCAAAACCAGAAGAAGTTTGTAAACCAGGGAAATGGAGTGGATTTATCTTCCTATCATGGTGAAATGCTAATAGCAGACTAACAAAAACATGCCCCATAAGAGAAATTGATTATTAAGGAAAATGAATGTTGTTTCACACTAGGAAATTAAATATTATTTCAAAAGCAAATAGTGATTTATGTGTATTCTAAAAAAGAATTGTCAAAGGCTGGCTTCCCTCTCTCTTTCCCCATCCACCCCTGCTGCAGGGTTTTATTGAAAATAGAGCCAAAAGAAATAAAATTGAATGTCTGAATCAGTTCAGACTTTAACTGTGAGGTCATATTTGTTATGTGAACAGGCATTCAGGATCCCCGTACTGCTGCATTGTCAGTATGGAATGCAATATTGCCTATATGTTGTAAATATATAGAACAAAAATGGAACACCTTCTACACAGAGTGAGTAGGTTATTATTTTTGACTCAGCTAACATGGTTTCTTGCTTAGGTCCTGGCAGTACTCCGAGCTCTCCCATGTCTTCTGGGCATCCAGCACCTTTTCAAGGTCCACAAGTACCCCCACCAACGCAGCAGCAAATGGCTTTACCACCTGGGTCACAGGTTCCTCCACCAGCAAATAATGGTAATGGCCTTTGTGCTCAACCATCATTGCCTCCTATGGCCAGACAAGATGGAATCCCTGGACCTGTCCCTCCAAATCCTAACTTGCAACAGCTCTCAGGACAGCCTCCAGGGCCTGGGTATCTTCCTCAGCAAGGTAAGGAAGGATGTTTTTTATGTAATTGAAAACAAAACATATATGGAGAATCACTGGTGGAACTGCAGCTGTTCATAGTTGATGTTCTACTGACTTGGAAAAATGAAAATGTAATCCTTTTTTTGTAGAATGGAAAGATTTGCATTGTCAGTCAGTACATTCAGGGCAGGCTGTGCTTTTGCTCAAAAGTTTAGCGCTCTATTGAGACTAACAAGAAAAAGGAGATTAATTTGGATCCGGAACAGAATTACTTAGTTAGTAATGATAAAGGCACAACATGCTACAGAAAGGAGTTTCTCTTAGGTTCTGTAAAGGTATAGATTGCTCTCTGCCTTCTAGTACTGTCTATCAAAAGTGGCTTTCAGAGGTGCTTTACTATAGCAATAAAGAATTGTAACTGAACACAATTATTTCACCTGACATAGTTGAGTAAAACAGTTACTTGGACAACTAAGAAGCCAGCTAACTAGACCAGTTTGCATTGTCTGATGGTAGGGGAGAGATTCTCACTAATGTAGTGGCCTGGTTTGAGTAGCTGTGATAATGTCCACTGACCATCCTGCTTGACATAAACCTGAGATAAAGTTGTCACACTATGTCACTTATGCTTACCTTTAAAACACAGACTGCATGAGCCAAGGTAATCCATTTGTTTTACCTGCTGAAAACAGAAGGGAAGGAGAAGTTGGGTTTAGCTGAGTAAGAATAAATTATAAGGCAAAAGTTGATGTTAAAAATTAATAACATGACTTAAATACTTGAAATGAATTGTCATTTGTAACCCTGCAGCAAACTATGGTCCTCAGATGGCAGGATCTCACTTGTCTTATCCTGGTGCGTTTCCTGGAGGTCCAGCACAACTCACAGGTCCACCGCAGAAGAAGCTTGATCCTGACTCTATTCCAAGCCCAGTAAGTAATGTGGCACTGATTTTTTTATAAAAGTAAATTTCTGCTGCATTTAAGATAAAGGAAGGACAATGCTAATACTGTATTTATTTTAGTTGGTGGGATTTTTTGTAACATAAAATTGCACTTATATAACTTGGTTCACCAGTTACATTCCAGTTTTTGGAGTTTCTTAATTACATGCAATTTTGTGCTCTGTGCTGGCAGTTTTCGATAAATTAGTGCATAACATTAGTTTTAGTACTGAGAGGCTTTATAACTTTCATTTAACGTGGGACATAGCCGTGACTCCAAATATTTTTAATAGTAATTCGTCATAGGATTCTTAGTATGACAGTGAACAGTACTGAAGGGTTACTTGCATTCACTACAGCCTTCTGGAAAATTTGAAGGCTTAAACTAGTAACAGACACCTAAAGTAGGATTTGTGCAGAATACAGGTATGTGAGCTCTAAAATTGCAATCTTGGAAATGCTGAGAAGTCCCATGCTCAAAAGCCATCTCACCATTTGATTTCAGGAGTTCTCAGGGAACTGGAATTACTTGCCTGAGCATCCTTCCAGTTGCTGCAGCCCTGTAAAGATTTCAGTAGCTTGGAATATATTTAATGCTTAAGCTTCATACATGTTGAAGAGGCTCAGCACTTTAAGCCCACCTGAATGTGCACTGGTGGGGTGGTATCTCTTCTTAAAATGATGTTAGAGAAAGGAAAAAAAAAAACAAAAAACAAAACCCAACAAGGTTATGGTTGTGTCCATCTTTCTTAAATAAAGAAGTCTAATTGTTACCCAGAGGAATGGCTGGTCAGATACAGGCTGCATTTAACTTCTTTATTGAGAACAGCTGATTGAAATAGAGGGAGAAAATGTGCTGAACTCGTGGGGAAAACACATTCTGATGCACACACACACTTATACTGCTGGCCATCAGCCAAACAAGTCAAAAGGTCAGGATTCTTGAAGCAGGCTGTCCCCCTGCAGCTTTGACTTGGAACTTTCTACTTAAAAAAATGTATTCACCACCACAGTGTAAGCTTGTCTGGGTGCAGGAGTCTTCCACTTCTCTGCTGAGGCAGTATTGCTGTACAGAAAAGAACTTGCGTTCCACTGAGATGAGGAAAAAGCATTTGTGTAGAAGCCTGACACAGTCTAGTAGGGAGCAGCCCTGCTTCCTTAAATTGGGATATTCTTTTGTCCTTCTAGAAAAGATTGTTTTATCCAGTGATGGTTTTGATGTAAAATCCTCAGAATTTTGGAAGAATACTTGTTGATAATCACTTTGAGGTTAATGTAACAAGTGCAATTGCCTCTGTTAAAGGCAATTTTCAAGTTAAATGTAAAAAATCACTGTTTAAAAAAACCTGAAGTGAATGTCTGTATAATTAACAAATGCCCTTAATAGGTCAGTCATTCCTAGTGTTTCAGTATGGTACTTTTTATATAAGAGGGATAAAATGGTCTTTTCTAATTAAAAAAAATAAAAGAGGGGCGGGGAGAAGGAGATCTGGCATGAAAGCGTGGACTGATGTCTTGTTTCAATTACGCATGTAGAATAAACAGCCTTGCCTGTGACAGCGATGTTAAAATAGGTTAAAAGGTTTGTTTAAGCAGCGCAGAGAGGATCAAAATGACATGTTTAAAAGAAACATGATCTGGGTCAACGTCTGTAAAGGGTAAAAAGCTAATTCAGAATGAGGAATAAGTATGACCATGTGTATTTGTCTTGTTGTATTTACATTATATAATTACAGTAGTGTTGCCAGATAAATTTACTTCTTATCTGTAGCCATTGTTGATTTATGTTTTTCTTACCTATGTTAGAGGTTGATACGTGCTCTGACAACATCTGTGAAAACTAGCATCTGGGCTTTGTCAACAATTATTTCCAAGAACAGTCATATATTTAGGTCAGTTGACTGCAGAATATCATGGTACATTGATCCTTTGCAGAGCTAAAACTGCAAGTGGCTTGCTTTCTTCAGCCAGTGGACCTTTTTAGAGCAAAACCTTTTTCCCTCTAATGCAAGAATTAGTAATAAGTATACAAGCCAAGGAGGCAGGGAAAAGTAATCAAGCAGAAGATATAACAGGCTCTCTGAGGAATGTACTGTATATTTAAATTGCAATCCAAAAACTTTATTGGGAGGGAAAAAAAAAAGTTACAGATTATTTGCAGTGTGTTAGGAAATACCTTTTGGACAATGATCAGTGGACTCTATGCAACTAATTTTGTGGGGTTTTTTTCTTCTGTTTGCTTTCCAACAGTGGCTTCTGAGCTTCCCTAGGTATTATTAGAAATTCATGTGCAGTGTAAAGATGCAATTCCATGTGAAACCAGCAGCAGTGGCAAAGCCAGTTTCAGAAATTCCCTTTCTTATTCCTCTTGCCTCTTACGGCTGTTTAGCTACACTCCAAAGCAGATTGCTGCAAAGACAGCTTCTTTGAGGGAAGAGAAGGACTAATAGTATAATCTCAGTGATCTGTTTCATGGTGTGGAATAAAATACAGCCTTATATAACTTCAGTTATATTCTGAAAAGTGTCAGATTTGAACAGGGGTGAGAGACTGTGCAGAAGTGACAGCGGAGGAAGTGTATGGGAAAGGAATTTGTTCATTAGTAAAGCCAGCTTCATGAGAGTTTCATTATATTACATAGTATATTTCTATAAACTGGGCTTCAACCAGAGTAAATCTGTACGTCATCAGAGCTGCCTCGGTTTAATAAAAATTTCTGTGATTGCTTTCCTTTACCTTCTTTCTAGGAGGAAGCTCACAGCATGGTAATCTGACCTAGAGAATAAAAACCCTCAGCTCCAGTGTTGAAATACTACCTAATGGCCAAGAAGGCTTTCCTCAGAAGTTTAAATTGCTGCTTTCTAAATGGCAGTGGTGAAATATAGCTCAGCTAGGAAGGTGATCTACTGTGTAGATCATTGTTTATTTCTTAATCACTCTGCATGGAGCCTAGCCAGGAGGAATGAGAGCTAACCCCTCATACCACTGCAATTTGATCAATTACCTGTACTCTTGTTTATGAAGAACAGCAGCTGGCACAAGTGGTCATACAAAAGATAGTCTAGTATATATGGCATCTGAGTAAGGTGATGCAACCTTGCACTTCAGTTTAGTCTGGGAGAATGGAAGGCCAGATTCAGTAACAAGAACTTATTTACACCATTGCTCTCCTCAATTTGCTGGCTAGCCTCTCTTGAAAAGGTCTGTCCTCTTAGTAGTTGATATATTTCATCTAAACAACTAATTTGTTCACTGTATATAGATCTTTTTCCCCCTGAGTTCCAACAGGCAGCTGCAGTTGTATCTGAGTTATACTGCTCAGCTGTGTGTATGGTTTTCTAGTTGGTGTCCTGGAAGCCTGTATTGCAATAGGTTTATAGCTCCTCTCTGTAAGACAACGTCAATGTTGTTGCTTGGTGTAGATGTTAGCATAACTGTTTATGAGTGTAACTGAATGCATAACTTAATTTTCTCATCCTGTTCTTGCTGCTTCTTCTTCGTCAGATTCAAGTAATTGAAAATGATAAGGCTTCTAGAGGAGGGCAGATCTATGCCACAAACACAAGAGGACAGGTTCCTCCTCTTGTCACCACAGACTGTGTAGTCCAAGACCAAGGTAACTGTCCTTGTTACTGATTTCACCTTTGTAGGTGAAATAAAATATGTTTCTTTTTTAAAAAAATAAATACTACATTCTCAAATTTCTCATCTGAAAATGATGCTTCTTACTCTAAATTGGACATGAAATGGGAAACACCCTTTAAAGGAAAAAAAAAAGGGGGAGCGGGGAGGAAAAGTAAAAGTTGGATTCTTACACCTTGGGTTAACACTTCTACCTTTCCTGACCTTTAAAATAATTTGAATAGTTGAGACAACTTTTCTTTTTAACTTAAAATGTTTCAAGGTTTTCAAAGTCAAGTTGAAAATCCTTTTTGGATTCTTCTGAAATTTTAAAAGCTGGACCCTAGAAGAAGCAATGAGACTAGCATTGCTACGTTTTAAGATACAAATTTTGGAAAATTCTATTCAAGTGACAGAGGCAACATACAAGCTGTCTGATTGACCTAATTTTTTCCTTTGGCCAGTGTGTCTGCCTTTGTGCCTGCCTAGAGTGCAATATTCCATGTGCTGCTCTTGACAGCAAACTTTATATTTTAATACAGATTAAACTGATGGTATCATTTAGGCCAGCATTAATTTATCAGTGCTTGGATAAACTGTGTAAAACATACAAGACTTTTTGGCATTATCTGGGAATGGAGTAATTCAGTTCTGATGAACAAAGAAATTGCTTCCAAGAAATTGAGCAGAACTGCAGCATGATGGTTAAAAAAGGAGCATGGGGAAGCTGATTTTTGAACTGTTGCCTTTCAGTGTGCTTGTCTGCAGTGCACAGCACAGTTTCTCATTAAGGCAGCTGAGCTAAGTGTGCTACAAGAAGTGGTGTGGTGATTTTAGCACGCTTATTTTGCAAGATAAATAAGCATGGTGATGTTAACACAGATACACTATTTTCTGAAGCTAAGCTAGCTCGTAGGCAGTCTTAACAGTAGGTATCAGTCTGCAGCATTTCTCTATATACAGTGTTGACATTTCCACTGTGGATTTATTTTCTTTAAGATCTTAGATATGATATGTTTCAAACTAAACTCTATTGAGATTCTTATTGCAAATAATTGTGAGGTTTTTCTTGGTATGTTTAAATCTCTGCTTTAAACTCAAACAGCAAGAAAAGAGGTACCCACAGGGAGGGACAGTGGGCTGACATATAAAGAGGAGAGAGATGGGTAGAAGCTTGCATAGGAGGGGAAAAAAAGCGTGTACTGAACTGAGCATATGCACTTGTTGCTTTATGTTTTTCTAATTTTCCCAGTCTGTGTTTGGGACAGGCAGGTTCCCTTTAACAGCCTCTCATTCTGCATGCTCTGTTGGGTGTTGTAGGCCATGCCAGCCCTCGTTATATCCGATGTACTACCTACTGCTTCCCGTCGTCTTCAGAGATGGCCAAACAGGCTCGCATTCCACTGGCAGCTGTCATCCAGCCTTTTGCTATCGTTCCACCAAATGAGGTAAGGACTAAATGAATATTAGTCCTGTGTGGTTTTGTCTCCTCAATATTACAGACTTGTTCTCTGGTTGGGTTGGGGGTGAGTGTTTTACTTCTGACTGGGAAGGTGTAAGATAGTAGAGAGAAGGCAGAAGACTATGAGATGCACTTGGGTCATGATGCAACTTCAAGGGATAAAAAATTTTGTTTAGAAAAGGTGGCTGTGGCTGTGTAATCTGAACCACTGGATTCCTGATGTTCCCTCAAATGCCTCTGGTTTATGCCAGCTTTCCAGTTGCTTGCTCTGCTGGAACTCCTAGGTATAGGCAAAGACATTAAAAGAGAATGACCATAAACCGTATCAAGTTAATTTTAAGACGTGGACAGTTACATTCAAAGAATGACATTTTTCCATTTAGCTCTGTACAAAATAATTTAATTTCACAACAGACTGAGAAGATAGTGGTATTTTCTACTTGGATGAGCTGACTCATAGAAAGAAGCCAAATGTAACCACTCATTTTTGGTACTCATTTGGAGGCACCAACCTAATCAATCCCGTTTCTCCCGTTACCATCTCTAATAGCTCTCCATATTCCAAATATATTCTTCCTTTGTAGAGTAATTCTGCAGATTGGCAGTACCCTGTGGCCTTAAGACAGTCACCCAGATTTCCTGGCATCCCCAAAGGATTCTGCCAGTAGCAGGGATAAAACTAGTTTTCAAGTGCAGCATTTAGCTGCATCATATATCTATATGATCATCTTTCTTGTTCTTCAGCTCCTGCCTCTTCCATTCCACAGCTTCTAAGTTCTGCAACAAAGGTCTGCAGAATGCATTCCCTTTTCATGTGCTGCACTAATTTACTTTCAGAGCACTGTTTGCTGGGGAAAAAAAACAGGGATTTCATTAAAGTTGTATGATTGTGTCTTCAAAAATTCCTCATAAAAATGCATGCACTGAAAAGCCTAATTAAAATTGCCAAGACTTTCAGCATTTGGTTTTGCAGTCTTTGATTTTTCTTTGTTTTATTACTTGTAAATTCTTAGAGTTTTTTTGAAAAATATGTTGGGAAAAACCAGATGTTGTTCTTTATCAGGATGGATAACTTCCAATCCAACAGACCTCTGTAGTTTGAATTAAGAGTATTATTCCAGCAGGGCAGTATGCAGTTATCTTCTCTGTGGTCCACAGGGAAATAGGATGTATTACTTGTGGTTCTGCAGATACGGAGTCTCACCATTTGTCTGCTAGACAGCAATTTTGGGTTTCATTCCAGTTCTTGAGGAGAACGTGCAGACTTGGCTTGTTGCCCCCTCTGCTTTTTCTCCTGGGTGAAACTCCTGCTGTTGCTTCCCCACTCCTTCACTTAACCAGCCAACCTTTACTCTTTACTACCCTTTTATCCTGGTTTTCTGTGCCCAGATGGCACTTACTGATTCTGCTTTGATGTTGGCTCTTCATTTTGTGCATCTTTCACTTTCAGTCTGCCTCTAGTCATTTATGTCCCCTGTGCATGGCTTCACTGTCTCCTGCATAGTGTTTGGATGGGGTGATCAATGAGTTGCTAAAATCTAAAACTCTTGTGCAGACATAAATTAGCAGTATGTACAAACACTTGTACTTGGCCAAGTGCAGGAGGGTTTTCCCAGTGTTGGCAAAAAGATGTACTCGGTGACCTACCCGTTCTGAAGCGTTAGTGCTCTCGAGCTGTTGGAAAGGGCAGTGGAATTCATTAATCTGTAAAGGGCAGTGTCTTTTTTTCCCTCGCCTCTTTCTTGGAAGAGTTTAAAATAACTGAAAAATGTCTCTCAAAATTGGCAAAAGTCCAGTGTGGAAAATTTTAATCTGAACAATTATAGCTTGGTAAAGTTACAAGAGCTGAAGAGATGGTGTTTCAGTAGGAAGTGCTGGGCAGTCTTAGCTGAGGCAGTTTTTCCAAGGCTTGCCTGTGCTCTTTGACTTCACTGCTGCTGCCAAAAGATGATCTTGCTTTTAAGATCTTCTAATAAAAATTATCTTCCGTACAGGATTTATAACAACCTTCATTCTGAAAAGCCACTTAATTTGAAAGAACTGAGCTTTTTATAGAGGTAAAATACATTAAAGGGCTTATTCGTGTTTCTGAATTTCCTAGTATGGTGTGTTCTGCCTGGAACTAGTGACTTCAAGGCACAGCATGTTCTGTGTTTCAGAATAGCTGGCCTATCTTATGGGTGCCTTTAAGTGCCTTTTAACAGTGCCTACAGGTGATGCTCATCACATGTTACAGGGCTCAGTACAAAGTGGGAATGTGTCTGATCTCTTTATCCCTTGATAAACAGCATGTTGTATGTAGTAACTACTTAATTTTTTTTTTTTTTCTAGACTTATCATTAATAGTTTCCCTTCTTTCATCTTTGTTGTGGCTTCAGCTGCAGATAGGTCTTTGATTCTGGTGTTTCTAATATACTCAGTGTTACTTAGCACCCAGAGAATTTCAGTTCTGTTTCTTTTCAAAGGAGGAAAAGCAATGGCTACAAGGGTTTAGTGGGCCATGGATGTGAAATGGTCACAAATGGTTTGTGCAGCTGGTAATATGGTTAGGAACAGCTGAGAAACTGAACTATATGGGCTTCAGCAAATCTACACAGTAGACATAATCTGTTATGATGCATAGAATGTAGACCATGCCTTTCTGTGTTAGTAAAGACATATTTAAAAAGCTGTAGGCTATTACGGTCATTCAAGTGACTGATAGGCTTATGAGTGTTCCATAAATACAATTACTAGTTAATTGGTATTTTGCTTTGATAATCACTTACAGTTGAGGTTGAATTTAAAATAGTATATGAAATATATTTGCAATTTCAGTGCTCTGTTGCCATAGAATTCATACCTGTCTTTTTTTTTTTTTCCTATGCCATTATTGTACTAAGACAGTTAGAAACAAAGGAAAAACCTTACCTTGCTCCCATTTCCAAATAATATGAGGATTCAGTGCAGTCTTCAGATTGCTTGTTCTTCCTTTCTGGAAGCCAGTCCCGAGTATGGATTTTGATTCATTGAGAGGATTGGTTTTTGTGTTATGTTCTGTCCAGGTGACATAAATGATATCAAGAGAACTGCAGATAGTATTTTCTCCCACCCATGCTTTGTTTGGCACGATGTAATCTGAACTGCAGCAAAAATTTAGGAAAAAAGCAATGAAATAGCTAGGTGTACTGGCACTGATAGAGTTAGGTATGTGTATGAGAGGGAGAGCACAATTGTACAGACCTTATTTTCTTCCTTAACTGAAAGTTCACCATTTTGGTGGATGACTTGTAACTGGTTGGTACTAGTTGGAGGGTTGTGCGCTCTGATTAGTGTCCCTTGCTGAGTTTATGCTTTGACCATCAGAGTGAAGTGTTGAGCTTGTTCTTGGCCAGGCAGGCAGCGGCAAGGAATGCCCAAGAGATTCTTCATCTAAAGCAGCTGCATAGGAGGGAGTTGGAAAAGGTAACTGGGGTCCAAGAGTTGGCAGGGATGTCTGTGTAGTGGAGATGACAGGCATCACTTTTCTGTCAAATCAGTTTTGTTCCTGGTACTCATTGACAAGGAGATCCTATGAGAAATTCTGTTCGGAGTTTACTATGGTTAGCAGCATTTTGTTCTACCAATTAGATATTTTTCCTTTGTCTCTCCTTTCAGATTTTACTCTGAAGAATCAATAGTGCTCCAGCTGACAAAGTCTGGAACACTCCTTGAAGTTTTGGAATTAATGTCCAAATAATTCTGTAATGAATTAAAAAAAAAAGCTGTCAATTGCATTCATAGAAACAGGAGTCAGCTGGAAATTGAGCTTTGAGGATTTGTTTTCTTTGACTGAGAAGACAGGGAGATGGAGATAAAAGATCATGGGAACTTTCATATAAAAAGTTTAGGTCCAGTGACTTAGTAAGAGTTTTCTAAGAAATATTCTTCCAGTTTAGAAGTGCAACGTGGAAAAATAGAGTTTGGGATTTCAGCGTGTCTGAAAGGCAGATTTAAGTTCATTAGTCACTGTGGGTTCTTTTGGGGAAACTGGAATGTCTACACACAGGGGCTGGTGTCCCTTCTGAAAAAGTGAAGTGGGAATGTCAGTATACAAAGTGAGTTGTTGTTGTTTTGGTTTGTTTTTTTTAACTACAGTCTGGGGAAAAAAACTGACTGGAGCTAGGAAATACAAAAACTTGAATAGGATCATCTTCTGAAGATGTGTACAACCTCAATTTCCAGTAAAGAATGGGATAAAAATTATCCCTGTGGGAGAAAACAACACAAAGTAAAATCAACATGGTGCTAGATAAGGCTGTTAAATTAAAAGATCTCATGCATGTCTTTGAATAAAGTTTAATGTGGGTTTGGGGGGAGGGAACCCCAAAACAAACACAGTTTGCCTCTGCAGTGAGAAAGAACAAATTAAAAATTATAGAAAGGTAGTGGAATAAAAAGACAACGATGCAGTTGCTTTATCCCCTGCTAAAAAATCCCCAGGCAAATGAGACCCTGTGGAGTAATACTGTATTTGAGAAGTTTCCTATCATCCAGAAATCTGGTGGAAATTGTGAGTTCAGAGGGCACAAGGCCAACAGGAAGTGAATACAAAGCAATACATTAAAAAATGCCTCTACCACGAGGCTTCAATGTCGATCTCCACATCAGGAGAGGAAAGCTCAACTCCTAATGCAGCTAACACACAGGAATTCAGGTGCTCACACATAACCTGGTAAAACCGCACAATGAAAACATTCTACAGAAGCCCTTATCAAAATGTCAATAGTAAAACAGGCCACACTGAAGAAAAGTTTGTGACTTCAGTAATGTCCATTCACAAGTGAGAGGGAATTGAAGACGTAAGTAGAGAACAATCAGGAGCGATCGCTGCAGGGTTGTGTTTGGTATCCCGGGAGCAGCTAAATTAGCAATGCTTGGCATATAGAAACTGAGCTTCCAAAGAGCAGAGCAAGTGAAACGGATTTATTCAGAAAAGCCCCAAAGTGTGAAAGTTAGAGAGGCAAAATCCATGGAGAGCACGCAGTCTCTCAAAGATTACTGCAAAAAACTACAGCCAATCTAGAAAATTATAAACGAGTGAACATTAAATGTATGCTGTACATAATTATTATATAGATAATTATTAATTATTATGCTGTAGAAACAAAGGCTATTAAAACATTCATGCCTTACCCCCCACCCCCCAACCAGTATCTTAACAGCTGTAGGCATTTATGAATCTTATCTTTACCAGGTCCTTATTTATTATTTCTCAAAAAGAAGAGTTCATTTTCACTCTCCTGATGTGGATGATCTGTGGAAAGTATTTGTTTGTTATAGATTGAGAATACAGTGTCATTGTTTGACATAACTTATTTTTAGTCTACCAGTGCTTTAGCAACGGTCTATAAAAATAAACTCACTCTCACAGTTATCATCATAGACCAAGCCCTACATTAATTTGTTTTGGAAATGTGTGAACGTTTCCAGAGCCTGAATAAACCCTGTGATCTTGATTTAACATTTAATACGACTTGCTAACAAAAAATAGTTAAAAGAGTATTTCATGTTGTAAAAGCAAATATAAACAAAGCTAAATAATTATCTATAGTTTTAAATATCAAAATTACCACCTTCTTTGCTCCTTAGTAGTTTTGTGTCATCCTTCTCTACTATGTTCTTTCCTATTTGTTTTGTTTTTTGGTTTTTTTTACAAATATTAATTGGTGAGAATTTAATTTTATACTTTTCATTTTCTTCTCTAGTTAATTAACTAGTTAAAAGATAAAACTGGAATGGAATTACTTCTCAGAAATGCTGGTGTTCATGAGCTAAAAGCCATTTAACCTTTCCAGGATAGTGAACTCTGCTGATGACCGGAGCAGGTGAGCTGTTCAGAAGGCATGGTTTTTACAGGGATACTAGTATGGTTTCCTAGGTAGAGCGGTAAGGTTAGCAGAAGCTAGAAATTGAGTGAGGTGAATAACTAGCACTAGTTATGCAATGATAGAAGTTTTTTTGTTTGTTTGTTTCAAGAACAAAATCAAGTACCAGAGTATGAATGTTCTTTTAGACACCAATTCTGCTCCTTTGGGTTTTAAGGAAGTCATTCAAATGGTAAATAAATACAAAGATTAGGGAAATCCCCACACTCTTGCAATCTGCCCTGGGCTCAGGTTCTGCTGTCTGTATTCTGTAAGTAGCAAGAAGGGTGAGCAGGCTGTAGCTTTAGTTTGAAGCATATTTTTGTGTAGACACATGCATTTATTAATGGTTATGTGCTCATGCAGAACTTTGGTTTGAGGAGAGTGATGAATGCTTAGTTTGCAGGCAATATGAAATGATTCCAACTAAACTCTTTCTTACTGCTCCTTTCTATGAGGGATGCAGAACACATCCTTGAGGTGCTTGCTGGTAACATCTACCCACTGTAAAAAGTGCTCCTTTTTATTTTACCCTTTGATTTCTATCTTTTATTTAGTCACTTATTCACAGGAGGCTCTTCCCCCATATTGCACGAGAGCTTAGCTAAGAGCTTTTGATGAGAGATTCTCTCAAAAGACTTTTTTCAAGAGGAATGTATTACTCAGCTAGGTGATGCTTTTCAGCATGGTGGCTGACTCGACAGAACTCAATAGATCTGTATATCATGATATCCCTCCTCAAGAGCCACATCAGCTCTTCCTCTGTATTTCCTATTCATCTGTGTGTCTTTTTATGTTCTCCTCCATTGTGGTATCTACCAATTTGCTTTCTGTGGAGATAGGACTTGCTTGTCTGTAGCTCTGGGATCACCCAGAAGTTCTTTGTAAAGTTTGTTTTTGTGTTGCTGCCACCTTGTCTTTTGGGCGCCGACGTTTATGTAAGCAATTGGTTTTATGTACAGTTCAGTAATTTCGCACTGCGAGTCTTTTTAGCCAGGAACTGCATGGTTAGACAGTAAAATTGTCCATACTACTAGCAAGCTTTTTTTAAACTATCAAAAGACAGTACTTTTAAGAAAAAATTCTGAAGAAAAGGTTCTGAAGAGAGTTTGGTGACAGTTTTGTCCTGCTGTCTGTCTGTTTTCACATCTCGCCCTTTTTAGTGTTGGCTTGTAACTTTGTAATCCCCGTATGTATTTGGGACTTGACATAAGTGAGATTCCTCTTCATATTCACAACTACTGAAAAATGAAATACCAGAGTTTATGGAATGTTTAATGACCTTTTTCATTTGTGTAAACTTCATATGACTCTTTATATCTAGATTATTCAAAATTGCTTCATGTCTGTTGACAATACTGGACTTCTCTCCAGTGTAGGTAAGAAGAGCTTCCTCCTTTCAAGTGAGTACTCCACAGCAAAAACCAGCAGCTGTTGACCAGTGGGGAGATCACAGAATCATAGAATGGTTTGGGCTGGAAGGAACCTTAAAGATCATCCAGTTCCACCCCCCCTGCCATCAGCAGGGACACCTTCCACTAGACCAGGTTGCTCAAAGCCTCATCCAGCCTGGCCTTGAACACTTCCAGGGAGGGGACATTCACAGCTTCTCTGGGCAGCCTGTTCCAGTGTCTGACCACTCTCACAGTGAAGAATTTCTTCCCAATATCTCACCTAAATCTTCCCTCTTCTGGTTTACAGCCATTGCCCCTTGTTCTGTCTCTCCCTGCCCTTGTAAAAAGTCCCTGCCCAGCCTTCCTGTAGCCCCTTCAGGTACTGGAAGGCCACTGTACAGGAGGTGAGGTGAGGCCACACCAGTGCAGAGTAGAGTGGAGACGATCACCTCCCTCGCCCGGCTCTCAGTGCAGTGCTCGATGCACCCCAGGATGCAGTAGTCCCTCTTGGCAGCCAGGACACACTGTTGGTTCATGTTCAGTTTGCCATTGATCAGAACTCCCAGGTGCTGCTCTCCAGCCTCTTTTTCCCCAGTTTGTTTGTGTGTCCAGGGTTGCCATGTCTCAGGTGCAAAATCCAGACTTCTTCAGAACGGTCATGGCAGTAGGAAAACCTGACTAAGCAACAGTTTTAAATACAGAAGTAACATTCATATCCACTTAATTAGCTGGCAAACAATATTGCTAATTTCTTTTGCCAATAAAAATGACACTCAAATCAAAAATTACTTTGGCTATCGCTAAACTCTAACTCACAACAGCTACTTGAATAGTATCTGCCATTCTGTGTGTGTGTTTTTCTCTGTTGAAATGAGTGTTTTTCTCCTCTTATCCACTGGCTAAAGTTGATCGTAGCAACAGCAGTAAATGAACCATGACAAGACTGTGCAGGCTCTAACTTTAAGCCATCAGGGCTGTTGCTCAGTTACTTTGGAAACTTCACAGAGTCAGAACATGCTGCTGTTTGTTAAGCTCAGGAGGAAAAGTTTGTCCTTTGGTTTTTAAACCTGAATTGTTATTGCATTTTCAGTTTATATGTGTTTTACTTATCTGTGCATATTAGTGCAGTGTTGTATTTTGGATGCAACCATGTGAAGTGTGTAGTTACATAGCAAAATGTTTTTTAAAGATGAATAGGAAGCTGATGCTGGGAGAGGGGTGGGCAACGTTGTAGTTGAATGATTTGGTTTTGGTTTTTTGGTATCAAACAAATGTTGCACCAGGTTACAATGCTCTAATGCTGTCCTGTAGAAAGATGGGAGAGTAAAACTTCTTTCATAGAATGTCCCTTCATTAATTCTGTGGGAAGGGAAGCTCCTCTCCTTGTAGGACAGGAAATAAGTGGAAGAGGCTGCTGCTTTTTCATATGGTGTATGGTGTTTAGCAGAATTGGGTAATCCATGCTTGCTAAATAGAGGTATAGATTGCCTCCTTAGCCCTAGAGTAAATGAGCAATAGAAGAAGTCTGTGCCCTTCGCACTCTTGCTTTGCTCATAGTTCCTCACAGCCCCTTACTTAGGACATTGAGCTATAGCTCAGTGTCAATAAAAGAAAAGGAGGGTCGTTGCATACAAACGTTATTAATGTTTGGAGGTTCTGGAGTCTGCTTGAAGCATCATAGTAGTGAAAGTGAGACTTGGAGTATGAACATTCCTACCTGATGTGGTGTTTTTAGAGTAACGGCTAGTTTTGCTATTGACCTTCAAAACTAAGATTGTAGAAAGGACTTGACTTCTAAAAAAGGATATTGAGCTCATCTCAAACAGCCTTGCTTCAGAAGGGAAGATATTCAGTGCTGCTTTTTGTTCACATCACAAAAGCTCTCCTTGTACTTTCTAAGTAATGCTATGGCAGTTGGCTTGTGAATGCAGCGTGACACTTTAAATATTCACGTTTTTTTTCTGATTTCAATGGAAATAAATTAATTAGCCTTAGAAGCATGTTTACTAATAAACGTTGCTCAAGAAGGCCTGCAGGTAATCAGAACTATTATCCACCTCCAATTAAAACACTCTTAAACTTGTCTGTGCTTTTTTTTTTCTTTAATATTTTTGGCTGTGCAAAAATAGGAGCAAGAGCGTTCCTATTGTAGAAAATTCTCAGGACTGCAGACATGAGTAGTCAGTTGGTTTAAAGAGTCACAGTAATGCCTTCTAACCAAAGAGAAACAACTCCAGGTTTTCAAGAAGGAAAGAGGCCCTCCATTCATCAGACTTTTATGTATGTTCTCAAGTCAGTAATTGCTTTTCTCTCAAATGCTGAAAAATACTTTTTTATATATATATATATATACACGTATATCCATACACACACACATGTATACACATACATTTGTCTAATGTATACACATACATTTGTCTATTTGCTTATATTTTGGTCTCTAAAGATGGCACCAGCACGGCAGACCAGAATGGTCCTGAAATCCAAAGCTGTGTTTTGGGTTTGTTCTTACCACAAAGACATGAATAACATTGATAACGTTCTTTTGATGCAGAATTTCCTCTAGGAGAAGTGTTGCTTCAGAGATTGCTGCACTACATTTAGATTTATTTACAAATTTAAATATTTGGTCCCTAAACCTAGAGATGCATGTTCCACAAGTACCATTGGGAGTGTTGCTTGATTGGCTCTCCCAAGGGTGTTCTAGAGCATGGTAGAAGTGGTCACAGCTGTGTTTGCCTTGTGGTCTTTGACCTTCTAAAGCAGAATTGGTGTGCCAATTTACCCATTATCTTTGTATGTTATAAGCTGTGCCTGTATTTTAAACTGTGGTGTTAGAGTTATTGTTTATTTAGCAATCTTGAAAAATTTTGTGTGAGGGTAAACTAACATTGATGTGACCATACAACACATGTAAGAGACTGGGCCTGCCAAGAAGTCAGTAGCAATAGTATTTGGAGCCCAAATTCTGTCTCATGTTTTGAAGATCCTCTAGAGTTCTCCTGCCAGTGGTCTGCAAAAAATAAAAATGATATCTAAATGAGGTGTCTTTAAGAGTTCTCTTTATTTCTGTAGAATATATTGCTAAATACCTTTTATTTTGTTCTGTGCTTAGTGAAGTTCAATCCAGAGAACAAATCACTGAAAATCACAATAAAACTTCCAGTTTTATTGTGAAACTCCTGTGATCAATGAAGCTAGACCACCTCCCATGTAATTATTACAAGAATAGTGGAGAAACTTCCTAAAACTTGCCTGTCTTATTTTTCAGTGGTTTTACAGCTAGTAGAACAAGCATGCCTAAAAATCTCAGACAAGGACTGCAGTGCTGGACCATCCCTGGTACTGATATATGGGATGTGGAGCTGTGGATTAGTACAGGCATGAGCCTGAGTCCTCTCATGTGATTTAACGTGTGCATGTCACCCTCAGGGTTGCTAACAGGAAGGGACAGGAAACAACATGACAATGACAACACTGTCCTAGGGTAGTTTTGCCTGTCTCTTACACCTTCCCTTGTTCTCTTGTGTACATGCTTCTGCACCAGCTCCCACTCTTGCTAGGATGAGTATAGACTGGACTGAGGCAGGTCTTGCTTGAGATCTGATTGTTTTAAGGTGCTAACATTCTGAAAGGCTGTTGTTCAGCACAGTTTCTTGATTATCCAATTTCACGCTGCTGCTTATATCATCAGTTAATCCTGGCTGCTGACCTTCACTCGAGATACAGCATGTCCCTACATCCAAATAACAGTCAGCACTTCAGAGCTGAGAAGTGCTGGAGAGTGCTGACCTGTTAACGCTTGCTGTTCCTGCTCTGGGATCGTGGCTGGGAGAACTTGTGGTGCCTCTCCTAAGCGTGGACAGGAAACTTCTTTCAACTTTTTGTCTCCCCCTGTCCCACTTCTGACACCTGTATGATACAGAAGTTCTAAAGAAGTAAGCTAACTAATTTTAGTGTTTCTTTATATCAAAATTATATCATTATTACATCTATCTTCTCCCCATCCTCAAAGTTGTTTAAATCCTTTGTTGAAAAGAGTAGCCAGTATTTACACTCTTCATGCTGCCAACTCTATTCGGTTAGTTGCAATACTCCCCTTAAAAAGGGAATGCCGAGTAAGGATCTTGAGGATAGTCTGAGGTGTGATCCACTGAAATCAATAACTAATTTTTTGTTAATTTTAGTACACATAGGATCATATCCCACGTGCAGCATCAACTTGAAATTCAGCTACCATGCCACAGTATTTTTTGCACTGTCATGGATGCAGGTGAATGTTCAGTCTGGGTCTGGAGGGTTCTGAACATGCTTCTTGCATTTTTGTGTGATCTGTAAAAATCAGGATAGAGCCAGGAGCTACTGCATCATGTAGTTGATGCTTTAGCCATGCTGCAGTTATGCAAACGAGGAAATAGATGATAAAGCACTGTGTTACGGAAAATACTTGGACCTGCTGTGAACCCTGCAGAGAAGATAGTCCAAGTTGGCTTGAGTCGTCAGCTGAAGAGGCTGATAGTGTCCAGCATCTGAAAACCAAGAATAGGCAAAATAATTTCTGTCTTCAGAGGGAATGGCTTCTGATAAAAGACAGTAGGAACATCACAGAGGGAAATGCTTTCTTGACATTTTAATGTGAATCAGTAAAGCAACTCAAAACCAAGGGATTATTTGTAGACTGGTTAATCTTTCTCAAAAGCAATCTATGGTGATAAAATAAAAGAAAACAAACCCCTTCAGTGCTCCTAGGAAACAGAAACAGTTCGGTTCATGATCTAGTTTTTTTACAAAAACATCAGTGCTACATTTCAAAATTCTCTTTGATTATCTGGAAGAGTTTTTTTCCTCATCTGTTTACTGTACTAAATAAACACAAGATTTACTTGGGGCAGTGGTACCACACTTGGCCAACAGCCATATTTTATCTGCTGTAGTACTGCTGATCATGGAGAATAATTTGAAGGAACTGTCATAGTGGAAGTCATCTGGAGTTACGTATCTGTGCAGCTCTCCAGGTCTGTGAGATACTCTTCCTTTTGAAACAAATAGCCCTCATCTGAACACATCCTGAAATTTCAGATCCCCTAAACCTAGGGTTTTCATGGAGCACACTTTCAGAATGGTTTGCCCCTGAGATAGTTTGCAGTTGAAAAGGCAACTTTTCACATGTAGTGCACAATGTTACCTTGTGTAGAGTGACACTCCACAGCTTCCAGTGGTAATGTTCTTCAGAAGTATATAGAAGTGCTGGTGGCAAGTTCCTCCTCTTGTGGGGATGAGTAAGGATGTGATAGATACACTGATCTAACTGAAAACCACGCTCACAGAAAGAGTTTTTGTGTTCCTCTTTGGATGTAGCCAGACTTTGCAAGCTGTGCGGGCCCCTTTTCAATATGATAGCATTGCCATTGTTTCAGTACTGGGCTGTTAAATGCACCTAAATGATGCTGGGGTCTAACCAAGGGCAACAACGTAGCTCCTAAGGTGGACTTGTCACTGTACTGATGGGTCTGTGTCAAGGAGTGGGTAGGAATCCACCTTCACTGTGGTAGGTAGGAAGAGGCACAGACAAGGTGCAGTGTCCATCATGTGGAGATCTGTTCGCAGCACAGCTATAAAATGTTTTCTTGCAGCCCAGCCTGTGTGCCAGTTGGCACTGCAAACAGATGCTGGATGTATTTTATTTTGTTGTGTGATGGATGCTTAGTTTCCTTCTGTGTTTGCATATGGCTGTCTCCTTCTCTAGAGATACTCTCTCTTATGATTTTTTCTCTTTAGAATGTCTCTCCAGAGATGTGCCATGACAATCTTGAGCTTCAGCACTGTCCTGACTCCTAAACTTATAATTTCCAGCTGTGGCCCTGATCCCGCAATATGAATATGGTGAGACTTTGCAGGCATCACAGGGAACCCTCAGGAGTGGGTCAGGACTTCATTTTTATAGCAAGCAATAGTAATTCAGCTTTCTCAGACTTGAAAGCACAGTTTACAGTCCCTTTGGGAGTTTTTATGAATGTGTTTTATCTTGGAGCTGTGCCATCAATGTCTATCTATTACGTTCTGATACTGTTCTGACTGCTGAGAGATGTTCTTGCTGAAATATTTCCAAAATAAAACTCTTGGTATCCCAGCTCTATTTGGATTAATAGTGGGATAAATTCTAGTTTATCAGATCAGCTCTCAGGATTTGCACTCCAGCAGGGCCCTGAGGTTCCAGAGAAGGGGAAGTTTTTGCAGGTCTCATACAGCATTTCCCATCTCTTCTGCCCAGTCCTCCTTTGCTTTAACCTGAAAACAATAACGTTCTACCTCCCAGCACAACTGATTGTTTCTGCCTCCTGACTCTTTCAGCTTGCACAGAAGGAATTCCTTTCATGTGTCCTATTCAGATTGATGCTACCAAGTATTAGTTTAGTCATTGGTTTGGAGAAATATTTATATTCTGATAGTACTGGAACACCAACAGTCAATACCCAAGTGTTCTTTTTTGTGAGGTCCATCTCTGTTCTTGATTAGGTGGTCCAAATAGGCAAATTGGACAAAAGTTTGTGAAGAGATGAGGGGAAAGAGAGGTGTAAGGCCATAGCAAGTCCAAATAGTTATGGTAGATATCTAACATGATTTGCTTGTTATTGATAGAGATTTAAGAGATGAAAGAAAGTAAATGCTGATACTTTATAGGCGGAAAAGCAAAAGAAAAAGGAGTATTGCATTTGTGTAAAAACAAAACAAAACAAATGAAAAAATGGGGAAAAAAAGCCCCAAGAGACTTTTAAATTTTATCTTATTTCTATATTCCTATGAGAGTTTGTAAGTGATTTCCATGGGGCCATAAACGGATCTCTGCTTTATCTTCTGGTATACAGTGACATCTACAGAGAGTGGAGCACATCAAACAACATTTTCCCATTCAGTACCATGTCTTTTTTATGACCATTTCTCTTTTATGTATTTATTAGTTTAAACTTCTTTATTTTATGCTTTTTGATGCATGTACTTTCCTATGGAGATCTACCCTTTTTATTTTTTTAAAAAGTTACTTCACCCTGACAGGAGCTACTTTGATAGTTGGAAATGCAATAGCAGTTTGCACACCCAAACAGGATTTACTTTCTCTTGATGGGTAGAATGTCTAGTCTTATGGTGTAATACCCTGCAAGATTTCAGCTTTTTTGAGGTAAAGTTTCTTTCACAACTGTGGTGTTCACATCAAGAAATGGGTTTTTGATGCATTCGAACTGAGTGCTTATTCTGAAATTATCATACTAATAGCTTTTCTTTAGGTTTGTTCATTATTGATGTAATGTTTAAAATTATTTAAAGAAAATACTAAAAGCTAAATTCTGTTTAATTTTTAAAAATATTCAAAATTAATAAATCAATAAAGGTAAACAAAGGGGTTTTTTCAGGGCATTTTTGTTCGACAAAATCTTTAGTTCTTGTGTGTGCATTTTTGGTTGGTTTTGCTTTATTGATTTCTTTTTTTTCCCTTAACTCTATTTTTTTAAAGTTTCTTCAAGCTTTCCTTATATTAGGAAGAAAAAATAGCGAACTTGTGCAGTATGATTTTCTTGCTGTTTCATCCTTTATTTCTCCAGGCAAGACAAAACAGAACCCAACAGAGTATATATTTACAGAATGTTGTCTGTGGATACAATTTTCTTAAGACTTGAGCACATGTTTTAATCTCATGTACTGCACATAGGCTCAGTAACTTCAATAAGGCCATTTAATGTATAAAGTTTAAAATGCATGTAAATCTTTGCAAACATAACCCTTAAGTACACCTAGGCTCTGAACTTCATGGCGCTTTTTTTGTTGTTTTTGTTCTTGCTCATGGTTTTTATGTAAAGGTCTTAATTTTGGTATATCAAAATAGGATAATTTGGAGATAATTTTTCTTTTCTCTTGAATAACATTAAATGTATCAAAACAACATTTAAAATTTCTACATCAACATGTATAATTTCATCAGGAGTTGTATATTCTAGTTTTTTACCATACCATGTCAGGTACTCTAGTAATATTAACTGCAAACCAGGTCCAGGTCTCATTAAACTAATACAGCAGAATGATCATCAGAAAATTGCCAAGTAATGAACAAAACCCAGAAGTTTTAAAACTTACTAAGCGATTGTGGCTGATGATGAGGTTTTATAGCCAGGGCCTTAATGTCTGAAAAATGACCCTGATAGTTTGCTAGCTAACATTATTGATTAATTTGTGTTAAACTCAATTTTTTGTAGAAGAAAGAACACAAAGTAAAATAATGTCTCAGTGGAGCAGAAGGGAGCACTTAAAACCCAGGTAGTAAAAAATCTACTCATATGTATAAAATCCTTGGCAAAAAGGATTAAACCCTTTGGAGAAATAAATGAGTAAAATAGTCTCTGTAAAATATAAACAAGCAATAAAATATGTAAGCAGTAAATGCTAGAAGGACATGAATAATTTTCTAGATAGTCAAAGACTCTTATGCTCCAGTAAAAGATCAAGTGTATAACAGATGAAATATGTCCGTTCTGTAAGAAGAGACAGTATAATTTAAAAAAAAAAGTGAATATGCTAGTGGTGCCTTCAAAGGCTGGCAGCATTTTTCCTCTTGTGGAGATCTGTTATATGTCCAAACTCTGAATTTCTTTTCTTCTTCTTACATTTAAAGATTTTCAGTTGAGACTGAAGGGAATAAGAAAAAAGAAAAATAGAGTTTCACAAATAATTGAGCAAGCATCCGTTGTTTTAGTGGTTTCAAGTATGACTTTTCTAACATGAAGTTTAATCATAAGAATCTTTCGATTGCTGCACAGATATTACTGGAAGAGGCATCTGGAAAATGTCTTCCATTAGCTGTGGTTTTTGGCAGAGGCTAGAAGCAAGCATGGTCAGTGTAATTAAACTGACAAGTGCTTGAGATACTGTATTTGTTTGCTGTCTGTACTTTCCTTCAGTAAATATTAGTATTTCTTCCAAATCTCCTACTCTAGCTGGTGACCCTGACAACACATGAATGTTAGTATAGCATGTAGCATAGCAGCATTGGGGGGGCAGCATTTAGGACAAAATATGAGAATAAGCTTTCTTAGCAAATACATGTTTGAGAGACTTTGCAATAGATGAGCAGCAACAGATTTCTTCAGAACAGCTCAGTCTGACAGAGAAGGCAAAACGCCTGACTCCAGCAGATTTCTCTTAGTGAGCTATAAAAACCATTTGCTGGAGAAAATCAGCCTGGAGCACTAAACTTCCAATGCTTTCAAAACTTCATAGGCTTTTGGTATGAATCCTTACTCTCATTCTGGTAAATGTCAGAATACAGCCCGTGAACTTGTAAATTTAGCCCCTCAGGGGATCTGTGGGGTTGGGCCAATGATCTCTTGATCAGGTGGTCTCTAACAAGAGTTAAGTCTGAGCAGTGGCTTTCTAGCTCACTTTATTTGGTTTCAAGTTTGCATTGCTTTTTGTAACTTCATGTGCCTCTTCATTTAGACACCGCTTTATGTTGTAAACCATGGTGAGACTGGACCAATCCGCTGCAACCGCTGCAAAGCTTACATGTGTCCCTTTATGCAGTTCATTGAAGGTGGAAGGAGATATCAGTGTGGATTTTGCAATTGTATAAATGATGGTGAGTGATGTTTCTCTGGTCTGTGTGATTCCTACAAAGTCCATACAACTAAAAAGAAACCGTATCCCTAAAATGATTTTCTCGACTTGCTGACTTGCTCAGAAAATACTTCAGTGAGATGCAGGAACCGGGCCTATTGCACAAATTAAAAAAAAAAAAGTGAAACGCTTGTTCAGTACAATCTAAAAAAATAAATGTTTGAAAAATAACGCTGACTCATGAAGTCCAGTCTGATCCAGTCAAAACTTTATTCAAAAATATTTTGTCAACATAGGGTACAAAGCTGCTTGTATTACTAAGTGAAAGCAACTTTTGTATGGAAAAAAATAATTTCTTTAAGAAATCTAAATGTCCAGCAAGAACCAAGTATTTAGAACCACGTTAGCCTAGTCCTGTCCATGACTGTAGATGCAATGGTTAAATAACCTATTAATCTTACTGTGACATGTGTTGGTTTTCACAGAAGATACCATGCCATATTTGTTCAAGTGTGCTGCATGTGACTCATAACTGTTCTTGTGCTCTTGGCTAAATCCCAAGTCTTTGCCAGAACTAGCCTTTCTAGACATTTGTATCAAGTTGGATTTCCTCAGCTGGATCACAGCGGTGTAGTGCTTTCCCTAATACAGTAATCTTTTCAACTCTGAAATGTGAACCTTGACAGGCTCGTTCCAGCTTCTTTTCTGCCTGACGCTCAAATGTTTATGCAAGCATAGCAGATAACTAATTTCATAGTTTGTTAGCAATTTAAACTCTTACAAAGAGAAACTTAAATACATGTGAACATTTTAAGACATTTCAGTTGCAGTGTCGTTTTAATTCATGCTTTGTATTACTACAGTGTCTTTTATCCAAGTCAGAAAGCACGTAAAAAAAAACTTCAGTGAGGACAAAAAATGACCAACAAATTAGGTAGATATTCCCCCCATCACACACACATACACTTTTTACAGGCAAAAATGTGAAAAATAAGCATTCTAGATATACAAGGAAAGAGGAGCTAAAATCGAGAAGTGACCGTTCCTAAGTGTGACTGTAACCATTAGACTAGCTGTATATAAATTGTTGGTGGCAGGCCTACTTGATTTCTTAATGCCTCGGAGTTCTGCTCCTTTTTTTTCTTCCCCTCCTCTGTAGCTGCAGAAGGTTCTCAATATAATGGACCCCGTGCACTCTGCTGTACAGTAGGCCAGGACTGTGAACCTTGAAGAGCTATTTCCAGTGACGTGGTATTTTTGGCTAAAGCAGTACAGGCTTTAGGAAAAGTGCTGGCTTTTACCGCTGTCCCTCTGCAGAGCTCTGGCTCGGGTGATTTGGATTAAGCTATGAGTGGGCTGTATCTACTAACAAAACAGCCACGCTGAAGTCTCTGTGCTGAGGGTGGCAGGCTCCTGCCTGTGAAGTGACCCGGGTCAGTTTGACCTACTCAAGCCTGACAGGGTAGAGATGGGAGAAAATGGACATTTATAGGGGAATATGCCCTATCCTCCAAATACAAAAGGAGCTGGCATTACTAGAATAGTGTGGTTTTCTGTTTGGTTGGGGGTTTTTAAGCTAATGTGGAGGAAAAACCCATTGCAGCATGGATAAGTGTTTAAACTCTTCCCTTGATCAATAACAGAGGAGCCTACATTAGTATCTTGTATCAGTAGAAAGAAGTTGTTGGGTTTTTCCCTCCTCCCCAAAATATAAACAATTTTTTTTGCCTTTGTGTTGCCTTTTAGTGCCTCCATTCTTCTTTCAACATCTGGACCACATTGGCCGACGGGTAGACCACTATGAAAGGCCTGAGCTGTCTCTGGGATCTTATGAATATGTTGCTACTTTGGATTATTGCCGAGTAAGTGTTTCCAGTATACAAACTAATTTACAATTTTATGTCAAAACAAACAAAATACTTTCAATATCTACAGTAAAGTAAGTGCACTTGTGAGCTGAATATCAGAGTCCAGGAACACTGTATAAAATGTAGATAGATGCAGAGAATTTAAGCTTACACTATTACATTCTGTTCTTTTGTCCTGCAGAGGATGAGACTAGCGAGTAAGAATAACATATTAGCACAGCAAAGTCATGGATCACCAGTCTTTAACCGGGGCCTTCCATTGGTCCTAGCTAGCATGTTGCACTGTTGAGAGAATAGAGTTGAAATTCTCATGCAGTGCTGCATTTTAGATGCATGTCTTCTATTGATTTTGAAGACAGACACACACCTAGCTTGCCTTCCCAATATTTAAAACTTTAACAAGGTAATTTGACCTTGTAATCTTTTCCTGGCATGGGTAGTTTTGGTATTCTGACCAATAATTAAATTACAATGGAATTGGTTCTTTCTTCTGATATTAAGTCACTGAAGAACTCAATCCAAAGCCCACTCAAGTCACTGTAAATATTTGTAGTTGGTTTTATTAGAGAACTGTATGGGATACTTCCGAAAGCATAAATTACTTAAACTTTTCAAACTTTAGCTTGTTTTACAAAACTGCAAGTAGGCCTTCATCTGGCCACAGTATGGTCATATTTTTCTCTTCTTGCTGAAATTGGGCAGAATTTTCTTCCTGTTAGTGAAACTGAGGTCATGATAAGGTTAGGGAAGGCAACTGGATCCTACAAAGTCTTGAAGCTGATAACAGTGACTTCCTCAGACCATCAAATTATTGCTGATATGAAGAAAATGAACAGGTTTAATTCTACTTTCTCACTAGTGTACTCCTCCAAAATCCAGTCAGATTGCTGAGACCTCCTGTATAGATTTTATTGAGATCTGGGTTAAACCTCAGAAAAGGAAAGAATAGTAGTGGGGTATTGCAGAAATGCAGTGTGGGATCTTCAGTTAGTGTACATCCAGTGTAGCTCCATCAAATTTGGTTAAGCTTCTCTGATTTCTGGCAGCTAAACTTTTGAAAACTGGTGTGTACTGAACGGCTCTGTGCCATTTTCACAGTTCCTTTTCTCTAAGTGTAACCCTGTGAGATGCAGTCATCGTCAGCATCATCTGTCACTGCAGTAGCTTTTGCTGGAGAGCTTAAATCAGGGAGTTCCCTTGATAAGTCACCCAGTATGATCTGTCTTGTTGCAAAGACCTATTCATAGACTTACTAGTATGTTACAAAAAATAAATCTCTGAAAAAAAATTAACACTCACACTGGAAATGCTAAGTCATTGAATTTTAGAGAAGTTAACATTATTTTATAGGTAATTTTTCATTTTGCTCCAGGTTGCAAAAGTTTAATTCTTTTATAAATCCAGTTTAAAACCAGAACTGAAAAGTCATTTCCTTTTGTGCTTATCAAATGACAAGGATGAACAGCTACAAAAAATGTTAACAAATAACAGCTGGTTTATATTACTGCACTCCTGCTAAGCGGATGTGGCAAGAGCACAAGTCCTCATTTCTACCATATATTTGTCAGAAATTATGGAGGGATTCTTTATAAATGGTGATGCGATGTGAGAGTTTAGAAGTAGTGTTTGATACAGTTTTTGAAACTAGAACCCAAGTACAGTAAACAGCAGTAAAGCTTTTAAAAATACTACTTGTTTTTAGTTCACAAGAATTAATCCTGATTTACACTATTCAAATGAAGTGAGATCAAGGGTATGATGTTAAGTTTAGCTTAAACTGTGACAGGGACTGTCATAATTTAAGGGTTAGATGATTTTTTTTCTTAAAAGGAGTTTTCTGAGGTTTAGTTTAACAAGTGTAATTTGGTAAGCGGTCAGAACTCTATACATGAAGGCTGTGAAACAGTGTAATGGAAAAGAATTAGAGAAATTGGAGAATTAGGGAAACTGATCTTTGGGGGTATGATGATTACTGTTGCTATGTTCACTTTATATGGTCTTCTTCCTGGGTATGTCTCTAAGCATTACATTGCTTTATTTGAAAACAAAAAAATCTTTGTCTTGCTTACCTACAGAAACTTGTGTCAGCAGTGCATGTCACGATTTGTACGCCACTTATATTGCAAATAAGAGACTCTGACTAAGAAGTTATGCCCAAAGGAATCCATACCAGCCCAGTTCATTGCTGTGTATGCAGCAGTTACATACATTGAATGTCCCACTCTCGTGCTTTGGTTATCTTACAGAAAGTCAGCTTATTCCTGAAAGTACAGTTCAGCTGTCCAGAATGCGTTGGAGCACGAGGCAGCGAGACAGGCAGACAGGCTGCAGATGATCACCACTTCATACTGCGAAGAACTGAGATATTTTAATTCTGGTTCTGTACCTAAGGTGTATTTTCTATTTCCAGATTGGTTACAAATCATTTAACAGTTGTTGGAGGCAAATGCTAACAAACACTGAATGTAAGCATTCATGTTAACAAAATGGTATTGCATATTGATATAGGCAATGCAAAAACAGTATGGGTACAGAAAAAAGCTGACAGGCAGATTTGTTTAAACACTTGAATTCCAGCAGGAAATATTTCTGTTTCATCTTATCTAATAAACTGTTATCTTTTATATATTTTATCCCCTTAGGATGCTATTTTCCAGTAATAATGTTTTATTCCAGGGGTGAACTTTACCCAATATGTGTCAGCTTTCTGCAATAATTACTCTTTATGATCCATACCATTTTTTAAACAACTGAACACTGTATTTAGATTGCCTTGTGGTACCACCTGTAAATTTTTTTGACATAACAGGACGCTGTCTAATTTACCCTGTGAATGGTTATTTTTCTGTAGAACAACAAGCCTCCAAAGCCACCAGCTTATATCTTCATGATTGATGTATCATACAGAAACATAAACAGTGGCCTAGTTAAACTCATATGTGATGAACTGAAGACTCTGCTGGATAAGCTTCCAAGGTAAAGAAACATAAGTGTGCTTTGCTTAACTCACTACATTACCGTTTTTGTGCAGCTTTGCACCTTGAGAGGTAAAAACAACTACAGAAAATGTCAAAATCTACAGTACAGGCATTTTGGGGGTGATAATGACCAAATGTTAATTGTAATACTGCTGGCAGATCTTAAACTTTGAAGCCTGGACTTACGATGTGAATGGAAAGAATCGGTCACACTCACTGCACGTGTAGCATGCATTCTTTTCCTTTCTTGTAGTGAACTCTAGTGGTGTTATCAGCGCAGTCCCAGCTTAGAGTTTTGGCCTTACTTGCTGTAGTTCTGGTTACTGCAATGCTGCTGTGGTCCTTGAATTAAACAGGGAACTATCAAAACCAGAATAGTGAAGGATGGCAAGTCTCTCTAAAGCCAGAGAGGCTTGTATCTTTAGTTCTTATTGTTAATCAGCAAAATTTTAAAGCTTCTTGCTGCACTGTGAGACTTTTCTGTCCTGGTACGTACCTGAGAGGAGAACAGGTCTTGTAGGCAACAAACATTTTATGAAATATAATACATTTGCTTTGTGAGCATTAAATACACAACAGTAGTATTATCACTGATCAATATTAGTGGCAGTGTATTATTTTGGTGTAGTTTAGTTTTTAGTATAGTATCTTAGTATGTTTTTCATTAAAGTTTAAATAATGCAGACACACATAGTTAAATGAGAGCAGTGAAAGACTGAGAAATTAAGTAGATAAGGTGTTTCTCAGTGAAGGCATATAAAAGCATTGAACATAGAGAAGGAAAATGCATTCCAAATAACAATACTTGCAGAGGGAGAAGAGACTTTAAAAAAGGGAGGGATCAAAGTGAGGAAGGGTGGGAGACAAGATCCTTGAGATAATTTGCAATATGTTAAAAATCTTTAATCGTGTGTCCTTCTGGGATCTCTGTGCATGAAAGAAATTCCAGTCCAGGGTGGGGGGTTAGTTTGTCAGATGCCCATGTAAGGCCATCTATCAAGTACTGTGTCATTGAAGATTACACTGGCCATACAAGTGTTTGATATTGTCCTGAACATATCTTGGAGCCTTCCATCAGGATTGGCATGACTCTGAGGATATAAAAGGCTTGAGTGCAGTCACAAAAAGCAGTTGGCAGTTTAGGAACACCTAGGCTTGAATAGGGGAAGTTGAGGAAAAATGAAAGCAGACGTATCTACACCACAGCGGATCTTCTCACCACCACTCTGCACAGACCTGCTGCTAAATAATTTGTTTGCAGGGCCAAAGTTTTCGTGTCCATGCAAAAAAGCAATAAAAAAATAAAGAAAGGGCAGGCCCTTCAGTCTCTGCAAAGACTCATCTGTTGTCTTTAAACATTTTTTTTTCTTTTTAAATGAAGCATTCTAACAAAATTTGTGCTGAAACTTATTTTGGTGCTGAGACACAAAGGTCACTGTGGGTTCATTTTCTGCTGCTGAACAAAGACACCTGCAAAAATATTCTGCTGTTACCACATGAGGTAAAGGCCCTGTGCTGGGAGTTCGCCCTGTGCTCATATCTGTAAGAGGAAAGACAAAGCAATCTGTGTCACATTTTTGTGACACATCGGTGTCAAGGCCTGTGCCAGGTAAGCCTGGGAAAGTGGCTGGGAAGTAAAACGTTAGAGGTAGCAAAGAAAGGATTAAGGTAGGTGAGTCAAGACCTGATGTTAAGAACTTTGTGTTTTTGTAGACTTGCAGCACAGGAGAAAATGCATTATTTGCTTGCTTTAAATTTTAGAGCAAACATTTTTAAACTTACATGTTCCAAACCAGAAACTCCTGACTCTGTATTAAGAGAATAGAGAGTAATGTGTTTCTTAAAATTGTGCTTATCAGCTCAGACAGTCAGGCTAACTAGTTGTCCAGTACAGTTTTTAGGTGCATAATTTAAAAAAAAAAAAACAAAACAGAAACCAACATTTGAATGCATTTCTGTGTATATGATCCAGACATCTCATTCTGAGACTTTAACAAGTACTAAATAGTGTGTGAGCTACACAGGCAATTGGCTGCCACATTTACAGCTAATCTTTAAAACTATGATAGAAGAGATTGGATGAAGTGTGGCAGTACAGACTGCCATAGGTAAGAGCAGAATCTGAAAATATTGTCCCATATACCTGCTCTGTAACAACTTTGGGACTACTGGGGTGATGTGGATACTTCTCTTTGAGGTAGGAAAATGCTCTATGTGCAGAAAGTTAAAAATATGTTGTCCTCATCAAGCTCCTGAATGCTCCCTGTTAATCATGTTACTAAGAAATAGTGTCTGAGTACTGGAATGAGTAGAAATTTACCCTCAGAAATGCTGTATCTGTTTGAGTTAGCATATCTTGGGGGAACTACTTAAAATGCTTCTTTATGGAGTGTGTTCAATATAGAATATTGATTTGTTTTAGATCAAAGTAGCCTCTTGCTCAGCCAGCTGTGTTCCCATAAAACAGGAATGGTAGGTTAACATTCTAGACCGACATGAGAGTTCAAGATTGTAGACGAAAAACCTTTTTCTCTCCCGAGCTCAAGGTTTTAGATGCAGCTTGTGAAACTGGCAATGATATTTTTTTTTCCTCTGAAGACAAACAGATTTGATAGCCAGGAAAAAGACTGGCAATTTTTTCTATTTGTTATAAGAAAAAATAAACAAAAATTGCAGTAAAAGTATATCAGCTTCTCCTCTTTAGTTTGACTTCTGATTCTGCAAGCCTTTGTGAACTCATGAAATGCAGTCTCTTGGTTGCAGTGGAATGGGATGGAAGCCTTGCCATTGATTTTGGTGGGGCCAAGGCTTTACACTCCTGAGGAGGATAAATATTTTCAAAGCCTGGCTGCTTTACTGTGGTGCAGGGTGACTGCTAACACTCCCTTGTTTCTTCAGAGGTTAGAATGAAGGGTAAATAGTAGATTTATTTTTTTTTCCCGAAGGGCCTAGTAATTGGAAATAGTATGGTAGGGCTCTCTTATTAAATTATTTCAGTGTGATAGTAACATCTGTATGAGTCTGGGTACGTTATGGTATCCTGTTTGTCAATTAGCATATTTCTCTGTGTTAAATTTTTTACACTCATAACCTTCTTTTATAAATTAAAGAAAATAAAATCAGCTCAGCTATTGCCTGCAGTCTCAAAGAACTTTGTGGTACATAGTTCTGCATCCTGGTGAGATTAAACAATAATTATTGCTGTTCTCCTTTTACAAATGGAAACTGAGGCACAGAGAAATTAAATAATTTCCTCTGAGGCTGTAAACTAAATCAGTGGCATAGCTGGGAATTGAATGAGACTTTCCAGGTTTCAGTGCTTTGGATATGAAACTTTTACACATGCAAAACAGGCAAAAGCACTGGACTGCAGACTCGGTAATTGCTGGTTTTGTGACAGCTCGCCATAAGTTGAGTAGGCTGTTTAAATGTTTAATGTTGCTGTACAGAACATAAGGGGCTGAGCTGTAGTAACTGCAAGTACCACGGGTTTCCTCTCTGGCATTTCCATGCTTAAAGGCTCTGTTTGTTGGTTTGTTGTTTATGAGGGGAGCACCCTGCTACAAGAATGTGCTGTTGTATTAGTAATTAAGACCAATTTTTGGAATAGCATTGCCTTTTAGGGAAAAGCTCACTAAACTTAGGACTGCAGACTTGGTAAGGGTCTAACTAGTACTACTAGTTACTGCTATTAGTACTGCTAATAACAGTGCTACTGATGGCAGAGTGGGCTACCACTCAGAGGAGTTCCCTCCACAAAACCAGGGCAGGGCCTGCTGCCTTGGTGTTCCTGCAGGTGTAGCTCACAGCAGCAGTTTGCTGCTTTGCTTGGCCGGGGAACTTACTAGCAGTGAGTAATTTCTGCAGTGTGTTTTCTGCGTGATACACAGCTATGGAGGATCTAACAGCTTTTGCTGCTTAAAAGGAGTCCTGCTGAAGTGGAAGATTGACCCACCAGAGTCACCAGACATTATTCAAGCCTAGTTTCTCTTCTTACTAGGCATCAGTCATTAGTGTCACTGAATTACAGTGTATTGTAAATAAAGCTGATTGTATCTTGTAACTAATTGTCGTCTCTTCCATGTTTTGAGGACAACATGGTTTATTCTTTATCTTAGCGACTTTTGACTGCTTGGATGGGATGCACAGTTGATCGAGTTGATGTAAATGTGTATTTTTTTAAAAGTAAATAATACAGCAGTTGATTTTATCAGGGTGTTTTATTTTGACCTAAGGCAAAGATTGAGGCCGTTACATCTGCTTGGTTGTTGTTTGCTTCGTTGCTCCCAGCACAGATAATGAAAGCAGCCTTGCATCTCAAAGGAATGCTTTTATTGCAAGGTCAGATTTTCAGAATTATAACCAGTTGCTTTTGTTTTTCTTACAGAGAAGAGCAAGAAGAATCCTCAGCAATTCGAGTTGGTTTTGTGACTTACAACAAGGTCCTCCACTTCTTTAATGTAAAAAGCAGCTTAGCTCAGCCTCAGATGATGGTGGTCTCAGATGTTGGAGAAGTTTTTGTTCCTTTGCTGGATGGTTTCCTTGTTAACTTTCAGGAATCACGATCTGTTGTTATCAAGTAAAGTATAATTATTCCATATGTGAATAAGATCTGAATGCTTGTGATATGCATTATGCCTTTTAGTCAGTTGTGTTCCTGGGTTTTGGGGGGTTCATGTATTTATTGGAATAATTTAGGAGCCATCAGGTGCCTCAGGTCATTTATTTCCACCTCTGAGGCAAAGCAAAAGTGATATCAACAACCCAGGGTGCTGAATTTGAAAGCATATTTAGGCCAGGTGTAAACCATGCATGTTCAGCTGTGCTTCTGCAGAAATGGGAGGGGGGTTGCAGCTGTGTGCCATGTTGCATGCAAGGTATGTGATGCACACCTGGATATGATCTAAGGGCTCTTTAAGTCCTTACAGCACACTGGAACTCCTTCATTTTTAGCTATTTTTAAATATTGCATGTTCCTTTATATCACCAGCTTTGAAATAATGCATCTCATAGAATTTAAAAATTGGTATTTTATTTTAATGTGGCTGGAATCCTAAGAAATTGAGCAAAATTATTTCTTTTTTTAAAAATAATATAAATTTGCATGGAAAGCATCTTGCTGTGTGGAGCCTTTGTATGTTACAAGGTGTATTTGGGGATTATCCCAAATATGCTGACCAGTTGAGACGCTGATCCTTTCATCTTTCATAGCTTGTTGGACCAGATTCCAGAGATGTTTGCAGACACTAACGAGAGTGAGACCATCTTCGCTCCTGTTATCCAGGCTGGCATGGAGGCGCTAAAGGTTAGAATGTTCCCCTCTGTGAGAGGCACAGCTCTTTAATAAAACTCCACAAGCTGCAGAAATTCCATTTCCTAAAAGCCAGTCCCAAGGCCTCCTACAAATCACAAAGGGAAATTAGAAAAAAACCGTCTCTGATTGTTTCCAGCACTAATGTTCCGTTTTTCTAACAGTACATTTGAACTGCTTTACTCCAAATGAGAACACTGACAAGTATAACATCTGTTTCCAGATTTTGCTTTTTGAGGGAAACCAGTCCCTAGAGCCTATCCTGCATAGAATGGATGTTTAGGAGAGGATGAGGAGCAGGAGTCAGTATCTTGTTCAGCATTTGAGAAAAAAAGAAGTGTTTAGTTACTGCAAGGGAACTCATAGATAGTCTGGATGTTTGCACAGATACCCAGTCCTTGCACATGTGAAGGGCAGGAAGAGAGTCAGTATCAGACAGGACTTTTCCCTGCTTGTTCTCCTGCTTCTTGTGCAAAATGAAATGTTTATGACTATTTATGACAGAATCAGGTCAGGGGTTGGAGGGGTTCTGCTTAACTGACAAGTTCTCACAGCTTATTTTCAATCCAGCTTAAAATTGAATCCATAGGTCAAGATGCATCCCCAGTTGCTTTCTGTATGTCCAGGACATCCTCCCAAGTGCTGACGTTTCCATGGAGTGCTGCTAACTAAAAGAACGCCACCATGGTTCACCCCAAGATTTGTAGGGGCAGAAAACAGCCAGTGGTGTTTTAAAATAGTTGATTTATCTATGAGCTGTGTATAGGTAAAGCATGAACTCTGAGTAGATAAATTTGTTGAACCAAAAATACACATCATTTCTCAAATCTGATTCTTAAATGTTTAATTAATACCTGTTTTCTTGTTAGTTAATAATTCTGCCAGAAGGCATGTGTGCAAAACATGTTTGCTTACTGCTCATGTTACAATGCTCTTCCCTAATACTTGACTTGAGAAAACAAACTTAAGGGTCATAATTGTAAATTTCCTGTGATGTAGCCTATAAAAGAAAGCTCTTAATTAAGCTTTTTATTTATCTCAGTATTTCAAAGTTATCATATGTAAGGATTTTCACTGTGAATTATTAACTTACATATACTTGTGCTCCAGAAAACAATTCTTGTCTAAAAAGAATAAAACTGTGTTCCTACTTGAGATTAATTTATACTTTTAGAAATAATATATATACACTTTAGAAAATTTGTCCAAAGCAATGTCAGTAATTCCCAATGCACATCATGACAAAGAGGTATTTGGTCAGTCTTTCCGTGTTCAGCAGAATGCTTCTTAGAAGGAGTTGAAGAAATTGGCATTCGTGATTAAAGAGAACTATGCTTGAAATATTAGGGGTGAAATTTTAGCTCTGTTAAAAGTAAGATACTGTCTTCAGTTGCATCTCTGCCACAGCAAAGAGATTTCTAGGTTTCCCAGAAGAATGCCATAGCTTGTTTTGAAATGTGGAGTATCTTTATCTTGTGAGCATCTGGAGGAGAAGGAGTACCAACGCTGATCTGTGTCTGAGTACTCTTGGGCATTGCAGTTGTAACCCGGAGCAGGAAAAGGACAAATCCCTCTTTCCTCCTTCCTTCCCTTCACCTTCACCCAACTTCTTCAATACCTGAAGACCTCAAAATTGCTAATCATTTTCCTTTGCTTTAACTTCTGTCCAGCCCTGATGTGGTCAGGCAGCTGGACTAGATGATAGTTGATCCCTTCCAACTGAAACTGTATTTGTACTTTTGATACTTGTTGCATAATTCTTGTATCCAATTGGAACGTCTCCAAGAGAGATACTTGTAGTTTTGCCCATCAAGATTTTAGATTCCTACGTAAAAATTACTGTGACAGTCCATCAGCCAACATCTCCGTGTGCTAGACTATGTTATTTACTGACACAAAATTCCCAGTTTGTTTGGGGACTTATTTCCATCAAGTTTTGAGTCTCTAAATGAATTATTTAGCTCCGAGGAGCTTGCAGAAAGTTTGCACTGTTCTCTGAGGTACCACCATGTATGAAAATCAGGCTTGTTTATCTTAGCAGTAATCAATATGCCTGTATGGTGTCTTTGAAATAGGCTGCAGAATGTGCTGGAAAATTGTTTATCTTCCATTCCTCATTGCCAACGGCGGAAGCACCAGGGAAGCTCAGAAACAGAGATGACAAAAAACTACTCAATACAGACAAAGAAAAGGTATTTTCTGCTCTGAGCTAACGGGGAACTGCTAGTATGCTGAATTTCTCTAATAGACCTTTGATCTTTTTTCATTTATTATCTTTTACCGAGACTTGTTGTGTAATTGTTTAAAATTCCCATTCTCACTGTGCCCTGTTATGTAGCTATATTGATACTGGTCCTACAGGAACACCAAAGCCAAACTACAGCAGAACAGCCATTCCCATCAATAAAGGAAACCCCCCAGCAGCAAGTGATTCCACCCATCAAGCGCTGGTTTAGGGAGTTGGTTCTCTAAACCTACCAAGTTGGGTCTCTGCATACAAGTATATGGGCAGGGGCAACGTGGTTTTAATCAAATCCATACCTCGCTTCAAGCTTCCACTTCATCTTTTTTTCCCTTAAAGTGGGCGTTTGGATTGTGATTGGCTGCCAATGGTTTCTAATGTTATGGCACTTGTGTTTTTGAATTGTGTGCAGACACTCTTCCAGCCCCAGGTAAATTCTTACGAGGCTTTAGCCAGGGATTGTGTGGCTAACGGCTGCTGCGTGAATTTGTTCCTCTTCCCGAATCAGTATGTGGACGTGGCCTCCATGGGGCTTGTCACAATGTACACTGGAGGAACACTGTACAAGTACAACAATTTCCAGGTAAGCAGTGCAGGTTCCCTGCCTTTCACATAGTAACACCTGGGGATTTGTTGTTTTTCTTTTCATTTCAATGTGTGCTTCAGCATTTAACACGTAAAGTAGAGAGACTCGAGAAAACTTATTTATAAACTGCAGGGGATAGACTTCAAACTTAGAAATGACAAATCAGGCCCAAATACGTATCTTGAAGCAGTAGTAAGCTGGTTGTATCTTAAAATTAAATCTACTTAAATATGCTGGCATCTGAGCAGGGAGGTCAACTACTCTGGTACATACAGATAAAAATCCTTATGATAAAGACCCAAAAAACTGCAGTAATAACACTTGTTTAAAATGTCATGAGAATCTCTCTGGGGAGTAGTGGCCTCGCTCTGTGTCAGGGGTTGACCTACAAAAGTGTGGGGTTTTTTTCGAAGTCAGCAAGGCTGCTCTGCAGTTCTTAAGGTTGTGCCATAAAATCCTGTCCGGGCTGCAGGGTGAAGTGTAAGAATGGATGTCACAGGAGGTACTTTGGTGGAACAGAAATTCTGGATGTCCAAGCCAGATGAGTTGGGGAATGCTTGCGTAGATGTGTTTCTGTTAACAACACAACCACCAACATTTTTTGTCTGTTTAATGGAAAAGGACAGATTTGCTGCTGGGGAGGGGTGTGACAGGGAGGGGGAGAGGGTTGGGTCACTGTTATGTTGCTGCCACCCGGTGGTGAACTGCAGCGTTGGCTTTGCTTTGTGTTTCTAGCTGGATGCTGACAGCCCACAGTTCTTAAGTGACCTCAGGAAGGACATCGAAAAACAGACTGGATTTGATGCAATAATGAGGGTTCGGACAAGTACAGGTAATGATACTGTTTGGGAATGAAAATAGACACGAATGCATATGACGAATGCATATAATTTAAAATAATACAGTGCTGTACGGATCACTGGTAAGGTCAGACTGACTGTTTTAACTGTATTATGTACCTCTGGAAAACGCATGGACATGTCTTTCCTGTAAAGGCCTCCATAATAATTAATTTTCATATATGAGTAAGGCTTCTGATTGTTGCGGATGCATCTTAGATTGCAAGTAAGTTGTATAAAAAAGTGTCGCTGCTGGAGACTTACATGTTCCTTCATTTTCATACTTGAAATGACATTACTGTGTCTACTTTTCAAGCATTCCTTCTTATCTGAAATGCAAGTGTTTGAGAAACATACACACACAGAGTGGCCAAGCCAACAGCGCATGAGGTTCTGGGGGGTCTCAGAGTCAGAGCCCTGCTTCATGGCCCAGCAGCTTTTCCCTCTCACCCAACTGTCAAAAAATGCCATTGGCAGGGACAGTTGGTGGGACCCCCTGAGGCTGCAAATCCCTGAGGGGATAATGGTTCTGGTTTCAGAAAGCAAAAGTGACTGACCATAAAAAGAAAGTCACAAAATAATGTCAATTTTATTTGCCATTTTCAAATAAAAGGATAAGTTTGTTGTGTTTTAATCTGGCTGTAGGCTTCAGGGCTACGGACTTCTTTGGTGCTATTTACATGAACAACACCACAGATGTTGAGATGGCAGCGGTTGACTGTGACAAGGCAGTGACAGTGGAGTTTAAACATGATGACAAACTGAATGAAGACAGTGGAGCCTTAATTCAGGTAAAAAAAAACTTAATTACATGTAACATCATGAAATTGTGAGCAAGAACTTCTGCAGCTGTAACAGAAAAAAATCAGTGGTGTAGGACTGATGGGAGCAAGGCACAGCTTGCACAGGCTCTGGTGACATTATACCACTAATAAAAAAAGGTTTTAATTAACTAGCCAAAGGTTGCACCTTACCTCAAAAGCACAAACAATGCCCCTCATGACAATTATTGTGCTCACCTGCCCCTGTACTGCATGTTCAATTCAGGGATGCCAAACTGCTTTCTAAACACTCACCGAGACCTCCTCAGCTACTCTTTTTTTCCACTTTTCTAAATAAGTTTATTTGGCACACAAGAGCCATTACTGTTTATGTGGAACCTGCTATTGCTCTGGCATTCCTTGTGACATCTCAGTTCACAAGCAGTTCTCCATAGCTAAACCTCACTCCAACCCTACGGACTGCTCAGGGATGGGACCTGTGCAATGGAAGTTCTCGCTTGTGAGCTGTCAGCTGGTGCCCTGCTCCCTTGGGCTCTTGGCCTGTGAGTGCCAGAAGCCCCACAGGGCTCAGCTGCTGCCACTACCGTGTTCTCTGTGAATTATGAGACATGTGGCACCCTCTCTCCCAGCAGAGAGGTTCCAGCCTGCGAGAGGAGAGGGGAGAGCCCTCCACATGCCTCTGCTCCTCTGGATAGCCCTGCAGGCTCACATCAGACTGGCTGTGGTAGCACCACTGGCACAGGGATTTTACCTGGTGCATTGGGAGCTTCGTTCCTACCTTGAAAATGCCAGGCTGTTCCAGACCCAAGGCTCTGCTTCCCACCTTAGTCCACAACATTCAACATCAGTAACAGTTCCTGGAAAGGCCACTTAGGCAATAATTGGTATTTCTCTGTGTAAATTGCCAACAGACAGACTTCTGATACATCTTTTCTTAAGGATGGGAGCATCCCACCCATTAGCAGATAACAGGAGGTGGTTGTTTACTGTTCTAGGTGTTTATTCATGACCTTTTTTCTTGTTTAGTGACTGAAATGTTCCAGCTTGCAAGGTTTTAAGTTCAAGCCATAGAATTATCTGAACTTTTAATTTCTGTTGTGCTTGACTGTTACCTAGCTGCTATAAATACATTTCATAGGTCAGCAGTTAACCCCTGTATACAGCACTGTGAAACATCCAGTTCGGTACGTCTGAAGTTGCTTCCTCAAGCCATGGTGCAGCAGGGACAGGGATGTATGTGCCATGTAGATTTTGAATTTAAAGCTCTTTTGTTTGAGAGAGAACTGTGGAAGTATCTAATGCAAGGCAGCCTACAGTAAGTTGGAGTCTGTGTTTGCCCTGCAGGCTTTGGATCATACATTATATTGAAGTATCAACATTATATTGAAGTAGAATTGGAGTCAAAAGGACATTCTTAAATTACACCTTCAATTTTTAGTGCCTAAGCCCATGGTAGGTGCAGGATACAGGGGTTAGTAGGACCTCGTTTCACTTCATAAGCAATTTCCTCCTGTAAAAAGAACCCCTCCGTTTTTCAAGGCGCAGAAGTGTTTCTGCATTGTTTTTGCCAAGGGATAACGCGATGGGCAGAGGACTTCTCAGCAAGCTGCTCGCCTCCTGGATGGCATCTTTTCAGATACACTTATTTGAGCTGGTCCAGTATCACACAATTAAAAAGCATAATTTACAAATTTACAATCAGTGGTGTCATTTCCAGATGATACCATCAGGGTGTAGCAAATGAGAGCAATAAACCTTTCAATCAGTCAGATTATTCTTTATAATGTTGAGTAACTATTGTAACATCTAATATACTGCCCTAAGAAATAGAGGCGTGTTGGTCCTATGGATGACAGCAGCACTGAAACAGCAGTGCAAGGCCTGGCTCTCCTCAGAGCTAACTATATGCCTTTTACACACAAAGTAGGTGGCTCTTGCATGACGGAAGCTTTTTGGTTTAAAATGAAAAGAAATGGTAATTTTCTCCTTTGTTGCAGTGTGCTGTCCTGTACACATCAGTCAGCGGGCAAAGAAGACTTCGCATACACAACATAGGTTTGAATTGCAGCTCCCAGTTAGCTGATGTCTACAAGACCTGTGAGACCGATGCACTGATCAACTTCTTTGCCAAGTCAGGTAAAGTTATGACAGACTGATTCTGTTTCCTTTTTTACTCTGGGGTGGAGGAAGGGGAAGGAAAGGAGCTGAACTGATGACCTAGTGGGAAACTCATGTTTTGTAACTTGCTGCTCCAAGCCTGAGCAACTCTCATAGTCTTATAGAATTGAAGAGGCAAATAGATATTTTAGGCATGCTGCCATAAAAGTAATGCTTGTGAAGGTAGCTAGGAACATGTAATGCACAAAACTGTACAGGCACAGCAGTGGGAATGCACATCCTATCCCAGCGTTGGAGGTTTGGTGGGCGTTTTAGGGCAGAGATGAATAAACATCCTCCAAGGTGCTGTCTGTCAGGGAGACTGAAAAGCAGCCATAGACCTCAGGTTAGTAAAGTGAGGAGCTAGCAGGTGGAGATACTGTAGGACAATGTCCCCATGTTTAGCATGCACTTCTCTGCTGTATTTGTAGCTTTTAAAGCTGTTCTAAGCCAACCACTGAAGACGGTCAGAGAGATCCTGGTGAATCAGACAGCTCACATGCTGGCGTGTTACAGGAAGAACTGCGCCAGTCCATCGGCAGTAAGCCAGGTAAAAACCACTGAGGCTCGGTCCTCCCCCTGCCAGGCTTTGCAGCAGATGCATGACATCAGCAGTGCCAGAAAGGAAACTGCAGGACAGACTTTTCCTTTTCTTTCACACACAACTAGTGACAGGTGGGTTAAATGGTAGCAGTGACACAGAAGGCTGTTGTTCTGGAACAAACGGCAATACCAGTGAGGAAACTGATGATCAAATTCACACAAAGGAGCTCAGGCGGCCGCCTTCTTCCCGATGGAATTATGTGCCAACTCCCAAAGCTTTCATTTTTTTTCTTCCTATGTTGTTAAAGATTTTATTATTCTGAGTTTTGACAAATAAGACAGTTATTGTCAAAAAATGAAAATAACATTGTATCTTGTTAACAATCTGAATTTGCACATAGCCTCTCCAGTGTGCTGGAGTGATAAATACCTGATGGCTAGATGGGACCAGACTCCCTGGAGGTGCCAGAGAGGGGAATCCATGGTGATTAAGATAACAGTCTGTTACCAAAGGGTTGCAAAGAAGCTCTAGAAACCTGATTATTTATATTCCATGCTACTTGAAAATTCCCTCAACTTAAGCCATCTCTATTATCTTCAGTCCATTCTTTTTTATATTCAGAACATTGGGGATGTCTGACTGAACCAACAAGGTCTTTTAAAGTCCTTTCAGCAACTGTTTCTGACAAAAGTCTCTTTCTATTTCAAACAAATACCCAAAGATGTCTGTAAGTGTTACTAAATCGAAATTCTGTAAGCGTTTGAATTGAACTTCTATTTTTTCTTGCAACTCTCAAAATATTTCCCTCTCTCTCTATGTACCTCCTTCAGCTTTTGAGGCACTTTAAAAGCCCACGGGCATGCTTGGCCTGCTGGTGCTTTTTCGAATGACAACTGGCAATTCTGTACATGAATGCAAGTTAATAGGGAGGCCAAAGGACTTGACAATGTTTGAGGTATTTTAGATTAGTTCCTTTAGATTAGTTCCTTCTTCTTTTAGCTGTATTTTCCAGTTCTTTCTTCTTCTTCTTTAATGTGATGTATAGATTAGAATCATTAGCATATCTTAATTATATGACTTAAAAAAAGCAATGCTCCAGTAAAAGCAACTGGATTTGCTTTTAGAAAGGAAAATTTCCTTTCAAATTATTCACCCTTGTGTTCTGGTGATTCACCTCAGAGGAAGACTGAGGCTTTTACACACCCTGGAATGCTGCCAGTAATCAAAAGCCTGGCTAATGAATTGTTTAATGTTAGTGAGGACCAAGTGTGTTAGGAACAATACCAAGAGACCCTGGCTGTGGACCTTCATTTCTCTCCTAAATTGTTCAGAGCAAAAAAACCCACCCACTTTTTCTGTATGACTCCCCTGTAATTTAATACCTGAACAGGAGCATGGGTTATAGCAGAGGGGTGACAGCATCCGAGATGTTGACTGCAGTCAATAGGGCAAATACTGAATATCCAAGTTTCTGTTGGATTCTTATGCACTGTATTAACCAGTCCGAGCTGGTCTGAAAGAGTTAAAAAAAGTTTTTCTAGTTTGTTGGGGGTTTTTTTCTCCTTAACCAAAGAAAACAAGCAATGGTTTATTTAAATATTTGTAAGTCCAGCCTTGTTCCCCAGCACATGGGATATCTTAAATAACAAGCTGTCTCTGCCTCTCAGCTCATCCTTCCAGATGCCATGAAGGTGCTGCCAGTGTACATGAACTGTCTGCTCAAGAGCTGCGTGCTGGTGGGCAGACCAGAAATCCCCACTGACGAGCGAGCTTACCACCGCCAGCTGGTCACGGCCATGGGGGTCGCTGACACACAGCTGTTTTTCTATCCCCAGCTGCTGCCACTTGTGAGTATGGGCTCTGCACATACTGTCAGTAACACGCTTTCTGAGGGCTGGGATTTATAACTGTGCAGATGCAGAAAGGAGTCTGTCTGCTGGGCCAGTGTTACACTGCCATGCTGGGTTCCATTCTCACTGTGAGGGAGTTGCTATTGAACCTATAGTTGAATGGAAAATGGGGAAGTAACATTATCAGTCATTGACATCAGCATCCTCTGAAGACTCTGGCTGTACCTCCAGCAAGGTTTTTACCCAGACTGATGACAGGTGCCAGCTTTGGTAAAAATCAACACTGGTCTGCAAGTGTCTCCCCACTTCTGGCAGGTCTGCCTTCACACATCGTGCATTACCTGAAAAAGAAGAGGTTTGATTTCCAATTCCTCTCATCTGGAAAAGAACCACTAAGATACACTCAACCTTTCACTAGTTACTTTTCAGTATCTAATCGGAGTTTTACCCACCTTGAAGGCACCAAGTCACCATCTCCTGTGTGTTTTGCCCCACAGCACAGCCTGGATCTGAAGAGTGATGCTGTCCCAGCTGCTGTCCGCTGCTCTGAGGAACGTCTCTCAGAAGGAGGGGCCTTCCTCCTGGCCAACGGGCTGAGTATGTTCCTGTGGCTGGGAGTCAGCGCGCCCCCGGAGCTCATCCAAGGGCTTTTCAACGTCCCCTCCTTTGCACACATCAGCGCAGAGGCTGTGAGTAGATGGAGACTACTCTCTTTTTCAGGAGTTATGATTTAAGACCAGACTGCTAATCAGAGAAATAAATGAGGTAGATTTTCATCCTTGAGTTAAAAGCAGGAACAGATGACCAGCAGAAGGTGTTAAGACACCAGAAATAATACATAAAACTTCAGTAAGCTCTTACACTCTGAACACTTATGGCAAGAAGCTTTCACAACATTTTTAAACTTTCCTAAAAACTTCCACTGTTGCAGCTATTAAAGACCTAGTGAAGGTGTATTGCTAAAATGGGCACAAAACACTGAGCAATAGTTGAAGTTTCTCTTGGTAGTGACTTTTCATAGAGGGATTATTTTAAATGGAAAAATGGCTTAAACAGATGAGTCTTTAAGATGAGACAGATGAGAGACACTTTTGTGCAGGAGATGGCATTTCCCAGTTTAGCATTAAATCCAGAGTAACTTGCATCATAAATAGCAGCAGCTGGTCTTGTATGAGCTGATAAGAGATGTGACTGGACTGTAACAACCCACCCTGCCTTCCTTCCAACAGACATCGCTGCCTGACCTGGACAATCCCTTTTCTAAGAAACTCAAGTCAATACTGGAGCACATCCAGAGCCAAAAGCCCTACACTATGAAGGTAACACTGCTCTGCCTCAGCTCATTCCCTGCCTCTTCAAAAGGGCGCTACTGGCTTTGCCAACACTTCCCTGTAGCTATAGAAGGTTTTACCTGTACGTCAGTGGGTCCCAGCATGCATTGTACACACAAGTATCTCAGATATACTTCTTAATCAAGAGATTTTTCAGAGGTAGTCAGGGCTAGAGGTTACCATTTTATTCTGCAAACTTTAATTCATACTAGTCTCTCTCCTGTGTTCGTAACTTACACCTCCTGAAATGTGGAGATGGATTAGTTTTGAGGTATTTTTCCCCCCTCAACAGTATACAGTAATAGCTACTGTGTATGGTTGTATCCTAAAAACATGTCTCTCTCATCTTTTCAGCTGATGATAGTGAAACAACGGGAGCAGCCAGAGATGCTTTTCCGACAGTTCCTAGTAGAAGACAAAAGTATTTATGGAGGAGCTTCTTACGTGGATTTCTTATGCTGTGTTCACAAAGAGATCTGCCAGCTGCTCAGTTAAGGAAACTCAAGTGTAATTTGTCAGTTTCTTTTTCATTTTGCAAGCAGGACAGAGGGACAGTCACTGGTGCCTGAAGGCTGGCCCACAGCTCCGCCGTGCCCAGGCATTCTGCTGTGCTTTAGTGAACCTTTTCTGTACAGTTTCATTTCACACAACCTCTCACCCACTATTTAGTTTACTTACTAAGCTGTAGAATAGGAAGTTCTGCACTCAGGTATTTATCTTCTGAGAGTCTCAACTCTTTCCCTAAGTTGAACTGCCAGATTTCCGACTGTCAGTGCTTCAGAGCATATGGTATGCATTTATTAAAATATAATTTAGAAAACTCTTCAATTATTCCTTTTGCTAGTCGTAAGTTGTACAAGAGCCAGGAAAGATGCTAAAAATATATACAGAAGAGGGGAAAAAAATACAAAACACTGCTTTGAATCAGATTTGCAGTAATCATGCAGTTCAATCTGAGTACTTCAAAGTCCTTCATGTAAAGCTCATCTCTGAAAAATAATCCTCTTTATCCAAGAAGGGACAAGCATTACCTTCACAGAAACAGAGACCCGGGGTCATCCAGGACCCAAAAATGCCTCAGTTTATAACTGGACTTGAGTAAGTTTCACAGCAGTGGCCCACAGGGAGAAGAACAGTAATCAAACAATCCTTTTGCTAAGTAATAGCAAATTAGCTAATGCCACGCTATATTATGGTACAATTCTCTAGTCTTAAGAACACCAATTAATTTAGCATACTATGTAATTACAGTTTCAAAACTGAACAGGTTAGGTTTTATTTAGTACATTTGCTAACTGGAATATTCCCAATAGAACTTAAATAAACATCTGTCCCTCAAAACTTCAGTGGCAGGTCAACTGTAAGACAGTTGAAACATTAACCAAATGTTCTTTGTGGTGCTATAAAAAGAAAGCCTCTTGTTTAATACCAGTTGTTACAGTGACCTCTTCTCACATGACTGATTTATTCGACAGTCACCACCCTGAAAAATAAGCCTCTGCTAATATCAATATTTAAGGTAGAATTGAGAAGGCCACAGTCTTTGGAAGAGCTGTTTACCTCAGACACATCATCAGTCTGTCTGCATCTTTGGGACCAAGGCCTCTGCATGTGAGGTTTGATCTTTTCCAAACTTGAAAAGCAATTGTTACAAAAATCAGTGTTTCAAAGAAAGCAAAACCCCCTCAAAAGTAAGGATGAGGTGGGCCTCGTAAAAAAACCAAGTGCCTTTAAACATGTTGGTGTCATTTATTTAGTGCTAATCATTTTAATGTCCAAGATAAGCAGTCAAGATGCACATTTTTTGGTATGACAGCTTATCAAAACAGTTGTATCCTCATCCTGAGAGCTCTTAAAACATGCAGAAGTATTACAAAGGGATCCTCAGACTGAACTCAGCTGCCAAGACAAGCACTTTTTAGCAGAAGACATTACCCTGTAAAAAGTCTTTGTTGCCATTCCAGATCAGTGTACTTTGTAAAATGACACCAGCATCTCTATGTGTAAAGAAATCAGCAATTATTAAATATAATAATCGTGTGTGTGTTCATTCTTTCATATACTGCTAAGTTCTCAAGTTTTCTTATGCTATCATCAGCATCTGCCAAAAGCCACCCAGCACCTCTTAAGCTAGTACCCCGGGTCACTAGGGAAGGTGCATTTTCTACGTGGGCAGCTGAGGCCACGCAAGCACCACTGCCCAGCCTTCAGAGCATCCTGCTGCACCACAACTTCTGGAGCAGAGTGTACACGTCACGTACCTGGGCACTGGCGAGGCCTGCAGAGAGCCAGGATTTCAGGCACAAAGGTGCTGTTGGGAATGAAGCTGTAGTGAGACAGCTATTGATACCTGTGCAGCTGATTCACCAGAGCTCCAGCCCTCCACAGACAGATAATTTTATCTACGTTAAGACATCAAAATGGCTGAACTAGCACCAAGATACAGACACAGGCTGATGCTCTGAGAGCGATCATGGAAGTTACCACATGGTTGTATTACAAGTGCAGTTGCTGTCTCCAGCATAAACCAGCAGGACTGTAACATTCAACTCGGACTGCAGTCATTTCAGTAGTCAGGCCTTTGCTTTTTTCCTCTTTAATTGCTGCAATAATTATAATCAAAATTACTTCATGTTTCACCACAGAACTTACCTACTGCTTGCTTTTTCATCCCCGAGAATGAAAAGGATGAGTAAACTTTCCTCTGTGTTATTAAGTTCACCTTCATCCCATGCCACAGGGCGATGTCTACTACAGCAATAAAGTTGCCACCAACAATTTTGGAAGGAGAAACCTTTTTTCTACTACAGACAGAAACTGTGGGTCTCAGTATCTGTCACTTTAGGTTGCTCAGTGTATCCCTAAAAAGACACATTCAAGAAACAAGACTTACAGATGCTTTCAATGTAATGGGCTTGAAGTCTTCATTTATTCTAGGGCGCATTCTGGACACTTCTGTCCCTGCCAAGGATTTAAAACATCCGAGCGTTCTAAAATTAATCCCTTGCCATGATGCCATTTAACTTCCATTGTCAGATCCAAATTGCTCTTTAGTTTGACACATAAATGCTGCTCCACTGCACAAAGCCTTCAGTACCTACAAACATCCGCAGTGAGCCTGTGTTCATGGTACTGTGCTGGGGGAGAACCTCAGAACCCCCGAGAGCATCGCCCATGAACCTGCGCAGCACAGCAGCATTCCAACCAACTTCCAGAACCAGCCCTGTGGAGAGTGGGTTCTCAAGCTGGTGGCTGGATTTATACACCATGACTTACGGGTGACTGACGTCCTACAATCCCTTTGAAGCTAAATGCTAAGGCACCCCAAGTATCTCGTCAGTGCAACTGTCGAATCCCTCACTTAATTACAATCCCTCCCTTACACACGGGCTGTAAGATGTTAAAAGAGCACTATAAGCCTCTTCCAGAATGGAAAGATGTGACAAGATCTAGACAGGCATCCCCAGTCAGATTGGTGGCATTATGCATGTAATAAAACTAGAAAGGAAGAAACTTGTCAGGCTTTTTATCTTCAAGGACAGCATGCTCAAATTAAGTCTTCATTTACTTGTGGTAAATGAAATATTCATCAGCTCACTGATCATGAGCATTATCCTCCTCTTTCTGTTAGAGTGTCACAACTGAGCAATTAACTGACAACCGGTAATGACATTAAAAGCTTTTCATCTCCAGACACCACTTGAGATATGGTCCAAATCAATGATTAAACAAATGACCAGCTGTTTGTGCTGCAGAATCGGTGGGGAGGGAGGTGGCTGGGGAGTCTCACTGCAGTGCTTGGTAAACATCTCCACACCCACGTGACACCAAGCCTTTGGGTACACACACCCGTGGGCTGCTGCTTTACCTGTGCAGGCAATCGATGGCTGCTAAAACACCACCTGCAGATTGTGGCCAGCGGGTTCCTTTCTTCATAGCGGACAGGCAGAAATCTCTGTTTCCTTGTCCATTACCCTCAATTTAAAGAGTACTGGCAGTTGCTCGTTAACACCACGTACGTTACAATGCCCTGGTGTAGCTGGCCCATCCAGACAGATCTAATTAACACTCTCTGGAGCAGGATTCTTTTTCCCTTATGCTACTTTTGCTATTTCAGCTTTGAGGGACAAAATGAGAAACCTAGTTCTGCACGCTCAAGAGAGCTTTATTTAGTAGAATGGTTTTTTACAAGACCATGTGCAATTCATTTCCCAAGTCACTGAAGTCTTGAGCAGCACCCCAGGTTCTGCACACCAAGACAGATGCACATCTCAACTATGTATTTTTGAGTCTCCTCTTCAGTGCAGCCTGTCTGCCTTCTATGTTAAGAGCAGCCTACACACTGAACTATCAGCCACAGATGTACAATTAAAAAGGAGAAATGGAAATGAACAATTCCTAGTAATTGAGAAAAAATAAAAGAACATTTGTCACTGGGACAAAAGCAACTTTCCTAAGGTTACATGTCTGCAGTATTTACTTTTTGAGGAAGAACATGGGGCTGTTGAGCCTGGAGAAGAGAAGGCTCCAGGGAGAACTTACAGCGGCCTTCCAGTACCTGAAGGGGCTACAGGAAAGCTGGGGAGGGACTTTTGACAAGGGCAGTTAATGACAGAACAAGGGGAAATGGCTTTAAACTGGACAGGAGTAGATATCTAAATCTATTAAGAGACAGATATTAGGAAGAAATTCTTTCCTGTGAGGGTGGTCAGACACTGGCCCAGGTTGCCCAAGGAAGTTGTGGATGCTCCCTCCCTGGAAGTGTTCAAGGCCAGGTTAGATGAGGCTTTGAGCAGCCTGGTCTAGTGGAAGGTGTCCCTGCTGATGGCAGGGGGGTTGGAACTGGATGAGCTTTAAGGTCCCTTCCAACCCAAACCATTCTGTGCTTCTGTGAAAATGTAAACAACAGGTGAGTTTCACAGGCACCTCAGCAGGCCCTTAGCAGGTTACCAAGGCCTTGAAGTTGACCAGACCCTAAAAATTTCTGTGCTAAGGTTTCATGCACCTAAAGAAAAGTTACTGCCTGCTCTTCTACAACAGGAGGGAGAAAACCACAGTAATGCCAAAACCCCAAGGAGAACAAACCCACAACATATTATGAAAACTATTTAAACGTTAGCTTTGATATCCAAGTTTAATGATCCACTACTTTACAGGACAGTTACTTAAAAGCTAGGCTTCAATAGAGAAACATTGAGACTTAAAATCCAATTGTCCAACACCTAAAACCTTGGGCCTTCAGCCGCCAGGTTTGTTGTCTGCCACATACTGACTGAGACCATCAGAGCTGCAGTTCTGCTAAAAACAAACACTATACAGACGGAAGTGAATCGCTTTCCTTTCCCTCTGTACTCTGGAGCTGACTGGCAACAATCTACTCTCAAGGCACGCAACATCCACAGGCAAGCAGGACACTCGGCTCACTGCCTGTGCCCTCACTACCCAGGTGATTAGCTCAGGGAGCGCTCACTTACAGCACTGCCTCACATTTCCAATACAGCCTCCAGTGGGGTCTTCCTCCTGCTTACACTGCAGCTGCCCTGCAATAAAACTGCTCCTTCCCCTACCAAAGCACCAGGCTGTTGTGAACAGAGGCTGGGTGAAAATCCCTACTCAAGAAGTGATCCAGACCCATGCAGAGCTTCTGGACTGCAGAGAAACGCACAACTTCTTGCTTTCCATGAAGCACAAGACACAATGGCACAGAGTTGCCGCTCTACCCACAACGGATATGGAAGTGAGTTCATATACACCACAAATGAAAAATAAACTTGTTCCCTATTCCCAGGAATCATTTGGGAAATTTAAACCAAATAAGAAAAAATAGAATTCTATTTATTCAATTTGCTCCTTGGTTTCAGAGAAGTTAAAACAGGTGTCAGTATAGACACAGCACTTTTCACTTTTCTTCCATGAGTAACAGAGTAAGTCCACTACGGCAAAACCAGGGCACCGTGCAATTCAGAACTGCACTTCCTGCCCTCTCCATTGTACCAAGCCAAGTCAATCCAAACCTGAACCTCCAAGGGAAGAGGAATCTGTGTTTTGGAGCAAACGGCAGTTAACAGAGCCCACGACTTGCAAGTTGCATAAGGGAAGAGCAAGTATCTTCAGTTCAATCCTATCTGTGGCTCCAGGAGGCGCTGCTCTCTGCTTGGACACAGAGAAGCTGTCAGGTGGGCGAGTTCAGCGCTGCCGGGTGCGGGACCCTGCCTGCCAGGTGAGGTGGGGCGCCAGGCCGGTCACTGGAAGGCAGACTGTCTGTAACTGCTGCACCAAGAACAATTGTAAAAGTCACCTAGCTTGAGTCCCCAGAACAACTCACTTCAGCAAAAACAAGACTAAGAAAAAGATTCAGAGATGAGGCACAGGACCAGGGGAAGGAGCCATTACCTAACAGCCATCAGCGGGTGGGGAAGCCTCCTCTATGGGTGCCTCCACGGCCGCCTCTGAAGCCGCCCCTCTCACCCCGAAAGTTAGTTCTGTTCCTCTCTCTGCCCCTCTCTCCTCGGCCTGCTGACGTCCCTCCTCTTCCTCCTCCCCTTGGAGCACCACCTCCCCGGTCAGACTTGGACTTGGGTGGTGGTGACTTGGGCCGGAGTCTCTCAATCTCTTCGGTACAGCCGGTCAGGTGGGAATTTGGCGCTGTGAAGTACGAAGAATACGTTTCTGCATTGAAATTGCTGTTTGTGAGGGTGGGTCCCACAGTCAGCCAACCTGGGGAACGAAACCAGAGTCAACAAAAGCAAGAACAAACTTCATGGTTCAAGGCCATTCTTCTCTTTTTCCCAGTAAATGAACAGTCAAGCGATGGGGACAGACACTCACCTACGCGTCACCTGTACTGAACAGAATGGAAAGGTCACCTCTAGAAAGCCAGAGCTGTTGAAAAGTTAAGGTTCAGTTTGATATTTCTAAGGGGGGGGTTGGTTTTGTTTTTTAGGTTTTAAATTAACATGGCAATGGGAACACTCACGCTGTGGTTTCACAAGACTCGAGACTCCTTCCCCCTCCTTCCTACTCGTTCTTACACCACAACAATGTTTTCCAGCCCCTCTGGGACCAGACTAAACTAGATCAGTAAATTCATTTAGGTTAAAAATAACATCATCCTCTTCCTTCTCCCTTTTTTAAAAGGCATTTAAATTTAATTAGCTAGTTTTGTCTCCAGAAACCAGTTGTGCCAGTGCAGCCAAGAGCACAGCATGCTGGAAGCACGTATCTGAAAACACAATAAAACAACAATTCCATTGAAGCCCACGTTATGAAAATAGAGCCTGAAGAGCTGAATTAAGCTGTTTATGCACAAACATTCAGTGAGCACTCCAGCTTCACCAAGTGAATCAAGGCAGGCAGACATTTAAAACAAGCATGTTCCTATTTCTTCATATGATGAGCAAAAGTAGTGTTCAGCAGGGCTCTTAAAATGGGGCTCAGATGCAGCATCCAGTGTAAGACACTGAGCCTTCAGATACTGGCCACAGGACCAGCACTAAGCTCACAGGGATTTAAAAATCAGTTTAGAAGAAGAAATCATGTTTCTGAGAAGTATAAACACATGCCACGTGGGGAAAAAATAATTCTCAACTCAATTTTGTTATACTCCCTGATGAATTAAGCAAATGAACAGGGGAAAACACTGGTTAACCAAAAACTTTCTTCTGAAAAAACTGAGAGAATTGATAATTGTCACAGACTTTCAAAACAACATCTTTTGTGACTGACAGATCTTCACATCAACCAAAAATGTATCTGCTTGAGATCTACTGTCTGACCTATGACAAATGTCTGGAAACCTCTTTAGGACAAAAACTTATGGGCAAAAACTGGAACACCAGAAGTTCCAGACAAACTTAAGGAAAAACTTCTTTACTGTGAGGGTGCCAGAGCACTGGGACAGGCTGCCCAGAGAGATTGTGGAGTCTCCATCTCTGGAGATGTTCAAAACCCACCTGGACACTTTCCTGTGCAACCTGCTGTAGGGAACCTGCTTTGGCAGGGGGGTTGGACTGGGTGATCTCCTGAGGTCCCTTCCAACCTCACCATTCTCTGATTCTGTGACACTGACAGGAATTTTACAAGCAGACAGTTCTGCCACTCTGTCTTGCACACGATAAAGACATTTCAATTTTCAGAGCTAGCATGGAGTTTATTTCACTATTAAGTCCAAAAATAAAAGTTTAATAGAAAGGAAATATTCAGAATATGAACTGAAAAAGATAGAAATGACAACATTTCAGTTTTCCAGGAGAATACTGAATAATCTCAGCACTCATCTTCAATTAGAGATAACATGAAGAAAACAAAAGCATAAAGGTCTTAGTGTTTGAGGAAGTATTTACTTCTAAAAATTAGTATTTATAAAACAAAACTTAACAGTAAGCAGTGTTAAACTGGATTTGTGACTTGGTCTTGCTCCCAAACATAATAATAGAAATTATAACCTAACTAGAATGTCATTTAGTAGGGTTCTATATGATGCTCCTGCTGAGCAGGCTGAGCATTCACCCCAAGACAGATATTCCTGCTAAGAAAATACACACGCAAGATCTTTGGTTCCAGCAAAGTTTTCTGCTATTTGATCACGAGGGACAGAACACGAACAAGAGCAGAAGTCACTTTGCTACTGTCTGTGTTGGGAGAACTGTCAAGTGATGCCACAATCCCTCTGCTGCTGAACACTGGGTTGGTTAGTTATCCGAAAGGGTGGGTAGGAAACCTGGGAAATTTCTCCATCCACTCTGTTTTCTCACTCCTGACTAGATTTGCACTGTGGAAAAGTCACCAGGACAGCTCATCTGGCTTTATGTCGTATCATAATCCCACGGGGCTGGGAAATGGGGTAACATGCAGAAATACACAGTTATTCAGCTGGTGTAAATCCTGGCAGAAGAATCATGCACTAGGATTAACCATTATTGTCTCAGCTTCCAAGAACCCACCAAGTGCCCTCAGATGATAGAAGAGGGTTATTAAAGTAAATTAAACTTTAACTATTTGACAAAAATAAACCTAACAGTTACCTGGTCGAATCGTACTGTCCCTCCCGAAAAGATGAAGACGTCGCCGTCCGAGGCAGAAATGCTCAATGATGTGAAAAATCTCCACAGGTTTCTCTATGTTCCCAATTTCGGGCTCTTCCGTGATGATCAGGTCGATGTCGACGTTGGCGTGGATGAAGTCCCCATCCGTACTGCGGCGCACAGTCCCCTTAATGCCCATGAGGCAGTGCTCCTGCGCGCACAGGACACAAGGGACACCTGTCACACGCTGCACACACAGCCCTGGCCTGGGCACAACGGAGGGAAGAGGAAATTCCAGGCAGAGCAGAGCCCACTCTTACACAGAGGGAAGTCTGAAGCATGGACTCGAAGAAGAGAACAAGCTGGAGCTACCAAAAGAGCCTTTTAAAAACACACTGGTAAGAAGTTTAAGCTGCCTGGCTTGGTGAACTGCTGTGAAGTGGTAAAACTCCATCAGAGGCTGAGATAAGATATTTGGGCTTCTTCAATTACAGCAGAGCTAGAGCTTTAAGCTGGAAAGGCTGAGAAATCACCACAGGAAAGAGAGTACATACAAGGTGGTGGCAAGGGTAAGGGAACAGTCATTAATTATGTTGTTACATATATGATATAGCATACATATATGATTGATATGTATTAATCATATTAATTATGATTAATACTTGTATCAGTACTCTGATCCTAATCTGAATCCTAAAAATGAATATTTTATTTCATAGAAATAATTTTCAAAGTTCTCAGCCATAAAACAGCCAGTCAGTGAAAATAAGATGTACTTTTTCACGTGGTACCTCTGCTACAAAAGTAGCCTTCACCCTCTGATTCATTTCTAGAAGAGATCATTGCATCAAAAAAGTAAAACCAGCGTCAATGCACCCTCAACCAACTCCATCAGCATTAAAAATGTTCTTTAACTGTAATATGCATTGCCTTCCTTTCCTCTAGAACACTGTGGTTCAATTTGAGTGACAGGATGTAGAACCCATGAATGAGGAATCACCATAACTGGTACAGGATGAAAAAAGGGTTCCACACACTCATTTCAGAGTTCTGTTCTGGGAGTGTTAGGCTGGGATGAGCGACTTTCCCCAGTACCATAAACCACTGATTCACTAAGCGCCACAAGATGGCTCTAAAAAAGCTGCAGACAAGAGTATGCACTCATTTCCAGATTTTTGGCAAGGGATTTAAGAGTTAGTGAATAAATATGAAAGGCAGAGTAGGTGACCTATCAAATCTATGCAGTTGGCCAACTGCACCCAAGCTACGGGGCTTTCAGACCTTAAATAAAAAGGCAGAACACCGCTAAGCAAATCAGCCACCAAGCAAAGCCTCGCAAATCTCCTCTGCAGAAGAACTATCCAAAACATTTTATTTTCCTAACACAGGGAATGTCACTCATTAGTACCTCAGATTCTATAGCAGGTGGCACAGCATAAAGCATCCATCTAGGGAGATGCCCCAACTAAACACAGCAGGGCAGCATTTGCTGTTGTAATCACTGATAAATACATCTTGCACAACGGGCTATTTATTTAGTCAGAATCAGCTAGCTCAATTTTCAGTGTTTATTAGAAACAGTGACCTCAGCCCAGCCCTTGCTCAATAAACAGATTCTCCAATACCAGAAACTATTCTCCTCTGTTAAACACAGAAACATCCTCCCAAACCCTCCTGTGTTAGTTTTAACCTCTCCCTCATGAGCGAACTGCACGTATCTGCAACACCATATGCAACAAACACACAGTTATAAATATTTGTAACTAATGCAACAGGCTTCAAACAAACTTCAGATTAATGTCAATTCAAGTCACAGAAAGATTACAGACATCTTAAAGGGAAGTTTATACTCCTAAAAACCAGCAAATCTGAGACAGAGTTGAGGATGTTTAATACTAACGAATGATTAATGAACATGGAATCAGTCCCAAGGTTAATGACACTAATTATTAAATCACCAGTATTTGTAAAACTGCCACAGTCACACCCACATATATCCAAAACATTTTTTATTGATCCTATCTACATTTTTCTAAGTTTTTAAATAACATATGTTTGGGTCTCTTAAATCAGAATACTTTTTTTCTCTGCACCTGCTTCAACTCACGTCCCCCACAACACATCCCTGAGAAGCTGTTTAATTCAAACCAAGCTGCCTGCTTCTGCCACTTGTGCATTACAGTCAACTCCAGGAAGCTGGGAGATGCTGACTGAGCCATGGTCCCTTAACAGTCCTCTCTCTGGTTCAAGCTGTGGGCACATACCTGCACGTGTGTGTTTAAAACAGTTAGCCAGTCTGCCAGATCATATTTTTATGACTACCTCAATAATCTACAGTTTTAAAGACTTCTTTTGACATTAAGTTTAGTCAAATTCTACTGCTAAGCTTAGTTCCATTCAAAAGGTGTTCCTCTGCCAGCAAGTTTTCTCCTCCAATCTGGAAAGGAGCTTGTGTTTGTTCACAGACTAACTGCTTATTTCTCATTCACCCGTGCCTGAAACAACCCAGAAATCAAAAGCACTGCCATGTACAGTAACATTTTCTATTCAGTTTCCATCTTCCCTCTCAGGATTTCATTCTTGTTCCATTAATCTATGAACCCTCCTCAGCTGCCTGCACTTCAACAAGGCTCCAACAAGTTATGCCATTTAGAGGACTATAATAGAAACTTGCCAAGTAGTGTTAAATGTAGACGAAACTTCTGTATCTCACCCTGACTAAAGTCAAGAAGGGGACAGAGTTCCTCATTCATCCTATGAGTGTGTTTTATTTCCACACAAGGTACTTTGCAGAACAGCACTCTGAAGTCCTCATGTCTGCATTCCTGAAAGCAGGTCACTAATTGCTGTGCTTCCTTAGCATGAAGAGACAGGATGGCAACAGAGGAGAAATTGAGACAAACCTTTACCTTGGTTCTTTGGAAAACGGCCTTAGGGTCGAGAGTCTTGGTCTTTCCAGGATTGTTCTTATTTGTTTTAATCCAACAAATGTCCTCACATCTTCTGTAACCCCATTTCCGCAGACACTAAATATTACAGACAGATAAAACAGTTCATACTACACCAAAAATGTAAGTCACCTAAGCTGAACACTCATACAGGTACCTGGCTTTTCTTAAAGCACAGCTGGAAGATAAATCTGTCACAGATGAATGAAACAATTTACTGGCATGACTGTACTATGTTTTGCCCAGCTGCCCCTCCCTCCCCGCTCCCCTCCAAAAAAAATGAAGAAAAAAAGAGAGGCTTAAGTGCACATCCACTTGTCTGTGTACCATCCTTTATTTTCTTAATTATCTAAGCTCTGCATAGACCCCCTATGGAACTCTGCACTCATTTTTACCTAGTGACACTTTAATCAAAATCAGCCTGAGCAACACAGTTACCAGCTGCCTTGGCCCTGTCTCCACTAATACCTTCACTCTGATAGTTTTCCACATCAGTGTAAAATTCTATGAATGGGAAGATAAATAGCCAAAAGCCTTTGGTACCAGTTTGTGGCTTTTCATTTATCTAAAACAAACCAAAAAAACCCCTTACATGACTTTTTAATCCTTAACTCCTGGAAGCACAGTCTTGGAAAGGAAGGAAATTGGGCATTAAGGGCTCAACCTCATTTGACTATCGTGGTGTTCAAGAACTGCCTAGCTACTATGAATATGTCTACAACCAAAATCAATCTATCCAAAACCAACCCCAGAATGAAAAGCAGATAAAGCAAACAGATTTGGAACCACATGTTGTCCTTTAACAAACACCATATAGTTTTAATAGAAAGCATTGCTCAAACTAAGCAAGGAATGTTTCGGCACAGCAAGAACCGACTGGAAATTCTCATCCCACCATCCCCAGCACAAGCAGTGCCACCCTGGCTTACAGAAACATTAACCTAAGACTCCAAGATCTTATAGAGAATTAAAACATCATAGAGCTCCCTAAGAGTAAACCTGCTTAAACTCCAGGTGTTTTCTGAAAACAAGCAGTGCTATGCACACAATTTTATCTCACTTTATGAAACAGGAGCAGGAATTGTTTGGGCAGGAAACTATTAAGATTTTTGTTTAAAAAACCCCAGTGTTGTAAATGTACTCAACATGGCAACCTGCTCCTTATGGCAATATGCAAACATCAAAAACAAGACAGCAACGCAGCTTTCTAGACCCTACAAATTATGCTTCCTCACACAGTCACAGCAACTCACCTGGAAGATAACAGTATCTCAACAGTTAATGCCAGAGATGCTTACATTTATTTAATCCACTTAAAATGACATCTCCTTTACCACAGTAACAAAACATCTCTCAGCAGCTACAGTTGAGAATTCTATACAGAAAAAGTCAACGATAAAAATAAACTCTTAAGCCTGTCCCTGATAAAGGAAATTAAAACATCATCTTACCACTCGGCCGAGATCCAGACCCTCGCCTGACCCGCACCACAGAAACACAAATGACCTTGGGGCTGCGATTTCTTCAATTTCCAATTTCATGATCTAATAATAATAATAGTAATAAGAGTGTTTCTGAATTAAGCATAAATCATCAATCATATCAGGAAGAATATTTAATAAGTGATGAAGCATTATCACAGAAACCATCAGGAAGTTATTGAAGATGTTAATCTGTACACCATGCAGGGCTACCCTCTTAAAACTGTTCTCCAGAAAGTCTGTTGTAAAAGTTACCTTACTGGTATCCAAGTGCATGTTTTCAACACAGCTGATGACCAGATTAATTATTCTTTTTAACAGACATTTTATCTGTACAGAAAATTCTAGACTTAAAAGATGAATACAACCCACATGATTCCTGCCCCCCTCCCCAAACCTCTGCTTCATTTCTTCATTCCACTGGTAGCAAAAAGATTCAATAACAGAGCAATAGTGCTCTGTTTCCTTTCAGCCCCCGAGTTATTTATGTGAATGTTGTGAGGATGCATTATTAAAAAAAACCCAAAACAACCAAAAAACAAAAGCAAAAAAACCCTAAAGCAAAAGCTTAATTTCTATCACTATATAGGAAAGATATTCTCATCATTTTCACTTTCAGGAAAAAAGCAGCAAGAATTTATCAGGACAGTGGTTCAACAATGACAGATGAGTAACATTCAGGATGAAATAACTTGAGATGCAAAGTATCTGTTACTCATTACATGTTGAAAGGATTCATCTGTAACTTCCTAACACATCAAATCAAGCCCCATTCAGTGCCATTGTGAAGAAAAGCAATGCAGGAGAAGCCACTCTAAGAGGATTATAGCTCCCAACGGAAAGGATGGCTCCTGCCTCCAGCACTTCCCGTTTTTCTGCTAGGACAGCACATTTTTGCCCTGGGCAACGCTGCCAGGCTCCATTTTTGCCTGATATAACAGAATGGTGAGCACAGAAGCAACCTGCTCCTTGACATGTAGTTTCCCAGTCTCTTATCACAGGCATGAATACCTTTGCTTTCAAACTCATTCCTTGAAGGTGGATTGAATTTTGTTTTGTTCTCAGCCTAAGGACAAACTAAATCTGGTTTAAAGTAACACCTTTATCCCGCTCCCCCAAACTGCAGGGAACACAGATCAGAAAATCTCAGCAACAACTGCTTCAATCTACTGATTCACTCCTATTATGACAAATGTCCTGCTCATGCAGACATAGTCCTGCACACCTTTCAAACAGAGTCTCTAAAGAATAGCAATTTATTAGTTGCATATTCCCACCCCTGTGCCTGGGAATTCCTGACATGGTTATGCAAACATTTTTTTAATCAGCTATTTCTCTCTCCTACAGATTTGACTGTTTTGTTGTGAGGGTGGGGCTGTTTGGTTGGTTTTTTTTGTTTGTGTTTTTTTTGTGGGATTGTTCATGGGGTTTTTTTAAAATAACTAAGTGTAGATACATAGAATAGAGCAAATTTATCACTTTAACATTAGCATTGCAAGATTTTTATTCAATGCCCAAGTGAAGGAATTCTCTGGTTCAATCTGGAAAGACATGGCAACTTGGCAGCAGGCTTTGTGTCATCAAATTGTTTGGCTCAATGACATCCAGCACTTCATAGCCTTTAGCCCTCACCTTGCTTTTCCAGAGCTGACTTAATTGAATAGGGAAAGATACAGAATGGAGTTACTTATCAACACACCTTGAGTGTTTCCTTCTTTACAAGCAGCTACACGCATTACTACAGAAGGAACTTCAAAATCTTTTCTCAAACTCAACTCCCTAAAAGTTTACTAGAGCCCAGTAAAACAAGAGCACCTACAGTGATCTTGAAAAAGATCACTTGTGGCATATTAAGATCTCTCCTTGTTCCCAAAAAGGAGTCAGAAATCAACACAGTTTCAAAAAACCCTTTGACAGCACCAAACAGTAAGGGAATATATAAATACAAGAAAGAAATTCCACAAGTCAGTTTCATCTATTTTGTTAAGCTTCTCAGAATTCCAATGTGTTTGATTGTTAAAACTTCCTACTGTCTACATTTAGCTAAACTATAGCAGTCACTCTGCCACCTAATGACCCTTCCCCAGCTGAGAACAGGAATCAGGAAAAGGAGAGGAGGCCCACAGCTCGAGTGAAAATAGATTTAATGAAACAAAGGTATATGAAGTTATACTCGACCCACTCCAGGGATGGGGAACCCTGAGCTGTGGAGAGACAAAGCAAGAGAAGTCCTCCTCCCATCCTACCCTCAGGAAACTCCACCCTTTATAGTGAGTGTGATGTTTATGGTATGGGATTCACCCAGGTGAGCTGCCCCAGCTGCTGCCCCTCCAGCTCGAGCACCTGGCTGACTTGAAAGCTGACAGCCACAGCCCATGGCTGGCCTGGGATTCCATCCCAGTGAGACCAGGACACCTATTCAATCAATACTTTGGAGAAAGGAAGCATGTCAGTGAAGCACACTCATCTACTCTTTTGACTAAAAAAGATCAGCATATTAAAAAGCATACCTTAAAAATCTCTCTGAGAATTTCAATAAACAAGGGAATAGTTATTACAACGGATATTCTGAATTTTGAAAGCAAAAACCAAACAGAAAAGAAAACTCATGGAATTTGAGAGAAGGGAGAAAACCCACTATTATTAGATTTAGGTTTTCAACCAGGCTTAGGGAGAACAAAAAGGTATATTTAATTCATTAAACTCCTCAAAAAAAAGAAAAAAAGAAGTCTTAACACAAGCAGTGCAGGTATACATACACTGTAAAACTTAGTTTTTATAAGAAACTAGACTTAAAAAAAAAAAAAAAAACAATTTTCCTTAAAACACAACTCTTAATCATTTGAATACCAAATTAAATCCTCAAACTACTTGCTCAACTACATGTATAAAATCCTTTCCACAGCAAGAAAAACACTTACATCATCCCAGGTCCAGCATTTTTCATTGGCAGTAATACCAGTCTCCCGGTAGTATTCTTCCAGTGGTGGTTCCAGCAGAATCACATCAAATTTGGACTTCAGTTCCCTGATATCAAAAGCCTCCAAGTCTGCTTGTAAGTACCTGTTTCAACAAAAGATGACAGATTGCTTGGACAAGTTCAAACAGCAGTTTGAAAATTACACTCCACACAGCACTGCTGTGTAGCCAGTTGAGAGCAGGGTCTCCTGTGTAGCTCACACAGCTCAAGTGAACCAAACCCAGAGGATAACACATTCCCACTCAGCCTAGGCTGGATGCTGTTGCATTAGAGGGTTGGGTTTGTTTTTTTTAGAAGTAGTCTTTTTCTCAGTAAACAGTCTTTAGGATTCTAATTTAGCAAGCAGGAAACACCCACACAAACTGTACAACAATATCTATTAAAGAATTACTGAACTTTCTGTACATCCATGGACTATCTAGGAGAAAACATCCATATTTAAGAAGCAAACACTCCCTGGCTAACAGACTTCTATTTTGCTTCACTTGGGGAAAGTGGCATATTTTTAGAATTGCTATTTATTATATGTTATGTTCAGAAGATTCTGGATACTGGAAACGTGGTTGCTTTTCACATGGTAGAAATTTATTTTTCTGTACCTTTAACAAAATCAGTGTTTGGGGGAATTATGCTTCCACTAAATACACATTCAAATGCACTCTTAGGACTGGCCTCTGCTCCTGCTCACCACTCCCTGCTGGATCACTATAAGAAAAAAAATCACACTGTCCTCCCCTCAATACCTCTAACCTGAAAAAAGCTGATCAGCAGACCACCACCTCCCCCTTCCTAAGAAAGTGTCTGGAATAAATTATTATTCCATAAGGGTATTTGCTGTTACCAGAAGGCAGCATTTGATTACTACCTTTTTCCCCTTTAAGGCTAAGAATGCCAAAGCACATCTAACTTCAAAACAGAAGTTGAGTTTTGCAGTTTGTATCTTAGTCATTCATACAACTACTTCAGAGTGACTAGCACAAAATGATGCTATTTCACTCGGCACAGATTAGGACTACAATGCATTAAAAGCATGAGGTTCACACTCAGATGGGTCCAAAGCCCTGGCAGTAACATGCTGCACACCTGTACTGTGTCTAACCTTCACCAAAAATTCACAGGTAACTGGAAGTTCGTAGGACAAATCCCTTCCAGCCAGCCTAAACTTTTTTTGGTCTTAAACTACTAAGTAACATTTGATTAATAGATACTAAGACAATAGCTGGACATTATGCAAAAAAAGCTGTTACAAGAACAACTGAGGTTATAGTAAGAGGGTAATTTTTTAAAGCTTTTCTTGTTATTGTAAACTGCATGACACGAGATTAACAATCAGATTGTGTTCTTTTAGTTCCCAAATTAAAGCCTGTAGCCCAATCAGTTGTCAGTTCAGTCTTAAAAACCAAAGCTTTAGATACTATAAATAATCACACACTGGAAAGAAAATCTAGTTTATATACTATATTAAACAACTAGATTAAACTAACAAAAACTTATTTTATTCTTCTGAAGTTTCAATTGATTAATTTGTATATACAAACAGAAACGGAAAATGTAAATTCTGAGCAGATGCTAAAGATAGAGGTTTGCAAAGCAGACAGCTAACTTCAAACAGGTCTGGAGAAGAAAGGCATTTTGCACATGAACACTTACATGGGAGGAGTGTTAGATTTAGATATCAGCTCATCCTTCAATCTGATGAGCTCTCTAAGTTTTGGATATTCTTCAAACCTATCTGCTAAGCCTAAGAAGAAGAAAACATGAAGTTAACAACTACTTGGAGAGTAAATCTGTACCCATTAAGCATTTTCCAGTATTCTGAGTAGATCCAAATGTTAATACTTAGCCTCATTTTAATTTTTGTTAGAACACACCAAACCCTTCAAAGCAGTTTTTTGTTCAGTACTTCACAAAAGCCTCCTGCCTTCACCCAGCTAATTACGGCTGTTAACGAAGTCTGTGCTCTCATCTTCTCCAGAGCACTACAGTGATCAGGAGTTCACAACTCCTTTTATCAGAAGGAAACAATCTTTCATTTAAACTAAAAGTGCCAGAACAATGACAGAAAGTTCCTTTGTTATCTCGCCCATCTATAAATCTATATTAAGATCTAATTAACATTTACTTACTCTTATTTAACCTTTGAAGACTATTTCTAAGGTGGCAGCTGGGGTGTGGCTAGTTCTCTTAGGCAATCCTTATATTGAGATTTGATACTCTGGTGCTAGTCATGAAGATATGAATACATGTATATATTTATTTATTGGGTTCCTAGACTCAGCTTTATGATGTTAATTTTCAAACCTTTCATATGTACAGAATGCAAAAAGGAGATCCCTAATTAGGTTTTCTGAAGCAAAATTTAAAAAAAAACCAAACAAACAAACAAACTTTTCAGTATATTACATTCCCCCTTCAAAAAGTAAGTAGAGACAGTGTCTTTTTGTTATTGCTAGCAGTAGGCTCAGCACAAACCAGAAAGGTACCATTCCTGCCTCCCAAGCAGTATCAGTTCAGCTTTAGTAGGAGTTATTTACAAAGCTTCATGTTCATTTAAATTTACAACTTTAAATGGTCCTAATCCATGGAGGAAAAAAAACAAAACCACCCAAACCCACAAACCCCACAACCCTTCATCCCTCTCCTTATTTTAATTCAAACTTCTGAACTCCCAACCCCAGCATCACACTGGTGAAAGCAAAGTTCTTTGTATCTAACCTTATTATTTCTTACTACATGTGCATAAGACACACAAAAATTACTTTAATTCTTTTCCTTAAATACGTAACATCTTAAAAACACCACTATGTTCTGATTTCCACTTCTGTGTTGCTTCCAGACAGTGCAAGTCAAATACTCCTGACCAGCAGAAATGGAAGCCAGTTTATAGCCAGCAGCTAAGCAATAGATGGAGAATTTTCAATCAAGATGACTTTAGTTGTTAAAAAAAAAAAGGAAAAAAAAAAGGAAAAAAAGCAAACCAACCAAACCAAAACAAAGCCCTCAGGTTGCTCCCTCTCTTCCAACAGCAACATCAAAAAGATGTAACTGGATTTTCTGGCACCACTACTTCCCTGCAGCTTTGTGGAGGGTCATGTCCAATTATGAAGCAGCACCTAAGCAGAGTTTTGCTCATCACACAGAAAATGCATGCTAACTTAGATGCTACTTGACATACCTCATCTCTAATAACGGGGCTGGACTGACCACTGCTGACACGTTCATTTCCATATTAACACTCGCAGAACAATCTGTCCTGCCCCTTCCCAATTCTTCATGCAGCAGAGAAGTCAGAGTAAACAGTGTAAGCTGCTAATTCTTCATACTCATTTCAAAAAACAGTGTATAACTATTTCAAGTACATAAGTGTGAAGCCCAGATACTTTTCAGATAAAGACATAACTGAGCCAAAACAGCCCATTTTTGGTACTAAACATCCAGATGTGTTTCACAGAAGCATTCACAAAATACAAAGAAACAAACTAACTGCCTCAATAGGCAAACAAAATCTCTTTGGGCTGGCACCTATAAACACAAACACACTTGCCCTGACAATCTTAAGCTTGATAAAATATAGAGAACTCTTGCAGAAAACTGCAGAGGAAAACATCCTGCTTTTTTTTAAAAAAACAAAAAACTACCATTCATCCATTCTTGGAAACAGGACCAAACTGTACCTTAGTTTTAGAAAGACTAAATTCAGGCCTAATAAAGTAAGATTTCAGTAACAAGTTCAGTGATGGCTGGAGGAATGTAAACTTAAAAAATACTCTAAACTCAGTAGTAAGTGGAGCCTTCTAATGAGCTGTCACAGTTTAGCTGGTACGTATCATCCCTATTGCTTACTGACTAGAACACAAGCATTTCCCATACTTTACATGCTACATGCATTCTTGGAGGCAATACAGTCCAGGAAACAGCTCAACTGTATGTCAGTTATTCAAACTTCCAAAGGTTTCAAGATCTACTTTCTAGAATGAAGAGAGTTTAGTTTTGAAAAAAATCTTCCTGGTTAAGTACTTTCAAATAAAACCAAGAGCCTTGCTTATAATCATCTCCTAACTGATTAAAACTAAAGTAATTCATATAAATTTATGTACTGCTATGTATGCACACAGAAAGAAAAACTATAAAGTGTATGTATCTACATTTCCCAGTAACAGTAAGGAATAAAAAGGGGAAGAAAAAGAAGTGCTATCAAATAAAATGAGTTATCTTTAAACAGTTACTGACTGTGACATACCAACATCTCTGATGAAGTTCTGGGGTCTGTGTCCTGTATCCACAAAATGTTGGCAGTAATCATTGTGTGGATTTAAGCTCTGAGTACCCTGGAGAACAAAAGGTTGTTCAGTGAGAGCAACAGAGAGATAACTGCACATACACACACACACTCCATGTGCTAGTCTGATAAATGAGAAAGTAACAGATTGTTTTTTCCTTTCAACATGCCTTTATAAGCTACACTAGTCAAGACCTTAATTGTGTTTTCAGTTCTAAATCAGACCCACCATTACTATGGCTTTGTAAGTTGACCCAGATATTTACTCAGATCAGTGTAAACACTAGGTACAGTCCTACCTTTCACACAAAACTTGCATACCTGTGAGTTCCAGTCAATACTTCAGCCTTTAAAGCTGTATTTCAAACACCATCAACTGCAGAAATAGTTTAACACAACTGTACCAGCCTTGACTAGACTTCTAATTGCAAAAGCAGCTCACCTTAAGAAAGGTACTGGAATCTTTGTAAATCTCTTCTTCATAGGGCAGGTTTTCTTCATCTTGCTGCAGCTCTACTTCATCCTTGGAAATAAAGCAGATAACATGCAAGATCATGTTGTTTCTCTCATCATTATGATTCTGCTTCTTAAGGAAAGAAGTAGGCTGTCTACGATCACAACTCTCCTAAAACAGCAGATCATGAATGGTTCCAACTCCAGTTTTGGAGAGTAGAAAAAAATTACCTATTCTCAAAAAGGTCTGTCTCTCTCTCATTAATGAGGACAGTGTTACTGGAAAAGGCCTCTGAAAGAAGAATAAAGTGAGAAATCCGTAATTTCTAGACCCTGACAGTGCAGACACTGCTTTACAAGGTGGAGAACTTTTTTTTTGTCCCCCAAAATTCCTTAGACTAAAGCAAATGATATATTTTGTTGAAGTTCTTCTGTAGTTCAACCTTTGAATATTTATATCCATTCAATGATCTATGTTCCAACCTTAGCAGCTGAAACCATCTTCTCTATATAAATCTGTTAAAGTCCACACTTTGCAGAAACAGCGCATGGTACAAGCCAGTTTTTCATTTGGACTGTCCTTAAAAGTAACTTTAAAATTCCCATGTGTGGTCTCCCAATTTACAGAAAACAGGTACTGTATTGCCATTTTTTTCCCCAGTTAGTGTGTGACAAACAGTTCATTCATCAGGCTTCTGGAATTCAGAGATCTGTCACAGTGACATACTCTGAACATGCATTATAGAACTCAGAGAGAACACAGATTTGCTTGTTCATGCCACTTTCTGTCTTCCCATTGATCCTGAAACAGCCCAGTGTGTGTATATATATACATATATGTATGTGTATATAATACATAAAAAACCCCTGAAGAACCACCAATATCATCTATCATATTTTGGAAGGATAGGTATTGGTTTTCATACATTACTGATTAAAACAGAAATCTTAATCAGCTAATATAGTGCTTCACGTGAAGAGAAGCAGTCTCAAGGCTGAAATAATACAAAAAATATATATTTTAATACCAAAATAAAAGGAAAGATGGAGAGCCAGATTTCTCATAGAGAAGAACTCAACTTCTCCCCCTCAACATACATCTTAAGTCAAAGATGCAAAGAAGAGGCTATTATTACTGCTGCACTTGCCCTATGGTACGTAAGCTGTCTGAATACATAATGAAAAATTAAAGTGTTTCCCCTATTTTGATCCTTCTAACTGTTTTCTAACTGTTGAAATCTTAAAACAAGCTCTGTGTTCTTTCCAAATTAGAGTTTTGAACCAACTTCTGAAATGTCTGCTGTGATTATTAGGTTACAAATTCCCCCTCCCCATTATTCAGGTAATGAACTTACAGAGATATAAGCTGTTTTTGTTTAACCAGATCAAAAAGAGAAAGATTGCCATCAGAAACAGCAACAGTGTTTACAAGGAAAAGGAATGGACAGCACAGAAGCAGCAGCAAGAGTTATTCAGGTTAAAAAAAAAAGCTGAAAGCTTCAGTTTTACTAAAAACTGCTTATGCCATCATAAGCTTACACCTGTTTCCCCTCTTCTACATTCCTCTAAATTTTAGCCTTTTAATGACAAGATATCTACTTCTGAGTCATCCCAGTTCTCTTCATAAGTGATTTTAAAATAATAAACAAAAAAAAACAGTCTTGTGTCCACAAAGAGCACACACCACCAGCTTTCAAAGGGAGAAGGACACAGTCGAAGCAGAGACTGAACAAAACTAGCAATAATACAAGAGACTTGTGTTAGCCATCCCTGTATTCCAGATCTGGTATATTGCTGCTGACTTAGGGAAACAAAAACTACCCACAATATTCAAGCATATAGCTTTTTCAAATGACTAGAGACACATTAAGCAATTAGAATGATTCAACCAAGTAAGGTTTTTTCAGCCCCCACAACAATGGCATGGAAGCATTCCAAGCTCACAGGCCCCTGCTTGCAGAAACAAAGTCAAACAGGGCTGTACCAGATTAGGCTGGCAGACAGTAAACGGGAACCACAGGTATCTGTGTGCTTCATATGAAGGTAAAACTCTAACTTTCTGCCATAAAACACTGATGATCCCAGACATTGATACAGGTCCAAACAACTGAGTAAATTCACCTGGGGAAGGGGAGAGGGGGAGCAACAATCACAACTCTCAGAGGGCTACACAAAGCCTGGGAGTGGCAGCAGATGATCTAGTCCCATCATCAGTCACCTCCAGACACACACCAGGGAGCTCAACTAACCCTAGGGCAACTGTTACAGTTCCACAAAAGCAGAAGTATTGTAAAAGTTCTTTAGAATCAGAATTGAACTTTCTGACCTTAAAATATCCATTGTTCATTTTTGCCAACAATGCATCTCTTCCCTCACCTCCCACCTCTATGGTGTGCAATGCAGGGTCAGGCTCCAAGACAGAAGTCAAGCTGCCAGCAGGAAGCTTAACAAGCAGCCTTGCTGCCTTTTATTTTCGTGTCAGTCTGATGCTTTAAGAACCATCACTATAAATTTACACTTATTAAAAAAACAAAACCACAAAAAAACAACCTAAAAACAAAACCACAAAAACAAAACATAAAAAATAAAAAGGCACCTCTTTTGCATCAGATGTTCCTCAAGGGCTGATTAACATTATCTTTCATCTCATAAACCGCTCTCACAGTTCCCCCATATGATGAAAAAGTCAATGTCACTGTTCAGCCTTCTCTCAAAACATGAAGGTAAGGCATTTAGGTGTCACCAGCTCACTTCACTTTCCACTTGGAACACCAGGAACTGACAGAAATTCTCTAATACCCAACTACATTTGTTTGAAGGTTTCACACCCACATCCAGGCACTCCACCCCTGCAGATCTTGCACCATCACACTGCCTCACAGTTAACAACCATGCTGCACCTCCACAGCAACCCATCTTCACCAGCCACTGCAGACAGATGCCCAGCAGCTGGAGCAGAGGAGGTTTGAGGACACACGTTCATTTCCACCAAATCTGAAGTCACAAAAACTTTAAGCCACTTCAGAAGGATTAACTGATAACCCAACACTGCAAGTCGGGGCTTTGAGACATACCAGTCACTTTATGCAGGAAATGCTTCTTATTTCCTAACAAAACTGGCAAACTCACAATATTTGTCTGCAACACTAATAGTTAAGTCCATTATTACTTTTGTCTAAGGAGTATTAAACACAATCCAACAGGGCTTGATAGCATAAGTATCTACATTTTTGTATCAGTTCATATTACAAGACTAAATTTAAACAGGCTCAAAGTACCAAGGAAAAAGTTACATAAATACTGATAGGATTTTACTAAGTTCTTATCTCCTTGCCAGTGGGGAATTAGCAACATCTGCAGAACACAGCTGATGACTCTGCTATCATTGGTCTACTTGGGGGCTTCAAGTTTCTTAAATCTATTTATCTGCTCCACTGAAGTTGGTCTGAGCTAGTATTATTAAAGCATTCTTCCATTTCAACAATATAGCAAAAGTCTGGCCACTTGCAAGCGGTCACAGCCCACCTCAGGATAAGTCTTCCCCATGCTAATGAAGGAAAGATAGGATTCATATGTTTTACCAACTGAAGTGACTTACCCACATATATTTCACAGAAAATAATTAGCTGTTTAACCACAAACTTGGACAAGGAGTAAAATAAGCTGATATGAACTGATCACTAATGTGAGCACAAAAACTCCACTTCACACACAGTGCTTGTACTCTGTAAATCCCTTCTCTGAGCTGGTGACTTAACTGGTTTGCTAAACGAGATGTATGGACTAACAGTACGTTAAAAAGAAGGTCTCTCTCCATTTGCAGACAGACTTTAAAAATTAGTCACCAAAAATGTCCTGTCATACACTTTTTTTTTTAAGTAAGACAGAAGTAAGATAGACATTATTACAGAAAGATTTATAATCCTGAACACACATGTAACATCACCTCATATTTCAAAAACTACTATTTTTAGGCATCCAAGAGAACAGCAGACACTGCATTATTTCATAAATGCACTGACCCTGATTCTACTTAACCACAGAAGCGAGGTTATGATACCGAAAAAGCCGGTCAGAAGAAACTCTCAGACTTGTTTGGAGTTTTAGAAAGCAGGAATTCTTTATTACAGCGTTGGATGCACAGGGGATCGTCCCACCTGTCGTGCATACCGACCTGTCCCTCTACAAAAGCTTTATGCTATCAAAACATGCATATTCATTTACTTTCCAAGAAATTATTAACATATTCATCACATTTCCATGAACTCATTAACACATTTAAATGTCTTTCTCACATGCATACTGGTAATCTTCGGGGTCACCTGATGACCATAGAAACTTTCACCACTGTGCCCTTTAGTTGAATTTTTCTTCTGCACATGCTTATTCCTGTTTACAACACATCCTTGGCCTGTTCACAACACTTCTGTCTCCACAAAAATGGTTCATTCTGGCATCACTACCTTATCAAAGATTCGACACCTCACGTCTCCTGTTATCTGTTTTAGGTTACAAACCTGACTGGCCCTAGCTGGTGTGTAACTGACTTTCAGTGTCACATTGTTTAAGCAGAAGGGGATGTTCTTTCGGTATCAGCTATTAGGACAAGGAAAAAAGGGAGAGGGAGGATATATGGTGCAACAAGATCACAAAGCAAATCAGAAAGCTATACCATAATTGTGCCTTCATTAAACCTCCTTTCTCTAACACTCATCCAAAACATCACATTAGATATGAAACAAGAAAGCTGTCAAATAGCTCTTGGATGAACATCTGAAAAATGAAGGGAACAGGAGAGCTTGACAACCACTCATTCTTCAATGACCACGGACGGGTTTTCTTTTGTTTTTAAACTGAACTTTTCCTGGATATTTTGGATACTTAAAGCATACCCAAAACAAGCCTCTTGCTTCCATTTCCTTAGAATCCCTTATTTCTTCTATTCACCCAAAACTTCATTCCTTTGCACTTAACAGGCAGGTTAGAGGACACCCTCAGCCTCCCTCTACCTGGTCCAATGGCCTGTGCCTCTTGTTAAAAGCAAACTTTTCTTCTGACACAAAGAAATTCTGGTCAAGATTTTTTTTTTTTTGTGTACCCACATATACACATTTTACTACTTCTTCCCACACAAGACAGCCAGCCATGGCACGCTGTCATTCCCTGTGGGCACTATCACCTAAACCCACCTCTTCTGAGGAGCTGCACTAAGCCTCCACACACTGGGTTCTGGTGTGTGTAGAGTTCAGTGCACCTAAGGCATATCTGAACAGAACCACTAAGTGTCTATGTCCCCTCTCTTAGATCTTTGCAGTGGAAGACACCAAGGGGGATGCCACTGAGGGACATATATTTTAAATTATCTAAACACACTGCATTTATTTTTATATATACACACACATATTTTATAAGTCCCTCAGAAACACATGAACATTGTAGAAAAAGTAAACTTTTTCTTTTTTTATTACCTTATATTCTTCAATCTCTTCTTCATCAGCTTCTCCTTCATCCGGGTATTTGCGTTTCACATTTGGTGCAGAAGTATCATACGCAGCTCTACAAACACCCAAAAAAATTCCTCATAGAACACAGTTTAGCTCTCCAGAGGGAACATTTGGGAAATCTCCGATAATCTGCCTTGACTATACGTTTCTATTACAAGCTTGAAATAATTCTGAAACCTTGTATATGAGAAGTTGTTCCTCTCTTGGTGTATTTGAGACCAGTACAAGTTCTTAAGGATGGGACTCCTGCTCTTCCTCATATTTCTGTTCTAAAAGGTACAGCTTATTTTAAGCAAAGCAGTACATCTACAAAATTAAGCCTGCTCACACAAGAAAATTACTGTTACACATGAGAATTAATAAGTATTAACTACTCTGTCCTTGACAGGCCTACTGTTCCTTAAGAACTTTTAAACTAAACCACCCTGTAACTGCTCTTAGCCACAGTGTGGAGGCTGTAGGACAATGCAGATGGCACACTGAATTCACACCCCAGTTCGGCCCCACAGTAGCTTTTTATCACAGGAAGCAAAAGTTAGCCTTGATTTCCAAACTGCTATCAGAAGTGAACGACTAAACCCTACCCACCTTATTCAAAGTGCAGCTCTGAGTAATTAAAGCGGTTTTTTTCACCGGACTGTGTGTCTATAAGGGTCAGATTTTATTTTGCTCCTCGGAGCACAATCCCGCCCTGCTCCAAGGGCCTGTAGGACCATGAACCCGCCCTCATTTCTAAGAGGAGCTGCACACCGATACTGACCGACACGTTTCTCGGGTTTCCGCGATCTCCCGCTGGTCATCTTTACTGTTCAGCACGGCACCGATACTGTCCGCGTTTTCGGCTCCCAACTGCACAACGGGCGAGGCAAATACAAGCCACGGTTACCCCGGATTCACAACCCGCCAACAGCAGCGCCCAGGCAGCAAAGGGCCACTCCCCTCGCCTGACAGGCTGCCCCGCAGCCCGGCTGGAGGCCCCCAGCAGCGCCCACCCCTCCCGCGGGCACCCGTGGCCAGTGGCGGGGCCGCTCCCCGGCGTTACCGCCGCACAGGCGTTACCTCCCCGGCCCCCTCAGCGGGACCGCTGCCCCTGGGCCGGCGCGCGCGCCCGCGGGGAAAGGGCGGGGCCCGCGCGGCCGCCGGCGGGGCCCGGCCCGGGAGGGGAGGGGGACAGATTCGCCTCGCCGCCCCCGCCCGCTACCTGCTGCGCCAAGAGCTGCCGCCGGAGCTTCTGCCGCTCCCTGATCTCCTGCAGGCGGCTGTTCATCGCCGCCCAGCCGGCATCCGCCGCCCCGCTCCGCCGGGCTCTCCCCGGCGCGTCACTTCCGTCCCCTCTTCCAATGGGGCCGCTGCGGCAGCCGCGTGACGCGCCGGCCATCTTGGCTGCTCGGCGGGAGCGGCGGCAGCGGCGATGCCCCAGCGCGCGAGCGTTAGCGCCGTCCTCCCGCGTTCCCCGTTAGCGAGCGGGGGGAGCCTGGTGGACGAGCTCAACGCGGGATGGCTCTGACCCACAGATAAAATCAATTAAGAGTGAAATAAAGGCCCGCAGTCTGGATTCAAAAGCTCCCACAATAAACTTCAGCTCCGAGCATCTCACAAAAGGAAACTTAACACAAGAATAAAGAAACGTTTCAAATTATCTTAGCAGTTATAATTAATACTAATGTTTGCTCTCCTGAGGTAGACTATCTTTTCAGGTAACTGTCAGACCCGAAGAGGACAGCAAGAGCTGGAAAGTGACGTTCAGCTGTCGCTGACATGGAGCGTGGTGTTCCTCTGCTGCTCTTAGTGCCAGACACTGGCACACTTCTGTGATAAATGCTGTCATTCCCTTTTTTTTTAATGTGATATATATGTTGATGACATCATCCAGGTCAAACTTGAAACTGAGAAAGATGTGTGAAGAGAAGAAAATAAGAGCAGAGCAAACTAATGCAGAAATTATTTTCAACAATTCATATTGCTCAGTGATAGATTATCCTAGAAAAATGACAGAGCTTTTAAATATACTCAAACCTTTTAAATACCTCAAACTACCAAGAGGTTATTTTTTATCTCCTTAGGGAATACATTGCTAGTTATACTGCCCTATCTATGGAAATATTATGGAAAAAGAAATATTATCTCATAGTACTGCACACTTCTTTGATATTGTGGCTGTAATTTATACAGTAGAAGTAATCTGTGTTACTGCACAGCAACCAAATCACTTCCTCCTGGATGTGACATGATGGAGTTTGTGTGCCTGCACTCCATTTTTAGAACTAATCTTTGCAAACACTAATGGCTATGAAAGACGTTGTGTACATACACTGTCTCAAAACAAAAAGTTTGTGTTTTTGCAGAAAGCTCCTTGCCTTTCGTCTGCTCTGTGTACGCTGTGGTTTTGGCGCTCTCAGCCTTGTGTGCAGTCTGTGCTCAGTTTTTTCCCTATTAAGATAAGTATCAGGCCAAATTCTGCCGGTCAGGAGTCAAGAGCTACACACGCACATGTACTGTACCATAATCCAATCTAGAGGTTTGGGCTTGATCACCGATAGCAGTGTTTTGATTACATCATGATTTTCTGTGGTCTGAACCTTATCATGGAATCCTCAAAAAAGAATGGAATGCTCTAATCCAGCTTCATACCCTGATGCCATCCCTGACGTGGTGTCAAACCTACCAATGCGCAGTGCTGGAAATGTATCTGATGGAGCCCACTCCGTGGGGAATGGGTGTTCCCCAAACTGGGCATTCATCTGCAGGTGACGCCTTTACCAGCACTATGTGAAATACACACATCGTGCAGTGTGTGCTGTTGGCTACCAACCTCGTCAGGGATCTTTTTTTTTTGCAACTAATGACTTGGTTAAATTGCCTTCAACTCTGATCCATCATCCAGATTTTTTCCTTCAGGTTTATGAAGCCAATTGTTTTCTCATGCTGTTTTTATTTAACTGATTATTCCTGAGTACATTACCTTTCACTTCTTTATTGACCTGCGTTCACTCTTTTAAATTATTTCTATTGTTGCAATAATTTTTAACTCAATTCCTGTCCTCCAGCATACTTGTATCTACTTTCAACTTCAAGTGGAAGAAGCAGACATTCTATGCCACTTTGTTTAACCATTTATAGCCTTATAAAATATTTATAAAATACAAACAAATAATACTAGAATTTCATTTGAGACTTGTGTCATACTGACATATATTCAAGTCTAGTCTACTCTGTTTAGCAAAAAACTGCTTGCTTATTCTATATCAGTAGAAACGACTGTAAAAGTTACACAGTATTAGGCCCAGCTGCCTAATTTATCACTGTTCTCTCATCTTAACCGTTCTTCACATCACAAACCTCAAACTAAATTATGCCCAATTAGATGCTCAATAAATTGATAAATTAAAAGCAAGATGAAATACAAGAGAACTTTCTCTCTTAACTCAGAACAGACAAATAGAAAACGGTTAGCACGGCCTAACATCACGCTCTTCCTATTTCATATCCATTTTCCCCATGCTTTTAGCCAAGCACCTAGATCTACCTCTTTAAAACTATAATTAAAAGCTGTTAACCTCCACTTGGGGCCTATTTGGTGTAAGTGATAGTCCTCACAACACCCAGTGGTTGTGGCTGCGTGTGCTTTTCCACCTCTGGCTTAGGCTGTGTCCCTACAAGATGGCAAACATCACTTCATGGGCGTATTGCAGAAACACCACAACCATCAATCTCTACAAACTCACTGTAGCTGTTCAAATTTTGTTTAAAAATCTCCTAGAACTAACTTAGTAGCAGCAGAGTTTTAATTAGGCCAGTTCTGCTTGTCCTTACAGCCAAACAGAGCCCTCATAAACACAGCACCATCCCTCTGGGCAATTTGACAGCCGTGCTGCGATTTCACACTTCATCTGGATCAGATTTCATTGCCACCTGATCCACTATTGTACACGGCCTTTGTAACGGACGTGAAGCCTTGATGGTGCATGTTGCTCACAGCATGAGAGCTGCTGCCTCTGGACCAACTGATCACAGCCTCCTTAGTAACCTGGAGGTGACTATTGAAAGGAATTTTGAAAGAGATTGTATCATTTCTTTGCTTTTGCATAGCAACGTGTTTCATTCTACTTTGTCAGCAAGACTGAATAACTCGCACACAAATGTTTAAAAAATTACAAAAATATTTCTAATTCCCTTACATGGAATAAACTAATTTAGTTTCTTAAATGTTCTGAGCAAAACATTGTTCTGGCTTCTTCAAGCAGTATCCAACATTGCCAGAAGAGCAATCAGAGAATCATAGAGTGGTTTGGGTTGGAAGGGACCTAAAAGAACATCCATCCATCAGCAGGGACACCTTCCACTAGACCAGGTTGCTCAAAGCCTCATCCAACCTGGCCTTGAACACTTCCAGGGAGGGGGCAGCCACAGCTTCTCTGGGCAACCTGGGCCAGTGTCTCACCACCCTCACAGGGAAGAATTTCTTCCTAATATCTGATCTAAATCTCCCCTCTTTCACCTTAAAGCCATTTCCCCTTGTCTTATCATTAACTGCCCTTATGAAAAGTCCCTCCCCAGCCTTCCTAAAGCCCCTTCAGGTACTGGAAGGCTGCTAGAAGGTCTCCTCAGAGCCGTCTCTTCTCCAGGCTGAACAGCCCCAACTCTCTCAGCCTGCCCTCATAGGAGAGGTGCTCCAGCCCTTGGATCATCCTCGTGGCCTCCTCTGGATTTGTTCTAACTGGTCCATGTCTTTCTTGTGTTGGGGGAGACAATTGGAGTAGAGCTAGAGAAGCTTTTTGAACTGAACTTTTTTTGAAAAACATGGATGGGTCAAGAAAGCATTTTAAAACCTTGCATTGAATTTGTTAAATTGCTGGGAATTAAAATTATTCCTGCTTTAAAAAATGCCTCTGATCAACATGTTGTGTTCTAGAAATGTCACAAACTACCAAAAAAATAGAATACATTCTTAATTAAGACATTCTATTTACAGTTACTTAGACTTGACACGAGGAAGCATTTCTTTACCGAGAGGGTGGTCAGACACTGGAACAGGCTTCCTCGAGAGGTGGTCGATGCCCCCAGCCTGGCAGTGTTTGAGGGACATTTGGACAATGCCCCTAACAACGAGCATTCACTTTTGGTCAGCCCTGAAGTGGTCAGGCAGTTGGACAGATGATCGTTGTAGATCCCTTCGAACTGAAATAGTCCAGTCTAGTCTACAAATTCGTTGTGTACATTTCTATACCAGAAGGTAAGAGTTAGCCTTTTTATTTGGGGTGGGGAAAAGAGCAAGCTGCTTTACATTTTTTCTTTCACCTGTTGCAGAAACTTACTAGCCACTACAAGGTAAACCATACACAGCAGTGGAACTCAGAACTGTGGTTGCCAGACAAGCTGGGCATTTTAACTCTCATGAGGACACAGGTGGTTGTACCACATTGTCCCAGCTCACACAAGCCCACTGGCCACTAAGAGGTCTGGTCAAGTCACTGGGACTACTCACACAGAATAGACAATGCAATAGTATTAAATGTGAAAAAGGTTGGCACAATATGCCCCTAACTCATACTCATCACTGTAGGATATTGTATATTTTTCCTGGAGCCCTAATGACTTGTCTCTTTGTCTCTCACTATCAAGATTTGGAAGCTAGGCAAATCTGATTTCAGAGATGCTACCTTGCACGCTTTAGTCATCCATGTAGCTTGCCAACAGTTACATACATGTTTTAACAAAGAGATAAACATATTATTTCTTTTGACAAATTCAGTCCCTCATGGCAATTAATGGACAATCGTCCTTCTAAAACAGTAAAAAAAAAGAGCCAAGAGAGTCCCCTGAGCCCCCAAATCCCACTTCGCTTGGAGATCAAGCATTACTGGTTTCCCACCATGTTCAGAGAATGTGTGAGAACACAACTGGCTTTTTAACTGAAATGTCTGTGTATACCCCTCAAAAAATAGAATGTGAAGAGGGGTTGGAGTGCAGCTCTATGTTGTGTTGCATCCAGCCCCATATTTACTCCTCCTCATTTTAACACTGACCTCCAGTTGGCCCACTTTCTCATTTTAACCCTGCTCCCTTAGTGAGGCAGGAGCAAATCTCTAGTAACTGTGGGAACTTCAATGATATTATTTGTTCTAACGCTGAGCTGAACTTGATCCACTCTCCTCAAGGGCAGTACAAATCTAATTACATGACATCTGCTGGCTTTATTATTATAAATCAAAGTGTTAAAGAAGTGTGAATGTTATGCTTTGAATAACAAAGAAACATATTTCCATACAGCTCAGTGTTCACTGACTTAGGGACTTAGCTCTATAAGCACCGAGTTCAGAAAATATTACGTATCACTTTCCTGCTTTCCCTGTGTTTCTCACGCAAGATATTAAAATTACACTGCCAGTTTTATCTTACAGTCAGAAACTGTGTGCTGTCATGCTTGCAAAACAATCCCACATATTTTTATGTTTAAATACGATACTTGTGCATATTTCATGGTATTATAGTACCCTTGTTTGTCTCAGAGCTGTTTTGTTGGTACTAAATTGCAATAAAGGTGGCTAGATAATGATACTATACAGAATATTACAGTATATGGTAGCTTTGTATACTGAAAACCTCATATGTCTGAAGTCTTTGTATTCCAGAAAACTTACCCTTATATATCACCTCATATACTCACTACTTTTCCATTTTAATCTTGTTTTCAATGTTATTTAATGTTTTCCTGGATATCTCCATAGCTAATTAGATGGAGTATTTTGCATCAGCATGTTATTTGCACAGAATATTTTAAAACATATCCCTGAATTTATTGTTTATCTTCTTTTTCCAGTCTCCAGTTTACTCACATTTTCCAGAGCATTTACAGTATTACCAGTTAACCGTGCCTTCTATGAATACTCCATATTTCAATATTTACATCTTAATGATTTTTTTTTAAGTTTATAGCATACTAAGTTAAACAACTCCTAGATTTGCCATATTCATACCCATTCACTACTGATTTTGTCTTCTATGTGGCTGTGCAACAAATCAGATCAGGAAAAAGATCTGGCTAATCTTTTAACCCAGTTTGGATTATTTTGCAGCAAATGTGCAACCACAGCTTCAGAAGCACCAGAAGTACAGACAGAAGGCAGTAAAGAAATAGTAAAAATGTTACTCCACAAGATGGCCTGTAGTTAATTCTGCTGCTTTTTACTTTTCCTGGGTTCTAGGATATTCAGAAAGAAGCTTTAGGAAGAAAAACCTAGGTATGCAGAAAAAAAGTGGACATATGTACTACTCATGATCCAAATTGCAAGTCCATCTCCTACAGCTCCAAGCAGAAGTTACTTGTTCGATTTCTAAGGATCAAACCTTAAAAACTGTTGAAGCTAACAGCAAAATTTTAAGACTTGTTTCTAAAATAGGATAATAATCGTAATAAAAAATGAGACGCTTTGAGATTTTATGATTAATAAACTTAGCAGTATTTCTAGTTAATATAACCTAGGTATTTGGTCTAGCAGGATTTAGTTACACACTATTAGAATATATTGGGTAAAATAACAATGTTTAGAAGTCTAAAGTACAAAAAGCAGTGTGTACTGTAACATAGTGTTTATTTACAAAAATAAATGGCATGCTAAGCAGATCAATATAAAACCAGGACAAGTCATGATATATCTTTTGTATAGCTAAATCCATAGCAAAAACCCATGGTTTTTCATAATCCAATGGGTTTAATTTTAATTTTTACTTTTTAGTTGACAAATCATTATCTCAGCCAAGATGACTTCAGTATGAAAATAGTAAGTTGGAATGTGCAATTCCACATCACCATTAGATTATCCAAAAATTAGCAATGGGAAAATCCTAATGATGGGACAGGAGGGATCAGAAGAGATAAGAAAGGGACATCAGCCCGCAGTCAAGAAAGAATAAGGGATGATTAAGCCAACAATGGAGATGATAAGAAAGCAGTTTGTTTTGCCAGTAGTTACAGCTGTGGATCTGCCTTCTTTGTCCCCTTTCTTCATGGGTCGCCCTTCCTCCCTGCCCTTCCCACAGCTCCTGACAGGCATTTTCCACATTCTGTGGTAATGAAGCTGATCCAAGTGCAAATGTCTGTCCCAGGTCTGCACAATGCCAGTGTTGTTCTAACTGCAGGAGCCATAGTTCAATAGTGCAAAGTCAGCTCTGATCCCATCTCGTTCAGAATCTCCTCACCACTGTAGACAGTATCTTCACCTTATTTATTTTAGAGCAGATGTAGCTGTAAAGTTTCAGCTAAAATGTTGAAAGGAGGCACAAATAGCAAGATGTGAGCATCGCTTTATATTAATCAGTGTGAAATGTTCACTCCAGCTTTGCACATATTTGTGAAAGCAACCTAGGAACCACTGAGATTTATGGTTTTTAAATGGTAACAATATGGGCAAGCTAACGATTGTATTCGTAATGCACAAAATCTAGTCACTGTCATGAGATGACTCATTTATATTGATGAAATTATTAACCAATACAGCCAACAGGACATGGCTTATAAACACTCAACAATATACTCCCCTCCTTAACGAACTGAAATTGCAAGTAAAACAAAAAATATTTTAAAATTAGTCCTAGTGCTTCCAATACAAGCACAAAAAAGAATATATAAAGATCATGTGTAATGAACACATGCTGAAAACTTCCAAGAGATCTCTAAGCACCCTTATGTGGTAAGAATTAACATTTCTCAAATCTCTTCTTGGTAGCACAGCATTCAGTTTCTTCAGGTAATTATAAATCCCAACCTCCTTAAGTCAAGTAAGTATAATCTGTTTTTTTAGCTTTCCCTTCATTAAGTATAATAATTTGTGTTGCTTTTAAACAATAATTATATTCTTATCCAAAACTATTACTAATGATGAGAGAATGCTGCTTTTGTGGTTTCTCAAAAAAAAAAAAAAAAAGGCATTTGAAATTTTACTTGTATTATCCAAATTTTACTTTTATTATCAGGTTGTTACTTTTTTTAAAAAAAGGATAAAAATAGGTAGGACTAAGTATTGACCAAATGCCTATTTCAGTGCAGAGTCAAGAGTATGCAACACCTAGCAGAAGGAACATATTAATATCTCCACAGTAGTTCAGGTCTCTTTTTTTAACCTTGATTGAGAATTGTGACTGAAAATAAGAAGTGGCAAAATCCTGCTTGCTTTTTGTTCTAACTTCGTGAGACATTGTTCTCAAGTTCATGTACAATAAACTTCCCAAATTGTCTACAATGGGGAAATCTTTTTAAAAGTCTGTCTGTGAACAGATTAAAAATCATAATAATGGAAAAGAGACTTCTGGAAATCTGTGAAATTCTTTACATTGACAATTAGTCCAGCACTTGGACATGGACAAATACCAAACCTAAATAACAGTAAGTGACAGGGGAATTATATTTCATTCTTCTGTGTAATTTTGAGGAAATGTGTATTGAAACAAGTTAATATGTAAGGGTTTTTTTTAAAATAGCACTTTTTATGTTAATCTGAGCTTTTAAAGTCTTAAAAGTCATATCGATTGAGTTCTATTTTAAGAGTGCACTGCAGAAGCATATACAGAAATTACAGATGTATAAACCAGATTTTTTTTGTTTAAAATGGGTTGCCTCCAAAATATTTTGTTAAAGAAATAAAAGGTAAGGGCCAGATTATCGACCTGTACATATACAGGAGGGGAAAGACTGAAAAAGGAATGTGTCTTGCTTTGCATTTCAATTTGTAGACCAAATGCCCTGATGGTCAGGTTTGTGCTAACCCGAAGTGCTTGCTGCTTTTCAAGATAGAAAACATTTACAAATTCAAAATCTAGAATATGTTAAATATGGCTTCATGGACAAAACTATTTCTGCTCCAACAACTATTTATCTTTTTTTTTCCTCTAATAAGCTATAATTATATTTTAATAATGGTGTAATGTGTGCTTGCATTATGTGTAATTGTAAAAATACAGCTGTAAATCACTTTATTCTTTCCCATTCCCAGTAACAGAATGTTATGTTAATGAAGAGAAATCAAATACTTGAAGGATGATTGCATGTATGTAGCTCAGCACTAAAGTAATGCCTGCATCACTCTGAAGTACTGGAGAAAAAAAGTCTTACACATTGTATGTACCTTGCTGTTGGATTTTGTGCAGGACACTGAGAAATTCCTGCAGGAAATATTGGAAATGCCTTGTTCCATTGCTGCTAATGGGAAGGTAACAAACACTTGGGTTAGATGGAAAATGGAAACACAAACCAACCCTGCCTGACTTATCTGTCTGTGGTTTGTGATTTTCACTGCACTTATACTTCACAACAATGACATTCTGAAATAGATATTATTAAGAAATGTTTTCAGAAGATTAACTCTGAACAAACTGAAGACACCTGCTACCATTCCAGACATAAATAATGGGAAGAGGACTACCTGGATTATTTGTGAGAGAAGAATTTACTTAAACAACTGCATTTATAAAGCATTGTTTACCCCAGGGAGCCTTCTACACCATGAATGTCAGAGGAAATTGTAGAAGGTCACACATCTCAGCTCTGTGAGCCAGTTGTCCTTCACTGACAGTTGATGTTTTGAATAAATAAGGCTTCATCCTGCTCTGTGGCAGGGCTTACTGATTTTTAAAGTCCACTTTCTACATGAAAGAGTCCAAAATGTGTGTTTTGTGATTAAGACATTTTAAAGTTTTTTTCACCTTTTCTCTCTTAGATCTAAACTAAAATTTTAAACATTTCCACAAATGTTAAATATTTTTACAAAGGTGTAGCCTGGCCATTGATTTTTTTTTTGAAGTGCATTGTTTGTCTGGCATAAACACAGAATGAATCACGTACAGAGCTTCCGATAAAGATGGACTCAATGAATCAAGTACCAAAAACCATATATACCCAAGGTAGTCAGGGTGAGAACTGAAGTTCCACTTCTTAGCAAAGCTTTGTTAAGATTGTTTGCTAACAAACACCATTTTCCATTCCATTTCTTCTCTTTGGCTTATTCTTGCCTCTTTAAATATGCTTATTTATAGAACAGCTACACAAACTCACCTCTCACCCAGTTAACAGACTGCAACATATGTGATGCCATATTCACTCCCTATTCTAAGCATCAGGAAATAAAGCAGCACCTCTGCTGTATTTACACAGTCATGCTGGGCACTCCTACTCTCACACTTGAGTCTCACTCCCCACTCAGCCACATGGCATTGCACGCTTGGGATCTGCTAAATGGTCCTTCTGGGAGAGGAACATAACGGAGTGCTTGGAGGTTGCTCATGGAAACAATACACAACGCAGCCTCAACCACCATCCCACTGCAACTGCATGAACAAGACTCTGTGTTGTACCAGTTGTATTTCCCAGGTGCTGCTGAAATAGGAGCAACAGCATGAACAAGTCATGTCTCCAGTCCTCCAGATTTTTACACACAGTACTCATGTAATCGACTTTACATGGAGATGTAAACATGATGGAGACATCATAATACGAGATGTGTACATACTAAGAATGAGGATTTGCAGAATTAGAGCCTTTACTGAATGCAGGGCTTTTTCCTTTTTGTTTTGGGGTGGGTTTTTTAAAATATTTTTCAAACAATCTCTCCATATTTCATTCTTACTCAGAAATCCTTTTTTTCTGCGCAAACCTGTGACAGTTTTTAAATGATGTATAGTTACTTTGGATATGTCAAAATTATCTCAGTTGAAATAGCATTTCTTTCCACTCCCTATATTAAACAAAAAGTGTTCATCAGTTCTGCATGATTCAGTTTACCTTTCGGTTTTAAATTCAATTATTTCATCATGTCTGTATAACTTAGTGTTAGGCACATATGCACTTATTGAATTGTTCCAGGAAATCAAGTTTCTTACTGCCTCGTTCCAGTAAATTGGGTTTCTTATTGCCTTATAATAGGACCTCAGCTTGTTGTACAAGAAGGTACTTAACACTTTAAAAAAGGATTTTCTATGATCTCATTACTGTGTGCACTATGTTATGTGGTAATGGAAACCTCATCAATTACAGGCTGTTCAGTTACATCCTGTGTAACGCAGGGTCACCCTATGGAGCTTATATATTATTACAGACAAAAGGCCTATTGTCTTCCACATAAGCACAAACCCAAATTAATTTTGAGGCAGACTTGGAAGGATTTCAAAATTCTGTTGGTTAAAAAGAAGTGAGATTAATGAATAAAATTATTTTATAAGAGCGCTGACTTATATCCTAAAAATGTTGACTCATTATGGCCCATTCTAAGCCCTTTTTGCACATGGAAATCTCCTTTGTGTGAAGCCTTGCTTCCTCTCCTTCTAGTCCTGATCTCAGCCCCTGGCTGGTGCTGTTTGATCTCACTCAGTGCCCACGAGGTCATGTGCAGAAGTGTTTCCATTGATTCCAGTGGTTGATCTATTGGCCCTAGCATACTTGATTATGTGAAGAAACGACAGTAAGAAATTATTAGATGGATAGTCTGAAAAATCATTTAATTACAGCATGTTGTGCTTGGCTGTTTGGCTACATTCTCTCTGTTTTTTACTTATCTCCTGAGGGAATGTCTCAGCTATCGCATTGCCTGAAGTCAGCCCTTGCTCTGGTCTGTCACATCTTAGTTGCTGTTTGACTCTTAACAGGGTCAGGAGGGAATGCAGAAGGGAATACCCTGGTTTAGGGCTATCAGTGGCAATAAGATGGGACTGACTCAGGCCTTCACTTGTCAATACTATTTCAGCTGAATTGCACCAACAGCTGGAAGTGCTCAGCTTTTCTAAAATCTATGCTGAGAGCGTACTGTATGAGCTACTCAAAAATAAAGGTAAGCAGCTTTACTGAATACAGGAAGAGGCTAAGCAGTGAATTTTGCTGTTTATTTAGGAGCAGAATTAGACTGATTCTCCAGCTGAATTTTAAATGCTTAGTATTAAAAGTTTTTGGAAAGCAGGACTGCTATTTTTGTGTGTGTAACCCATGCGTCGGATACCTTCACCTATTCACAAGGACCTTTATAGAAAATAAATCTCTGATAACCTGTATCCTCAACCAATTAATGCAGAAGCAGAGTCAGCATCACAGAAGAACTATCAAGTGCTTTTACAAAGCTATTAGGATAAAGGAAACTCTTGTGTAAGTTTCCTTTTAAGCCTTGTGTATATGAGTAACCCATGCTGCTGCTGTGTTATGTGGGTATGTCTGATATTTCCATTTCTCAGGTAACCTGAGGAATCTATGTACAGAAATACAGCAGAGGTCGGATTGGAGCAGTCAGATCAGTTCATACTTATGAATTATTTATTATTCTTTGTTTTATCAACAGTTTGGTATTGGGGCTGTCAAATATCAGAAGAGAAAAAAGCAGACAACCCTGTGGAATTGTACAGAAATGAAGAGCTGTTCTAGCAGATCATTTTCTACAGTGGCTCTCATGGAAGTTGTCAGGTAGGCAACACGGATTTGCTAACTTTGGTCACGAGCGTTGTTCCCTGGACTTCCATGGGAGTGCTGTCACCAGGTACTACCCCTGTGCATAGGAGGTACAAACTAAATCCTAAGATTAAGTATTGCAAAATGTTTTGCCAAAGGGAGAATTGCTATGTTGTTCAGCTGGAGCCAGTTCACCCACTGCAATGGCACCTTAATGGATTAATTTCTCTACTGGTCTAGAAAGACCAAAACAAGCCTTTCTTTTCATATAAAAATGCAGGCCTTGTTAAACACAGATTACCAACTTTAAATCCCACAGTGCTGCTGCAGGAGTATAACGAGCAGTTTCCAACCATTTGTTATTTTCTCAACACTTTGTGACATTTTTTTTTTCTTAAAAGTTGGATACTGTAATTCCAGATTCAAAGTTGTACGTCATTCCCAGATCCATTGAGGCCTTTGGAGGTTTCCAAAGATCTACTTCCTTATTTTCCTAGTTCAGCAAACATAATTTTTTCTTTCCTTTTCATTTCTAATTCAATTCTTTGAATGAGTTATCAACAGTTTTGTACAACAGAGGCAAAACTTTTTAAGGCAACCAAATGCACTAAGAACATCTCATATTCGGCATCTTTTTAAGGCTGTATCAGCTATATCAGAGTAACAAGCCTTTGTTTCTTGTTTATAAACATGAAGGTAAAGTTCACCCTTAAAGCATAGTGCAGTTTCATTTTAGGCATGCTGGTAACTGTTACTGTTATTTACTGTCTTACTGTTCTTACTGTCCAAAAGAATCAAGGTTCTCAAAAACACAGTCTGTTAATATAATTGTTGCTTTGTCTTTGCTCTTCCTAGTAACTTTTGATTGATTGTCAAAAATGTGACAGAGACAGAATCATAGAAGTCACACAGATAATGAGCCTCCTACACACATTGTAAGAGTAGTCAGGCAGATGAGAGTGATCTTATATATGGCACCTGCGAGTGCCACAGCCAAAGGAAACACTGCAACACGAGCTCACACAGTTCAAACACAAGAGAAACCATATGGGAGAGACACTCATAACTGCTCTAGCCAAGACAGAAGCTGCAACCAAATTACAAAGCATACATGCTGGAACAACAAACTGCATCAGATCCAGTATTTCTTAGGAAAGGGCCCCTCCTACTTACAGCGAAACTATTATCAATGTCTTGAACAGAAGCAGGACCAAGTCCCCAGTTTGTGAATTCTAACAAAAGCATTATTTCCTGTAGCATTAACAGACCTCACATCATAGTGAAAACTAATTTACAGCTATTAAAAAAAAATAAGGCTCATTCTCCCTATAATTACATAAAAACAACAATCATGATAAAAATGTTCAAGAGTTAATCTGTACATGTGGATCATCTGATTAAACATAAACCTTGTCTTTGAAGGGAATCATTACAACAAGGACTTTTCCCTTCTTGATGCTTCTTTTCTAATTCTAGTTGCTTCCAAACCTTTTTCCCTGTGTAGCCCCCTCTTTTCCCTGCCAGCTCATGCTTAGTACCATTTTGCAACCTCAAGCACAAACACCTCTACCCTACATAGGCAAAGAAAGTTCACTGCATGTAAGATTCCTGCTGGCCCACACACCTAGGGAGACAAATGAAAGCAGAACACATGAATAAGTACCAGACTCAAAGCTTTGCCTGAAGTGTTTTGCAAGATTCATCATATTCATCTGTTCTCCTCCTCCTCTGCTGATCAGCAGAACCCTTCCTGTTCCAGGCTAGAGGGGAAAAAAAAAAGAGCTTAGGTCAGGGAAAATTAAATATTGCTGTTACTGGGATGCCAAAAAGTGTTTACTAGGCAATGAAGGAAGCCTTAACCAGCCAAGCTGAGCATGCTTTTAACCAGTCCTTCCAAAGAACAAAAGCAACCAACTTGCCATGACAGCAACAAATTTTCAGCCAATTTAAAAATGGCCATAACGAGTTGCTTTCAGGCTAATGTCTTGTCTATATTAAAATATTTTGAAAATAAACTCTTGCCAGTCCTGACAGTTTCTAAACTAATGCATATACATACCCCCGGAGGAAAACTCAGAAAGAAGAACAATCTGTGTGCTTATATCCACAAAGTACAATAGACATGTGATAGCAGAGTCATCATGCTGCTGTAGAAAGCCCAGCAGAGTGTTCTTTAACTTTGTGACCGATTAAAATACTAACTGCAGTGTGGCGATAGTAAATTAATCACAAATGAGCAGAACTAAAATGAACACAGATAACACCAAACACTGCAGGACCTGATTTTCACTGGAACTCTTTTGTACAGAAGCTTTTGAACAGAAGCTTAAATTGGTAAGGTTGCATTTTGCACCTTTTGAACAGTGTGGAGGCTGCTAAAGGAAGGGCACTGTTTACTGGAGATACCTGGGATCCTGCATGGAAAGCAGAAAGCACACTCTCTCTTTCTCTTTTAAACTCTAGTGAAAACACAAGGTTGTGGAAATACTGATGCACTCACCCAGAAACCAGATTAACACTTCTCAGCCAAAAAATTAGAGAGGGAAAAAGATGCTATGGAGAGGTGAATCTACGGATTCACACTACAGAAGAATTGCCAAATAAAGGATGCGCGCTCTATCAGGCAGCGTGGAACTTTGCAAAATATGAAGGCCATAGCTTAAAACCAGCAGTAAATTTAAAAAATAATAACTAACCCAAGCTAACAACTGAACAATAAGAAACAAAGAGGTAAAACTAACTGACAGCCATCCTGATAGAAAAAGGAAACCAGCAATGGTCAGGTCACGCAGGACTCGGCAGCGGCTGGGAATAAGCAGATTACTATTCAGAGCACATGGGGCTGGGATAAAGCTAAACCCTCGAAGACATTTCTCTTCACGGCATTTGTTTCCAGGCCCTTTGTTTCCCGCAGACACGTCCGGGGCTCTCTCCGTCCCTCTGCCTCCCCAGTCGCCGTGCGGGGCCGTTTGTCCCCCTCTCCCCGAAGCTGCGCGCCCCCGCCCCGGGCCAGGCTTTGCCCGGGCTCCTTCTGCTCTTTGTGAGGCTGTCGGAGGGGCCGGGGAAGCCACAGCCGCGGGGCGAGGGCAGAGAAGAAGGTGGCTGGTAGGGGAGGCCCCCGTACGAGACGAGAGAGAAGCGGGACGGGGGAACCTGGAGGGCTGCGGCGGGACCGCGGGCAGCGCGCGGGGAGGTAACAGGGGCGGTGGTGCCCGGGGCTGGCGGAGGAGAGGCCCCTTCCAAACCCCCGGCGGGGCTGCAAGAGCCCCGCTCCGCTTCCCCCCCGCGCTCGGGAAAGGCTGCGGCAGGTAACCGCAAGCTCCGCTGCCGGCCGCGCCGCGGGGGCAGCGCGCCTCTCCGCGCTCCGCTCGCCCTGCCCCCGCAGGCAGGGGGGCCGGGGGGAGGGCGGCGGGGGTGTGCGGCCTGGGGGATTAGTGGGACGTCGCGGCCCCGCCTTCCCCCTTCGCATCCCGGGCGCGATGAGCAGGGGAGATGGACCCGAGCCGGCGGGGCTGGCACCATGACATTCGCCGGCTTCGTGGTGGCGCTGGTGATAGGGGCGATCCCCGGAGCCCGCGGGCTGGGGCAGGTCTCCGCCAGCCTCCCGGCAGCCCGCCACCCGCAGCCACCCGCCCCGGCCCCGCCGCCGCCGCCGCCGCCCCCCGCCGGCTGCCCAGCCGGAGGCTTCGCCGCGGCCCCGCGCCCCTGGCCGGCAGCGGCGCCCGCCCTCCCGCGGCGGGGTACGGCGGGCCGGGCACCCAGGGGCCGCCGCAGCTCCTGCGCCCTGCCCGGCGGCGGCGTGCGGCCCGGGTGCGACCCCACGGATGGCCGGGGCCGGGCGGAGCGGGGCCGCACTGACTGCCAGCGAGGTGAGCGGGGTGCGGGCGCCGGGCCGGCGGGGAGGGGGCGAGCGGCCGCCGCGGACGCGCGTTGGCGGCGAGTGGCGTTGCGGGAGGGGGCGCGGGTGGCTCGGCGGGACGGAGAGCATCAGCTCCGCATCCGCATCCCGGTGGGTGGAGGGGACAGGGAGCGGGGGACGGACACCTTTTGGCACAGCGACAGCGGAGGCTTTTCTGAGAGGAGAGTTGGGACTTTCGCACCAGCGAGTGCATCGGAAGGAAGGACCAGGGTCCTGCCCGCTTTTACTCCGCCGCTGTTGTACCGCTGGGTAAATCGCGCTGAGAAGCTGCGCCCGGAGCGCTGAGCAGGTCGGTAAGCCAGGACCCGCATTCCCCTTCCTGTAACGGGCCGCGCCTCCTGGGGAGCGCTCGCTCTACAGAAGTTAAGTGGCAGAAGGAAAAGCAAAAGGATGCTTTGCTCTAAACGCGAACTGCTCACATACTAGCTGTTTCTTTCTTCCCCCTGCCCCGCAGCTTGGGATAATGGGGTTTGCAAGTCAGTGGTGGTGCTTGAGGAGATCTGAGAAGCCAGCCCAGACCTGTGCTTCGCCACACACCCTCCCAGCCAAACTCTCACTGGCTTCAGTGGAAGTTTTCAGTGTGTAAGGACTGAGCAGCGATTTCAGCACTCAGCCCTTGAGCAGCTGATCAGCTTCCCATGTCAGCAGTGCTGGTACCGCTCCACGGGGTTAGCTCTGTGTACATACAGTCTGGTTTTGAATGACTTCACATTTTCTCCTGCATTGCTGTGGTATTATCTCCTGCCTAAATAAGAATGATGTCCTAGCTATATCTATACTAAAAATGATCAAGCATAGTTGTTGCAACAAAAATAAAAATTCCCTTCTTTGTTGCCCTTCCTTTTACATATTTTGTGATATCACAAGGTCAGCAAGGAAGTTGATCATGAAGACTGTTATTAATAATCTTGTTCTTGTGGAAGTTGGTTTTGGGTTGGGTTTTTTTGGTTGGTTGTTTTTTTTAATTTACTTTCAGATCTCTGAAGAGGATTGTTATTTTTCTCTTCCAACAACAGCCCTAGGTGTGTGAAAAAAAGATGATAATTTGAACAGCATGATAATTACATGTACTGGTATAAAATATCACATGAAGAGCATATGAAGGCACCAAGGTCCATGTTGATCATTTATGCATTTAAAAAAAAAATGCAGCTTCCAAAGCTGTGTTCCAAGTCTAATGTTGTACTCCTTCAAGAAGACAGAGTGTTGTTACACATTACAGATGTTTCCCTGGAAAGAATACCAGGCAGCTGATGCCACAGAGGAGAAAACAGATAACTAGACACAGATGAAAAAAAATCCAGAAGACTTCACACTCTTTAACTGGTCTCAGTTTGGGAAAGGGTCCCACAGTTGGCTTCTTTGATTTAGCCTATCATATTTATAGATTTTTTCAGAAGTCTTCAGTTTGGTTCCCAAAATACTTTGTGAGGACTTGGTCTAACAGGTTACAGTGAATAAGAACGTGGCTTTTTATTGCTAAGAACCCAATCTTGCACTTACTAAAGTAAATTCCAGAACCCCCTGTAAGGTCAGCACTGTGATTTAAGTAAAAAAATACACAAAAAATATTACATAGTTTGGGTTTATCTGTGTTTCTTCACTCTTTTCAGAATGCTGGGGTTTTTTTCCCCAAGAAAAAGGAAATTCAGGTTAGCCCCTGTTAAGAGGAACATAGAATCACAGAATCGTAGAGGTTGGAAGGGAGCTCAGGAGATCATCCAGTCCAACCCCCCTGCCAAAGCAGGTTCCCTACAGCAGGTTGCACATGAAAGTGTCCAGGTGGGTTTTGAACATCTCCAGAGATGGAGACTCCACAGCCTCTCTGGGCAGCCTGTCCCAGGGCTCTGGCACCCTCACAGGAAAGAAGTTTTTCCTTAAGTTTGTCTGGAACTTCTGGTGTTCCAGTTTTTGCCCATTGCCCCTTGTCCTGTCACTGGGTACTACTGAAGAGAGCCTGGCCCCATCCATTTGTCCCCGCACTTCAGGTATTTATAGACATTGATAAGATCCCCAACATAGCTACTGAACAATAGCCAATACTTTATAATTAAAAGCTCATTTGCTTCTGTTGGACTCAGTGGTAACTCTCAGTGACAACAACAGGGCAAAGGTCTGTCTGAAAGCCTTCATAGAGGCAAAATGAAAGAATTGGAGAGTATGTGAGATGGCTTAAGGCGGAACATGGAAATAAATCAAACCATTTACCCAGAAATAAACATTATTCTACCATTCATCCTGAAGTATGTTCCTTTCTTACAGGAAGCAAAGAAATGCAAGTAAGGCAATGTTATGGTGCAGTTTATAGCACCAAGGAGAAGGACAGCAGAGATAAACTCACTGCATCTGTTGCTTTAGTACATGTGCTAAGGAAGCCCACACTCAGTTATTAGGCACCTGCAGTAACTAAGTACAATACCATGTTCAAAGCCTTAACTGTAAATCTCCTGACTTTTCTAGCTTAAATATTAAGACTTATCTGCAAAGTTAATTGGCTAAACTTTGTGCATGTGTATATATTAAACAGCTTTATATTTAAACATTAACAATGAAAATTTTTTTTTTTAAAGTGCATCTTTGCAATTATACTATGTGGTACCAGACTAATTCAGTTTTTACAGTTGAAAATAATAGATTTTGGTGTTTCATTTCCTTCCTTCTAAAATGAGAGACATCTGGGTAATATTATTTATTCATGCCTTGAATGCAAGTAAAAACCAAATACGAATATATATAGATTACCATGATTAACCAAGGAAATCATAGAGGAAAATAAATGAGTACGAGAGTACCCTCTCTGTACACAGGAGCCAGCATAAGTCCAGCAGAATTTAGTCTTTTAGTTACTGCTAATAACAACTTACCTGTAATGTATTCAAGGTTCAAAAAAGGAGGCCTACTTCAGTCCCTAGAAGCAACTGCTGCCACACAGTGTTTCTGTGGCATGTAGTTGCAGTACTCTGCATCTTATGTTGTTCATGCTGTGTTGCTACCTATCTAATTTAAAGTTCTTTGATAAAGTGGGTTAACTATTTTTCTTTATTTCACAATGGGGAAAGAACACAAGAGAGGGTAAGTGTCTTTGCCAGAGGTCACACTAGCAAGCAGTGGCAGAACTGGAAATAAACCACACATTTCCAAAATGCACAGTTTGTAGAGTCTTTTCATTTAAGTTACTTTTATCACAGGGTAATTCCACTAGTGCAAATCAAATAATGCTTCACTAGACTTTGTGAGAGAAGAATCAAACCTCAGGCCCAGTCTAAACACTAGATTATTCTCCCTACTTGTTATACCACAGTCCAGGCAGCTGATGAAAGATCTTTTGGGGGGTTGGGTTTTTTAATAGTGTAAGGTTAAAGAAAAAAATACGATGCAAAATTAAGCATGAATGTCTACATATTCCTTCCAAGAAACAGCTTTTCTGGAACCATTCTTATTGCAGCTGCACAGCATGAGACCCCTCATTTTCTGCAGGTCTGAACCACCTAAGACAACTGCAGTCCTTTAGATCCTGTAACGTTCCTAACACTTCAGTTTACTTTTTCAGAGCCTTAAACCATTGATCATTGACAAGATGAATCTCACTGCTGCAGAGGAACCAATTCAGCACATTACACACTCAATACATACAATATTTATGAAAATTCTAATATAAGAATCCTTGAGTATGCAATACTGCTATCTGCTAAAGCTCTCAAGATAGTTCTTAAAAAGTAATTCTGATGAATGCACCCTTTTTGCAAGGTTAAAATACCAGGAGAAAATAATTACAATTTTAGACTAAGAGCAGTGCTCAGGAAAGTGATGGACAACAGAATTCATTGATCACAGAGAGCATCATCCATAGTTTTGCTGAAGTCAACAGGATTAATTTCTTCTGGAAGGAAAGTTTTCATTTATTTGAACTGGTGTTAGACTTGACCTATAGTTCAGGTAGCTTTTTACAAGCACCTCATGCAAACCAATGAATTAGTTACATTCTGAAACTGGGATAGACTCTTTTTATATATATATATATATATATAATGAATCATCCACGAGTGTTCTGAAGTGTTGCAAGTTCTAATGTGGTTACATGGGATATACAGCATGCATCACTGGGAGCCCCTCACACTTTATGTCAATTTGGACTTACCTAATTGACTCCAAGGCAACACAGATGAATTATCAGTGCAGGGTCTTTCTGTGGCACTACCCCGTGTTGGAACACCTTGGAAATGAAAGCAGAAATACAAATATTTGTTGTTTTTACAGATTTCCAAAATTCAAAATACTTCTTTGCTTTAAACTTTGTAGTTTCAGAGCACCCAGCACCAGGGTGAAAGGCACTGCCAACTTCTACTTCTGATCTCTCTTCTCCAAACCTACATTTACAGCCAAATTACAAACCTTTGGACACAAGTGTTTGCAAAGAAACTACTGGCACACCTTTAGCCAACACCATAAGCCCCACTGCTGCAGCACTCGCATGTACAGCAGAAGTGGAAGTGATTCCCATTCTGTTTGCAATTCAGCCACACACAGTAACAATGCTTGTTCTCACTGAAATGTAGAAAATAAAATAGGGTTTGAAGTTACCCAGCATCTCTGGATGTGAGAATGGTGTAAGAAAAGAGGCCAAGCACAACAGCACAATTCCTTTGAAGCTCTTCTACTTTTTGGAGTTAATTAAAAGTTGGCTGAGAGGTCTTCCTCTCCCTTTTTTCCTGTGTGTCTCATCTTGAGCCTGTATGGCAGGTGCTGCGGAGCAAGTCTCAGCAGCACCCACTGGATACCCTTACTTCCTTGCATTTGCAAGTATAACTTAATCTCTTTTAAACAGTGATAGCAGATGGGAAAGACTTGGGCAGATACCAGAGCAACTAAAATTACCAGGCTGTATGTAAACAACATGAATTGACCGTCAGTAACCTCGACTAGAACATCATTAGAAGAAACAAGTATTTTTTGAGTATGTTTAAATGAAGGAGTTTTTGTCAAGACAGCAGATTTGTATTTTTCAATATAGGGCTGAATTAAGTTTGTTTTAAGACCACAGTCTTAGAGCTGCCTAGTAGGCCTGCTTTGTGGTCCTGTGGCCTTGTTTCTAACTCTTGTGGGGTCAATTCAGCTCTCCTCATCCTCCCTCTTCCTGACCAGTGCCGAGGAGGACATAGAGAGCCATGGGCAGGATCCCTGTACTCATGTTCTCTGCTGTTGAGCTTCATGTTGAGGCACTGAAGGTTTGATAAGCACTTTAAGCAGAGGCTTGATACCATATTGAGTTGGTGGAGAGGGGAGTATGAGTTTCCTCAGAGCATTCCATAAAAGCCAGAGTAGATATTACTGCCTTAGCTCTACTCCCAAAATATTTAGTTTTCTTCAGAAACAAAAAGCGCTGAAAATTCATACAGTAAAAAAAATTAGGTGGTACCATATCTACAACTCTAGAAACCTGGAGCCTCCAATGCATACATTTAACCCAGACCTGTTTCTTAAGAAGTACTTCAGATGCTCTTCTCCAGAGTTTTTTGTGAAGGAAGCCCCTTGTGCACATGTGTTGAGGTGCCCCTTGGGCTTGAGGTGTTAAAATGTAACAGTTAGAAGGCTTGACCAGTGAAATTAATTGACCAGTATTCTTTTAATTATGCTAAATACTAGTTTTCTTTCTGCCTATGAAGTGAAAGAGTGTTTTCTGGTAATTTTAACAATGCAAACACTGATTATCTTGCAAATAAGATAATACATTCTTAATAACAAAGATTGAATCATGAGTAATAAAAAGATACATGGTAATACAGCATAAATATACATCATGGCAGATATGTTGGTGATCTTGCAATTCCCTATGATCAATTTACACATGAAACACAGAGCTGTGTTTCATTATGAAGTGTAATAGTTTTATCTATCGGAAAGAAAAAATCAGCTACTGAAATTAAAGTCTATATTTTAAAGTTCTGTTATGTTTTATGAGGTATTCATGTTACTGTAACCAGTGTATCTCTTCATCCAGTAAAACAACTACCAGGGGTCTGAATAGTGCAACATTTTGAGTAAACAACAGAGCAATCATTTTCTAATTAGTTTGCTCTTTGATTTGTTTGCTACATAATTATGACTCGTCATAAGATATAGGTTGATACGTACTTCAAAGTGCATATGAAACAAAAATACTGTATCATATTACTCCTGTTGGATACAGTGCTGAAATACTGAGCTAGAAACACTTAGGCTGGACTTAGAAAAATATGTCAGAGAGATTAACCGTTCAGAGGGTTTTCAGTTCCAACTTTTCTTTAAAAAAATGATTTTACTTATTGTTGTGCTGAGGGAGAGAATTCTGGATTTTGCCCTGGATGAGTTGGGTTAATCATAGCTGTAAATATCAGTACTGTCTTATGAAGAAAGTAGTGAGTCACTGCAACCAGCATATTAGAAATATTATAGAGCCATAGAATGTTGTGAGTAGGGAGGGACCCACAAGGGTTATCGAGTCCAACTCCTGTTCCTGCACAGGACAATCCCAAGATCCAGGCCATGTGTCTGAGGGCCTTGGCCAAATGCTTCTGGAATATTGTCAGGCTTGGTGCCATGACCACCTCCCTGGGGATCCTGTTCCAGTGCTCCACCACCCTCTGCCTGAAGAACCTTTTCCTCATGTCCAACCTAAACCTCCCCTGGCACATCTTCCTGCCATTTCCCCTGGTCCTATCATTGGTCACCAGAGAGAAGAGATCAGTGCCTGCCCCTCCTCTTCTCCTTGTGAGGAAGTTCTGACAGTGATGAGATCTCCCCTCAGACTCCTCTTCTCCAGGCTGAACAAACCAAGTCACTTCAGCCTCTCCTCATATGGCTTCCCCATATTACACCGTATATTTGGTTAATTCTATTAAACAGTGAGCATAATAAAAGGTTTCATATAAGTTACATGTAAAAATAGGCTTTCTTTTTATTTCTTTCTAAATTAACCTATCAGGTGAAAATCAAGAATATTTTAAATTTGTTACAAAAATGACCTTATCAATCATTTGTGTGTTTTCTCTATGATAGAAAGTGGTTCTTTATCATATTCTATGAATCGTCATATTATGATGAATTCATCTGTTATGAATGCTACTACCCTTCATAAAACATTAGTGTTCCTAGGAGCAGCTCTAAATCTACAGGAAAAAGTCAAACCAAAATATTTTGTTGAGGTATTGGATGATTTTTTTTTTAAATCCCTCATTTATTGTTTTCATCTATGTCTTTTCTCACAGGCACATGGAAATAAGGCACTGTCCCTTCTAGTTATGTTCCCCTCCTTACCAGCTGATACCAGTAGTGTGTTTTCCCACTTCAACAGGGACCAGACGTCTCCTGGGGTTCTTTAGGGGAGTAGGTGGCGAGGGAAAGGCTGTTTCTTTGTTCAGTGGTATGTCCACAGTGAGAACTCTCTGCTTTTCAAACTTCCTTCTCAAGGCTTCTACTGGAAGATGCAAAGCATTTCACATTTCTTTCATTTTTAATTGTTGGGAAAAGAGTTTCTGGTGTGCAAAAGTTCTCTCTCTTGTGCTATCTTTTGCTTTGTGTATGTGAATACATTCTGCCACTGTTGTCATTGGGAATTCTGTAAAAACAGAAAGAGGAGTGAGCCAAATTCTACCACAGAGACCTTAGAGGAGAATTTTATTCTTCAAGTACTCCCTTGTTCAAATATTTGAATAGAAATATTGTGTAATGTGTACTCAGGAAACACTGTATTGATTTCAGTAGGTGTCATGCAGGACTGTAAGCAATCATGTACAAAAATAAACTTATTTTTGGAAGTGACATCTTCAAAATTGCTTTCTGGTATGTCAGGAATCACTTTGCTATGACTGCAGTTGATGTTTCAAGTGAAAATAATAGTCTATACAAAAGTCTAGTGAAGAGCAGTAATAAACAAAATTCCAGACTCCCTGTCTGTGTGTGACAGAACAGCACAAAGAGAAAAAATATAAAGACAGATAAACAATGTGCAACATGTCTACAGTATTGTTATAATTAACTCATTAATAATCCTCTGTTTGGAATGATAGCTCACTCTGTAACACGAGTTGAATAAATGTTGTTTGTAATTTACTGCACAGTAAGTTATTGCTGAGAAAGTAAATAGAAGGCAAAAAGGAACAGACAAAACCAAGTTGGAGGTTAATTAATTCCTTGAGTAATTTGGCAGTCGTTTAGCTTCGTGGTTTTATAAATTATACTGAACTAAATTTAAACCAGGACACAATCTGAGTGAACACTGAGGAGAAGAAGTGCATCTACCTATTATTGTTGTTGTTATTATTACTCACACGTACATGAACACGTGTACAATGAAATGCAGGCACAGACATTGACTGTTTTCTCCCATTGCTAAAAGCCCTGAAAATTGGATGATAGTGTAGCTTCTGATTTTAAGTAGATGACAGGGGACCAAGGCAGATGGATGAACTGAGATTTCAGGCAATACTAATGCATACAATTAGGCTACATTTGATAATTTAACAGAAATATATTCTTTCTTGTTGAATTACTGCTCCCTTATGATTCACTCTGTTCTGCTTCTGTAGAGTTATACCTACGACCAGCTTTTTCCCACCTTTACCAGTGGCACTTGGTTACCTTCAACAGCAGATGCACCTGGAACCTCAAGTAAAACTACTTTAATATAAAAATACAAAATCTATTAATTTTCTTGGCTTTCTGTGTTCTGTAGCTCTCAAGAGGCAGATTTTTTTTCACTTCTTTTAGACGATTCCTCATGTTTTCAGCTTGTTTTGTCTGAAATTTGGTAAAGACCTCTGATGAATTAATAGAATTACATCCAATGACTTTCTGTCTGAGAACAAGCATGAACAAATGCATTCTTTGGCTAAAATAAACTGCTGTCATCCATGACATGCATAATGTTACAGGGGTCAGAGCAAAAGCTATGGAATCCATGTGGATGTTTCTTGATTCCCTCAAGTTGGATGAAATTATGTGGAAGATAAAAGTGTAGCACTGATATATACACACACACACACACACACACACACACATATATATATATATATATATATACACACATACACACACATATACACACTTTGCTTATTTGGGTAGAGGCAACCACATTTAAATAATTATGTGTAGTGTATACATACTTTTTTGTTAGATCTTCAACTAAGTTGTAGCATCAGAAGGATCAGAAATGTGATGTAATTTCAGTACAAGAAGCACAATGTCTTCCTCATGTGAAAAATAAAGTTTTCTCCTTTTATATATCATTGTATGACAATGTTAGATGTGCCAGAGTGCTTCTTAGAAGCAGCTCACTCAAAGAGCACAAAGATGGTAATACATGAAATGGGAACTCTCTCTACAGAGGGGAAAGCAAGTTCAGAGTCTTTTGTGTGGGATGAATTAATTGAGCAATGGAGTATCTTGGAGGCTTTATTCATTTATTTTTTAATTTTTTTAAACTAGGGTCAGTGAGGCTCCAGGGTGGCAAGAATGAATTTGAAGGTACAGTGGAGGTTAATTTGAATGGAATCTGGGGAACAATATGTGGGAGCCATTGGGACAATAATGATGCAACAGTTGTATGTCGACAGCTTGCACTTGGGTAAGTTTCAGTCTGAGTAAAAATCAGTCAACTTATTTTAGTGATGTTTTAGTATAAAAGACAATATAGTTTGCAAATCCTGAGGACCTTTTGTATTTTACGATTGTTTTTAGCGTTTGAAAATGGTTGAATGCTGAAGGTGTTCTTCCCAGAATCCTTTGCTTCCTTCAAGTGCATTGTACTTCAGAGAGGTTGCTGTGAGAATCAGTATGTCATTTGAAAGCTGCATATAAGATCTGGAGAGGAGCAGGCAAGGGGAGATGATTTGCTTTCAAAGTGAAAAGTGTGAATAGGTGAGAAAAGCATAGGGCAAGCAAGAACTTGCAAGAGCAATGGCTCCTAACCATAGGAAAATTCCTGGTTCTCAGGAGCATGGGGTTACCCTGATTATCATCCATTCTATCTTGCCAAAAACATCTGGGACTCATCCTAGGTTTTTGGAAAATGTGGTATTTTTGTTGTGCATTCTTCATCTAACGAGATAACCTCTGTGGCTGCACATTGATAACAAAACCCAAAACCAGACAACTTTTGCAGCTTTACATTTTCATGGAAACAGAGTTACAGTAATATAGTAATAAGTCCCTGCATTATCCTCATTCACCACTGCTTTCCACTGCTGTCAGAATGGAGTTAATCAACAGGAGCCTTTAACATAATTTGGTCATTCAACTCTAGATCATGCCTATAGAGATGCTGCAATTGCAATATTAACCATGAAACTGAGATAAGGAAGAAAATGCCCATACCAACAGGGAGTTTTAAAAAGAAAATGCAATTTCAGTTCCTAGAAAAGCAATGCTGTTCAAGTTAGGCAACCAAATTACTTGAATACCTTCCCTTAGTACTCCACTCAGTTTGCACTTTCTCAATAAGCTACTAAGTGTGGCTGGCTTTATTGCCTTTCCAACGTTTCTTTCGGTCACATATCAAAGTAGTGACTGTGTTTGCTAGAAGCAGTAAGGGGCTTTTATAGCATGCTTGCACTGTGACATTCCTAGTGATTATTTCACTTTTTTAAGACTGCTAGCCAGAACTAAATCTAAGCTGTTGTATAATGTTCCATACTAATCTGGACACACCATGCCAACTTATAAAAATGTGAGGATTAGATGAGATAAAAGTTTAGCCATCTGGAGGCCGTGATTTTGCTTATGACTTCAGCTGTCTACGTGCAATGTCTCCTTCCCTCATTTTAACATAAGTTCTTTTTCCATTCCATACCCTAAACATTTCAGTTGAACAAGATTGCTATTAGCAAAAATAGTGCAGTGATACAGGTGAATGGTTTGGTCTTTTCAACACAAATGGCTTAAATCTGAATCCAGAACAAAAAGCCCCAAGCAAACAGTAGTTTAAAGTGTCTGTTATCATGAGTGTTCGGCAGAAATTTGTATCTATATAGCACAAGGTGAACTCATCTATCTGTTCCTTTCATTTTGCAGTATTTGAGCTTTGTTTTTAATGTAATTTAGTTAGGCATTATATGGAAGAAAAGATGGCTCAATAATTGTCACTGTAGGTCCAGTATGGGAAGGAAAGGAAGCTGTTTATAAACGTTCTGGATGGATGGGAATGGCTGAATAGAGAATAATGGGCACAAACCTGATCTCATGGAGTATGAGGTGGTTTCACTGGCCCGTGGTCACAACCGTATAACATAACATGTGTATGGGCAGAGGACTGGGACATTTTAATGGAGTAAAGGGGAGGATAAGGGTGAAAGGCCCATTAGCATTACTTCTCCTGGAAGTATAACTGCAGTGGGATGGTACTGTAGATTCACCTATGGACTGTGGACTCTTGTGTTGATTTTGGGAATTAAGAACTGGAAGAACAGGAATGTAGCTAGCCCTGCAGCAAGACAGGCCATTGTCCTAAAATATCCCACAACAAAATGGTGAGAACTGGGTCACATCTGTTATTTTTCTTTGTGCAGAAGACAATGCTGAACTGTATGAAAATGTGATGAATATACACTGCTGAAGAAAGCCCTTTATTTTCTACTCCAAGATTTATATATGAGAAAATGTTCCGCTTCCCCTCCTCCCAGCCTAATGTCGTATGCCGATTATTATTCTTACAGTGAGAAAGGTACAGCAAAACACCTACCCTTTTCTGGACTGGGCCTTATTCCTGTCTACTGGAGTGAAGTGCATTGTCGTGGTGATGAAGAAAATATACTGTTATGTGAAAAAGACATCTGGCAGGATGGAACATGTCCTCAAAAAATGGCAGCTGCTGTCACATGTAGCTCTTCCTTGGGTAAAATAAATAAATAAATAAATATATGGTTTGGTTAACTCCTTTCCTTATTTAAATAGAAGTAGTATTAATTACTCATTATTAAATTAGAAAAAAATATTAAGACTTCTTGGAACTGGAAATTAAACAGATTGAATGATTACATCATTACCTGTTTCAAATCCCTCTATGTTCTGCAAGCAGCAACTAGCTGAACCACTTTTTTACCTTTCCATAATCAACAAGCAAATTATTGCTTTGAGATGTATGTTGTGAGAGAGGGTGAGGCAGCAAGAATCTCTGGCTGTAAAAGTAAGATCGTTTACCCCCACATTTAAAAAAATATTTTATAAAACCTAATTATTTGTTAATTTATTGTTTGCTTGGAGGTTGTCTTTGGTAGATACATATGCTGTGTGTCAATTTGTTAGCTTTTCCCGAACAGTAGGGAGGAGCAGCAGTTTCACAAACAGGCTGTCCCTTCTCCTTCAGTACAGAAATGTTGTGAGGACATTCCTTACTGTGAACATTCATGACATCACAGAGGGAACTGCAACAATTTTGCCCTATTGTGCATACATTTAAAACAAGCCTTCCCAGTTGAAGATTGCTACCCTTACACATCACTCAAACAAGTCAAGATGATATTCTTAGGAAAAGAAGTATTATTAATATTTTTAACATATTTTAGATTATTTTAATGAACATGATAAATGGCAACTAAATGGGCAGTTATGCCATCAGATTTAAGATACTGCTGACCTGGAGGAGGGTGAGGCTGGCAGTGCTGAGGAGCTGGCAATGGCAGTCTCTTCAGTTGTAACCAAAACCAGTATGGCTGCAGCCAGTTCTGTGCTGTCTTTCCTCCCTCTCCTACTTACATTCCTATCCAAAGGCAGGTGCATTTTTCTCCCAAAGCTCCACCATTCATGAGGAATATTTTGATAAATGACTTCTAAAATATCATTTTGGTCTTAATTTAGTGTGGAGGGAAGGGAGAATCTTTTTAAGCTAAGAGACAAGTTGAAGCACCAAAGCAAGAGAAATAGTTTTGCCTAAAGAAACTGAAAACTACAAATTTGCAAATTATACTATTAGATCATGATATTTTCCTTCTGTTTATGGACATTTTAACTAGAAAACTTTGTTTTGCCTAAATAACTTTATTAAAGGACTCTTGTCTGTTTCAGTAATGCTGAAAGGAAGTTTATCAGTAATTTAGAGTCCAGGATATCCAAAATGAATTAAATTGATCCTGAGTTTCAGCACACTAGATAAAGCTTTCATGCTTTGCAGGTTCTACTGCAAAGATTAGTTACTTAAAAAATTAGCTTTTTTAAGTAACTACAAAAAAACACATTTCATAACAGTGAAATAGTACAATTACATTGGAGAAATGCCCTCAATTTCCTTTTTTTAAGGCAAGAAATAGATGAAATAGTAGCATTAATTGGTTGGAAGGCCTACACAAAAATTAATCACATTTTAAATCATTCAGATGTTAGATATGGTGAAACTTTAAAATAATTTTTTAAATACTAGAGCAATTATATAGTTTCAAGCTGTTTCTATTATTATGTCTTTATGCAGAAGCGATGCTTTCAAGGCAATTTCTTGTAGGACCAGAAAAGGGCTTATGATTTGAAAAGACTAAAAATCAAACTGTATCTCAGAAACAGGAAGGTAACAATACTTAGACAATTGAAGTGAGACTCTACAGTCAATGAGATTTCACTGCCAAGACTGGAATTACAAAAGTAGTGAGAAAACATGAGGATGAATTTCTACTTCTGTGGCAATGAAAGAACTTTTGCCTCTTACTTCAGATTTTTCCCTCTGGGACCAAGCCTGTTCAAAGCCTATTTTGTTCTTACTGGTAGAAATGCAACTCTGGTGAGGGAGTGCAGTATTTGGCCTTCCAGCCCTAAGTATCTGTGAACACTTTGACACTTGAGTAGCTCAGGATCAGTATGGTTACTTGTCTACATAATACTCTTCAGCTACTGAGAGCAGAGCTTAGGGAAACTGATTTCTAAGTTTATTTTCAGGTTTTCCATCTAACTAGAAAAAATAAAGTGTGGTTCTTGAGTGATGTCAGAGCAACCAGTAAGCCATCTTCTATTTTCTTTACTATCAGGATAATATTTTGGGACAGAAATGACCTTTTCCTATATTCTGTGTTTGATCACAGCCCCTGTCTTTACTCCGATCCGGCTGGCTGGTGGGAACAACGCTCACGAAGGAAGGGTGGAAGTCTACCATGGTGGCCAGTGGGGGACCGTCTGTGATGATCAGTGGGATGATGCAGATGCTGAAGTTGTCTGTCGGCAACTTGGCCTTGGGTTTGTTTTTCTGTATATTTTACTCCAGCAGCAAAGCAGGAGAGTTAGTCAGATACATAGCTTGGAGCTGCCAAAAGATGCGCCTTTAAAATCGCACTAATACTCGGAGGCAGGAACGTACGTTTATTTATACAAGGTTCGGGTACAGTGCCATTACTTTCAATTCCCTGGAACCTTGATTTATAGGATCCAGTTTCCAGTGACATATGATAGGAGCAACTTTGTCTGTAGGACACACAAAGAACGTGTCTCAGAATAAATGCTGACTTTTTAGTGAAAACTCACTACAATTTCAGTAGTTTCAATCAAAAACCATAGGTGAAGAAAAGGAAGTTGCTTTGACTGTTAAGATCCTTGCATTTTACTGAAGAGTCTAACAGCCTCCCTGCTTTGGAGCAAGAGCACTGCTTTGGCAGAAAGGATACGTTTTTTGGCATGCCTGTGAGAATCTCTCAAGATTTGTTTAAGTCACAAGTCTCTGAAGATTGTCAGTTTGCATATACTGAGTAGAGATCTGTTTGAAATTTTGACAGTTAAGCTTGTCAGCGATTCTGTCTGAACTAAGCATGGTCCAGAATACAGTCACAGTAGCAGAACAGGATTTTCTTGCTCCTCTCTGAACAGTTGGGGGTGATTCTGATACCACACAGAAGATAAATATTTGGTATTTGTGGAAAGATGCTGCAGAAGTGGGAGGCAAAGAGAACTTCTGTGTCAGAGAGGAAGGAGATGGAGACAACTGGGATGAAAGGCTGGATGGGTTGAAGAGGGAAAGAACTAGGAGCAAGATGCAGAGAAGATAACTAAGATACAAACCCAAGGAGGAGAAGGGGATTATGTCTGAGACAGACTAGATGAGAACTAAGCAGGTCAGTGCAGAGGAGACTGGAACAGGACTTGCCTGTTCAACCCTGCAGGGATTATGATGAATTAGAAGTGGCACTGAAGGTGGCAAGCTTTGTGGCATTAACGGGTGGCCCTCAGAGCAGAGTGTACTTGTTTTGTAATGTGAAATTGAGGCCTTGGACTGCTGCTGCCATCCAAATTAGTTCAAAAGGATGAGAACTGTGCACTAAAAAAGCTTCTAGATCTCCTGGTGAGTCATGTGGGAATCAACATGGTCCTCTGACATCAGATTGTCATCTGTCCCCAGTTTATTTTACGCTTTATTTCTGTATTCCTGTACATTTTCAATTGGGAATACCTAAGAGAAAGTCTGTCTTCTTACAGGCTTTTTCTACTTTTACTGGAACTCCAGAGAATCTTACTAGATGATGGTATAATTTGTTTTCAACATTCAGAGTAGTCAAGTATTATCTCTTTGATTTCTGCCAGCTTCTTAAGGAATAAGGACTTTTTTTCTAACATTTTCTATATATTGTTCCAGCATCAGAATTTAAAAAAAATGCAAGAAATGGAAGCTATGTACAATAATTTTCTTTTTTGTGTAAAGTTTGTGTATATGCAAATACAATTCAATAAACTTAAATGAAAATAATTTTATCTTATACTATAAATGTTACAAAGTACAGTAATCTTAAAAACTACCAGCTAACCAGGCTTTCTCTAATAAGCCTGTTAATATATTTAGGGTAATATTAATAAAATCTGGTATCCTGCCAGCAGGCTCCTCAGTTCGTATTTATTCAGTTCTACAAAAATAGCCTGAAGTGCTGAGAACTCACAGGGCCTATCTTGGTACACCAGAAACATACACTGGAAAATCAAGATTTTTTTACTTATTTAGATGCTTAAATATAAATGGGATACCTAGATTTGAAATAAGCATTACCATTAGTGTATCCTATGGATTATATTTTCTTAGTTTACTATATAGTCATTCACAATTTCAACCAGTTTGAAAAGCAGCTCTTTAGGAAATATGAGAGACTGAGGACTTGGCTCTCTTTCCCATTACCAGGATTGCAAAATACAAGTGGTTCAGTAAATTAATGCTACATATAAAAATGCATGGTTCCTTAAAAAACTAAATGAAAGAATAGAAATGGCAACCAGGAAATGCTTACAATGCTCAGGGAAAAATATAATTTCCAATCTATTAGAATTCATGGCATTGCTAAAGGAAAAAAAATAGAGCAGGATATCTGTCAATATGTTATCTGGAATTAGAAAGGTCATTTGGAAGAAAAGGTAATGTCTAATTAAAAATCTCTCTCCAAAGTAAGGCACTAACTTCAGACTGAAGCTATGCATTTTGCTAAAATGTTGCTTGCTGAGTGTTTGAGGATATTTTTGGTTTGCCTACCTGCTTCTTTGAAGCAATCACAGATTCTGTCTGAAAATTAACAGTGCATTTTTACAATTAATGAAGCACATTAGCTTGAAAATATTAAAATCAATTTGTCATTAAACAAAATGAACATGCAAAATATAATTATTTAATTTACTTTTTTGTGTGCTTTTATTTACTGAGCACTCGTCTACACAATGTCTACCATGAATTTCTACATCCTTTCTTTTTACAGAACTTTTTCCTGATCCTAGTTTAATTTTTAAGTCTCATACTCTTGTTATTTTTCCCATACCTCTTTACTATTTATCAAGAATGATTGCTAATTGTAAATTAAGTGTTGTTTCCCTTTAAAAAAAAAGAGAACAGAGATTATCACATATTTATACAAAGCACTAGAAATGAAATCCATATCTATCTAAATCCATACATTGATTATTGAGTCAGTGCCTTAAAAACATGAATTGCTGCAACTTACATTAAAAAAAAAATCACAGCAGTGTACTGTTCTGACACACAGCTGCAAATGTCAGGTAAGAGTTTGAATGATTACATCCCAAAACAAAATAATCATGTTTTCGGTATAAGCTGAATGTACTATTCTTGTTAGGTGTTAAATGGCAATCAATATATGGCTGGTAGTGGAAAACTCTCTTTAAAACAAATTAATAATTAGTATAGAGTCCCACACCAAAACTGTATGTTAATTAATTTAAACTAATCCTTTAGATAAGTAATACATTAGAGTAAAAAATTTAGATAGACATTTCAATCTGACAAGTTGAAAAAGAAGACAGATACTGAGAATACTCCTATAAAAATTAAACTGGATATATGAACAGAGAAACTATGGAGTGGAAAGAAAGTAAACCATGTAAAACATTTACCTATGAAAGACAAGGTATCTGAAATAGAATTGGAAAAATCCTGATAGATCATCAAGCATTAAACACTGCATAATTTCTGTAATGCTGAAACAAAGGAGTGTTTTCAATTTATGTAGGTTTCTGTGCTCAAAAATCCACAATGCTAGTGTGAAGAGTCTAACACACAAAAGGTTAGTCTTTGGTCTGCCTTCTGTTCTTATTTCTACCACTGACTGGTGGTGTGATATTGTCAAGTCCCTCCAGATCTCTTTGCCCTTATTTTTACATGACTAAATGGAGAACGATCAGTTTTATCTGCCTTATCTGGGTATCTGAGATTTGATTAATATGCTTTGAGGAAAACAGATGAAAGTCACTGTAGAAATACAAAGGATTATTTTTACAACATATAAACATTAAATGAAAATTGGAATCCTCATGCCCACACTCTACATCTATAATCTCTTCTAGGAAAGTTATGCTTAAAAATCAAAAGAGACAGAAAAGGAAAATCTCATTGATACAAACCAATAGAAATTGATGTTCTATGTGTGGGCAAACAGTGGAAGTGTGGAAACAGAATGTTTAAGTGGCTCCATAACCTCAGCTGGGTTGACTGTGGAACCACATCACATTACATACACAACACAACACAACACAACACAACACAACACAACACAACACAACACAACACAACACAACACAACACAACACAGGCTGCACTGTCCGTCAGCAGTGCAGCGGCTACTCAGGCAGTCCCATCGCCTCTTTAGAAGCTGGATTTGCAATCTCTGTGCTCTTCCCGCCGAGTCCCAGACCCTTCAGCGTCCTGGCTCGTGACTGGGTGTTTGTTACGTTTTGACAGGGGCCTTGCCAAGGCGTGGAGCCAGGCTTACTTCGGAGAAGGCTTGGGCCCTGTGCTGCTGGATGAAGTGCGGTGCACTGGAAATGAACTCTCCATAGAACAGTGTCCAAAGAGCCCCTGGCGAGAACACAACTGCGGCCACAAAGAAGACGCTGGCGTTTCCTGTACACCTCTCACAGGTACTTCAGTTACCAATAAGCACACAGGCAAACAGTGACAAATGCAGAGTTCACAGCTCTGGAAAGAGAATTTTTAAAGTTTGCAGATGCACAAAACCTCACAGCAATAATGTGTTCTGGCAGTATCAAAACAAACCAGTTGCTGGCTGTGGAAATGTTACAGGTACAGAAAATCTCATTATTCAACACAAAGCCTTGGTTCCTCAGGAACACCCTAACTGCCACTTACTATGTGGGGCATGCCTTCACTGGGTATCACATCTCCCAGGGGCAGTAGAGCACTTCAGCAGAAAAGCAATGGGAAATAAGAGAATATACACAGAAAAAAAATAAGGTGTATATACAATGAAATAACATAATTAGAGCCCACTCTTGGCATGTAAAAAGGGCTTGGGGGATCAAAATCTTGTGCTCTTCTCTTGCACTTAAGCAACTGCATTATGCAACACTTCACAGTGGAGTGGGTGCATTATGGCACTTCTTTCATCTTCTCATTAAATGATAACTAGTGATAGATTAGTAGTCTAATATTCTGATCAGAAGCAGTAAATGCAATGTTATTCATTTTGTTTTAGAACAATAATTGGACCTAAGAAAAACTGATTCTTTTATTTTTGTTTTTCCTTACTTGTGAATGTCACAGATGGTGCATTAAGACTGACGAGTGGGAAGGGCAGTCACGAGGGACGCCTGGAGGTCTATTATTCTGGGCAGTGGGGCACAGTCTGCGATGATGGGTGGACAGAGCTGAATACACAGGTGGTTTGCCGGCAACTGGGATTTAAGTAAGACTACTTGATATTAGATATCTGACTCTTTGACTTGACAATGATGACTAACATTTACACAAACCCTACATTATTCAAGAGTTTGTTTTTTTAGTATTAGCTGAGTGCTTGTAGAAACTACTAAGTTAAAATCCATTAAAGCCTGCTTCCCTCAGTCTCAAAGAGATATTTAGGGCTTCAGTTGAGGTAGAAGAAAAAGCTTCAAATGAGGTTGTGATTCAGCAGTCTTCTTTCATTCAGTTCCTTCCAATCATCGTTTTGGCTGACATCAATGCATATGCTACAGACTAAAAATGATTTTTTGTATTCTATTTTGCCTATAAAAGTTTGATTCTTCAAAACCTTTGCTTGTCAAACAGTCATTAGAAATCACAGTCATTTTAAAGGTAGAAATCCTTCTGGATCTAGCTCAGAAAAACCCACGGTCTGGCCCTGGAATGCTATTATCTATTGAAAAGCATATTTTAGAAAAAAATCCTATTAGAGTTTCATGCATTCACTCTTCACTACCTTTCCTACTGACTGTGGCCATAAAGATAGAGTCTCACTAGGTGATTGCTGCCTTGCCTTTAGATTATAACAGCTCACATTCAAAAAATAATTAGTTTTCATTTTTCCCCATGCTGTGACATTTAGATGTATATATAATACTAAGAACATGCTTTAAGTCTTAAAGTCAGTGAGACAGCTATATGCTTGGTTGAAGGGAGGCTTTAATCAAAGGTATTACATTCTCAAGTTTGTATTAATGTAATAGTAATTCCTTAAAAAAATAACATTACCAAAGAAGCAGCATATAGTGCTCTCATTGGATTCAATGCCAACTGAACCTGCTCTGTCATGGTTAACAGTGTTTACTGTTACTACTTGAGAAGCTTTTATTTCTTCAGAAATAATTTGTTTCCTTTCTAGTACTTAAGTATTACATGCCCTATGACTGTGGACCAAAAGGTTATGTATACATATGTGTTATGCAGGTATGGAAAAAGTGCACCTGAGAGCTACTCAGAAGGAAGCTCTGGGCCCATCTGGTTGGATGATGTCAGCTGCTCGGGGAAGGAGACAAACCTTCTGCAGTGCTCAAGGAGAGAGTGGGGAAAGCATGACTGCAGCCACCAGGAGGATGTCAGAATCATCTGCCATCCAGACAATGATAGCCATAAAGTCTCACTTGGTAAGGCATCTCTTTGGTAAAGTCACAGTATGCAGTGGGTGCAGATCTGAGCAGGGTATAGTGTACTTTATGGGTGCTTAAAATCTTAGTGTTTGGCAGATGCGTGCAAAGAAGAAACGGGAAGGGAAAAAAGCTCACTTTTCTCCTGAAGATCACAGGAAGCAATCAAGCTTTGTTTAAAGGAAAATAAACAGCCAGAACATTAAAGATCAATATAAATTTGTAAGGTAACAAAGTCAGATTCCAAAGATCCTGTTCTCTCAGTGTTCACCAGATTTCAGACCTATTCTGCACTTCCTAATGGTATACTGCATTTCACTCGGCATTCTCCAAGTCCTAAGTAACTCTCTCATGCTATCAAAAGCTGGAGAGGTACTCGAGCACTGAAGAATATAAACCAATAGTACATCCTCCTATGGCCTTACATTCAGACAATCTGAAAAGAGAGATAGGGAAAAAAAGAAAGAGGAAAGTTCAGAGATAGCAAGAATGAAGGGTGAAAAGCATGAAATTATTTCTGTATTACTATTGCCTATCATTTACACTGTGCCTGGGTGAATGGGCCCCACTTGCTGACCAGAATAGAATGATATTACACACACAGATCAAAGAGCCAGTTCCCATGTCAAAAAGCCTACAAAATTGTATGAAAAAAGAATAAAAAGACAGATAAGAAAATAAATGAGAGAAAATACAAATTACACCGTAGCACTGTAGAACAAAATATATACAAATGAATTCCAAAGATTCCTAAATTCACATGTAGATAATTAATCAGGAATTCTGGCTATCATATATGCACAGTAAAACTTACAGGGGAACAATGAGTTGCTCAGCAATTCTGAAAAACAGTTTAATTTTTAAAATTTGCTACATACCAAGTTTGTAGCTTGTCAGTAGGCAGCCTTTTACAAAATTGTTACTGATATTCTTTAGTTTACCCAAGTATATTTTAGTAGATTTTGAAATGAGATTTATAGCTAGTGGAGTTAGATTCACAGCTTCTACTGCAATCTAATGGATGGGTGCCTGAAGCTGCCTGGGTATGCCTGGGTGCCTGAAGCTCTCTGGAAATTACAGACTAAAGGTCTCTCCTGCAACCTAAGACATGGATTTACTGCACAACATTGTACCTGTTGTAACAACAATCAGCACTTACACATGTACTTTTCTAGCCTCTCCCTCTTTATAGTCTTTTTCTTTACAACCTTTTGACTTCTCACAATCCAATGAATGTTTTATGTTACAATACACTTCCATTATGTGTCGATCATGTCAAATCATATTTGAAAGAATTTTCTCAGACCAAAAATAACAGGAATTCAGATCATGACTGCTGGCTTTACAGATGCAAACCATCTGTGCTGCTTTGCTCAAATTCCTATAAAATATAATCTTAGCTGAAGGAGGTCTGGTTCAGTTAAATGCATCCATATGGTAACATTCTCACATCCCCCATTACCAGAAAGTTATGTTAATTTTGTGCTCATAACTGTATATTTTTTTCTATATCACAAGAAGATGAAATAACAATAAAATGGATATACTGTATCATTAATATCCCATGCCTCTAGCCAGGTAATATAATTTTCACCTAAATCACATTCCAGAATAACACCATTTCAAGAAGAAAATGGAGACAGTGTATCTGACATTTCCTACAAGATTTCTGATTGGAAAGTGGACAAAGACTCTATTGTTACTATGTACTTCCAGCATTTGAAAAAGCCTGTTTTCCCCTTGTAAGGATGAATTCAATGGAAAAATATGAGGAATTAGTAGTTGATATGACTTGAGGAAATACAGAGATTGAGGAATACTAAAAATGAGATAGAATACATTGCAATAACTACAACAAAATTTGTTTAGTATCAAGATCTTGACAATGAAGCTAAACAGAAAGTTTCATGTACCTGTCCAGACAGTAGGAACTCTGGTATAAAAAAATGTGCTTTAAATCACATTTGAAGCAAACAGACTTTAATTTTGTTTTCAAATCTTTTATCTTTTAATGAACGACTTACGACAAATTTAATCCGGAGTAAGGTTTGGCATACGAAAGTTATTCATACCCTAAATTAATCTGAATTAAATTTCAAACGCAAATCTCTCAAAATACTGCTTTATTTAAGAGCAGGATTAAGTAATTTCTTATCCTCATCCTTGGAAGAGACTAGGAATAAGTTAGAAGGATGAGGAACAGTCTTTCCAATTATTCTAAAAAGAAACACTAATTAATGTATTAAGGATTCTAAAGCATGACACACTAAAATATTTGGAAGGTGATTCTCACTTAAACATTATAAAGAGGGCTCAGAGGAATTCATAACTGTTTTAAGGCTAATTGCATTGCTACTTTGCTACAAAGGAGTTTTAACATAACTGAGAATCGAATATGTACTTTGCTTAATGATTCAAAAATAACTACAGGCCAAGCACTGAATGAACCATGATTAATTAAGTCTGACTAATCCACATAAGTGAGATTTTCTATTATGAACTGATCTGAATAAACAATCCATTTAAATTGCTAGAAAAATAATCACACATTGGTCTAGAATAACATGCTGTAGAACATTATGCTGTCACACAAAATACGCTGCAGAACAGCATGCATAACCCTAGGCACTAACTGAAGTTCAACACAGTGCTGAGACAGTGCTTAACAAGAGTGGTAACAACCAGTCTGAGAATGGATTTATGAACTGAGATATAGTTAATTTATTTTTTTTTATAGTTAAATTTACCCATCTTGCTTCTGCAAGGAAAATGTGTCCAGCTTGCATGCAGATCATAGCAAAGATATCTCAGGTGTTTTCTGCTCTCAGGGGGGAGAATTTCTCTGTGCCCACTGTGGCCAAATTCTGAGCAATGTCACATATTTGTATGAAATGGAGGAACCAGATGATCTCTGAAGTTCAAAATACAGTAGTATTCCATATTTATCTTGTAATTTGTACAAGCTGCTTCCTTTTGCCAGTCAGAAAAAATATTACTACTTTAACAGCTGATATTAAGCTTGTTGAATATAAACATCAGTTGACCTCATATTCTGATTGTGACGAAAATGACTTAAAGTTCTAGTTCTTGCTTCTACTGTTGTGAGTTAACAGCAGTAATTTATTTCCAGGTCCTCCCATTAGGCTGATGGATGGTGAGAATAAGAAGGAAGGACGTGTAGAGATTTTTATCAATGGCCAGTGGGGCACAATTTGTGATGATGGATGGTCTGATAAGGATGCAGCTGTGGTCTGTCAACAGCTTGGCTACAAGTAAGAAAACTCATTAAGATGCTTCTCAAGTTATCTGTTCCTCTATCTAAAAATGTTAAGTTTCTGCAACTGCGTATCACCAACTTACCTCTGATAACCTAAGGCATGTTTTTGAAACCTTGTCTGTTTGGCATTCTTTTAGAGAAGTGTATTCATACTATTCATATAAGAAGTAGTAGGCTATGTCTTCAAAAAGGAGTGTTCATTAACTAGCATAATTGGGAAAAGGAATTTTAATATTCAAAGGCATTATCACAATCTGACTGTCAACTGAAATGCAAGTTAATGCTAGTTATTAAATATTTTTTAGAAGTTAAATATTCCAAATTACTAAGCTATTGACTAAATACTATATTTTATTTGTCACTTATGGTGCTACATGTCTATATGATATCAACATATTACATGATTTTTATTTCTTTTTTTTACACTTAGTTACACTAAATCAAATTACATTAGTGCATCTGCTCTGTGCTCTTTACCACTCAAACTGTTCTGAATTTATTTCTTTCATCTTCAGTTTTCAGATTTCTTAAAATTTTAAAAGAGTGACATTTCTATTTTGGAAAAAATGAGGGAAACTAATATTAACATCTAGAATAGCACAGATTATTATATATATACTGTAAACTATGCAAATTCTGTTTTGTTTGTGATTTTCAATCCAAGCTCTGTGTTTCACCATACTTAAATGATATTTTTTTTCTGAACCTTAATGATGACTTTGAACTCCTCATAGGTTCTAACAGAACTGTTAAAATTTTAAATTAAATATAGCAACAGGTCAGGGTCCGCTGTCACAAGGTGTGGATATGATTTCTACAGATTCAGATCTCCATCTGAATAGCACATCAGTGATACTGAATCCCTAGTTTCACATTTTTTTTCCTTATTTTACTGATCTGGCTTGGTTATGCGAAGGATTATGGTTTCAGCTGCATGACAGTAATTTGAATAAGCTTCATTTAATACAGGAATAGACCTGACAGGACAAAACCACCCTCAAATTAAAAGCATCACAATGGATATGTGCCACGTCTGAACTGTCACTTAATCAGGCTTACATCACTCAATTTTTAAGCAATTTTTTTCTGGATACCCAAGAGCAGTAAAAATATAACAACTATAGGGTAGACATATAAACAGCAGGACTAATATGAGCTGAAGAATATCCAGAACACTAGTGAAATACAACAGGAAACTAGTAAAATGTCTTCTCTGAGTGTACCTGTAAAGAAATCTGAGCTTAAGAAATACAAATCATGTTATCTGTTTGCTGTATCTAACAATGTAAAGCTTGTGCAACCCAGTATCATCCAATTATGCCTGAACACAAAATATATGCCTTTTAAAAACTGTCTGGTATTCATTTAGTAAAGCATATTTATAAGTAGTAATAAGACTGTGGCTTCAAAACTACAAAACTTGACTTGTATTATCTCCCACTGAATCATTCATTTCGTCTGCTTCGTCCTCAGCCTCTCTGGCCTTTTATATGTCTCCCTCAGATGACGAAACTCAACCACTTATCCCCACCTTCTGTTTTTAAATCTCTGCAAGGACAGACAGTTGGCTGCATTCTCCATTTGTGTCACGTCAGAATGGGGGGTTAAGATTATAGGATACAGCAGAGCACATGTTTCCTGAAGGACTAGAGATAGACATATTTTAGAAATCTAAAATTAGGTTCCAGAAACTGGGAGAGCTTGTCGGAAATGCTGGATCTTGGTGACCCTCTGTCTAGACAGTTGCATTCCACAAACCTGACTATGCTGTTATGTGTACTGATGAGCTGGAATTGCATCTGGGCCCAGGAGTTCATGCACAGATCTTTTTGCTGAAGTTAAAATTATATTCAGTGGTGACTTGACTGCTCCAAAGCAAGGCTGGGGCTTCATGCACCTGAGCTTGAGGGTGGACAACTGTTGTTTCTTTAGAAATAAACACTTTATGACCTTTTCCTGGGAGGAATTCAGAAAGCACCTAATCACTGAAGATGACATCAGTTTTCATTAAGAGTGATCACAGAACTAGACAGCATAATTCAACTCCCTTTACAATGCCATGTTTAATTCTTAAGTATTTCCCTTAATGGGGAATTACATTCAATTCACGCATTTATTATTACAAATGGGAAAAAAAAGGCTGCCTTAAAAAAGGAAGACTTGTGTAAACAAAGGGTAAACACTGAGAAAACGGACTGAGTTTTCCCTGCATATATTATTCATATTGTCAGTGCTTCTCTGTACATTTATTTTATGAAATCCTGCTTTGGAACTTTCTCAGCAATTCACTAGGGTTCATTCTGAGACTAAAATGAGAAAATCCCTGAGTTGGCAAAATCACTAGGTTCAAAACAATACTAGTTTTAAAGATGTCTCATTAAGCCAGTTTGTGAAATCCATTATTAATGTTAGAAAAACATAATATAAAGAAAATTAGAAAACAACCCTACTAATTGGCTAAAACCAGTCATGAAAACATAGAAATAATGAATAGCACCCTAATGAAAGTATTTTTGTAGCAAACACTAAGAGAATACACACCTTTTTTAAACTACTACCTACTATGTGATTGGGTTTAACATACAGAAGCATTTTGCTGGGATGAGTAAAGAGCAAAAGATGGTTTTAGAAGCTCTTGCATTTTAGTGAATTAAGTGGCTCAGTAAAATTGGACCCCTTGCATTTAGAACAGGCTTATAATAATGCACACGGACACACATAACAAATGAACAAATATCCTGCTGTTAGTGCTCCAAAAATTACCTACTACAGGTCCCAGGGTAGTTGGCCACCTATACTGATCAACTGGATTTCCTGATTAACAGTATTATGAATAATAGCAATAGTGCATCTGCAGAGCTCAGCATGTTACTGTGTATGGCCCTGTGGTGAGAAAAGCTAGGGGATAAGTCCTAACGCCGCCCTTCTCTCTAGGGACAGATATGAGCAAGCAAAAAGGTTTTTTTCTCCAATGGTCATCTGTGCATAAACAGCTAGCTTGGAAAGCAGCAGTTAAGGGACACATACACCTTTGTTAAGGGTGGACTAAAACCAGTTGTTTTGCACATTCTAGCACGTAACAAACACGTAAGAGTGAACACTTACACATTTAGAGATCTCCCAATTATATGAAATAATTTCCTCTATTATGCTGCACTCCTTGTTCTAGAACATGATTTTTATATTTGTTTCCTGGTAGATGTTTTACTTAAACTGTAGGGGATTTTATTTTGTTAAGAGTGGGTATGGACACACCTTTCCTAGCAATTACCAGCAAACTGAGAGATTACTGGTGCACAGTAAGAGATAGATAGCTTTCACAGAAAAGTATGAAGAGTCTTTGCAGCCCAAATCCCATGATTCGGTTCATGTCAATGCATAACCACAATCCCTGCATACTAAGTTCCCTCCCTCATCTTTGTCTTTTTACATCTCTTTCACCTAAAATAGTTACATACATGACCTCATATATGTCAGAGTATTCTTTGAGATTTTTCTGTGGTAAGCCAAGGGAGGCAGTGCCCTTATTAAGTAGCTGGAAAGAGTCTGCAGAGACAATCCTATGCTAAACTGCAATAAATAAATCTCTGGCAAAGGCTAAGAATACTGTGGTGATTCACAACAAGGGTTTTTTCAGTATCCTGAGGAATTTCAGAGCAATGCCTTAAAGCAGAAACTTTGTTTTTTGATACCAAGATACCAAAGTCAGGTAAGAATTTGCAACTAGTGCCTGTACTGTCTCACTATTTTGAAACAGCACACATGGACACATCAGCTGCCCACGGCTATCGGAGCTGGACATTTTTTTGTAGTTATCTGTAATCAGAGTATCATTCACAAAAGAAAATACTTGGAGCAAAAAGAGACATGTTGGTTGTGACTGACAAGTTAAATAATGTAAAACTCATCAGGCAAAGATTGTCCTATACTGGTTCCAAAGTCAGTTAAGGCTTTGGATTATCTGGTAAATACATGCTATCTATGGAAATTAAAAATGTCGAAGGACAGTTGACCTTGTGGTATCATCTCTGTCAATCGTTTCTCTTTTTGACCATTCATGTATTCTAACCAGCTTTCCATACTTAGAAAACCTGCCCACCTACCCTTCAGTAGGTGGTAAAAAAAATCAAAGCAGGCAAGGCTTTCTGTGTGCAAGTTTGAAAAAGGAGGAAGCTTGTGTGTATTTCATGTTTCAATTTATGGATATGGGCACTTGAGGGCTGGATTCTTTGAGTTTGATCCAGCCACACTTCTAGTATGATGGAGCTTTGAAGATGGTATAACAAATCAAAATTGGTCCTCAACAGAGAATCCCTAGTGTATGAAGGGATATAAACTCTTTATGCCACGCTTGCCTCTCTTCCCCAACACTGCAGGTATTAAAAGAGGTATAAAAAGGGGTGTAAAGGGAAAGAAATACTTTCTTGTCTAATACATTTTCATTGTTAACTCTATTTCTCTACTCCAGCATTTCATTGTACACACAGTTACCCTTTTGTATACATAGAAGCACTCTTCTTTACAATATGCTATTGTAACATATCCTTTAAAACTGAAACCTATGATGTAGTGAAACCTTTTAGTTATCTAGAATTCCATACATTTTTATCACAATAAAATGTTAGTTAATTGCTCTTAACTGATATGTAAACTCGTAGTTCAGACATGCCTAGAGGGCTGTGGCTTCCTGCCCTGTTTCTCTGTACAGCCAGTTGGGTGGTCTCCCACTCATAATTCTTTCTGACTCTTAAACCATATACAACAAGACATCTATTTGTCTATTAAGAAGCATTATCCTAAGTAATTAAAAGTAATATTCTACCACAAAACTTCCCAAATGAGATGCTTAAATGCACAATTAATGTTTGCTTCTCTCATTTTGGAAGAAAGTTCATCATTCGTACAACTGACACTGCAGTCATTGCTGAAGCTGCATGGCACAACATACAAGCTGTAAGGATCAGGACTTCAAACCATAATAAACTGCCCTCAGTTTGACATTTAAATACTTGGGTTTGATACTTACCCTGATACAAACATAGGCTTGTCATACTGCCCTTCTCTGTAAAGAGCCTTGAGGCCTGTGTATGAATATGCTACACCAGCACTAAGTATGGGGTTCCTCCCAGAAAAAGGTGGGTGCTGAGACTGAACTGGCTTCAGTCTTCCTCCAATTCCATTACAGCTTTAGAACTCAATTGTGGGGTGCACTTTAAAAATGGCATGATAATGAAATCTGTCAATAACTATTAAAAACTAATAGATCTGTAAATCATAGCTCCTACCAAATTGCAAATATACTGTATTTAACTGGCCCATCTTTCTGATGGAATCAGACCAGAACAAATTATTTTTAGCATTCACAGATGCTGATTTTTATATGAGGATTAAAGAGATTATGAAAAAGCAGCTTTCACGTATTTTGTTTTATAGATATTTGTAATGCCATTACAATGTAAAATACTTTGCATAGTGCCTTCTAACTAGATACATAAAAGTACTTTTTAAACATTCATGAACTATAGCAATTTTGTTATACTTGCTTTTTTAATATTTACCAGAGTAACAGAGGCAATGAGAAGAAAAATCATCAAGCGAATCAGTGAAAGGTCCTGAAATAAAACCTCAATGTCTTTTACTACTCACTCTGAAATATTTCAGTTGAGTAAAATGTAGAATAATGCCTCAACATGTTTAATAATAACAATTATGTTCTGTTTCCAGAGGTCCAGCTAGAGCAAGGACAATGGCATATTTTAGGGAGGGCAAAGGCCCGATCCACGTGGATAATGTGAAATGTACAGGAAACGAGAGATCGTTGGCAGATTGCATTAAGCAGGACATTGGGACGCACAACTGCCGCCACAGCGAGGACGCGGGGGTGATCTGTGACCACCTGAGCAAGAAGGCCCCTGGGAACAGCAATAAAGGTGAAGCCCTGTTGTGAGTGGCAGAGGGGGAACTGTCACAGTAGGAAGAGATGGATGTAAGCAATCCCACCTCACAGAGGAAACTTGTATCAAAAGAATGATAGAAACAAAAGTGGTGGGAAATCCTCTCTGCTCACACTGTGATTTCATTGCTGTGGCAGCTGTGCAAAGGAGTCAAAAAGACTATTCAGGTGACACATGGTATTTGTCTGCCATGGTTTACAGCAGCCAGGTTTCTGAAGTTGTATGATGAGGGACATGAAAATGCAAGAGCCTTGACAGCTACTTTCAACTTTTCAAGGTATATCTTTTCAAAGTTTATCTTCAGCTGAGGACTGAGACCTATGTGGTATGCCCAGCTCTTCTTCCACTTACATGGAGTAAGGAAGAACCTTGTAAGAAATCCTTCACTTGACAAGCGGAGCACAAATGTGTAAACTGCTCTGTAATCACAGTCAAAAGATCTCAGCTAAAAAATAATTCAGCGTCTGAGAACTTGGTTGTTAAAAACTACCATGAAACAGAGAATAACTTCAGCCTTTGTGTTTTTTAGTTAACTGTCAGTGAAGATTGGTCTCTTTTCATTTTGAGTTTAATGCTGTCTACATGTCCCTTTCTGGTTTAGATTCTCTTGCTTCTGTTTGTGGATTGAGGTTACTACATCGTCGACAAAAGCGAATAATTGGTGGGAAAAATTCTTTACGGTAAATATTTGGTAAAGACAAGTATTGATTATAAAGCTTCCAAGACATATATTTGCCATAAGCAGTTTGCCTAATTTATGGTTTTATTGTAGGTTTGTTGTTTCTTTTTTCCCTTGTCATGAGGTTGAAGCAGAAATATACTCAAAACAAATTTGATAGGAAATAAAAAAATATTAAATGATAAATACTTGCATTGATAAATACAGCTGAAAATCTGTAGATGCTTATGGGTTTAGTCCTTGATTGGGTTAAATTCCTTACTTTCACAACAGCTATTTTACTTTTTTCAAAGGATATCTTGATATCAGGATGTGAGCTGTAGGAAGAGAGCTATGAATATAGTACAATGTTTTAAATGCTATATACACTGAAAAAAAGGCCTGTGTATGATTCACTGCCTAAGACCCAATTTTCCTTCACAAAATAAGCCTTGATGATGGCTTTTTGTTAACACTTTGTTCTTAGCTTTTAATGATGTTTATATTTAGTTAATATAAACAGATTAACTGAATACTACCACTACTACTAAATGCTAAAGTTAGAGCAAGAAACTTGATATAATAAATAAGCACAGGGACATTAGATGAAGCAAAAAGGTGAGAGAAATCCAATAGTGCACTTAGAAATGCTCCAAAATCAAGCAAAGGAACAGTATCAGAAAAAGACTCATTGTCACATGAAGTCATTAAGACAAAGAACGTGACAAAGTCTGAAAAGGAACTGGATACTTCCATACATACCAGGCAATCCAGAGCTGTCCAAATTACCCTATTTTGGAAAGACATAAAAGCCCATCTTCCAAAACTAAAAAATGCCTTAATTATTTTATTACAGGAAGTAAATTCCTCCACCTTACTTTAAAACATTTGGCACTGGCAATTCTGAGATGCTGGACTAGATGATCCTGGGCAGCTCTTGTACTCCAGCACACCTATTCAAGCTGACAGTAGTCAGAAAACACCTAAGTCCACCTGTTGCTTATTCTTGGATGTTGCTCTTGCTTACCGGTGCATCTCTCTCCTCCTCCCTTCTCTCCGATTCCCTATTTTGCTAATCTATTAAACTGGTGAAAAATAATCCATCCTGTCTTGATAGGCTTGCAAATACATATCTCATACAAAACTATGATCACTGGCTGAAAAACAGGTGCTAAACTATTACTTGTGGTTTCTACAGTTGCTTTAGACCTCTTGGTTTGCAGCTCAGAATTGACAAAGATATTCACACAGACAGGAAAGGATGCTGGGTTAAGCTTTTCAAGAAATTCCCTTCTTTTCCCTCTCCAGTTGACAGGAAATTTCTGGTTTGTTGACTCAGATGGTATGTGGCAAAGAACTCACAGAAAATATTTTTGGCACAATTAATGCAATCTGAGAAGGGAAAATTAAAATATTTGACAGTGGGAGGAAGTGCTAAGAGTGCTAGATGCCCAAACAATCCATAACGTCATCCTAACCATTGTTAAATGGAATTGTGAATGCTGCAGGAATATAAAGGTATTCTCAATTGTCACTCAATAAATAACATGGTTTGTAAGCTATGTCAGTCAAAGAAACTAAATGGGATTTACATTAAAGGTAACTGAGAAGCTACCTTCCTTTTCCATTGTTGTACCCTGAATGCAATGTCTCATGTCCTCTGTAGGGGTGGCTGGCCCTGGCAGGTTGCACTCCGACTGAAATCTTCTCATGGTGATGGGAGACTCTTGTGTGGTGCTACTCTGATCAGCAGCTGCTGGGTCCTCACTGCTGCACACTGCTTTAAAAGGTAGGTCTCTCTTCATTAGAAGTGTATTTTCAAACTATTTTGTTGTTCTGGGTATAGGCAAACGCATTCTAATTCTAGTTCAAGCCCACTGAAAACTGTTCCAAAGACTTGGTCTTTGGTTTAAAAAAACCCAACCAACCAACCTTCTTCCCAACCAAAGAAAAACAAACAAAAAACCCTAACACATTGAAATCATTCCGGGTGTCATGATTCACACCATTTATATGCACAACTTCAGTGTTTCCATGAAGAAATATAGACAATACTTCTGACATTTTAACAGAGCTTTCTGTTCTAACAAAACTGCAGCTTATGGCGTTCGGGTTATAGCGAATACAACCGAGCAATCGATCAAACACTGGGACTGTGATATTTCGGTTTATTTTTTTAATGAGAGATATTGGCAGTGATAGACATTTTTGCTGTAACACTGCAGTGACTAGATGAACTAGTCCCCCCAAACCCATTTTAGAATAAAGCCCTGTTATGTATTTTGCTGAGGCTAACAGGGAAGTAAATCTGCTAGGGACGCTAGAGAGACCGAGCTGTTTTGCTTATTCTTCACAAATAGGCTGGAGCAACTGCCTTGCTCTATTATCTCACAGTACATAAAGAATTGTCTTTTGCAGCCATCTAAACAAAGGTCCCATCCCCTTTAACAAAGAAATAATTGTCTAAGTGCTTATGCTGGTATAATTCTCTGACAATGGCATCTAATAAAACCATGCCAAATTCATCTCCTTTCCATACATTTAGCAAGTGGTTTGCAATTTACAGTCCTTTGTAAATCACATTTTATCTACTTGGTCTAATTTCTGCAATTCTCAGTATTAAGCTATTATCTAGCAGTTCTAAATATCTTTTCCCATTTTTGCAGAAACATATTCTTTTACTGATAATTCTCCTATTCAGTTTTTATGATTTCCCCTCTCTAGTACTTCTGATATCAAGCATTCACTGCTGATGAAGTTACTGTAGTATAAAAACACCAACTTAACACAGTAAGGAAGTTGGTCTAATATTTTAACCTTATGACAGCAATTGTTTCAATGGATTCCTTACAAAATGTTGCAGTATGGACTGGAAAAAAAGCACAGAACGGCATTGCAGTTTTGAGGATATTTGCTAGAATTTGCTGAAGTGGGCTGCAAATGTTTTGGCTTTGAGACTTTCTTTTTGCACACTAATAACTAAAAAGAAGAGTCAGGTATACTTTTACTCAAATGGAAACTGTTACCTTTGCTTAGCACCAGATGCACTTCTCATTTTCATGTTTTATGAAAATCATGAAGGACTTTTCTTGGTAGTATTTCAAGCTGAAATGGCAAACTCAATAACATTTCTGCCTCATTCTACTGATGTCCCAGTTGTTTCTGCAGAACTATGAACACACTTCAGTTTCTATCATCAAAATTGATAGAAAATGGCTTCATATTCCCCTGTTCATCATATCTGTAGTGATTACTAAGGATGCAGCTTAAGCTCTTGAGAAAGCCTTTGATTAAAGGCTTGAAAACAAGGCAGTCCTTTCTGTTATTTTACCTCGAAGAACCTCTTCAAGGAAAGAAAAAGGGAGGTCACAGGAAGGGAGCCAGTTATGCTTTCTGTGTGCAAATCAAGATTTTAGTTACCCAACTCTTTGCCTTATCAGAGCGCTTTCACAAAGTTTAGTGAAACAAGTCAGTATTTACTGCGCTGCTGCAGCTGCCGTGCATTCTTACATCAAGCACTCCCCCCACAGAACACACTGCCTGTTCTCCCCAGTGGCTTGGAGCTGGGACCCCAAGTGATCACTGAATGTGCCCGTTTCGGATACTTTGCTGAACACCCACGTGATGGGGCAGCGTTAGAATGAGCAGCAGCGCATCTGGAGCACTGGGATACTTCCAGACTGGTGGAGGCACTCAACGGTCTGTTACAGCCTGTCCTAAAACTGCTCCGTGTGGCCTCAGGGAGCCAAGTAATGTTTAACCCCAGATGCTGCATTTAAAACTGTGCAGGCCAGATCTAAGCATGCAGCTGCAACAGCCTGTGGATGCATTACTGTTTGCTGTAAAAGAGAGAAGGCACCTTTAGCTCTAAGCTGATGTTGGACAGACTGGACTGAACTTCCTACTGATCTCAGAGTGATTTTAAGGGGCTAGGTTTCCAAGAGCTATCTATAGATCAAGCGCCTTCTTCACATATTTTCCACAGATGGACAAGAGAAAGGCCAGTATACCATTTCTCATATCCTGGAAATTAGAACACTGCTTAAATAACAAATATCTGTACTATGGATAGAAATTACATGCAATTTTATGCATGATGATAGTAATTGTTTGCCAGTAGTACAGCAGCATTACTGGGTTCTGTAATTTCATAGACACATAATTTAATATAAGATGAAAAATAGTTCGAAGCTATTTTTCCTCTCATAACTCACCCATCTATTAGCTAACCCAACTATTAGCAAGATTTATCCTGAGTGGTTCTGACAGCTGTAGGGAATTTGCAGGTCTATACATAAAAAAATACTAACTTTGGATAATTAGAAATATGAGGCTTAGAGAAAAAGGAGATTATAATGACCATGATTTCATTTTAGGAAATATGGCATTACTTGAACACTGTACTGTTCTAATCACATAATGCTTATTTAAGTGCTTCTTTAGGCATTATTCCTGATGCTCATGTATACTTTAACATGCTCCTGGTAATTTTGTTTTTAAGGGACCCTGAGGTACAATGGAACCAAATACCTAGTAAGACACCAGAAATCAAAGTAGACACCAGAATTAAAATTCAGCTTTCTCAAATTCAGCACGAATGGTGAGATGAATTCAGGTGTGCCTTCAATGTCAGCACACTACCTTGACTGGCAGCAGGATGATATTAGCACTGCAGCCCGCTACTAATCCATCCTGCAGTTGGCTGGGAAATAAACCTGCCAGGAGCTCCTAAGGTCAACACTGTCAGGCTGCAGTAGAGCTTAAAGACATGCCCAGCCCAGCCATCCAACAGAGGGGTAATACCCTGAAAGCAACATCGTTTTCCACCCATGAAGCACTCCCAGACTCCTTCTCTGCCTCCACTCTTCAAATGGGATGTGCGTGTGGTGGGTCTCTGCCATTTCATAGGTGACTTTTAGGTGAGGAAGACTGGTCAACCCTGAACTAGACTACTTTGCATTTTTTATGTACTGAGGCTCTATGACAGTATTTCCACATGTGGCAAATACCAGCTACTACAGGTGTCTACAGACAAAATGTAAGAAAGCCTTATGTGGGTGAGTGTGCACAGAAATGTGGTAAATCTGTGCTAAGACTGCTCATTAAGCACCTCACTAGAAGCTTTGTGGCTATTAAAGTTTCATACATTTGCATGCAAAGCAGCACTTCTCATTCTATTAAACTTTTAAAATCAGTACTTTTAATTAAGATAAGCTTTCCAGGATCTCCTTTCTTCATTATTCTGCTATAAATGACCATCATCCATAACAGAAAACTAGCAGGAACCTATTAAAGGGAACACTGTTCCTTTTGTCAAAATCAAGGATGTAACATTAAATAGAAGCAGCAAGTTTCTTGCTGTACTATCTGATATATGGCTTACAGGAGAGCACTCATTATCACTAGTCATAAACAACTTTCCTTCATGATTAGGCTTATGAATCAAAATAAACAATTAAAAATTAAGTTGTTTTGATTATTAAATCAGCTTAGGAAGTGTGTTCATTTCTCATCTAAATTGCAAACACCTAATACATTTGTGACTGTAGTACTCTGACTTCTGTGAGCTTTAAAAAAAATATGAAAAAAACATACAACCCCTTTCCCCCTTCAAACTGCATTAAAGATTAAATGGATAGAGTATATGGTAAATCCTGTAACTGATGCTGTGGATCAGGCCTAGAAACTAAAATGCAGAGGCACCTATTATATTAAAAAAACCCCAAACAAACAACAAAGAAAAAAGATTTATACCATGTAAAATTACCTTTTTGTACCTGAGACCCACATTTCCACTGGACCATTAATAATACACATCTGCAAAGTACTGTGATTGTGTTTGTTTATATATACAGAACCTGTATGTCAGTGTTCACAGCAGTTAACTTAGATGGGCAGACATTAACTGAAGGTAAAAAGCTTTCATAATTCAGAAACTATCAGCATAGCACTAATAGGTGATGTGCTGCACAGAGCCACAAGTGTATCTATAAATTATGAAAGGGTATTTTCAGTCATCTTTTGGAAATGTTTTTGGCAGATTATGCCAGGCAAATATATATTTAATGCTAATGACCTTGTACATTTGTATTCCAATACAACACTCAGTTGTGTACCAAAAACTGTTAAAATATTACTTTTGAACAAAGATTCTATCTACATTGTATAAACATTCTAGGGTATAGAATCCTATTTAGGATAGCTTTGAAAGGCAATGAGATCAACAGTTATAAACAATGACTGTAACAAAAATTATTAAAATACTTAATATTGCTTAACTGGCAAAGGAAACAGCATAATTTTACTTAATTTATTGGGCTCAGTTGCTGTATCATTTAGATTCTTAAAGTGGAACATCATCATGCAGTTATGAAATCTGAGCAGAAAAATGTATCTGAGATGTCAGTAACAAAACCAACTCTTCCATTTATTTTAGTGGAGGTTTTGCATGCAAGTTAGAGTTCATTCAAATGAAAATAATACAAAGCCATTTTACTGCAATAGTAAGTGAAGTACTTTCTTTATCAGCTTCCTTTTCTAAATGTCTTCAGGGAAAGCAGATCTTACAAAGTTGGCTGATGCATCAGCCAAGATAGTTTGTAACCTTGCCCATGCAAGAAGTGACACCAGAGAAGCACTCAGCTGGCTGTATAACCCGCCCCGGTGTTACTACACTCTGTACGTTCTGTGCATTACATCTCTTCTGTAAATAGATTCTGTAACAGCGAAAGAGCATCTGCCACTGTGCACCCTGACCATCAGCTACCTGCCTCTACACTGACCTTGTCCACTTTGGAGAGGGGCACAGGGGTTGTGCTGTCAGCCTGTAAAACATCCTATAGCTTGGTGTTTTATTCCTCTGGTCCAAGAGTTTCACAGAAGGCCAATGCATTGATTAGCTTAAAGAATAAAATGAGCTACCAGAGTCTGTCAGTTTGGTTTTCACAGTGTATTCTAACTGCCTTATATACCATAATAGCATTCTTTCTGTCAAACAATCAACATTATGGGGACTTCCATGGAAAAGATGGCCAAAGTGATCAATACACTTGTCCTAGTTTTGCTAGGATAGGGTTAATTTTCTTCTTAGTAGCCAGAAAGCGCTGTGTTTTGGTTTCAGTGAGGATTGTTATGAGAACAATATTGATAAAATACAAGGACACTGTGCTTGGGCAGTTTCCAAGAAGAGAGGACTGGAAGGGGGGAGTAGAGAAGAAAAATGTAGTAGTCAGTAAAACTCAGAATTGACACTTGGATGTGCCAATCAGATATTCCATATCATGTCATGTCATGTCATGTCATGTCATGTCATGTCATGTTTAGTGTATTAACCTGGGCTGACTGGAAAGGGGGGGATTCTCTTAGGAATCACTCAGGCTCGATTTTCTGGGATTGCAATTTTGGTTTCAGGGTTCCCTTTCACTCTTCTGGGATCGTTATCAGCGGGTGGTGATGTACTCTGCATCACTCATATATATAGAGAGAGGTTATCATTATTACTCATTATTATTATTTTTATTTTATTTTTACTCTAATCATTAAATTGTTCTTATCTCAACCTACAAGTCTCCTCACCTTTACCCCTCCAGTTCTCTCTCTGATTCCTTGGGGGCGGTGAGGGGGAAGGAAGGAGGTGAGGGGGCTGCAAGTGACTGTGTCTTGTTTGGCTGCCAGCAGAGTTAAACTATCACAACACTTGCCTTTGATTCAGTAGTTTCTCTTGCTGCAACAAATACAGAAATCTTTAAGCTGTTGTTCTAGAGAATACACTGCCTATGATGTTATATAGCTTCCATGTGAAGACACAATATATATACATACTGAACTGCAGATGCAACTTTCTGCAGAACACAGCATTAAACTAAGGAATCAGATTAATTTCCCTACTGGTACTTTCCATAACTAGATAAATAAAAAATGTTTCCCCCCTCCCCCTAACTTGTATATTTATATAAAAATATGTTTCTAACTTTGAATGCTATGGTTTTACTAAAGTATTACTGGAAATTTTTTGCACATGGGCCAGGAAAATTTGCTTTCAAGTACACCTATATGTAAACATGCTAAATTAAACTCTGAATTACAGTTTCTTAAAATTCCCAGAAGCAATAGTGAGCAAATACATAAAATCTATTCAGTACAAATTGGCACAGAAATGTACCAAGCATTCTATTGTAAAAATGCACAGTTTATTCATAAAAAAGCCACTTTCACAGAAATACTACTAGAAGAAAGCAGTGTTAAGTAACACCTGTACTATATATAGTATTTTAACATATTGAAGATGCATGTGGCCTTACTCCTTACTATATTGAGGAAAGCCAAATAGATGGCAGAACCAAAACCAGAAAAGACACTCACCCAAAGTCACAGATCAGATCACAGCACTGCTGCAAAAAAACCCACTGTTTTCTAGCCAGTGGCAGATTATAGTTCTACTGACTCCCACATCATAGCTCAGAGTAACAATAATAGAAGTTTAGACTGATAACAGTACCCCAAGTGTCTCAGCCACGTATGGTAAGATCAGCCCTTTCTGATGTAAGATGTGTGGCAACAGAGACCCAAGAGTCATACTCTTGGTGGCCAAATGTCATACTTCAGATGGCCAAATACAAATGGATTTATGTAACTCCAGAAATTAGTTAAGACCTAACAGCCTTTCTTACTCAGAAGAATCTTCTAAAAGGCAATAGAAATAAAAGCAATGTATCAGGTGCCAACCCTACTTCCACGGAACTTTGTGATTTATTTTATCAAGAATCAACTATGAAGTCTTAGTGAGCTTTTAAACTGTCAAAAATACACAAGATGATCTAGAAATGAGAATGTGAGATCTATTGCAAGAGAAAGAGAGATTCAAGTATTTGTTTTTTTGAAAAAGCTTACAAAGAAATATCTGTAATCTAGAAACTTCTAGGGACTGCAGTCAGAATGCCTGGAGAGCCAGGATTCATGCTTCTGCCTTTTCTGGTGTTCTTTTCCTACTCATGCTCTCATTTCTCAATAGAAAATTCCTAATAATTGATACAGTTATTGATAAGTTATAAGTGCTAGAACTTTTGTGGTCAAAACAGAAAGATTAACAATATGCCGCATACAAATAGATGTTTTTTTCTGAAATATCTTTGAGATAAACATCCACAAATTAAAAAAGTTCTTGAGCTATTTTTCAGAGAGGAAATCAGTAACGTATTTGGAAGAATATACAATTTAATTTTTCTCAGTTCTCTCTCTGAGATTAAAGACAGTATCAATACTTTTTTAACCACCTCCGTTATCTTTAAAAAAGTCTGCATCAGTTGCATCTCTTCACTTCCAGCTGCTATAGAGCTTTGATTTCCAACCACAAGGAAAATACACAATATCTAGAGAGAAGGACCTGGGAAAAGTCTTGTGGTAAACAAGTTACTTCATTTTCCTATATAGCAGGTCATCTTCAGGTGAATAGACGTTTGGTCATAGCCTGCAATCCTCACTTCTTAGAAGCCTAGAAGTGAAATTTTGCTCATAGAAGACCCGAAGGAGGTGTGCAGAATTTGACCAGGAAAGCTTTGCTGACAACCAGGAATGCAACCCACAATTAGAAGAAATATTCAGTGGTACAACTATATATTGCTCAGAAGAAACCTGTAATGTTCTGCTTTGCCTGCTGTTCCCCAAGCAAGCTTTAGTAAGCTATGGAGATCAGCATATTGCTGGACAGTATAAAAAGAACAAGTATAGGTTAGAAGGTGATGGAACACTGTAGGGTATTTTCTGCACACATATTACGAATTTCCTGTTGAAGGCTATGAGGGAAAGAAGAGAAGTTAAAGAAAAATATTTGGGTTAGCTTAGCCAGATTTGAAAATAAATAAATGTACCCAAGAGTTCTCCCTTGTTTGCATTTTCCTGAGAAGGGCTGTGTGTCCTGTAATCCAAAAATCTCCAAAGGCATGCACAGAAAATTGTTATTTCAGCCACAGTAATAATCTCTAAGGTATTTCCCATCTAGTCTATCATGTGAAAGAAATTGGGGTCATATTAGATGCAAAACAAGTTTAAGATTTACAGGCCTTCTGTCACTTTGACAATATGATGCACATGTGCTTTGTTTTCCATATTATAACTTCAGTTAACACAAGAGGTTTCTATCAAGTTATTTAAGCCTCTAGAATTTCTCAACCAACTTACAAAGCAGGCTTGAACACTTGTTTTCATTCAGTAATTATTTGGAGCATCACAATTATGTTAGTACTCAGGTTTTCATTATAATTCCTGGCACTTTGTGTTGCCCTTACTAAATAGATTTATAACGCACACCTTGCTTGCACCTTTGAAACAAGTGGCAGTCATGGCAGAACATAGACAAAAAGGAACATAGCCCATGCTGAAACTGCAGGAAAAGGTTTTTTATACTTTAGGATGCTTTTGAATGTCAATCTAAACACCTGAGGAAGCATTTTTTCTCTTTAAAAGAAACCCTTTTGGTATCATTATTTATATGAGCAATAAAGACCCTGATCAAAGTCTGCACGCTTAGGATCTGAGTTTGCATGAGCCAGCCTTATTTGTTTCCTCCTCAATTTTAGGTATGGCAACAACACTCGGAACTACGCTGTGCGGGTTGGAGACTATCACACCCTGGTACCAGAAGAGTATGAGGAAGAAATTGGAGTCCAACAGATTGTGATGCATAAAGAGTACAGGCCTGACAGCAGCGACTACGACATTGCACTCGTGAGGCTACAGGGGCCAGAGGAACAGTGTGCCAGATTCAGTACCCACGTCTTACCTGCTTGTTTGCCCTTAAGGAGAGAGAGACCACAGAAAACTGCTCCCAACTGTTATATCACTGGATGGGGTGACACAGGTAAAAATGGTTTAATGATTTCCACCCACCAATCGCATTACCTGAGGCTACTTATTAATAAACAAAACAAACAAACAAAAAACCAAACCAAAAACCCAAACCAAATTGAAATACTTAAGAAAATGCTCAAAATGGAACAATTTTTTTCTGTTTTATATAAGTAAATATTTTCCTTCCTGATCATTAAACAAGAATGATCCTGCTTTGTTTATGGAATTTAGTTTGCATTTGAAAAGTGGCGGTTAACTATGTCACTCTAAATCACAGAACTAGTCAGTAAAATGGCCTCATTAAGACTGACAAGTATGAATGAAAAGCTTATTTGTTGGCAGGTTCACCCTGCATAGCAGTTCATCACCCCCTGCTTCAGAACATAACTAACAGCTCTAATACATGTAAGGTTTTTAAGGTATGCACAATGAATATTTTAGAAAGGTTCTTTAAATTGCACTATTTCAATAGAAAAACTGATAGAAAATATACACATAATAGAATTTCAAATAACATCAATTTTAGTCTCTCTTGTTACCACTGACATTTTCAATCAGCGGTTAGATTTAAATAAGATAACATCTCGACAAAATTTACGAGAGTCACAATGCAATCTGCAATCCAGGCTTCTGGAACAAACAATCCAGTCACTTTTTAGGTCAGTACAAGATTCTTCCTCCTCAAAGGCCTTTGTCCTTTAAATGCCTTACAAATTAATAACCATGTTTTACTTTCATGTCTTTATGGTGCTGAATACAGTGCAAGACAGCAACCATACTTGAGCCTTTGTTCCACTGATTCATTCAAACTGGCAAGGAGACAAGGCAGCAAGGCCAAATATCAGTTCTTCCTCTTTATGTGCATTAATCTGGGTCACTGTACTACAATCAAGGAGATGACAGACTTTTAGTGTGGATTTTTTTGCTAAAAACAATTGCTAATTCATTGCCTAGCTCTGTCTAGCTTTTTACACAATTCACTGAAAGTTCTGCAATAGTGTTGTATTTAACTTAGGACATCTACTTAAGTAAACATTAACCACTGCAATAATTGGCTTTAATTATGGTAAGAAATTACATCACTGCAGTACTTCAGCTGAAATTTCACACTTACTGTATGAATCATAACTACTTTACCAGTATTACGATTTTACTTAAAAAAAATCCCCAACATCAGTTTTAATTTCATGTTTCCAATGGATAAAGAGGTGCAAGCTATAGAAAAAAAGCCAGATTATTTAAATCTTGACATTTAATAGGCAGAACACTGCTTATACAATGCAGGATTCACTACAGATAAAGAAAACCAAAGGAAAGGTTCTGGTCACCTCCACAAAATGACGACTCCTTTTGGTCAGGAGTCCCATCAGTACTCCAGTAACAGAAGTGCCCAGGACTGGAGAAGATTCCAACGATACTGCTGATCTCTACCAGAGTAGCTTGGGCTCAGTGGCCCTAGCTCCTCAGCTGAGGTGACAGGCAAGCTTGTGTGCACTTACAGGGCGTGAGCGTGATGGCTGGGTGCTCGACTTGGAAGCCGGCAGAGGAGAGAGCACCTGTCAGGCTGAGCTAGACTAGACTGGAACTGGTGACCTAGAAATGAACTAATTCTACAGCTTTGGTCTCAAGACTCCTAAAAATAGCTTCCCCATTTAAGACATACATTCTTGTAGAAGACACAGAAATTGTGTTTGGAACAAAACAAATCCCAGCCTTGGAAAGATCCAGTGAACACCAGGAGTGAAGTTATATCTTAATTTTTTAAAAAAGCACCTATATTCCATGTTTAGAATATCTACATAGTATTTTAGTGTTATAGTTAACGCATAGTAGATTTTTCAGTATTTAGTCTTGTTTGCAGTCATTTTATTGAACGACAAAGAGTATGAAGGACTGACAGCAAAAATTCGATTAAATCATATTTATTTTTCCAACACCAAGTATCATAATGAGACAATAATTTGGGTCCTCTTTTCAGGAAGGGCTTATTCAAGAACATTACAACAGGCTGCCATACCCTTACTTCCCAAGAGGGTATGCGAAGAGCGTTACAAAAGAAGATTCACGGGAAGAATGCTCTGTGCTGGAAACATCCAGGAACAGAAGCGTGTTGACAGCTGTCAAGGAGACAGCGGTGGACCACTGATGTGTGAACGTCCAGGGGAAAGCTGGGTTGTGTATGGTGTGACCTCCTGGGGCTACGGCTGTGGAGTGAAAGATTCTCCAGGTGTCTACACAAAAGTATCATCTTTTGTACCCTGGATAAAAAGTGTGACCAAACTATGAATGTCCATCATGAAAACCAAACTTGGTTAAAGTTTGAGGCAGGTCAACTTGAACAGCACGGACAGTGCGCAGCTGGGGCCCACAGTGGGTGGAAACACACACACCTTCCTGATTCATGTGTTTTTCTTCTTGTTAAATCCAAGCTGTATACACACAACCTTTCCAGCTAGGGATTACTATCCAAACAAAATCCCTGTGTTAAGGAAGTTTATGTACTGCACGAACAAGTGACCATGTATCTAAGATATGGGGAAAAGTGATAGCCATCTTAGAGTAACACGGGAGCAGGACAGCTGGGGAGTTCACCAGGAGATTCACTGCCCACAGGAAGACTGTACTAGCTCCAAGCTATTTACACTCTGAGCTTCTCTGGAATTAATTACAGATCTAAAAATTAATCTGCAGTCTAGTTCATTTAATCAGTTATTGACTGTTTTCCTATTATTCCTATGATCTTATGCTCAGCCCTCTAATTTTAACTCATTTTTCATTAGCTAATGAGACCATTAGCAGGTTGATTCTCGGTAAGTAATTCTGAGTATGTAGTAAACATTAGAAGAAAAATAATTGTCAATAATCAGATCCCCAGCTATTCTGGTAAATGTTCTTACAGCTTAGTGTGCATAAAGTACATTCCCAAATAAAACAGGTAGTACACTGGAAGTTAGTTTCCCAGCAAACATCCTGCACAGCTGCAAGAGCTAGATCAAACACAAATGACCTTTTATTTTCTTTCCTGTGGATAAATATTGTCTTCTGAAATTCTGAAATTCATAACTTCTTACTCCATACAGCATTTCAGAGAGAATTTACTGTTCCTATTTACCACTAGCTGTCAGTACAGTATCAGACACACATCCAAATCCTCCCATTCCTGGTTTTACTCGAGTAACTCTAGGAACCTCTGTCAGTCCCACAAGAGAAAGTTATAAATACATGCAATGCAATGTTGAGCCAAAACCTTTCTGAAAAGATCTATAAAGTCTTAAACTACTATTTTCTACAAGATAATAAATATTTAGACACTTCTCTCCTGCTTAGCTGCAACACTGGTTCAGACTGATCTTACAGAAAAGGTGAGAGTTAGTTTTCAGTGACTTCTCAAGTATTGATGTATTTTGATTCCTTTTAGATCCTTTTACAGGTACTGTTCTCCACGCTATGAAAACCTTAATGGTTTATTGTAAGAATGCACTGATAAAAAGTTACTCTTGATGTACAAGACAAACAGAAACGAACTTACTGTCCTTACTGTTTCCTATCCTCAGTATTGTGTGGCCTTTGTGAACAAAGTGGGATGCTTGTACTCACGCTGTCAGTGGGCAGTCATTCATGTCTGTATAGTTCTGTGTCTCTCTGGTTTTGTAACTCCATTTGCATACAAAAGTGGTGATGATATTGCAGAAGCCCCTGTGATTGACGACTTGGCCCTTAATTTCTCTCCAACTTCAAACTTAAGTTTTCAAGGGTCATGACTAGTTTAAATATCTTGTTGGAACTGGTGCTAAACTAGTACACAAGGTGCTTTAATATACTTTAGTTTTCTGTAATTCCACACTATTTGAAATAGTGTGAAATATTTAAAAAGACATCAAAAATCTTAGCACTGTGACCACCTTCTGTTAGACCTATGTGAAACAGTGCCAGTGAACTTTAAAATCATTTCCATTTTTACTTATACATAGTTCTTTAATTAAAGGGGAAGTGAACCTGTCAAGTTCTATCTACTTGTACCATCAAAGCTTTGCTATGCAAGACCCATTATTTTGTGACTTGTGGTGAAGTAGGCTGTATAGTGCAATACAGATGTTGTAGAGGAGGGAAATAGGAATTTTCTTTTAGAAGTTGCATCACAGCAATACAATACTTGGAGGAAAACAAGTCTGTGTACTAAATGTAGTAAACATGTAGTTAATTAGTTTTGCTCTTTTAATAGGATGCTTTATTAGATTTTAAAATGTTGCACTACTGTTTTCATGCAGAGAGCATGCCTTTTCAGTTTGTAACATAAAGTGAAATTGTCTGTATGTGATGCCATTTGCATTTTTTTCAATGAGCCTGATGATGTAAATGTATACAATAAAAGCTGTCACACTGACTGTAACTTTTATACATTAATCCTGTGGATAATGTACAAGCAGATGCTGCAGGAACATCAGCTGGGTAAATGCACATGAGCCTTAAGTGAAAAAGGGTGCCCCTGAAAATATTTTTGTCAAAGCATATAAGCTCTGGGCCATTTACTCAGAGATGGAAGTTTGTTGTGTATGATGGAGTTCCTAGTGCTTTGTGTGCTTTAACTTAGACCAGTTAGGTTATGATAAGTAAGTTTATTCTACACTCTTAAAATTGCTTAAGAATTTTTTGACCCTTGCTGCTCTCCCCTTTGTTCAACATTTTTAATATACAGAAGGTTGTAGAAAAAAATTCTCTTCAGCCTATGCTAGGGTTTTTGTATTAAGCAGGTGGGTCACAGTGTTAATGGTGGCATAAAGTAAGGAAACACTTGGCACTTTTATTACCAGATTAGATAACCATCTTAAACACTGATGTATAATCTATCCAGGCTCCCCAAAGTTGTGAAGATTTACACTTAGATGCAGTCCCCCTGAACTTGCCAAGCTTTTGTTTGTTTCCTGGAAAATACACAGACAAATAAAATAAAGAACAGATGCATTACTGCAACCGACACACAGTCTATTTACCATGCATTTGTCTCAACTCTGAACAGCTTCCCAAAGTAAAAGTGCACTTCTCTGTAAAACACAGGTAAACCAAGATCCCATTTTATGATCATTATATGGCAATTATCTATAATCCCAGCTGCCCCATTTCCAGAAAAATTCACAGCACTATAATAACTCATATTTAACAAGAATTCAGTCCTGAATCAATGTTCTCCATCCTTTTAAATGTTCCTGCAAGTATTTCATGCTTCCCAGTGCTAGAATATTCATACTCAAGAAAATTTTAATGCTGTTACGATTTCAGAGTGGCAATTGCAGAACATAACACACAGGAAGGTAAAGCAATTAGCCTCAAGAAGCAGATTCCAGTAGAAGAAACCACGCAGAAAACAAGTTTGTGGTATCAGGGAAGAAAAATGTTTTGTTTGTCCTCCAAGCTCCTGGGTAACAGCAAACAGTTAACTGAGGTAGTAGAGACCAGACATACAGGTTAGATACCTGCTCACGTGCAGTTCCTATTTAGCATGGAACACAGAAACTGACCATGTAACTTCCTGCAAATGCAACACCAAGTGACCACAACCAAGGAAAATGCCTTCAGTTTGGAAAGAAGCATTTACCTCTGTAGCAATGTAAAGGGGAAAAAAAAAAAATAAAAAAAAAATGAGTGGGCTGGGTGAAAGTTGGAGAGGTGAAAGATGTTGCATGTAACTACAAATGGAACAGGGTGCAGAAAAAGTAAGGAGCATCTATAAATGTAAACGCTAAGCTGCAACACAAATTCATTGGAAAAATCTGAAAACAGTTGTCTTGGAATTGGGAATTAATGGATGCTTCAGCCATAGGCAAGGCTATGTGATCTCACTAAGCACTCAAAACCAGTAAGAGATACCCACAGCAAGCTTTCTTTTGTATTTGACCATTATCTTGAAAATTAGTTTTTCCTCCTCTTGATTCAAACCTACTGTTTTATCTTTGCAAGTTCTAAATATTTTATTAAGAGCTCAAAATTAGATGTTCACAGATCTAACCTGCAGGCCAGATCAAGCCACCAGGCCTATTTATTCAGGTAGAAATACCAGTGACCTGATCACCTGAACTAGCATGACAGCTACACGGTCCTCCTGCAAGTTAACAGTTTCACACAAGAGGATCCTGTGTTACAGCAGGCAGACAGGACAGTCAGTTTTCAAAGTGCAATTAAAAAAAAAAATCAGTTACTATGCACTGAAACTGTTAGATTAAAAAGGCAGCTGATGCCTGATAAAAGCAAGTTAAAATTCAAGGAAATTGGGGTAACATATCAAGATGACCACATCAATGCTATGCCATATAGTAGCTACAAGTCAACACCAGAAATGCTAAACTTGTAGAATAGATGTGTTAACTTTTTTTCCTAAGAGCACTAAAGTTACTACAGAAATCCACTCTTTTTTGGAGAAAAATAAATTCACAGTACATGCTCATGACTGTTGGCTATCAGGCTTGGCAGCCACAAACTTGGAATCCTAAGCAGTAAAGCTGTCATACGATAGGGTTGTATGCAGAGCTGTTTAAGAGGGAGAAGAAATCACACACCACCAATTAAACAGGTGTAGTAGCACTTATTATAGCCTCACACAGAATATACATTCAGTTATATCCTGGCAATGGCAAAGTACATGCCTAAAAAAAAAGTTTCCTGTGACAGCTCCCTAATCTCCCCATCAGTCTATTGCAAAGTGTGACTAACATGACCATCGGAAGTAGTTTGCTCAAATCTAATCCATGTTGTAATTGAAGTCCACACTTCCACCTCCATCCACTTCAAACAGGAATGCCACCCTTCATTGCCAAGTACTCAGCATTAATTGCACTGCCTACTGATCTCAGTTCTAGCTTCACAGACCGGTTCCCAGTCCCTTCAAAGCCCCTTTTCCCTCCTAACTTTTCAGTTTGCAACAATTTACAAAAATGTCCTTATTAACTGGAAGATATTCCACAAGAGATTTTGCCAGCATGGCTGGTAGCGAAGACAGTAAATTTACTTTTAAGTAGAACATGTGTCTGGCCTGATTCTGCAATGATTCACCATTTACTGGAGCTCCATATATCATTACCTTTAAAATGGATTAAATAAAAGATCCCTCAGCAACCAAAACTGAAAAAGCAGGTACGTGTTTCTGCCCGGCAGCAGTAACCTCCGATTAAAATCACATCACTTCTGAAATGGCTCCCAGCCAATGCATCAGCCACAGTCACTGCTTCGGCCTGAAACCATCCAGAACCAGAAATTCAAGGCTCAGCCACCAAAAGAGGTATCCCTACAGCAGGCAACTTTGACATGAATCAGTAACCACAAAGAACATGTGCAGGTCTAATCTTGCTTATCAGGAGTCTTTTAAGAAAGAAGCGACACTTGCAGTGAGAGTCAATGTCCCTTTATTGACTTACTCATACATGGGCATGCTTTACATCGGCATATATGCTCAAATTATGACTATTTTCTAGATTTCACAAACTTACCTTCAGCTCATGCAGTAAATGTGTATCCTGTGCAACAACCTTTCTATGCCACACTAACAGCAGAAGAGCCACCACTGAAGGTGCATGTCACTGGCCTTAATACTGCAGTATGGTCAGCCATGTGAGACTGCAGCACAGCCACTACACTAACAAGAGTGTTATCATAACTGCTTAAGACCTGGTAACAGCCCAAAGATGGGAGCAGCAGCAGATTCCTGAAAGCAGCACAAAATGAGCTGCATCCATCCAAACTGTGTAAGTATAGAAAGAGTCAAGGCTCATTTTAGACACAGTAAGCTACAATCCAGCCCCTCTTTGTAAAGATAAGAGATGGAAAATCCCATTTAGGCTCTAAGTCTGAACCTTATTAAAAAAGCTCATTTTTGTTAAGTCTAAAGTGAGATTAAGATCTAGTCTAAAATTAGTTTTTGCTTGATAACCTGAAATAGTATTGCTTGCAAAAGGTATCAGTTCCAGAAGATTGGCCAGATCCATTCTACCATAAGTAAAAATTAGTAATTCTAGTCACAGCTACTAGAATTCCCATGTGGAATTTAGCCCCATCTTCTTCTGTCATCACAACTCAAGAGTGATCTTCCCCTGTAAAAACAAGTTTGAGGCAGTTTAATAGTGCTACTGGAAACACATACAAGACAGCAAACATCACTGAACAGTATGATGCCCTCCTAGGAGTTGTAAACTGCTCTGAAACAAAGCTATTAGTGTCAACTTGACATCTCCCTCTGCTCCTGCAGTTGCAGATTACTTAGTACTCACTTTATTAAATCAGGAACATGTTTATCAAAAAAGACGTTCCTCTTACACAGACAGCACCGAGCGACCTGTGGATTTGGATGCCTCCTGTTCGGCAGGCAGAAGTACTGGAAACAAACACTAAAATACTGGATTATGATAAAACATGTCTAATGCATCTATGCCCAACTCCAATTCTTCCTAGTCACACTAACTTACATACTTGGTTATATTTTTCTGTCAATAAAACACACAAATGAAGCATGTCTTGGAAACAAACCAGCAAGCCTATACCTTGATTTCATAGAACCATAGAATGGTTTGGGCTGGAAGGGACCTCAAAGATAATCCAGTTCCAACCTCCCTGCCATGAACAGGGCCACCTTCCACTACAGCAGTGATGCACAGAATCAAACTCTACAACTCAGAGAGTTATAAAGCAGGTATGTTTATTGCAGCGCTGGGTACAAGGGGGATCTCTCCTCCAAACTTGCACACCGGACCACAAAACAAGCGCCTATTTATTATACAAGGTGTACATATTCATTAGTATGGGCTGAGTTATTACAACTAGTTCTGGGAATAGGCCTAACTATTATAATTATTTCCAGGAACTCATTATCATAAGTCTCCTCCTCCTGGCACTTCTGCACTGTCGCCTGGTGGTCATCCGTGGGGGTCTTTTGGATGAAGGCTCATATTCTTCTTCACCGTGTAGTGATGAAGGATTATAGTCTTCTTCTTTCCACCTTTGGCTCACAGTGCTGAGCTGACCAAGCTCCAAACTGCAAGGCCAGTTCTAACTGGATAGTTGCTTCTTGCAGACAATAGGGTTGCTGTTTGTGTACTGGCAGGTCCTGATACCTATACAATTTCTGCTTGTGACTGCGTTTAGGTTTCTTGATAACTGGTTGCTATGCTAACAACATATTATTCTCCCATATCACCAGGCTGCTCAAAGCTTCATACAACCTGGCTTTGAAAATTTCCAGGGAGGGGGCATCCACAATTTCAACACAGAAGTCTCAGTAGTTTAGTCACTAAACATGAATTATGAAATCGGTACCATTCCCGCCCAAACCTCACTTTCAAGAGCTTATTATATAACACATACCTACTCACATACTTTTTCTGGGGGATCTTCAACGGCAACGCATAAGTCTCTCCACTTTCAGATCCTGTGTTCCTAAAGATGAAGAGGAAGAAGAGGTGGAGAAAAAAAGAACACGTTTAAAAACTCGCTGAGGAAAAGCGGGAGAAAACAGAAAACCAACTAACCAGCAAACTTAAAAAGGGGAGGAGAAGGCCAATCCCACGGCGCCGCACAACTCGGCGTACTCGGCCTGTTACTTGCTACAGTCAACGACTAATACCCACATGAGGGTAAAAGTTTTGCCAATTAGCAAGGAACTGCTCTTCCATGCCTAGGAAGGGAGACAGCCACGGGCGGCAGCCCCCATGGAGTCATGGATCACCCCCCATCCCCGCCACGTGGCGGCCGCCATTTTCTCTCCCTCCCTCACCTCGGCCTGGCCCCACCGCCGACCAACACCTCCCGCCCGCCCTTCGCCTCGCCTCGCCTCTCCTCACCTCACCACGGGGCCCACGTGCTGCTCGCTCCGCTCCTCTCCGCTCCTTCGCCAAGGCGGCTCCGCTCGGGCCCGACCGTGCTTGTGGGGCGCCCCGCGGGGCCTCAGGGCTGCGGCTGCGCCTCCGCCCCCCCACCCCTCGCCGCTGCCGCTCGCCGCGCATCGGCTCGGATCGGCTTGGCCTCCCCTCAGCTCGGCTCGCGGCGGCCAACGGCTGCCAGGAGCCCCCACGCCGCTAAGCCGCCTCCGCGCGCACCGCCGAGAACTGTACGCTCCTCGGGCGGGAAGAGCTGCCCCGTGGGCGCGCGGGGGGCGGGGCGAGGGGCGGGGCAGCGCCTCCGTCAGAGCCTTCGTCAGCGCGGCTGCGGGCGGGATGACCCGGGGAAATGCGGTGTGGCGCGGCGCGGCTGCCGATGAGGGCTTGCCGCGGCTGCCGATGAGGGCTTGCCGCGGCTGCCGATGAGGGCTTGCCGCGGCTGCCGATGAGGGCTTGCCGCGGCTGCCGATGAGGGCTTGCCGCGGCTGCCGATGAGGGCTTGCCGCGAGCGGGACTACAGCCTTTACCGGGCCCTCGGGTCCCTTCTGAAGCGGCATCCCCGGGAGAAAACGCGTTAAGGGATCCCTGGAAGGGGCTGCAGTTCCTGCCCAAGCCCGGGCAGTTCGCTTCAGGTGGCCCAGACACTGACCGAGGCTGCTTTCCATACGCAGCCAGAGATGGGTATATCCATATGCTCGGTCAAGTCATAAAACGGGCCTTAAATGATAAAACAGTATTAGCTGTTATTTAATAACCATGGACTGAGAAGACTGAGAGGGGATCTTCTCAATGTCTACAAATACCTGAAGTGTGGGGGCCAAATGGATGGGGCCGGGCTCTTTTCAGTGGTGCCCAGTGACAGGACAAGGGGCAATGGGCAAAAACTGGAACACCAGAAGTTCCAGACAAGCTTAAGGAAAAACTTCTTTACTGTGAGGGTGCCCGAGCCCTGGGACAGGCTGCCCAGAGAGGCTGTGGAGTCTCCATCTCTGGAGATGTTCAAAACCCACCTGGACACTTTCCTGTGCGACCTGTTGTAGGGAACCTGCTTTGGCAGGGGGGTTGGACTGGGTGATCTCCTGAAGTCCCTTCCAACCCCACCATTCTGTGATTCTGTGACTAAGAAGAAAGAAGATGTCAGGAAAGACATGTTAGAAAAATGAAGTCATCCCTTTAGGTGAACTCAGGTAATTTTCCTTTTCCAGTCCATATAAGCAAATGCATCTTGTTAATGCTGGCCAAATTCCCACACTCATTTTTATTTAGAATAAAATAGAACAGAACAGGACTATTTCAGTTTGAAGGGATCTACAACGATCATCTGTCCAACTGCCTGACCACTTCAGGGCTGACCAAAAGTGAATGCACATTGTTAGGGGCATTGTCCAAATGCCCCTCAAACACTGCCAGGCTGGGGGCATTGACCACCTCTCGAGGAAGCCTGTTCCAGTGTCTGACCACCCTCTCGGTAAAGAAATGCTTCCACGTGTCCTGTCCAAACCTCCCCTAATTACCATTCCTTTTACACCACAGCATCTTAATGTAAGTATTATTGCAGCCACCCTTAGTGCAGGGAAGGGCAGTTTTTAGGGGCCAGGCACAGGCTGTGTGACCTCCTCTCTGGCAAAAGCCGCAGCTCAAAGGTGAGTCTGTATTCTGTGCTCGGGTGTACTGGAAAGGTGAGTCAGGCAATTTTGGCTTTTGCAGGCCAGATGCCAGTGAACTGATGCAATCAGGGGACTGAAAATCTGGCTCCAACAGCTACAGCAGAATGACTTTGTGTTAGAATTGTTAGGGGGATTTTGAGGAAGAGGCTGGATGTGATGACTAGTGTAGTGCAGGAAGCTGCCTGCCTTTTGGCTCATATTTTAGTATCTGCATTTCTTACCTTTTTCTCTGTGGAAAAGATAGGAAATAATTTAAGGCATATCTGTCACATTAGGTGTTTTTTCACAATTTTCAGACAACAATGATGTAATACTACTGCTTCAAATATATGACTATCAGGCAACATTGCAGAATAATGAAACTGCTGCTAGAATTGTACCGAAGCATAAACACTTAATTACGGTCCTACTCTGCCCTACCATCCTACCTGTGCCGTAAGCTAAACCTCAGCTCTTCTGATCTCGCACAGTTTGTGTTCAGGAAGTTTTATTTCCACTCTGTTGCATGCATAAAAGAGCTGGCTCCTGTCTCTAGCTCCTAATGTTTTCCTTCCAGACAGAGTTCTATACCTAAAATGTATGTACTGTGTTTGTATAAAAAGTTATGCAAATAATGTTTTTATGTTCTGGTTTTAGGCTTTTTTTTGTACAGGAGTAAATTGGTTCAGAAGTTAGCTGAAGAAAGGAGCTTTACTGGGAAACTTCACAGGACAGATAGACTCGATGAGATAACTGAAGAGACAATAGTAAGATTTCTTTTTGGCCAAAAGAGCCCATTTTTCTGATCTGAATAACACAGGTTATAGGATTTGAACTAGTAATTCTGAACCAAGACCCTAGATCATGGTTGAACTAGGCCACTTCTGTTTCATACCTTTTGGAAGAGATCTTGGTAGTGACTTTGTGCTATTAGATTTACAGCTCTCCTAGGCAGACACAACTGAGTGATTAAAAGTACATGAGCCTTATTTCCCATGTGAATTTCTCAAGAGAAAGAGGATCAGAATGGAAAGAGTCGTGAAGAAAGAAAATACTGTACTAAAAAAGCAAGCAAGCAGTAAGCTGACAGAAAGCAGAGTGGTGAAGACTCAAGGTCACTATATGCTTTCAGATCACCCCTAATTTGTCTAAATTCCTCCTCCCTGCAGGTTTCCCTAGCTCTTGGTTACAGCTGCTAATTACTTTCCTGTTTCTGTGATTTGTCCTTTGATGTTGACTGTTGTGCTTTCTTCACCCATGTGGTCCACAGAGACAAAAGTGTCTTTCACCTTGAGCTCTAAGAATTTTGGGATTGGAAGAACTGAAAAGAAACATTAAATGAAAGCAGATAAATCTGAGACAGAGCTCAGGCAGGTGTTATTTGTAGCAAGGATCTTTTCCCTTTGCTTAGTACCTTCCTCTTATTACTTTACTGTTCCACTTTCGTTATTCTTAGAGATGGGTATTATAAAAGCAGCTTAGACTTCTAAATTACAGCCTGCATCTTTTCTCTGTAATGAAGGAAATATTATAGCTTTCCTATTTTCTATACCTCTATGAAGATATTAAACAGCTTTTGCCCAGCTAGATAGTACACTTTTCTGTTCTGTTCTGAAGTTGCTGCTAACAGTGAATTTTCCTTTCCATATTCATATCATCTTTAGAGGTTTCTCCTAAGAAAGGTTTTCTCATGTCTGTGTAGGCTGATGCATTGGCACAACTATCGAATCCCCAAGGCAAATAATTTGAATAAAGTCTGCTTGTTATCTCAAAAATAGTGAGCTCTGGAAGAGTTTCTACAGCACATTAGCAATTTCTGGCACAAGAAATAAAAAGAAAGCAGGAAGCAAAAGCATTAAAACGAGCAGCTGCATAAAGCAGTAATATTCACTCACAGAGAGTAAGCAATATTTTTCATTTCTGAAAACATTTCATGCTGCTCCTGTGCTCCTGGATTGAGTTGTAGCTCAGTGTCAAGCTGCAGTACCTGCTAACAAACCTGGAAAAGGACAACTTTTGTGAACATAAAAATCACTTCCACACAACACTACGTTTTCTTATTAGAGTTTATTGTTGCACTTCAGATACCATGCCACTATCAGAATAATATCTATTTTTTATTTTAAAAAACTTTGAGAAAAATGTTTCCAGAAATTTTCATTCAATGTGAATGACAAGAGTATTACATTTATAAACATTGAAATATCTATTTAATTTCTTCCTGAGGAAGTTTCACATTTTTAAGCAATGAAAAAGGATATTCTGTACAAGATAGTCTGCAACTCATTGAAATAAAGTCTTTCTGCACAAGTAGAACTGGGAAAATATCACAGTATTTTCAGGAATGTTTGCTCAAATAATTAAGTGATTTCATATCAGGCTCTGAGTTATACCCCTCCCCCCCAATAATGGTCACTTTCTGCTCATTATCACACATTGATTTTTAATGGTATGGATGTCTGCAGAAAGCAAATTTCAGAATCATACTTATGAAAATAAAGGTGAAGCTCACATAACCAAGCATTTGTTAAAGAAATTGCTTGTGCAGTTATCTACCAGGGGAACAGGAACCATATCCGTGTCACTGACCACAAACAAACATCTGACTGACTAGCAAATATAAATTCATTGTAATGAATCAGTATTTTTTAAGAGTATTAATATCAATAGGTTTATTTCTGGAAATCAGACACTAGATTGTAGGGAAGCTGTGAGTTAAACTTTGTCAAATAATTCATGTAGTATGACTTGCTTACTCAGCTGTGCTCATGTGCCTCCTGTGATCTGGGGAATAACACATCTACCTGTTGTCTGCATGCTTTGCTCAGACTCTTCATTCTTCACCAAGCTGACTGCACATTAAAAGTCATTCTGGTTTTTAAAGTCTCCTGTTAAATGTAAGAACATAGCTAAACAGAATAGTCCTGGAGAAAAAAAGAAGTGGCTTCATACCGTCTTTGTATAAATAAGTAACAAGTGAACACCAGCAATTCAGAACTGCAGACACCAGCACTTTGCCTTTACTCCTCTAGTCATTTTCTGTCTGAGACCACCCTGCCCAGTGTGCAGGCAGCTAATCCTGCAGCACCCTTCTGAAAGCTGCTAGTGCTTAACAGATGCATCTCAGCAGCAGCTGGGACTTACGCACATTCAAGATCACGCCCTTTCAGATGCACAGCTCCAGGTCAAGCTACTCTGCTCACAGTATCAACTCAGGTAAAGTTACCACAGGAATCCACTGATGATTTCCCTAGGAACTCACTCATTTTGTTCCCAGTTCCCTCCCTTAGGAAGGGCACAGGGGAAAAAACAAGAGCTCCATCCTCATCAGGACTCAAGCCACCACGGCACTCCTTCCTGGCAAAGAAGCTTTGTGTTTAGCTGCCAAACCAAGCCTAGTCCACCCAAGATTAAGCATGTGGGGGCTTAATCTCCCAGTGCCACATGGTGACTGCAGTTGGGCTGTTTCACCAGATCACCCACGACTGTAGGGGGCTCCTTGCTGTACCTCAGAGAGGACTTCACAGAAATAGTCCACAGGTATGAGACATGTCACCTTGTTTGTTGTAAAATTTCTGGGGGTTCAATGCGACCAATGTGCATGTCTCCATCACCACTCTGGCCTAGACTGCCCACTCATTCTTGTTCTGCAGGGGCCTTGATTGCACACAGAAAGCAGACAGAAAGGAAGTTCTTGAAAGCAAAGAATGAACTATGAATGTGGCTGAAGCCCACTCCTCCTGCACGTAGGAGGCATTCAATTTGTGTGCAGAGGGTCCTCTCACCATGAACACTTCAGGCACTCGACAGCGCCCAAGGTTTCTCCTGGTTTTTTCTATTTCATAATCGCTGCTCTGAAGCACACGGAGTAACTGAGGCAGCAGTGCACAAAGCAGGAGCTTCATGCAATCCCTGCAGATTTCTTAAAAATGCTTGAGTGATGTTACATCAGGTTATATCAAGGGTAAAATCAATCATGCCGGGATGGAAACCCCAGGTATTTTCTCCAGTTATTCAATTTAGTGGAAACAAATCCATATAGATGCTTGCGGGATGCATGAGCTCGCCACAGCATGCAGGTGTTCAGAATCCAGAGTGTTTCTTTTCTCAGATAAGAAGTATTTTAAGACATGTCAGCTTTTGGGATGAATCCATATGACAGTGAATAATTAAGTGAAACGAAAATTCTCATTCTGTCTAATAAATAATAAAGAAGTTCATCTTAAAAAATGTCTACTCTAGTAGGTCCTCATCATTAATCATGCATATTCCCTTAGCAAAAATGTGCTGTGTAAAGAATATTGTTATATACAGCAAATCTGTCTAGATTTTATCTTTACAGGCCTATCAAAACCATGTATTACATAGACAAAATCAAGAAATAATAAAGATTACCAGTTAGAGGTACAGTAAGGATCTCAACATCTGTTTTCTATTTAGGGAATAACAGACTGGTTTCCATTCCATTACCTTGGAAGTTAAATTATATGATTACATAAATGTCATAAAACTGCACTGAGACATAGAAAGTTTTCCCACCATTTGATGCGTGTTTTTAACTATTCACCCTGAAAAAAACGATGACACCATCACAGAGCTACTGTAAAAAGCACTGCATTTAGTACCGCAGTTCTCTCCTCTTTGCACTCCTTCTTCATGCCTTTAGAAACACTCCAAGCCAAAGTGCAGTGGAGAAGCACTAAGGCCATACTCAGCTGAATTTCTCACTGATCTTCTTTCTCAACTTTTAAGTACTGTTAATTAGACTTTATCTCACACCTAAACTGATGCATTGCGAGATGTATCACTGAAACGTCTCACATAAATGTGAGGCTGGATATTTGTGTTTTCCATGATTAGAGGATAATTTTCTACCATGTTTACAGACTGTGGGTTTTCTGTTTGTTTGTTTTTCTTCTTCCTGCTAGAGCTTACTCCTAACATTTAATACCAAACATGTTTAAAAATGGCTGGAACTAGAATCAGTATTTTTGCCTGGAAATACGATAGATTTTTGCAGCTAATGTAAACTAAATGTTACTGAAAGATGCTACAATTTTAATCAGGTTGACGGATCTTGGAATACATAAAGAATAGACTGAAGGCAAATAAATTAAGGAAAAAAACAGTGGTGCAAATCAAGGCCATCTAAGTATGGATCTGTTTCTGCTCTTTACAAGTTTTTCATTCATTTCAGGGGAGTCACTCCTGATTCACAGAACTGTAAGCCCAGAGTGCAGCATCCGGATCTGGCCGCTCATAGAAGCCAGGAGTGAAAGACTCTTCACTGCACTGCCTTAGTTTGGTTCACAATTGTTGAAGTGTAATACTGCTCATCAAGATTATACTGCAACTTCTGTGCTTCACACATCCAGTTAAATGTCTGTTCAGGTAACGGCTATATTCTGTATTTAGCCATTTCAGTCAGTACAAAATCAGGCATCCTAATTATGGACAAAGGCCCTTACCACACTGTAAGGGTTTGTTGTTACAGGCTATAATCACAGGTAATGTTTTTTTACGTGTTTGTTTTTTTCTACACTGCTTTTGCCTGTGGCTTCCAGATTTTGCTCTGTGTATTTTGTTGCTGTGCACAGCTAAATCAGACGTGATAACTGTACTTCTCATCCTTGTTAGTATATGCTTTGGGTATTAGCAAGCTGATTCCAAAGGCAGAAGTACACTTGTCACTTTGTGCTACATTGAAATTTTCTTATTTTATGCAAGACAATAATCAAATAGTAAGAAAAACGGTCAGCAGTCAAACAATGGGCTACAAAACCTACATGAGACACAATACTTTTAAACTGATATATAAAAAATGTGAATATTTACCATTAAATTGGACAGGTCATGTATCTCTGAAGCTTATACCAGTTGCAAGTAACTTCCATGTATGTGCACAGTCATCCACAAGTCCACAGGCCCAGAAATGTTTATGAGAAAGATTTGGCCCACCAGAGCTCTAAGAACCACATCTATTTTCACAATCCACATGCCAGCATATGGAAATTATTTCTATCTTTTACTTTTATTTGAAGAGGTATATCTTACAAGACCTTCTGTAGCTACTGGAGACTTTAGGTACGATGACAGAAGTGTGGAAGAGAGATTTCAAAAAGCCTTTTCCAATGCTATCTTACTTTCTGTAGCTCCTGTCTCAGCCACGATGGCAGAGGTTGTCCCAGTTTGTGTAGGAGTTTTGACAGTTCCACATTGTGATCTCTGTAGTAGCTTGACAGAAAAGCCCTGCACTGAGAGATACAAAAGGAGATATTTTTATTTAATAAAGTGCTGTACTGCAGTTGCTGTGAATTCCAGGTTTCAAAGTTTGTTTTAACTGTGTCAAAACTTTACATTCTCTTCTGCATATCAGCATATTGTTTTATTCAATCTACTGCATGCAAGTTTAAGATCTTCAGTTAGGAGCTGAACTGAAAAAGATAATTTCAAAAGAAACAAAGGTTGTCCAAAATGAACACTAAAATTAAAGCACAGGATCTGATTCAACTCTCAGATAGTCATGTAAATTAAGAATCACACTGAACCTGATGCAGTTACTCTGAATTTACTGAAGTGTGATTGAAACCAAAGCTTTTCAAATATCTTCATATATAGGCATGTATCAATTAGTAACCCCATTTTCAGAAGTATTCAGAGTAGAAAAATACAGCAATAAACAGTCTTGTCTTACCTCTGGCCAAAAACCTTCTCATGCAGTGAATTTGCATCAGTATGATTGTATTGATACAAAGTTACTTATAATTTAAGTATTATGAGAAAAAAATGCTGGCTTACTTGCCACATGAATACTTACTGCTGTTCAAACTGTAAGTTTTTATTTGTGTTTTAGTCAGGTTAAATTAAATGGGAATATAAAACAGAATAAACACAAAAGTTACAGCTAGAATAGGAGACTAAACTGCCCTTGGGTTCAGGCTGCAGCATTTAATCTGATGGAAATGTCTTTATTTGAGCATTTGTCTGGGGAGGTATTTATAAAATTCATAGAAACAGAACCTAATCTCTCTTAAAACTGGATTATTTGAGAGTCAGCATTACTTGTCATGGTCTAACTACTCTCAAAGACAAGGGACCAGACACAAATACATATCTGACCATGACTGAGAAAAAAAAAAACCCATGCACTGTGGATGGAGTCTCTCTGCTTAAGTCACTTAGGTAAGGAGACAGGTTTCCAAGTGAATTTCAAGGAATTTCATGGGTGCCAAGTTTATTTTTCTAAGGAGTGCCAAGTTTTGAAAGTTGTTATAACTTCAATTCTTCACGTTTGAAATAAAGAACTGAAAAAGTCTATGCACTCCACTTAGAGCTATCTTAAATGTTTCATTTGTAGTGAAAGGCAGTAAAATAATTAACATCTACTTGATTTTATCTTCCCTCCCTTATGATTTTGCTTGTGTGTTGTCCCATATGTGGCAACTGAATCCCTGTATAATGCCAGTGAGCATAATGGTTTACCTCAGAATCCATAGGAGGGTATTTTCTACCTTTGCTTTTTCCAAGACACTTTGTTTTTCCTTCTTCCAGGAGCTGACACCAGAAACCTTTATGTGAATCAAACCTGAAACAAATTTTTGCAGTGTAAAGGCAGTGAGATATCGCAAGGAGGATACATCTCCCAGGTTCAGACTGAAGACTCAAAGGAATAAACCTAAGCTTATCAGTCTTATCTTAAGGGCAACCACATCTCAATGTCAGAATCCAAAGGATTTGTGTACGTGTGTGTTTGCGATGTACAGAGTGGATGTTACATTCCTGACTGATACCGCTGAATCTGTCCTGCAGCTAAGGTCAAAAATAAAGAGAAACTAATTTCTTTCTGTTTATGCACGTAAACATTCCATGTTCCTTCTGATTCATCCCAAATTCCTATGTAATTCCCACAAAGCAATACTTACTCTGTCTGTTTGTCAGAGGCCTATTTGTGTAACAGCCAAGCTCTGCACTGAGTGGCTCAGAGGATGACTCACAGAAAATCTAACCCTGAATTGTGCTTTGCAGACATCGAGGAATACATCCTATTGACAGCTTGCAGAAGTATGAGAGGCTTTATTTTGCAGTGAGCTTGCTTACAGACTAACTGGTATTTTAGGAATGCAGGAACACATGAAAATGAGGATTAAATTAACTCACGTTAGGGCTTCAGAGTAATTATAATGAGGAGAGACTCCCAGAAATTTCTGTACTTCATCCATCACGGTAGACGGGTCAGTTCTCAGCTGCTGTCCATCAATAATTAGCAACTACAACAAATAAAATAAATGGAAGTTTAATTTAAAATTCATTATTTCAACCTTCAAACTGCAACTTCCACCTCTGTCAAACTCATTCATTACATGGAGAGTACTGCCCTGGAGAATGATAATTGGTCCAGTTTTAATTGTCATCAACATTAATGACCTGGGAGCAGGGTAAATGGCATGTTAATTAAATTTAAAATGATATTAAGTTGGAAGCTGTAGTGACAACAGAGAAATAGCTGGGAAGGATCTAGACAGTTAAGAAATATTGACAGGAAATTGAGTGGGATTTGTCCAGCCAAGAAAAGAAGGTATTAATGCCTAGAGAAATAACCTCTAATTCTCACAGACACAAACATATGCACACATATATTACAGCTTGTCACAGGAAATTACCAGAAAGACAGAAACCAGTAGGTTGAATGCCTTACTTCTAAACCCATACAACAATACATGATTGTATGAGAAAACCTTCTCTGACAATACGAATAAAGGCAATGTTATGAGGACCTTAAGGCAGGGATGTAGATAGACACAGAATGTGCAACACATCTCTTAAGAAAGCCAGGTACTGGTAGGTAAGGTCTTTTTCTTTTTTTCAAGTGCTTGACCATATACACAGTCACAGTAGGCTCCTTCAGACAGGGCCACACTTCTACCTGGAGATGAATCCTCAGGGAAACAGACATTACCTGAGAATTTTATTAAATGTGGTACCATGCCAAAATGACTCACTGATGGTGCAGCAAGTTTGGGTCTTTGTGACTCTTGGAAAAGTAGCAAAGTCCCAAAGGGATTAGTCAAGAATTCATTTCCTGGCATGGAAACACATCTACCTTTTCCATCATGCCTTAGTGATTAAAAGGAGGGAGGAAATACATTTGCAGATGGTTCAACAATCTCCTCCTGCAAGCAGTGCTGAAAGTTGGGTTTGCATTTCCACGCAAGCAAAGAGGCTAAATTCATATGAATTGCTTCCAGCATTTGATGAAACTTAGAAGTTTGTAAGACTTCATAGTTTCAGAGCACAGGGAGAAAACGGCTTTTCTTTGGAAAGACTGTTCTTTGGAATTGCCAGTACACAGCACGCAGATTTAGAGAGGTGCATTAGTGGAAGTATCAGGCTGTTCAGAAAGGCAGCAGCTCATTCCAGAAGTCTTTGCAACACAGGCCTTAAGGGCTTCATAGCACAGACATCAAAAAACATTCCAAATGGGGGATATTTCCACCTGAAGGAGAAGGAGTGAGGGTTTTTTTCCCCTCACTATTTAAAAAACATGTAGACTTAAATATCTGTGCCATACCTACTTCTTCTACCCCAAAAAACACATGTAAGAAAAAGTTTTACCAGTGGGATTTCATTCCAATTCCTGACATTCCCAGGGAGCCAGTAACAAAAAATGGTCCATCTCAACCTTCAGGGACATTGTAAAGGAACTGAGGCAAAATTTTTCCTTACTTGTACTGATTTATTCACATCCTGATCTCAGGAAGATGTATTTTCATAAAATTCCTCAAAATCTAAGGCATTTCATGTATTGGCTATGTGGAAAAATTAAATAGTGTAATTTTTACAAAATAGACAGCTTCATATATAATGAAAATACTACAGATGAAGTATTTTTATTCACTTTACAGCTTATTGATCATTTTACTCTCATATTGCTGACAGCTGAAGAAATTGTTTAAGTCCCTGCTCTCCCACTATAGATACATGTCCAAAAGTCATCCTGGTGGGAGAGTAGCGAGAGAGACAGTCTGGAGAAAAGAACAGCTTAGAAACAGACTGAGTTCTTCAGCTTCACACTGGCCATTTAATGATGGCTGTTGCCAAACCAGCTTGATTTCCTATAGGGCTGGCACATGAGCAAATCCTTTAGCCCATGAGGGAGTCTGTCATGCTAGGTCTTCTTTTCTTCTGTATGACTGCACTAGAACACTGAGTTGTAGGTGGGAAATTAACTTAAGGGACATGAGCTTCCTGAACTTCTAGATCCATCTTGGTGGTCAGACACAAAAGAGAACTTTTTATACGACTTCTGAGATAATAAATTAAGACAATCAAAATTTTAAACATCTGAACCCCAAATTCTTACCATGGAAGACAAGCATGCTGTTACCACTCTTCTAATGAAAAGGGGAACCTTGCCTATTCCTGTTGCTACTTCTAACCACTTACTGGATGCCTGCTGACTTCATAACGGGCTTTAAGACTTCAGTTCAGCCACACATGTAGAGACCTCCAGATTTATACAGCATTAAAAATTACAGCTAGCCATAGCTAGTCTGAGTGAGAGCTCTTTTGGTGAAGGAAGGCTCTAGTTTTTTTAGGTAAGGCTGTACTTTTAAGCTGAGCTGATTTTAGGTCTGCCTTATGTAACTGTTCTGTGCTTCAGCAGTTCCTTGAACTTGCTAACTAGTCTGGATACGGCCTGCTGTATAGCCTAGCTGTCACTGTGGGATGTAAAATCTGGCAAAAATCTGTATGACAATGCGTATTGTTCAATATTCATGGGTCACTTTTGGAAAAAAAGATAATGAAAACATAATGTAAAGGCTTTAATATGAATATCACGGTGTTACAGTATTGTGTATCTCATTAAGTCTACAAGGCTGGCCCAAAAGAGAATATGTGGAGAATAACACCAACTAGATGCATCAGAGCTTCCTTGGCACACTCTGGGAAAACAGATGGTGCAGACTCCAGCCAACTTGTCTCAGCTAAGCAAGTCTTGGATAAACAGAAGGTTCAGATTGCAGCCAACCTCCCCTCAACTGAAGTAATCTGTGAATGTTGGGTGGGGAGTAGTGCCAGACATGCTGTGAATGTCAGAAAAATCCATTCTAGAAATAAATCTACCAAGGAGATACTGATCATGTGATATTGTCTGCCTGGTCCTGTATATCACATGGTGTTCAGGGTTCAGGATGTGCATCTTTTGAGGCTCGATCTTACACAGGGCCAGAAGGAGACTAATGACTTGTATGATATACACCAACAGAAGCTTGCAGGGAGATCCAATTTTCAGGTTGCTTATGCACCACCTGTACTGAAATCCATGGGTCCATACACACACACCCTTTGAGGCTCAAAGACATACAGAGAAACTGATCTTAACACAAAGATTACGTTGAGGATTCACAATCAGTGATAGATAGCAAATGTAGACAATCAGAAACACCAACAGCCAAACTGTTTCAGCACACGAATGAGTCTCAAGAGCGGCTCTGATATGTGGGTCACTGTTATGGGCAGCAGTGTATGATGAATTTCGAAAACAAAGCATGCAAAAGAGACCTAGTGCTTTTACAGTTACAGAAAAGTCATATTAGGCAAAACATGAATTCACCTAAAAAGCTGGGGATGCCTGAGATGGCAAACACACTGATGTGCACAAAGGCTTTATCTACAGTGCTAACTAAACCAGATCAGACAGCTTTCTGGTCTTGAGGCCAAACGACACAGCATGACCTGGATCTATGTTGCTAAACAATCTCACCTGCAAAACCAAATTGGTTGTGTCCACACTCCCCAAAGGTAATGGTTCTTGTTATCTTTCTAACTGTGCTCTGGAACTGCTTGGCAAGATGCTTTTTGCAATGGGTACAAAATGTGCCAGAAGTGTGTTAAAAATCAAGCAGTATGGACAGGAGCAGGATAGTGTGTGAGCTCTCGCACGGGTACAGGTTTATTTACTACTACAATCATAGCCTAAGGAAGCTGACACAGTGGGAGATTAGTGCATGAAAGGACGAAGAAGTGAAGACACTGATGCATTTAAATATGAAGGTGTTACAAAACCATTAGATCAAATCCATTCCATGTGGTAATCCCCATTTCAGAGGGAAAAGGTATTTTTTACACCCCAGAATGTTCACACACCAAAACTCTTCTCAACCCATGCATGGAGGGCAATATCCCAGCTGACTTCCCTTGATGCTAGGGGATACTTGCTACCATTCAGAGTAGACAGAAATATGATTGAGCAGCTTCCCTTTATTTTCCTTCAATTTTTCTTTTGGGAATCCTGATGGACCATCTGATATTAAAGAGACCACAAAGCGCTGCATGCCAGGTTCTCTTTTCCTCAGCATTACTGACAAAGAGCCAGACACAGAGCGATAAAGCATGAGCAAGTGAAAAACAGTTGTAAATTAAAGGCAGTTCAGGGTGCAGGAGAGTTCAAGGAGCAGCAGTGACATTTCTTGAGCTTCCAGATTATTGTTCTGATTTGTTTTGCAGAAGCAGCTCCCAGATGTAAGGTGCTAAGATAAGACATCCCTAGCAATGTCAACCAACTACTTAGAACATGGCTATGAATAATCATAATCAATGTCTTAAAATATGCTCTAGTATATCTAGGACACCCCTGAGGATCAGTATTCAGTAGGCAAGACTTTTCTGAAGGGAACCTTTTAGGATACTAGTATGAAAGATGAGGATGTCAAGTTACAGTCTTATTCACCTGATAAGGTGGGAAGTAAGTTAGCCATCTTTCAATATGGGTGGCGTACCATCCGGGTGCTAGGCATCTCTTTTGGAGAGCTCTCAGCTCAGATGGGGCTCGAGGTCCAGCTGTGATCACCTGATAGAAGCTGAATTTTAGAGCTGCGGGATCTTCATGTGATCGCTGATGCTGTAAAAGAAATTACATTGATGGAAATTTACAGATCACAAAAATTAGGAAAACAAGACAAAACTGCTTGGTCTTACTGACGTCGTCACGAGTGATTATTTATAAGTTACTTGAAGTTAAGAAGTTCTCATCAGTAGTAATTTGTTGAAAATGCTGGGACAAACATTTTTCATATCAATAAATATTGTTTGAATCAAAAGAAACCACAAGCCAGACTGAAACTAGCAACAGCAAAACAGAATGTATATTTTCAAAAAACTGAGTGGCAGGCTTTGTACAAAGGAATTGGGCGTAATAAACACAAATACGAAGAAGCTCTGTTTCTAGTAGTTTCATATTCTCTTTTTTCCAGCTTACACAAGGTAAATAGGCAGAAAGGCAAATCTGAACACCGGTATTTATGAGGATCATTGGATAATTCAGGTCAGAAGGGATCTCAGCAGGTTTCTAGTCACGCCTCCTGTCCAAAGCAGGGTAAGCTATGGGATCAGACTCATGGTTGAGACTATTACTCATCACAAATCACAAAATATATCACACAAGTTCCTAGAACATTGTTCTCTTTGGATTTTTTTTTATTTTTAGTATCTTTATTTTGCCAAATTCCCATTGAAATCCATAGACCAAAAGAACAAAAATTTCTTAATCTATCTTGTATTTTGAGTGTGAACTAGATAACTGTGTCTATAAACTAATCTTTTTAATGTGCTGATTACATAAATTAATCAAGTAAGTAAGCATTTTTGCACACCTATATTACAGGCAGAGTTTTGAAAAGGTGGTTTCTGGTACTTTAACCTTTGAAAGATTTTCATGTTTACAATGACAGATACCTCAGCCCATGGGTGATCATATATCGTGTACTGACTGACTAATAAAAGCTTGTATTACCCAAACCATTTATATACATATATATTGAAAGGATATACAGAGAGCATTCAAGGTGGAAACCTTGATTTGTGCCTGCTTGTGTTCTTCAAAGTGCATACCTGATACCAGGAATATGCCCGATCAGATGGGTCGATGAGGATGGTGATGATCTTGGCCTTGGGGATGAGCGAAGCAGCTCGCTTAGGAGCTTCTTCAGAATGGAAATAGTTGGCACTTTTCTCAAAGAGGAAGTCAGTGGTGACGTTAGAAGGAGTGGGGAAGAAATCCATGTACCTAGGAAAGCAACATCATTCTCAGAATTACCTAAAAGTCACACAAAGGTTGACAAATCTGTTAAGTATATTTTATTCTAGAATAGTCAATTAAAATAATAGCTAAATTGCCAAATAAAAGCAAACATAAGTTTAAATTATATTTTTAATCATATTTTACTTGGTATTAGCTTTCTTATTCTCACTACATATAACTAGACATTGCCACCATTTTTGGTAACTGGATGAAAATGTTACGGTATTCATGTACCTACTTAAAATTGGTGAATTCTCACTTTCCAGTCAGAACAAACTCCTACCAAACTCAAAAGTAGAAAATGAGTTTTCCAAATTTGGCCTTTTGCTGACATCAATTACAGTGCAAAAAGATATTCAGCATCAGAACTGCTTTTATTCAAAAGAGGAAAAGAGCTCACTTATGGTGGGAAGATACACTACAGAGCCCTCTGCAGCTTCAGCAGGTAAAAGGTTTCTAAGCAGTGACAGCATCTTTCACTTATGGCTCCAAGAGTCACATTTTCACGGAAACATGGGTTGTATTCCTCTTAGTTTTCTTTCTGAGCATTCCTTATCTGTTATGAAGTTGCAGTTAATTTCCAGCAATGTCCTGTGTCACATACAGACTCTGTCCATGGCCCTCAGACCACTTTTCATGATTGTGGGGGAAAAGAATAAATGGGATATCGTGGTCTTGATTTTTCAGTTAAACTCTGTATTGATAAAATAAATGCCATTTAAAACAACCTCTTCTGAGGATCATGGTTAAGGACTGAAATTTCTTCCAGTGCCTAGACTTTGTTCTATTCATAGAAGTGAGCTATTTCTAATAGATATGGCATGCTCTTGTTGGCTTTGAAACTGCAGCCAAGTTGAAACTGGGACCGTTGCAGCCAAGGCCAGAAGACTCAGTAGGATGGAACTGGCTGATGCAGTTTTCTTTATGTCGTGGAACTTACGAGATGATGATTAGCACACAGGCATTGATTGCAAAGTACTTAGGGAAAAGGAAGGAATCTACAGTGGTTTAAAGAAACTCAACTCTGTGACACCTGATTCTGAGAAGTTAATTCTTATGAGCTACTTTTATGTATACACAAACAAACATTGTCAAAGTATTGTTTTGAGCTTCTTTGGCACATGAATGGATACTGTCATCAGAATTATGAGGTGAAGTGAGTTGGCCTTCAGAAGACAATTTTCTATGCACTAGATATGGAATAATAGTCTTGGATTTATTCAAGGCCTTCAGAGTAGCAGCTGGTAGATTACCTTGTATCAGGGAGACCTAAATGATGTCATGTGAAGGGCAGACGGATGGTCCCTGCCTATTATGCTCAAAGTTGCATTCAAAAAGTTTGCAACAACACTCCATAGCTATTGCCTCTCACATGGAAACTGTAAGTAAAAAAGATGAAATAAGAGGACAACCAAACAGAGCAGAATGAAAGGTTGTCACTGCCCTGCCAGTTTATTGTTTATCTGCCTAATGTTAATGCATGTATCTGAGAATATGATACTATTTAATTGAACAAGGGGCTCTATTTCTGAAAAAAATATTAGGGTTGATTTGATTAAAATGATTAAGCTACACCAATTTCTGCTCACAAATAAAATTATTAGAAACACACTGACTGTGTGACCTCAGAATGTTTCAGCAGAACATCAGCAGCAAAGAAAAAAGGCCAGCTTTGAAAGAGGCAATAGGCTCTACAGGCCAATCTGCTCTAGATCAAGGATGGTGTCATTATGCTGTTGTACTGAAGTCCTGGTAGTAGACTGAGTACATACAAGACAATGATGACTTCAACCTTACAAGGAAATACTTAACATTAAATATGCTACACCAAATTTTGGGAAAAAGTAAATTGATTCTTCAGATCATGCTAAATCTGAAAAAAGTAGAAGTTGATATGCTGTCAGTGAAAAAGGGTAAAGACTGGACAAGGTGGAATATCATATATATAGAGGTTATAAAGTTTAGGCTTCGTATTTCTGCTGAACACAGGCTGCAAAACTCTTACTTAGTACCTCATTCATGAGACAATTATTAAACTCAACACGGGCAAAGCTGAGAAAGCTTTAGAGAAACTTGTCTAAGAAATCTCTAACTGCTTAAACAAAGAAATGCACGACTGGTCTATTTAGATTTCTTCATTTCAAGAATAGAAAGATCAGTTCTTATCTTACTATGCTGTTATCTCTACTGGGACACTACCACATACATCTGTATCTCTTTCAAGATGGCAGCATTGAGGTTGCCAAGGGCTGAAAGAACTCTTTCCTGCTTCTGTAGTTAGCCTTGGTCTAAATGTAAGCTCGGAGAAAGACTAAGTCAGAATCGCTCTGGGAAAAAGCTGTATCTCCATGTACATAAAAGAAATTCAACTGATTGTTATTTGTGAATACTCTGGCCTTGAAAGAATCCTAGCCAATTAATGGACTAATGAGGAGAGACCTTGTATCTAATTACCATTTGGTAAGCTCATTACATGCCAGCATTAAAATACTCTATCAGGCTGAAGGTCTGAGAGGTTTATCTGGCAGACAGAATATAAATCTAAGAGTTAAACAACTACACCAACAGGTAGTTCTGAGTATCCAAGATGTGACTGTGAGAACCTGGCAGGGTGAGTGGGGCATGTAGCGTGAGGTACAAATAACCAAACAGGTGCTGTAGAGGGAGAACCTGCCAAAAGGATGTACCTGATCTCTACAGGTTGACCACTGGGAGCTCTATGCACCAGTGCTGTGTTAAGGTGAAGGTAACTTGGCACATCTCTAGCAGACAAATTGTATCTGCATGCTAGGGAAGCAGATACAACAGGAGGAATAAGAGAAGCAGCAAAGAGGTCTTTTAGCCACACGAAAATGTTGATTTTGTGGAAGAACTGGCTCATTGTACTTAGGCCATCTCCACCAGCGTGGACCCGCCATGCCTGGCCTGCGTGTCATCTTCCCTGACTTCCAAAGTCTCCACAGCAAGGAGTCAACTTTCTAATTCCCAGTCATTCAGCCGGCATCTCTCTATCGGTCATACCTGTCTGACTTACCACACTTTGCAAGCAGAATCTGCTGCAACAATTTTAACCCTGTAAAAAACTAAATCACTTAAAAAGAAATTGGATCTGACATATCTGCACTAGGGCCATGTAACAGTGTTCACCCTGTTAATTTTATGGATGAATACAAAGCCAAAGGCAGTAAAACTTTTTTCACCTAAAATGAGGGGAAAAAAAGAAACAGGATAAAATATCAGTCATCTTTTCCTGCCGCTCCCCAGCCACCACCACAGGTTACCACCTTCCATCTTGTAGTGCTTTATACCACAGCACTTCCTGAAAGCAGGAGAAATCCAGAATTACCTTCTGAGTGTAGCTGTGTCCAGTGATTCCCTAGTAGGCACAGTGAACATGGCAGCAGTGACACACTCTTTTTTAGCACCACTCACTAACCCTACAGAGACATTAATGTTCTCCTAACTGGCTGATCTTTGAAAAACACTTTCAGAGGCTTCCTCTGTCTCCCTTTTACCTGATTGCTATTTCTAAGTCCTATTTAAAGGAAAAAATGTCTCTCCTTGCTGACACATTTTTTTCTTTTAAGAAATAAGATTTCCAACAAGAACATAATTTTTGCCTCCATGTAGCCAACTAGCAACCATTACTGTCCCAAGGTCAAAGGCATGTGTAATGAGAAATACATATTTTGTTACTGTTTTGTATATATTAATATATAGTTATTTTCAAGAAAGCCTCACAAAAGTTAGTGCATTTATGATATTCTGTAATAAGATTATTATTCATTTGCATTTATTTATCATTTTAGAAGGACACTAAAGGTTATTTTTTTATCTCACTCTATATATAAACAGTTACCATTACCAACAGTAATGTCATTTTTGTATTGTTCACAATATATAAACTTTTATATTTATACTAATAACCCATCTTACCAATCAATCCCCCTGTGGTAGTTATTTCTATTAAAGAACTGTACCTCCTCAAAGGTTTTTGGGCTGGGGGAGTTACTAATGATGGAAGGATGCATGATCAGGAACAAATACAAGGCTGTGGTACCTGTAAACAGGATAAAAGTCCAAGATTAAAAAAAAAATATCAACCCCCACTCCCCCCCAACATTTTTTGGGGGGTCATACCAGCAGATGGACCAAATCAGCTTTATTCCATTTCATTTCAGTGAGGGGATGCTGATTTATGTTACCCAAGAATCTGTGCTTTCTGGGCTTTTAAATGTAAGAAATTTAAAGAACTGTAAATGGTTAACACAGAAACTGGAGTGCCAATGCTGAAATCTGTTTTTCACACTTTTAATAACTGTGTTTTAAAAATAATTATTGGTTTTTATGAGACTGCCACAGAAAATAATTTAAAAATCTTGCACTCACTAGCTATTGAGGATTGGTGAAGATGAAAGGAAGCTCACAGGCAATTTTCTGATTACAGAGAAGAAAATTAACCATTAAGTTAATTTATAAACTACTGCAACCTTGCAATTGAAACTGTCCATTAGGAAACTCTTGACTTGAAATAAATGCCACAAAATAACAAGTTTCTATAAAGAAGCCACTCACAGGACAGAAGAATTTGCAGTTAAGAATTTACACCATTTGAAAAATGGCTGGCCTTTCCTCCTTCCACTTTGACAAGATCTTATCCATCTCATCGATCTCTTGATCAAAGTGCTACTCGTGACACAAAGCCCACACGTGAACCCTGCATTTCCAGAACGTGCACTGTCTGTTGGAACTTATCTTATTCAACTATATTTGGATGATATCCAAAAATAAGAAAATGCTATTAGAGGATCAAGTTCTCTACACAGCAGTCTGAGTAAAAAGTGATTCATAAGTATAATGGTTTGAAGTTACACATAGCCTATCGTGTTGAAATACAATAAAATCTCACCAGTTTTCTGGGGTCCCACAACCAAGAATTTTGGTAATCGATCACAGGTTTTTTCTTTAGACCAGATATCTCTGTGCCGTTTGTCATCACAGGGATTCTAAAATGGAGAAGAAAAACTAAGAATCTCATTGGTAATCACACCTGATAGGGTTCTCAAATTGCACTTATATAAATTACCAATTTTTCACCAATATACAAATATTCTTACCAGCTAATATTATTTTCCCTTATGACAGAAAACCATGTTACATATTAAATAACTATTTCAGTGATTCAGAAAGGTATTTGCAATGTAACCAGGCTACAAACCATAACTCTTAAGTGTCTATTTTTTTAATGAGACAAGTATGTTGAAGAAATGTGATTTTCATTCTACATATGCATAGTTGTCCCAGCTATCTAACAGACCCTGGGACAAGATCATTTCTCCCATGAAATGTCAGTATGTTCAGCTGAATTATTTGATCCCACATATTTAAGATGTGGGAATAATTAAAAATCAATTGCATAATAACATACAAATTAGAAAGACCTGAAATTGCTAATGAGTTCTCTAATCACTGACTTTTTTTTACATTACTGTAACACCTACTATCCCATCCTGTAGTGTTTAAACTAAAAGAGTAATTTAATTACAATTTAAGACTTTCCATTCACAAATACATATTCTGATCCTCCAACTCAAATCTGTATGTAATACTGAATCTTGTTTTTTCATTTGCTGCTTTACAACTGAAGCAGTTCAAATTAATTTTAGAAATGCTACCTGCAAACAGTTTTTGACACTGTTGCTTGGCAGTACTGCACTGAGAGAAAGGGAATTACCAATCTTCTAGGCTTAAAAAAAAATGTAACTGTATTAGATTCATATGCATTACAGACCGAAGACACCACATTCAGTATGTTAGTCACTGCTACTTACAAATTTCTTTTCTCAGTAATTCTAATTTTTCAAGTCACTTGGCTACACGCTAATTTCCGTTTCTTAAATTCCTTCTCTCAACATTATGCAAAATTCTTGACATTTTCCCCTTAGTTCAATGTTTTATTCAATAACAGCATAAATTTCAAGGTGTATATTTAAGTCCAAATTTGCAATCTCATATTCAGATTCTAAGTTGGCAATTCAGTATCCAACACTAGAAAATATTTGAGCAAGCAAACTTAAATACATTTTAATGTTTGATTTACTAAATCTTGCTCCTTAGAATATTTCTACCAAGTCACCTCAGAAGGATGACATTTGGGATACATATGATCACTGTAGGGACACATGTACCTACAGCCCTCAGAAACCCCGCTGAATTGGCTGAACATGTGCAAAATGAACATGACAGCATTCACTGCTTGGTCCAGTAGTGTCTTCTTGGGGACTGTGCTCTTGGCACTGGTGACGGGCTGAAGATGTGTCAACTGCAAGGTGAGTGCAGGCTCCAGGCTTAGCAGGTCCTTCACATTGCTGATATTTTCAATGTGCTCACTTACGATAATCAGGCCTCAGAGTTGATAACATCAATGTACTAAGTGCTGGTAAAATTCTTGCTTGGGCAGTTCTCAGCCTTTTGTGAATAACTTTCTAATCTATCTAGATTTCAACTTGGCTAGGCAGTGTTAGCATTAAGGTGGCCATGGTCTTAATGCTCTTTTCTCTTTTTGGATGCCCTCTTCTCCTCACACACTTGGAGAAAAGTTCATTTCTTTAATGGCTGGTTGCTAAAATAGGCATATATATCTCTCTGTCAAATGCTTCATTCCTATTAGTTCCAAAAGGACAAGAGAAATAACACAACATGCCCTTCCTGCACTTCCCACATTTCTAAAAGCAAGCAAAGTCACAAATAAAATGAATTAAAGATAATTTTAGACATGTTAGTATATAGTAATTTCACAACCTTTCTGTGGAGATCTGAGTGTCAGGGAAAACAATCACATACACTGAAGCTTCAGTAAGATGTTTATGGAGTGAACTAGTAAATCTGAAAATATTCCTGCTTTTCTCTACAATGTCACAAAAAACCACCGTCAATACGATTTGTTTCTGACCTCTTCATCAGCAAGCCTGCCTACCTGCCAGAGAGGGTCCTTTTGCTCAGGGAATAGTTCAAAATACTTGTGAGCCAGCTGAACTGGAGGAAGAGTTTGCAGTTTCAGGTTTGTCCAGGTATGAACAAAGTTGGCCAGATTCACGAAGGTGTATAATCCCAGGCGGTCGTTTCCATAATTAGACAAATGTGTCATGAAGATGCTGATCTTTAGAAAAGAAAATAAAGCAAGCAGACATCAGCTCTTTGCATCACTAGATGGCAGTGGAACCACACACCACATAGATTTAATTTGCATTTTGCTCTTAGAACTGCAAGACTTTGATCACACTCACCTAGACCTTACTATCATTACTTTTCATTGAATTACATCCTTCTTCTCAAGTTAATACAACCAATGAAGAAAATCGTGGAATGGGTACTATGAGCTCTGTGTGAACTAGGATTGCTATCCCACCTTGGGGCTGTACAATATTTACATAGTCTATATGTAAATTTACTTAATGGAAAATACAGTAAAAACAATACCCACAGTTTTACTTCAAGTGGTATACAAATGCAAGAGCAAAAATGTGAATTCTGTTTTTGTGGAAGAGTAAATAAGTCAGAGACCAAGAGGATAGCTGACCTATATTGCTGTGATTTAAATCTGGTTGCTTCAGCTGTAAGTTTTATAGGGTAAGTAGCTCATCTCTTGTACAAAGCTATTCCTCAAGCACTGGGCAGATAGATAGTCGACTCATAAGCAGAAACAACCAAAAAAAATCTGAAATCTGATGGATTACTTTCAAATAATTGCGCATAAAATACTCTCAAATAATAATTAAAGAAGTTCAACATCCCATCTGCTATAAGGCTGCTTGTATTCTGATCTTCCAACACCTTACTGTGGAATTGCTACTCAAGATAAATCCTTCCCACTACACCCCTTGCTCCAACACACCCTCACCCTCTCGGTGGAAGCAATGCTTGCCGTAAAGGTTTCCCACAAGAGGGGCAGGTTTGGACGCACATAAACTGTGCTGCTGAGTGGAGCAGGGATACACACACGGTGAGGATGTTCTCCCAGGTACCAAGAAGCAAGGGCTGAAGACTGCAACTTGCAAAATGATCAATTTTCAAAGTAATTTTTCACTGATTAAACAATCTGTTCTTACACCAAAATGTGCCAACCCTTGCCTCTCTAGCAGTGATTTTTTTTTCAACCCTTTTTTAAAAATAGAGCTCCCAAGTTACATTCTCCAGACTAATTTTCATTAAAAAATTAGAAACATGATTCTTTTTATAAATAAATCTGTCAATGCCATGAATGGGCAATTTCTATTTAAAGTCAAACTTGATGCAAGCCACTTTAAAAAGAAAAGGGCTTATCACGGTCATAATTCTGAAATTAGTTCAGGAACTGAAGTGAATCTTCTGTAAAGGAATTCCAGCCTTCAATTTAAAAAAGTAAAAAATAAAAGAATGAAAAACTGGACTCTACAGCTGTATTCTTTTGTTTCACAATTTTTAAAACACTGGTTTCCTTTGATATAAAACATTCAAAGCTATTGAACTTCTGTTTTTGAACGTGTAACCGTACCACTACAGAGTACTTGCAGTGAATGGACACAGGAAAATGTGTTATTAATAGCGTCATTTAGTGACACCTCTTGGCTTATAAAGCAAGCTGGGGGTTTCAGTTTGTCTGACTCAAGTAAAATTAGAAGCACTGCTAAATGATTAGGATACAATCTGTCTTTTCAGATAGGGCTGAGATTGAAAAAAAACCCCAGAACTTCCCCTTTAGGCAACTAATAATAAGGATTTTACCAAATGTATAACCTTTTCAAGTTTCCTTTTTTATTTCAGTTCTCAAAGCAGGAACAGACTATAGGACTGTGCTGCTCTCAGCAAAGATACAATCAGAGAGTTTCTATAAAAAAGGTTAACTTGTTTTCTTGACAGCCTCTTTCTTTTCTACACATGGGCTGACCTCTGACATTTATCATGTCAGTTCACCTCCTGGCAACTTCTCACCTGCCAACAACTACAGCACTACCCTGGAAGAGAAAAAACCAAGAAAACTTGAAAAGATTGCTAGTTCGGGGAAAATGTGTATTATTCTTTCCCTGAAGGGAACATCACTGTAATTTTATAGAGTGGAGGCTGAAAAATTGATTGGACATATCATCATATATAATTTCCAGCATATGAAACTCTGTCAGTGAAGGGGAAAAATACATCAGAGACCTTAGTTCCCATTTTACAGTTATTTTTCTTATGTCAAATAATTTATGGTTAATTATTTACAACAAAAAGAAAGATGATCAAATGCTGGTTTAAAATGTAAATTACTAAGTCTTGTAAAGAAATGTAATCAAATAGTTACTTAGTGGAATGAAATGCATACTCTAATATACAACTCTACATTGTAGAAAAGGTCTCCTTTACTTCTATACAGCATAAAAAACATTACAGATCAGCTGAGACTCTCTTTCCAGGAAAATCTGAACAAGTGTTTTCCCCCTCCTGTTGATACCGTACCAATTCCTAGTAAAATCACTACCACTAGCAAACTGCAATCCTGTGCTTCACAGAACAATCCAATATTGCTGATCTAGGACCTCACTCACTTGATCTGATCTGAGAACTACTTTATCCTGCTTTTGGCTGATGGGAGCATGACCCCTCAATGCCCCTGGACCACTCTGCACACTGGGGATCCCTATGAAAGGTGGCTTACAGGAGGGGATGCCAGCGTGCCAGCCGCTCTCTCCTACTCTAACTGTGTCCTGTGAGTTTGTCGACACGTTACTCAGCCGTGGCACTGGGAATACCTCCTGGCTATAAAGAGAAAATGATACCCAAGTGCCATTTGGAGGGATTTCACCTTGGTGCTGGCCCAGCTGCAGGGGATGGTGTGTTGCTGTCCTGCTTTCCCACCGAGCTGTGCAGAAGGATGGGAACTGGTATCATGACCCTTCTGTTTGCAGGTGTGTAGTCTCACACCAAGACAAAACAGAACTATTACTTTTTGCTTTCCATACTGAGTTATGACACTTTGCTTTGCTCTATCATACTGCATTCTGTTTCATTCAAACAAGCTGTAACTAATGAGAATGATTATACTTTCTGTGCCAGCTAATAGTTAGCATGCTACGTTATTAAACATTTATTCTCTTAAAACCACAGATCAGGAGCTATAAAAAGATTTCTTTGTGGGCATCTCACAAGACTAGATCTAGTAAATAACACTATCTATCCAATAATCTTGCACCTCTGGGAAATGCTGTAAAAAAGAAATAGAGCTTTGTATATTCCTTTATTCCTTCTTCAAAAGGGAAGCAGCTGTGAATGGACTTATATTTACTCTAACAAGCATTTTAGCCTCCCTTTCAGTTAAGAAGAGCTTATTTGATTTCATTATTCACAGCTCTCTTCTAAAATAATTTCTTCCAGGGTATCTCAGCATTTTCTTTATCTCAGTGCAAGAAGGATCACCCTTTTTAGCTGTTCCTCATAAACAAACTATCATCTTGGTTGCACTTCAATGCACACTCTCCACAGGATTTAATATCTTTCACTAGGGGAGTGGAACAGAACGCAGACAATTTTTTAAATGATGGTTTGGGACTAAATGTGGCCTCTGGGCAGCAGCTCCTTTCTTGCTCCAAACCATCTTTGGATCAGAGCAGCAGCTTTACTCTGCCTTACTTACTCTGACAGACCTGCTCCTTTCAGCTTCTCCTCAGCATTTCTGCACTCCTTCCCCAAAAGGAAAGGACAGGGGCTATTTCTGTCCTGCTCTCCTCCCCAATCCCTGATTTTATTTGGAATTCTGACTAGTACTGAAGAGATGTAGGGAAATGAGGACAAGCATGCAGGAGAAGCAGCTTTTATCTTTTTGAATGCTCACTCTGTGCTGCATATTTCCTTACTACAACAACATTTCCCAATTAGAGGCAATAGCTTCTAGGTCAACAAATGAGAGGTGAGACCAAGATTGAGTTGCTGCTATTAAATCACACGGATCGGGAAAAGATGAAGCAGCTTGATCTCATTTATGTATCAAGAACAGAGAAAAGAATATATGCTCGATAATTTACACCAAATGAAAAAATTGCAACAAGTTACCCAGCTTCTAATGATGGATGCTATTTTAGCAGGCTGGATATTAAAAAATAAATAAATTGAATTGATCGTCACAAAATCAACAGCATTAGGATGCTGCACCTATTAAAATTACACAATAAGAACACTACTAAGCTTCTACAGTCTTGATAACAGTTGTTCTTTCCCTGACAAAAAGGGGCACCTACCACCCAAAGGAGGGACCCTTTCATTCCCAAGCATGAGAAGCCCCTCTTACAGCTGCTGGCTTGTGCCACATTTGTGTTCCTGGCTTCCTCCCCCTGGAATCAAGGGGTCTCTATTTTTGGAAAGACACGGATGAGAAAAACCATTCAAGGATAGTGGGAAAGACTTTTTTTTTTTTTCTTACCAAGCTCCCAGTGAAGGTCTGGAAGGGTGAATTATGAAGCTTATCTAAGCTGGACAGAAATGATTTATGGTGAACAAGACTAGCTGCTCTGATGAAAGCAGCAGAGTGGATATCTTTGTGCTGGGCAACCTGCAAATATTCCCACTCCATTCCATATATCCTGATAAGCAAAAACCTTGCTTCATATTCAAACTACATTTTACACAAACATTTTGCAGATGAATAGGCTGCATTTACACTGCACTATTATTCTTCTTCATACTCCTGTTCTGTTTGTATCTCCTTAATAGTGTATGGCATCAGGAGGACTTTGCTATTTGGTTTCAGTTACAGTAATAATGCAGGAAAGAAAAGAAGTGGCAATGTCTACAGCAGAGTGAAACAAATGAAGCACAAAAGCCTCTAGAACAGTAAAAAGCCTGTGGAACAGCAGTCCACTAAGCCAGTGGTTCATAAGATTGTGCACACTCATCAATAAAAAATTTTTTGAGCATGCACCCCCAATGTATGTATATTTATTTATAAATTATATATGTCTAATACTGAATTCCAGTGTTTTCTTCCTATTCCCAAATGGATCATCTTGCATACCCCTCTGGGGTGAAAATACCCCACTTTGGAGACCACTGCACTAAAGCTGTCAGGATCAGACTGTAACCCAAGAGCAGAGGGAAGACTCCCTTTTGAGAGGTCAGCTGCATCCTCTTTGGCAAGCATCAGGGAAGTGGAGAGAGGACTGAGACTTGCTGTGACACTGATGATGTTAAACAGATTTATTATTGTTTTGGCATTTTAAAGAATGAGGTATTTTAAATAGAAGAAGTGGTATAAGAAAAAATTGGTAATAACCATTTTTTATGGACTGAGCACATCTTTCATTTTTTTACCATGTATAAATCTACTGCAAGCAATTCAACTTGAATAAATTCATACTATTAAACCAGTCATCAAGGTACTTTGTCATGGGCACTGTGTCACCCTCCAATCTGTGCAACAACATCAAAAGGCAGTATTGAGGCCTCTCAACTCAATGAAGTTAAGCACAACACTGTAAAATTAAGTTAAATTATGATTGACAATTAATTAGGTGATCGCTGCTAGGCACTAGAAGCAGATGCATTACCAATTTAGTATATTGCTGACATTTTAGCTCCTGAACAAATGTTTACAGGCCAAAAGAGTATGCCAAACTCTCAGAATGCCTATATTCCAATTAATTTGGCATTGTGCACATTCTGGTTGCAGTTCTGATATTGTCTCCATGTTACTCAGAAGAGTTTTGTTTCAGGTATTCAGAGACTCAGTAACAGCTGGTTTTGCTCCATTAGACTAACAAAGTGATAGAATAATGAATTAGGTTGCAATCTATGCTTGAATGTATACTTTTAATAGTTGAAAGAGAATTCCTTTTAGACCAGTATGCTGCCAGGAAAAGCTATGTTCAATTCCACCACAGGGAGAGCTCAGCTTGCAACTCTGTTCTTTGTTATGAGGTTGTCCTGCTGGTTTCACAGCTGCCATGGATCTGCCCACTTGCAAAGACAGCAAGCCAACTAGTCGAATTTGACTTACATAGTAGTGTCTCCACTATAAATATAATGCAGCCAGGGAAGATTTATAAGATCAAAATTATGTATTTGGTGTAGTTCTGAATTATTAATTTGACAGTCAAGAAACCTGAGTTTATTTTCAGGTGTTGCACAAACTTTTGCCTTTCTCTGTAAATTGCTCATTACCCTTGTGACTCAATTTCCCAACTGGCAGTACTGTCTGAAAGACTTGCTTCACTAACAGCTGTAAACCACTTCTACAGGGCTTTCCATCTGAGAATTTTGAAGGACAAAGTTTTCTTATTGCTCACAATTTGAACGCATTTATTATACACTGTTACAAGGAATCACCTCTAATTGTATAGCTAATCCCCTCTGTTCCACAGTCTTTGCATGCTGCCTGCTCATTTAGGTTTTTTAATATTTTGTCTATTCCACCCACAAAATACCAGACTCTGGCTTTTATAGGTGAGTTCTGAAGAACAGACAGGAAGGCAAGGAACACTTGTATTTTGCAGTCAACCAAAATGCAAAGCAGAACTGACTTCCCACCCTGCCCCAATCCATGGCAACTCCTCAGACTACTGTTGGGATTTCCCAAGCGTTCTTAAAACGGGCATGGGAGGATAGGGAAGAGAGGAAACCGTTGCCTTTCTTACTCACCCAAAGTGGGCCAAGGCTGCCAAACTGAACCAGCCCACTGGAGAGGCCATGGTGCTACCATGGGATGACAGTGATGAACCCCACACATCAGAGCTCAAGAAGGTACCCACACAACAGCGCGCTTCTCAACACATCCTTCCTGCCTCTCACACTCACTATGATTAAATAGTTTGTGCAAAGTGGGGCAGACAGAAAGGGAAGATTTGAGCCTGAATGCTTTTGGTTTTGTATTTTATTCTCTAGTCCCAAAGCCTGACTATTCATCTTGTCCAGGGTGACATTAAGATACAGTAGGTTCTGCTGATGCTCACATAAATCCTCTCATTTTCAGTGCTAAAGGAGATAATTTCTCCCTTGCTGCAAGCCAATTAGCTTAATAACAGCTCTACTCACTGCAACCTGGGAGAGGTAAAAATTAGTGGAAAATAATACTTAGAACTGAATGCATACAAAGATGACAATTATTTTAAGATCAGTCAGACACAGGACCTAAACTGTTAACAGTCTTCCCTCTCGATCAGTACTGCTGTAACCAGGAGGAGAACACACAGCCGGCTCCACATTAGCTTCATTGTTGGGCTGTCAACCCCATTTGAAGGCAAATTCCCCTCCACAGGGCATTTTCCCTTTTCTTTAGACCTGCAGACAGGCAGTACTTTGCAAGGAAGTGTACGTAAGTGCATGTAATGCAGCTACTGAATTCTGTTCTGTATGTTTTTCTTGGGGGCAGAAAAAGTATAGAAGATTTTAATGAACTGTTGTTTTCCCCTAAACATTCATCTTGTAGGACAGCAAGCTTCTAGACTGGTATCTTCCATAGCTCAAAGGATATTTTAGGACTGGGTTATGTGTACCTTCTACAAAGTTAAACTGAGACATCTTAAATTTTACTGATGCTACTGGAAAAGGAGAAGCACACAATATTGTTTTAGACCATGTCTCTCATCTAAGTTGTAGTCTTATATTAAGAAAAATTGGGTTTACTAGATTACTTGGATTTTATAATCAAAATATACCTCCCACATCATCATTTGAAAACTAAACCAAATGGATTAACAAATTGGAATAACCTTTAGGAATAAAAACTAAAGAAATAGTATAAAGCAGATAAGATATATTCCATTTCATATTGTTGATCTGCTTCATGAATTTTACGTTAATTATTGAAACTTTGCACTTAGAAAAACAGTAAGCTTTTCTTTATTAAAAATGAATAAAACTAGTAGGTCTGTCCTGCATTTGGTCTGTTCATCTAGTGCAGCGTGCTTTCTACAGAAGCAGATGGCAGAGATATGTATGAGGAAAGTACAGGATACTCTACAGCTGGAAGATGTGTGAAAAAAATCCTCGATAAAAGTCTTCCCTGCTTTCAAGGGTTACATAAAGCATGGAGGTTTATATAGAATCCACATCTTACCAGCTAGGACAGGCACAAACATTCAATCAAATTTAATTCTGTATTTCAAATCTTGATAAGTTCCTGATGTCAAAAACACTACCATGGAGGAAGATTGGCTATCCTCTGGTTTTCTGTTTCAAGACAGGTAACAGGAGTTCATTGTCTAGGTTCTTAATGCAATTTCACAGTTGTTTCTGTTTTTCAACTCTTTTCAAATATAATCAATCTTGATCATTTTGATTTGTCCTCAAATTGGAGTCTTTCTCAGTCCTTCATAATTCTCTTCAGTCAACTGCTTCCAGTTTTGCATGTAAGTTTGAGTCTGCAGAGTTTTCTGGATGAACTTGTACCATATATTTCCACAACTCCATTATACAACACTCTGCATTATTTTTAACTCTATTCCTTCCACAGTGTGTCAATGCCTTAAAGACTAAGGAACATTGATACACCTATGTATTATCCCACCAATAGGAATGACAGTGGGAAGGAAACAGGAAAAATCCCACTGACTTTGCTGTGAAAAACGTGCAGATCCACATGCTAAGATTATTGATTCGTGTACATTTCATGGAATCAATATACAAACCCAGAGATAGGAACCTTTCTCTTCTGTGCCTGGGATGTGCTGTTCACAGTATTGCCTTTTTAAATTGGCTTAACTCTAAGCAAGTTCTCAAGTGAACTCATTTTCCTATTGTCTGTGTAGCACTGAGTAAGTAAACACACCACTTGCGTCAACTTAGGTTGCTGTCCATGCAGCCTCAAGGAGAACAAGAGCCTTTCAACATGTTTGCCTCTTACTCTGTAGCTTCCATCAGCCCCGTGGGACAGGTGAGTGAATTTCAAGTGCTCATCTGACAATAGCTGCTCTAATAGCTCATCTCTAATAGCTGCTCTCATGGGAGAACATGTACATCATTAGTGAAAATGCTGCCATGTGCAGTGCTGTCCTTAGCAGAATCCTGTTCCAGTCACAGTTTTTACTTGTGTATAGCCTTTATGTATATGTATTATCCTAACAAGTACAGGTACTCACCAAGACAGTCAGATTTGTTATGTTCCTGTTAATGACTGAACAGTACTGTCAGATCTCAAACAAATAATTTTGCAATAGATAGCCTTAGTTACTCAGTTGTGTAGGTGCTTAAATCCACTGCAACACATGTGCGAGCTGAAAGAAGCTCATTTGTAACTGAGGTCTCTGAAAACTTTATTTTATGAGTGTGGTGGTTTGACCCACAGTGGGACCACGCGGTCCTGCGTTCACTCCCCACACCCAGTGACATGGGGTGGGAGACACAACTGCAGTTAGTTCCCCTCTGCTGCTCTTCCCGACATGGAAGTCCAGGAACAAGATGTTCCAACACAAGCTTCCCATGGAGTCATGGACCTCTTCAGGCTCAGCTCCCGGCTCTGGCATGAGGATGGTCACAGGCTGCAGACTCACCTCCCACTCTGGGAGTCCACACCCACTCTAGCAGCGAGTGACTCTCGGGGTCCCACTTCCATCACACTTGCCCTCAGGCTCAGCTTCTCAGCTCCAGCATGGAGTTCTCCATGGCCTGCATGTGGGTCTCTGCTCCGCCGTTGAATCTCCATGGGCTGCAGGGGACTTTGTCTTCTCCTACTCCATATGGTTGAACATGGTGTCTCGAGGACTGCTGTCCTTTCCTCTCCTCCTCCTTCCTCCTGCAAGGAAGCTCTCTCCTGTCTGTCTGTCCTTTGTTTAGGCCGATGGTCATCTTTTATTAGGTCAATGGTCTCTCCTCCAGGTTCACCCGCACCTCCTTCTTTTCAGGACAGTCCTTCCCCCCACAAATATGGATTTGCAGACGCGTTTCTCTAGTGCTCACTGGCCCAGCCTGGGCTGGGTGGTCTCTGCCTTGGAGCCAGGGGAATTTTTTGCTCTCACAAGGTGGCCCTTCCCTCACTACCAAAAAAAAGCACCCCCCCCAACCAAACCCAACACAATCAGTGCTTTCTGAACTATTCTGGCCTCAATTCTTACTGAGCTTATCTTATTGTACGTGTTCCACGCCAACTACTGACAGAAACAATAGCTATGGCAGAGACCAGTAACTAGAACAGACATATTTGCATAAAGAAGCACTATGTGCGTGTGCTCCTAGTTGCAGATGAGGAAATTATACAGTGGCAGACAGAAAGAAATATTCAAATAGTTTTTATAAAGGCATGTTCAGTTCAGCTGTGTTTAGTTTGGTTTGGTTCTTAGGTCTAATTATTTTCAAAGTGGTTCAGAAGTATTCAGAGAGTCTTGTCAGTACTGATAAAGATTTACAGGCAAACCTGAGAAGAAACGATACAGTTGGTGGCTGTGTCTATACCCACCTCATCATTATATAGAGCTGTGGTGTTTCACTTGGCTAGCAGCCAAACACAGCTGCTCACTCACTCTCCCCACCCCAGGAACAGGGGAGAGAAACAGAGGGGTAAAGAGACCCGTGGGTTGAAATAAAAGCAATTTAATAATTGAAATATAATTAAAACTTAATAAAACTTAAAATAATAATGATAATAACAGTAATAATAGAATATGCTGATGAACAGTGGAATTGCTCACCAGCCAACCAATGCCCAGCATGTCCCCAGCTAGTGATCCCAGAGCAGAGACAGTCCCAAAATCACAATCCCAGAAGAGCATGCCCAAGCGATCCCCAAGAGAATCCCCAGCCTTCCAGTCACCCCTTGCTAATACACTGAACATGATGTGATATGATATGCAGTATCTCACTGGCATATCCAAATGCCAATTTGAGTTTTGCTAATTACTGCACTGCTGCCCCCATTGCAGACTAGCAAAACACAAAGTCCTTGGACTTCCAACAACAACTAAAAACATTAGCATGTTATCAACATTCTTATAACAAATCCCATACTGATACCAGTAGCTACTCTAGCTACTAAGAAGAAAATTAACTCTGTCCTAGTGAAACCAGGACAATAGCTCAAAATCTAATTGCTCACTTCCTTCATCATTTACAAGACTTATTTAGGAGATGGGTACAATTGCATTCTACGAGATGTTTAACAAAAAATTGTTTAATTAACCCAAGAACTTCACTGAATATTTCAGACACTGACAGAGGAATCTGAAGTCACTGAAGATTCTAACAAGTTTATCAGGAAAAATACTTGCTAAAATGTTCTAAAGTCAGTACGGTGCTAGGAAAAATAGGAACAATGCAAAACAATAAAACAAAGAGAGAGAGCTGTCTGACTGGATAAGATACTCATCACTAAAGACTTCTACACTGCATGTTTTCCTTGTGGCTTTGCTACACAATTCCCTGGATAAATTAGTGCAAGTCACACAACCTCCCTCTAAGTCAATTATTCAACCGATAACGTGGGGGAAATAATGCCAGCATACTAATAATACAGGGCTGCTGAAGGATTTTTTTTGTTTTCTTTCTTTCTTTTTTTCTGTGCAACATTTTGTGCAAGATCCTGATATAGTATGATCTTGCCTAAGGGCTGCTGCAGTCAGCAAGATCTTTAACAGAAGACAGACATACAAAACATTACTGGAAGAGTGGATAGTGTGTTCTACTACTAGTTAGGCTCTTTTTCAACTTGGTGGGACTTCAGCTTTCTAGATGCCTTAGGAACACAACGGGCATAGCTGTCAAGATCACTTTACAGCCACCATCAGATCACAATCGAACCAGTGTGGGGATATAAATGTATCCCACATAAACACAGCTTGCCAACCACAAGATTAGCTACTCCAACAACCAACCCTCAGTTCCCATATAAAACTTAACTGGCAGAGATCATTTGCAGAGCAGGATTTCCTGATCCTTTTCTCACCTGCAGGACTTGTGACTGTACAATGCCCTGGGAACAGGGCAATGATGCTGGTTCTCATATTAAAAGCTTACAGATGCACATCTGGTCCTGCGGTTTTTTGTGGTTTATTCTGCAGACTGTGGTTGATCTAGCATACCAGAAGGAAGCAGAGTCTCCCTTGTGAATAGCTAGCATTACACAGCCAAACCACAAAGAAATGTTAAGCTTTACTCTTAGGGGCATTTATTTCAGTGTAGGGTACTCAGTTTCTAAAGCCTCAGCCTAATAACCTGCACCTCAGAAACTATATTCACTTAAGATCAGTTACCCAATTAAACCAGGAAATGTAATGAAGGTGTTTGTTACGAATTTCATCGAACTTACATCCACATTTTCCATTTTTGGAAGCTAAATCTGTACTCATTGTTGAGAATATTATTTAGCTGATGCTGTAATGATTCCTCTTCATAGCATCACATCAGTGAAAAATAACATTTAGAAAATGCCTCATAAAATAATTTTTTGCATCCTCCAAAAAGCTGGGTATTTCACACTAGGAAATTCCAGAAATTTTAATGAAAACACAGGAAAGCTTATGAAATTCAAAATGCCACTTCATAATTAGACAAATTCCTAAAGCTACTTAGTTTTCATTTTAATGCCTAACCTTTGCCCAACTCTGATCTGCAAATTATGGTATAAATACATGTAATACTTAAAAAACACGGAGAGGCAAACCCAAATCTTTAAATCGATTACATGCCAGACTAATGCTTAGAACTTTAGAACCTGTTTATAAGCAGATATTTAAAACCAGATGCATCATCTTTTCAAAGGCACTCCTTAAAAGGATTGCAACAATTTGTCTTGGGCAAATTTTGGCCTACTATTAATTTATACTTGTATTTAGAGAAGAGTGCATTTAACTTATATTCTTTTAGCCTGTATTGTATTGAGGATAACATTTCTCAGAACTAGCTGATCATACAGTCTACATTACAATGCATAAATCGAGGATCTAACTGTAATATATAAAAAGACATTACTGTACTCACATTCAAGGATGTTAGGCAGGCATGATCAAACTCCTATGATTAATACCAATAATCATGATTGCTTCACTGCTCATCTTGTCTTCCCCTACATTTTCTTCATTGTTTTAATGTGAAAGGCTTATGCCTTGAACAAACATATTAAATTTTGCTGTTTCCCTACTGCTGTAAGATAGTAAAATATTTTTTTGGTAAGTTGTAGCTGTGTTTCAACATGGAATACAGTTTGTCCTGACTCAAAATGTTGTTACTAGATATCTTCCTTTTAAGTCTCATTTGTGTGGTGGGTTGACCTTGCCTGAATTCCAGGTGCCCACCAAGCCACTCTATCACCCCCCGCTCCTCAGCAGGATGGGGAGGGGAGAAAATAAGATGGAACAAAATAAACCCCAAACTTGTGGGTTGAGACAAAGGCAGTTTAATAGAAGCAAAGCAAAGCAAAGCTGCATGCACAGAAGCAGAAGAACAAAACATTTATTCTCTACTTCCCATCAGCAGGCGACGTTTGACCACTTCCTGGGAAGCACTGTGGTTCCCAAAGGACGAGCAGAAATAACAAATGCCCCCCCCTTCCCCCTTGCTTTTATTTCTGAGCATACATCATATGGTTTGGAATATCCCCTTGGTCCATTTGGGTCAGCTGTCCTGGCTGTGTCCCCTCTCAGGACCTTCCCCACCCCAGCCTACTGGGGGAAATGTTGGAGAGCCAGCCTTGGTGCTGTGCTAGCACTGCTCACCAGTAACCAAAACACTGGGGTGTTATCAGCACCTTTCCAGCTACCAACACAAAACACAGCTCTCTGAGGGCTGCTGTGGGGAAAATTAACTCCATCTCAGTCAGACTCAGTGCAATTTGTTAAGCTACTAACTCCATATATTGACAAAGCATCACTGTGGTACCAACATCCTCCATCCAAGGAGTTTTCCAGGTCTAAACCTCTGTTAACATGCTGAACCTGAATATATATATATATACATATATATATATATATACACACATACACACACGTATATATATATAATCAAAGTCAGGACTGGGACTACTGCCATCCTCTAGAAGGGAGACCACGTGTGCTGAGGAAGTGAAGCTTTTATTTCCTAGTTCTACTATGTGAACATGAAAAAGGAGAACAAAACACAGTAACTCCTCTCAAAGAACCAAAACTACAGCCTTAAAGAATTTGAGGCTTGAAAAACAGCTGCATATAAATTGCTGAAGTAGCTGAGAGAAGTTTTTTTCCTTTGGACTTCCATTAAATTATGGAAGATTAAAAAAGAGTATAAAAATATTTAGGCTATTATTCCAAAGGATTTGAGTGGAAATATGTTTTGTTTCCTCTGGTGTTCTGATAAAATGAGTCCCAGTGATTACACTTCTATAAAACGGGTAGATTTTATTTATATGTTTTATTTGGACTTATGAAAAATTCACCTAAAAGCTTGCCTAAAAGGTCAGTTTTGATGCAACTGATCTAATCCCATGTCATTCTGAAGTACTCTTCTCTTCTGTCAGTATCCTGTAGTTTCATGGCCTCATTTATTGTTTATACTTCCATTAAAGATAAATAAAAGGTTGAGCAGATGCATTAACTACGTGGTTCACTTACTTGGATCTTTTCTTTGAAGCTATTATGAATCAGCAACTGAAAATTCTCAAAACAGATTTAAGTGCAAGCACTCCTTGCTTGCAACTTTCTCAAACCAATGGGTGCTCCCAACATTTCTAATTATGAATTTGGCAGAGCAGGAAAATGGACTTCAGCTGAGGTACTCATCCCATGGTAATATCAGTTCTTATCCTTGAGTTCTTTTAAAAATTAATTCTCAGGGTTCTTATTCATGTAAAAGTAGAGAACAAGAAGGGTTTCTCCTACTGCACTGCTAACAAAAAAGTTGTCGAAAAAAAGTAGATATCTTTGTATAACTAACAGAACATACATAATATTAGATCTTTAATTAATTAACTGAGAAAGCAGAAGAGCTCACTGTGACTAATCATTATTATTTGGGAGACCCAGCTGATCAGCCTTGAAGCAGTCAATAACTTCTCCTTTTTAACTATTTAAAAAAGAAACCATTTCAAAATCACACTGTACTTACTGGATTGAGAACCACTGTGAAGAACAACTCTCCTCCTTGAATACTTTTGTCTAGTTCCTTTGGGCCTCCAGGATACTCTTTATAGAAAATTGTGTGGGTGAACAAGCCACAAGTTTGCCTAGGAAGCACCTGAATTTATCAAAAAAAAAAAAAATCAAGAGAAATTCACAAACCAAAAATGCTTCTATTTTTAATGAGATAATAAAGATAACTAACACATAACTGATAATGTTCCTTTATGATAACTGCGGAGTAGATTTGGCATCACAACTTTGCCAGAAGTCAATAATGATCTAGCTGAATTAATACACTGGCAGATTAATAAACAGTGTTTACTGAAAGAAACAACATTTTGTTATCAGTGAAATCCAAGTCCAAAAACTCATCACATTTTGTTTGAAACTGGAGATTGATCTCAAACAGTAAGTTTCAATTCAGCAACCTTCTCACACTGACTTTGTCCATAACACCTGATCCTAAAGCCAAGCGTTTTAAGTCATCAAAGATTTCTAAAATTTTAAAATAATTTGTAACAATCTGAAATATTATCAGTCTGTATTGTATTAATCAGTTCCTCTTTTCATTTGAATGATGGCTTTGTTATAAATTTAAACTGGAATTTGAAAGTCGGTTTTGTGGGTTTGTTTTTTTTTTTTCCTTAGGCATCATCATCAGTAATAATTCTGCACTGACAAATGATGAATTTTGCTGATAATGTTTACATTATAAGAAAGATTTGCTTCTCATTCAACTGTGCTAGTTTTGTAACACTAGTTGCAATTAAAAGTAGCATAAACAAAAGTATTTTTAAAAACATGCAAAGAACAAGTCTTTTGAACAGGAAGAACTAATAAATGCAGTTAGACTCTCCAGCAAAACTGCAAAAATATTTTCTATCAACTTCAGAAAATAATTAGCCAGAAATTATTTCAGTTATGTCTATTTTTAATGGAAAATCAACAGCCAAGTATTAATGTTCATGTATAATTCTTAAACTGGGATTATTCTCAAACATTTTAGTCTAATTTAGAACGTTTATTATATGATAGCTTAAACTTTTAAAGCATACAAATGCCTTACTTGATACAGACTGTCATTTTGTAGATACTCTTTATTTCTTGTAGTTTCATTTTTCAAGATCTTTTTTGTAGTGTACAGGATACTGCAATCATAAATCGTAAATTCTGTGTAGTCAGAAAATGTATGGAATTTGTAGCTTGCTATAAACTTACATATGCTTTTCAAAAACCTTGGGATTTCACTGATGAAATATGAGAATAATTCTTCACAGAGGCAGGGAATGAAACTGTACTGGACAGAAAATGCTCTGGCAAATCTTACACAACGATTGTATTACTGAATGTATTCATCACTATAAGCCTGCAGATGTAAAATATTAATGCATTTGCCCTGGAGAACTGAAAGCTTGAGACTCTCAAAACAGGTGGTTTTATATGACTGGTTTTGGAAAGAGATTTTTGGCCCCAGTGTCCTTGTATTAAATCTCATTATGTGTCTTCAAACGACATGTTTTTACAAAAATTTATGAAAGAGATTTTTGTAGATTCTGAGAGTCAATCAGTCTTCCACAAATGCTTCACATCCCCCTGAGCATATCCACAAACCCATTATTTTATGTGCAGCTATTGCTTTGAGGAGAACAAACTGTAGCTCAAACCTATACGGTGTCCATTTTTTTCCTGGATGTCTGGAGATCTTTTTAGTTTGCTTCATCCAAAAACTGATGAAAACTTTTAAATATTATTATTTTGCTTAGAAAAGTGGTATCCATGGTAACTTGAGGACAACAGCAGAATTCTCTTATAAGCTAAGCTAAGTGACAGTCTCGTGCTAAGGCACTTGGCCCTGCAGCCAGAGGCTGCAGTACACACACTAGCACCTTTCCCATTCGCTGCTCTCCTACATGCTCCAAAACAAAGTTACCCTAGAACATACCATCAAGTGTTTTGGAAAGTTGTTTTGAAACACTTCTCAGATAATAATGACAATATGTGAATGAGAAATAGCTCACACCCCAGTGACCAGATATTAGCATAACGCCTTCCACGTCAGTTATAGCCCCTTTTGGCAAACGCTGCTGTCAGTGAACAGTGCTGTGAACTGTGTAACACAGAAAAATCGTGTGATTTGACTTCTGGCTGCCTCAACAGAGCAGCTTCATAGCCTGGAGAGGGGTGTGGGGTGCGTGTGCCTTCCTTCCTTCCAACTTTCTGAATGTTTGTGCTGCATTCAGATTGATTGCCTGTGCAAAACACAGTGCACATTTCTGTATGGCAGGAAACTAAATGAGGGCAACTGTGCACCGTTCAAATGGAAGAAAAAATATCTATGCACCAAGATTCAGATTCTCAGATGGAATAAACTGACATAACTCTTTTGCAGTTAATGGCACTATGCAAATTTAAAACCTGTTAAAAATCTAACCCCTAATATTCTGTTAAAAGATGCAAAGTTGATTTTTGCCTTGAGATCTCTGAACCAGTACTAACAGTAGGACTAGAACAGCTAACAGCCTGTTAACTGTTAACAGCAGGGTGCCTGGAGGCCACCTTCATCAGCAGTAACATCATCACCAACAGACTGACTTTAATTAACAAGATACTGTCAAATATATCTTGCTACTTATGCATGGCAATATGTGCTTCTCGCAATGTGAACTTTCAGGATACTGTGCTTTTCCACTTTAAAATAAATTGTTCATAAAATGGTAAGAGTGGTTGTAATATGAACACCATCAATACAACTCACCATGATATTTTTGTGGGTGAAGCCTCGTCTGTACCTTGCAGGCTTCAGATGTGGATATTCTTCTGTGCTGGTAACTCTGATATTCCAGACCTTTTTCCAGGCATCATAAAGCTGAACGTGTACTGGATAGACTCCAGAGTGGTGTGGAGCTACTGCGTAGCCCAAGTCAGTTGGAATGCCATGTTCCTAAAACATAACAGAACAATGATTGCTTTCAAAAATTTAAGAAACTTGATGTTTTGGCATTTCTCAAATCCTTTGTTTGTGAGAGATCAAGAACAGGTCTGAAATGCAAATAATGGTGGTACCAAAATATGCTGCTACATAAGGGAGATGGAAGGCAGCATGGTGAAGATGAAATGCAGGATTTTAATACAAAAGCCTTCTTAATCAGTATTTTTATGAGTAGAGAAGAATGATATAGATGTATTTTACATTGACTTATTCAGTCTACACTATACAGAAAGTTGCACTCCAAGTTCTTGCAAGAAATTTCCTCACAAACTAGGAATTCAGAGAGAAAATGACTGGCACATATCCAACAGAAAAAGTAGCATTTGGCAGTTACAATAACAAAAGTGTAATTTCCAGTACATGTCCCTACACAATTACTTGGATTGGTAGCTGAATTTCACAGAAAGTCACTGCATTTCCCCTCTAGTCCACTCAAAACATAAAACCATATTAAAAAAACATCTTAACCATTTCAGTGTCATTTTAGAAAAGGAGAAAAGATAACCACTTGTAAAATTCTGAGGATAATAGGCAGATGTTGTAGACTAACCCCTTTTGTAGTTTATCTTCTATTTTTGCAGACTCCCATCATTTATCTTGTTTATGTACTGACCCTGCTGGTAGTACCTTCTCTTGACATTCAATATCTTTTCTTTCCAGTTTCTGGTTTCCAACATACTCTAATGAATTTTGACACCCTTTCTCCTTTCTTTCAGGTTACTTTTCAAAGGAACAGTGTATAGCAGATACTTCTTTCATAGTCTGATTAGCAGAATACACTGTCCATAAGATGTGGTTGTGTTGTAATGATTGAGGAAAACTGCCTTTGCACAACCTTTGAATTCTGTTTCAGAGTTGTTTTATATGGTATGTATTTGTATGGTCATCTTCACTATAGTTTCTAATCATATTTTGTGTGCAAAGGTAAGAGTTGGGTTTCTTCCTTTGAATAAACTAGTTACTAAGGAATGTGAAAAACTCTAAGTCTCATCTCAAAGAAAAATGGGTACATGACCTTAATAAAAATCCTCTTTCGTCATCTTTTCTGGAGGAGGACTGGGCTACTGCAGGAAAGCTAAGGTACTGGACTTTAAAAGCTTAAGTAGTCAGGATTAGACTTAGCTGTTATAATATAAATATGACAAGTTTACTCACAGCTCAAAACAAAGCAAACTCACAAAAAGCAGCATTTGCTTCTGCTCTGGGAAAACATGAGAAATAAGACTTTAAAGATGAGAAGCCTGCAAGGGAAGAAAGCTGTTTTTATCTCATTAAAGCACTACTCTGAACCTAGTACAATGGTGTGTGTAGCAGACAGGTAAAGTTTAATGACAATGGAGAACACTAATTTTTCTATATTTAAAAAATTGTGGAAATGAGTATTTGCCTTTAGCAATTTACAGCATACATAATGGGGCAGAAGATTTTACCATCCTGAGGCTGGTGCAGCTTTTGGAATTCTCGTAAGGCTGTACCACTCCTGGGTAAGATCCAAACACCCCACCAGCACCCCTGCTGCTGTGCCCAGGGAGCACATCCTCTGCTGCTTTACATCTGCTGAGTGCACTGTGTGTAATCTGCCAAAGTAGGAATGAGTAAAATATGGCCTATTGGTTTTACTGCATGAGGAGATAAAGAATGGATACATCATCAGTTACACAGCTTTACACTATTTAATTCCATCACAGATATTTCAATTCCTCTCCCTTTTATCTTTTCTACTTCCCTTAAGCATGCATAAACATCAGAAAGAAAAATCTTTACAGCACATGTAAGAAATTGCATTCTCTAATGTCCTATTTAATCTCCTTCATTCAGTTATAAACAAATGTCTGATTTTTAAGTGTTTTTCCCTCAAGTTTTACAATATGCAGTAATAAATATGTAATTAAAATCTTTCATTCTAATTATGAGCCTATCATCTTCAGTGTATCAGTGTCTCCATTATTTCTTAGTGACTGTAATTCCCAAGTTGAGCATTTCACATACAATATACACATTCAGTTTGATAACGCATGAGGCATCAGTAATTTCAGTCTCTTTCAGAAAAGCAGGGTACTTATCTTTGTTATTAATTGAAATGGTTTAAGCAAATGAAACATGAGTAACTTCATGTCTATATGTCTATTTCATAGCTTCAGTCATAAAAAAACCATTTAATATAAAGTATCTGTAAGTATGAAGAGCGTTGAAAGTAGTGAAGAAATAGAAATTGAAGTTACCTAAAACAAGGCTGAATATGAATTATTCTAATAACATACTTTAATAGTTACATACTGTAGACTAATCCCACAGGATTTCTTAGGTCACACCAGAACTGTAAGAACTAATTTCATTTCCAGTGGAGCTAGCAACAAGTACACAGAATCACAGAAAAAAGGGAATTTTGGGCTCAGGATTTTTCAGTTTTCATGGTTCTAACTTCTACTGAGACACTTTCTTTGAAGGGAACAGTAAAATTGAGCTCACCTGTATTCAGTACAGCTGCAGCTTACAGTAAACTTGGTAAAATCTTCGGTTGAAAGAAAGCATATACCTTACTTAAAAGTAAAATTTTCAAATACAAATTCTAATTGCTTGATATTCTAGGTCTATACCTTCTTTTTACACTCACTGGTGTGTAACCATAAGCACACTCTTTCGCTCTGGTATTTCAAATCCCCCTGCTTTTTGAAGGAACACAGTCATGACCTGCCAACTAAAGAGCAACCAGTGTATTTTGAAAAGGGAGAAGTAAAATTAGGCTGTTGGAAGAGCAGATGTATTTCAGTAAACAAGTTATATTTGCTGAGATATTCTGATATAACACTTCTTTATGTCTTTATATTGGACCATTTCTTCAGGCAAATATTTGTACTAGGTATGGTATCTCAGTTTCATTTGACTGCATGAAATTAAGTGTAGAGAAAAGGCAAGTCTTTCTCTAGTACCCTCGCACCTAAAGATCTGGGTTTATTTTTTTCTGATATTCTCACTGAAACATTTTTTTTTCAGAGCTTTGCCATGAATAAATAATTAATACAGGCAATGCTTTTAAAAACAAGTTTTTATAAAACTGATCCAAAGAGAATGTGTAAGATGTTATTAGACATCACCACAGAAAAGCATCTTCGAAAATGTGGCACACTTCATTAATCCTAACATGCAGTGTTTTCATAAAGTCATTTGACATGTTTTGATGGAGTATTTATTCTTTCAGAAAACTTGTTTTTTTCTAAACAATGGGTTATCAGGACAAAATTTTATTTAGAAAAAAATTGAAATAGAAGACTTTTTATCTATATTGACTTTCCAAGATGGGAACATACTAATTCTTCATTCTGAAAGAATTTTTCCATTCAAAATTTTTAATAAAGTAATGAAAGGAAATAAAAATTTATTTGAGAAGGAAATCCAAACTGTAAAGAAATATAATTATCTTAGCACAAAAAGAGTGATTGCAAAAAGCACTTTATCAAAACTTTTTTTTCCAATTCATTAAGATTAAAATAAATTCTACAAGGATGGATTTTCCAACAAAATAGGAATAATGGTTTCTGAATAGCTAAATTAAATATAAGATGCAAAAATATAACTCACTAAGGCAAATTTTTTGTTGAGGATCATCTGCTCCACCAGTGACGACTCATTGTGGAAGAGGTGAGGCTGCATGTGACTCCACATGTGGGGAAACCACCAAAACTCATCTACAGACCTCAACAACAGGTCATCACCTTCATCTTCCTCCTCAGTGCCTGCAAAAAAACCCCAAAACAACAAAAACACAACTCTGAAACAGTCTCTACTTTTATTATATTCTTACGAATGACTGAAAACATAAGAAAAAAATTAGCATAATAAAATGTGACCATTTAAAATACTGAGGATTTTAAATGTTTCCAAGTAGGTAACTCCTTTTCCTGAAGTAATTAGAGCCAAGTAGAAGACTGAGAGCCCGACGTTCATGGCACCTCAAATGCACAGTACAACACTGTCCTCGTAGGCACGCTCTGCATCAGTAACGGCAGCAGCTAAGGGATGGAATCGCAGGAATTGCAAACAAGACAGTTTAATACAGAGTAGAAATGAAAATGTTGACAACTATTTTCTGGTATTCCTTGTGCAAACTAAACTCACTCCCCAACCAAACTTCCTTTCCTTTCATTACCTATAATAGGTGGAAGTATTTTTTCCAGCAGCCTTTTCAAAATATTATGCCTAATGCAATTATTTCCTGCTAATTCCGACCTTTCGGGTCATGGCCTACTCAGGAGTTCCCAGAAACCAGCACCTGGGAGGAGACCCAAGAGGCGGCCGGAGCCCAGTGAGGTACCCTCGGGCCCCACGCCTGTTCCAGACGCTCTCCTGCCTGTGCCCAGGCCGGGTGCAGGCAGCAGCAGGCCCTGCGGCCATTTCTGACGACGAGGAGCCGCTCGGGCCGCAGCGTACGGCCCTGTCGCTCTCCCGGGCTGCAGCTACAGCAGCCAAAGGCCACTGTAGGGACCTGACCCCCCAGCCGGGGCCAGCTGGCTGCTCTGACGCCCATAAATCCTCCCAGCCTGTGAGAGGAGCAGCCGCAGCCCAGCCACCCGCTGGGACAGGCCCCTGCCCTGCTCCCCGGGGTGCAGGCAGCTGGGGCTGGGGCTGCCTGGGACCCTCTGGGACGCTCCAGAGGCCATTCCTGCAATCCAAGGGCACTGACAGCCTGCTCTGGGTGCTGGGGCCTGTGCCTCGCCCTGTATGACCCACCCGCCTGGGTATGTGACAGCACCTCGGGGACAGTCAGCACCAGGGTGCAGTTAGCTGGCAGATCAGGACACCCTCTCACTCCCCAGACATTTACCCTCGTCCCAGAGCACTTCTCATGGCAGGATAGTCCTGTCAAAGGCAACCAAATTTAAATAACCCCTTAATGGGCTGCTGTATTAGGACTGTATGAGCCAAACTTTGCCAGCCTATAGATTAACACATCTTCGTGCTATGCCCTCTTCCTGCCTTTCTGATTGTTCCTACTCCTGCCAACAATCAATGCAGCTTGACAAATCCTTTCTCTCTCTCTCCCAGCATTTTGCAACATCTATTCTCCTTTTTCAGTCTTTCAGCCAAACATTCATGACCGATGCTTTCTGCATCCGTACAGCCATATTCTCACTAACCCTATACGCCTTTTGCTTTTTGCCTCTTTCCTTCAGCAAACCTTGCCTGGCACACCTTCGCTCTTGTGATTTTATTCCTCACTACCTCTGAGGGAATTATAACAGGGAATGAAAAACATGGACAGACATATGTAAAGATTTGTCAATATTATTTGTAGAATCATTAGATTTTAGGACTCCATGCGAGTCCACGGGGTCCTGTGTGATGTTTACATGCCATCAAAGAAAGTGACAGGAGTGCCTAAAGGCCACAGAATAGCCAGATCAGGGAGAAGATACCATATCAAGAGCGGAAGAAAGCCACAGCAAGGGATCGGCTGGAACAGAGACAGGCTCAACTCATTCAGTTTACAGCCAGGAACTGGGTCAGTCTGTACTACAAACATGCAATACCTTTGCCAAATGCTACTCAGCCAAAACCAGGAATCCCACACACACATTCCCTCCAAAGTGTCTGAACCATCAACTGAGGCCAAAGGAACAGTTTGGAAAGTACCTCTGCCTGCTGAGACACCGGCAGGTGACAAGCTTGGTAGTCAGGACTGTTTTGCTGGGCCAGTCTAGGCAAAAGAAAGGGGAGGAAGGGATGGGAACGGATGGAGCAAGTGATGTCCTGAATGTGAGAGAGCATTTCTCATATCTCTGGACTGTGTAGGCGACACCTGGATTGCAGGGGTGAAACATGGACATTTACCAAGTGTAGCTGAAGTGTGCCGAGTCCAAGTGAGACCTGCGGAGTGACCGTGCAGCCCCAGTTGCTTTCCTCCCCAGTTGTTTAGCTTTAAATAACAGACTTCTTCCCTGCCTCTGCTCTTCTTAATATGACAAGTGATACTGACCAAGGTGCATAACTGAGTACAAGAGTTACACTCATCCCTCTGCTATGTAACATGCACAGCACTCAAGCGTATTCAAACTCTGTATATCTTTGGTTTTGAATAAATCCAGTTTTAGTTCCTAGTCTCAGCTAACACGTCACTTCACTTCCTTCTTTTCATATTAATACCCTTTAACTATGACATTATCTTGTGTTGTCCTTTGCCTCTCTCTCTTTCAGGTTCTGATGTCCTACTTTGCAGGCATGTCTTTTTATGTTTGTCAGTAGAGAGCATCCTCTTTCTTCTATATCACATCCTATTCAATACCTTATCTTTTATTTCTCCCTATTTCTACAGTGGTTTAAGTACAAAATTATTTTAATGGGTAATAAATATTGCTATGGTATCCCTACAGCAGAGATTAAACTATCCTAAAGGATAAATTGTGGCAGCTCAACAGATCTCTCAGTTAAGTCAACAGGAAATTTTATTTGATCAGTGGAATTTAGCACTCAACAACATGTTGAAAGGAACTGAATTTTATTAAAAGGGGAGGAGGAATTCAATCTGTTCCACACTGGCACCTAAGGCAGGCACCACAACTTACTAGAATTACAGGTACCTCATTCTGAGATGTTCTATCCCATCTAAAATTACTAACTAAATTCTCTGTGGGCTCAGGAAGCAGATGCAGAGAAAAATCCAGTTCACCTATTCTACATGCCTCCCTCTTTCCGTTTCCTGGGAGAAGTTCTGTAGTGAGCATCTGACCTAGCTCAAATTGTATGAAATGATAAAGAAACAGTAAGAAATGTTTTTATTCCACTCTCAGGACTGATTTTACCGTTATCCAATGTCCTATACATAATACATATAACCCCTACAGAAAGCTGCCATCCTAAGCTTGGACTGCCGCTTGCAAGGTCTCCTCCTGGCTCTGCCATTTCTGCATGTCCCAGCTTGCAGGAGAAGGAGGAACATTCCTCTTATTCAGGAAACTCAATAGTCTGACAGGACACTTTTCAGAAAGGCTTATTCTTTCTCCTAGAAGCTACAGCCTAGCTCTCCTATTTCCATGTCTTTCCATATTGGTCCAATAAGTAGAGCAAAGAATTAGCAACTTTTTTTTTTTTTTTTTTAAGAAGAGAAATGTTGCTGCACAGAGGTGTTTACAGACTCTACCTACATGGGACAGACTCCAGCTCAAACAAAAGGTTGATCAGGTATAATAACTTTAGGAGAAAATTTAGATTTGTTAAATCACATAAATGCATGTCCCAAAGCAACTGGGAAGAAAGAACAATTTTATTTTTTAGTTATTCTATTATGAAGGAAACTCTTCTCTCTGCTCAGATCCTTAGTCCCTATTATTCCTGCTTTCCTCATACTACAAAGAACACCATCAAAATGAAAGTGATTTCAGTATTTCATTCTTACCTGTGTGATAAAATTTCCCTGAAAATCCCAGGTTGAAAGTAAAATTTGTAATCCGAGTTCTCAAAAGATTCTGAGTGTCAAGCAGGGCCTAGAAAAAAAAACAGAACAACCCACCATATAAACATATCTGTAGAAAAGGCACCTAGCACAGAATTTCACATAACAATAAAAACATTTTTTACAGTTATATATCTTTTCCATTTGTTCTGCTATTTAAAAATTGTTCTTTATATATAACAAAGAAGTAATAGCTATTTTCATTACCATTTAAAGATTAAAGACAGCATGCAAACTCCATCATTTTCCTCATCAGCAGCTATTAAATATTGTTTTACTCCCTGGCTCATGAGACAGGCAAACAAAGGCACACACCAGAGAAAAGACCTTCCACTAATTACTCAGAAAACGTGGGGCACAGCCAGGAATGAAATTCAGATATCTTGTGTCCCTGTCTGCTGCTCCATTTACTGAGGTGAACAGCATCTATTAGAATTATGTTTCCCTAGATCAGGTCAAGTACATACACAACATTTTAGTCATGTTTCAAAATTAATGACAATTAAAAAAATATTCAGAAAGAAGCTAGATTAAGCCTATTCCACATCAAAGAACTCAGTCCTAAACCCTGCCAAATTCTGACTCATTTCTCAGACAGTTAGCACACTGGCTGTCAGCATACATGTACTTGCACTAAATTAGTACAAACAAAAAACCAGCATGCAGGAAGAGAGGGGAAAGCTATTATTCATCAGATACAGCTTCACTCTTTGATTTCAACATGCTCTTCTTGATTTGTCACTCCCCAGATTTACGTATTACTTTTAGGCCTTATCTCCCAAACTCTTTACACACTGCTGTCGTTTGCTCTTTCCATTTTCCAGGTGTAACAAAGAAACCTAGCTTTCCAATGCAAAACAAAACTGCCAAGCAGGAACAAAACACAATAGCAAAAAGCCTCCTCTAAAATGAGACTTGGAGTACACATTCCTCCAAATAGCTTGCCTTCAACTTAGCACCTGGTAGTTGGTAACTTATGGACACACTGGACTCACTAGAGATTTGTGACACTGTACACAGCGCATCAGAAGTGTATGGCCAGCTACAGCATATACACACGCACATGGAGACAGAGGCTCATGTAGTACCATTGAAAGAAAGGAAAATATACATCAAAAGTCAAAGAGTTTTCAATGAAAATATACATTATAGCACAATGAGTTTAATAAAATGATTAAAAGCAATACTATTGTTAGAAATTAGGAATTCTTAAGTATGTTATGAAAGGAGAATGTATTTAAAAGCACAAAAAGATTCAAATCATTGGATATTTTCAAAGGTTTAAAGGTCTAGTAGGTTCCCCACTCTTGAATTCAATGACTATTTGGTGCTCTAAAAAATATGATCCAGTAATTTTAATTTCAGTTCCTTTCAACATTTTCAATATATGAGTAATTTGTCTATAATTACTTTTTTAACCGGAATGCCAATGACAACAAAATGCTAGCATGGAAGTCAAGTTCAGCTTTAGCTATAGGCATAGCATAGTCAAGTTACAGTTCCTTAAAATATGACCCATTTTACAGCTGGAGGCAATGTCCACCTTATCAGAGAAACTCTGGGGCATACAAGCTCTTCTTCAGGTCTTTCCCAGGGCTCATCTATACTGGTTCCAATAAAAGTACAACCTCCACCTGCGGTCTCGGTCTCTCCTCTGCACAGCCTGTCAGGCCCATTTCCTTACGCTATCGTACCTACAACATTACAGTGACAAAACCAGGCAGAAGGTGACAACAGCAGGGGCTCCCCTGTGCTCCAACCCCGGGAGAGGCCCAAGGCAGCAGGCCCGGCAGAGCTCCCCATTCCCAGTAAGAGGTGGCCACACTGGTGTATCTGCCCCTGCTCTGTGCTCGCCTTTCCCAACACTCCCTTTCTGGAGCTGAGTGTTTTCCTCCAGGCCCACTCTGAGACTGCAGCACTGCCTGAAGCAGGAACACAGCTGCTCTCCAGCCCCCTGCTACCCTGCACCTCAGGTCTCAGCCAGCTCACCAAGCGGAGAGACGGTCCTTTGTCCCTCTCCTGGGGGGCTGCAAAACTGAATTGTGCTCACACAGCTGACAAAACATGAGTGGATTCAATGTTGAGTCATCAGTAGTACTTGCCTTGCTCACCATTTCAGCTGACCAGACCATTGCCTGAGCATATTCATTACATACAGACTAATCACAAAACTAATTCTGTGAAAAAATCATCACTTTTCTGCCTTCTATTTCCCAAGGCCCTCTCAGATCTGGAAGCAACTTGTGACTCCCACTGTTGTCTTCACCAGTGTAGCTCCGGCAACAACAGTACAGGTGGTTTCAAAGAACAGTATTAGTATGGTAAAGATCATCTTCTTTCACTGGAAAGAAGGCTCCTACAGGCTCTTTAGAAAGGGCAGGCAGGGGAGTCAAGGAGGGGGTGTCACCTTCTGTGTCAGTGACCAGCTGGAGTGCATAGAGCTCTGTCTGGGGATGGATGAGGAACTGACCGAGAGCTTATGGGTCAGGATCAGGGAGAGGACAGAGACAGGCAACATGACAGTGTGGGGCTGCTACAGGCCATCCGACCAGGATGACTGAGAGGATGAGGCCCTCTATAGACAGATAGGGGCAGCCTCGTGTTCACAAGCCCTGGTCCTCATGGGAGATTTCAACCACACCAATATCTGTTGGAAGGACAATGCAGCAGGGCTTAAACAATCCAGGCGGTTCCTGGAATGCATTGATGACAACTTCCTTCTCCAAGTGATTGCAGAGCCAACAAGTAAACATGCTATGCTGGACCTTGTTCTCATCAACAAGGAGAGGCTGGTGGGGAATGTGATGCTCAAGGGCAGCATTGGATGCAGTGACCACAAAATGGTGAAGTTCAAGATCCTTAGGGCAGTGAGGAGTGCATGTAGCATGCTCACTACCCTGGACTTCAGGAGAGCAGACTTTGACCTTTTCAGGGGCCTGGTGAGTAAAGTTTGATGGGATAAAACCCTGGAGGGAAGAGGGGCCCAAGAAAGCTGGTTAATATTCAAGGATTGCCTCCTCCAAGCCCAGGAGCGATGCATCCCAACAAAGAGGAAGTCAGGCAAAAACACCAGGAAGCCTGCATGGATGAACAAGGAGCTCCTGGACAAACTCAAAGACAAAAAAGAAGCCTACAGAGGGTGGAAGGAAGGACAGGTAGCCTGGGAGAAATACAGGGAAATTGTCCGAGCAGCCAGGGATCAGGTTAGAAAAGCTAAAGCCCTGACAGAATTAAATCTGGCCAGGGACATCAAGGCCAACAAGAAAAACTTTTATAGGTCTGCCAGGGACAAAAGGAAGATGAGGGAAAATGTGAGCCCACTCTGGAATGAAATGGGAGACCTGGTCACCCAGGATATGGAGAAGGCTGAGGTGCTCAATGACATCTTTGCCTCAGTCTTCACTGGCAAGTGCCCAAGTCACATCCCCCAAGTTGCAGAAGACAGAGGCAGGGACTGGGAGAATGAAGAGCCGCCCACTATAGAATTAGGTCTGAGACCATCTGAGGAACCTGAACATGCACAAGTCCACGAGACCTGAGGAGTCCTGAGAGAACCGGCCAGTGAAGTTGCCAAGCCACTATTTATCATATCTGAGAAGCCCTGGCAGTCTGGTGAAGTTCCCACAGACAGGAGAAGGGGAACATAACCCCCATTTTCAAAAAGGGGAACAAGGAAGATCCAGGGAACTACAGGCTGGTCAGTCTCACCGCTGTGCCTGGCAAGATCATGGAGCAGATCCTCCTGGAGACTATGCTGAGGCACATGGAAAGTGAGGAGGTGACTGGTGACAGCCAGTATGGCTTCACCAAGGGCAAATCGTGCCTGACCAATTTGGTGGCCTTCCATGATGGAGTCACAGCTTTGGTGGATAAGGGAAAAGCAACTGATGTCATCTACCCCGACTTGTGCAAGGTGTTTGACACTGTCCCAGCACAACATCCTTGTCTCTAACTTGGAAACGTGGGTTTGACGGATGGGCCACTCGGTGGATAAGGAACTGGCTGTATGGTCGCACTCAAAGAGTCAACGTTTCAATGTCCAAGTGGAGACCCATGACAAGTGATGTCCCTCAGGGGTTGGTATTGGGACCAGCACCGCTTAGCATCTTTGTTGGAGACATGGACAGTGGGATTGAGTGCACCCTCAGCAAGTTTGCCGACGACACCAAGCTGTGTGGTTTGTACAATACCCTGGAGGGACGGGATGCCATCCAGAGGGACCTTGCCAGGCTTGAGAGGTGGGCCTGTGTTCAACAGGGCCAAATGCAAGGTCCTGCACCTGGGTCAGGGCAACCCCAAGCACAAATACAGGCTGGGTGATGAGAGACTTGAGGCCAGCTCCGAAGAGAAGGACTTGGGAGTGGTGATGGACAAGAAGCTGAACATGAGCTGGCAATGTGCGCTTGCAGCCCAGAAGGCCAATAATCGTATCCTGGGCTGCATCAAGAGAAGTGTGGCCAGCAGGTCGAAGGAGGTGATTCTCCCCCTCTACTCTGCTCTTGCAAGGCCCCACCTGGAATACTGTGTCCAGTTCTGGAGCCCCCAGCACAAGACATCGACCAGTTAGATCGAGTCCAGAAGAGACCAGAGGATGATCCGAGGGCTGGAGCACCTCTCCTGTGAGGACAGGCTGAGACAGTTGGGGCTGTTCAGCCTGGAGAAGAGAAGGCTTAGGGGAGACCTAATAGTGGCCTTCCAGTATCTGAGGGGCCTACAGGAAGTCTGGGGAGGGACTTTTCATAAGGGCAGTTAATGACAAGAAAAGGGGAAATGGCTTTAAGCTGAAAGAGGGAAGATTTAGATGAGATATTAGGAAGAAATTCTTCACTGTAAGGGTGGTGAGACACTGGAACAGGTTGCCCAGAGAAGCTATGGCTGCCCCCTCCCTGGAAGTGTTCAAGGCCAGGTTGGATGAGGCTTTGAGCAACCTGGTCTAGTGGAAGGTGTCCCTGCTGATGGCAGGGGGGTTGGAACTGGATGATCTTTAAGGTCCCTTCCAACCCAAACCATTCTGTGATTCTGTGAAAGCCTGAAAAAAGTCCTGTGAAGAAGGGACTTTCTGGAGGAATGAGTAAAATGAAGCACAGAATGGAGATAATTGAAAACAAGCTTGAGACTTCTGAAGTGGAATATGAAGAGAAAAATCTTAGAACACTGTAATGAGGGCATCTGCACAGGCTGAGAGTGCAAAGATCACCGAGACTTCTTATTCTAATGAAAAATAGCAAATCTGCAGAGGATTTATTATGAAAACCATACTTGAGCTCCTGGGAACCTATTAAATGAAATAATTTTATCTTTGCACAGTTGAAAATGTAGGAGGTAAGTGATAGGGCTATACACTTCTTATGTTAACAGGATGTATTGTCAAATGAAAGAGATCCTGATTGCAGCTTGACAGCAAGATGGTATGAATGGGCTGCACAGTTCTTCTCCATCAAATTAAAAAATCTGTGAGCATTTTTTGTGCTGAAGGTCTTATCTTGTACCTTTCTAACACCTTCTCAGCTTCTCAACTCCAGTCTAGTCTCAGCATGATAGAAAAACAGAATGGGGGGAGCAGGGGGGCGGGAAGAGCAGCTGGAAATACCAGAGAAAGATGACCTGGAAGGAGATTTTTGCTGCACCTCCCCAGCACACTGCAACTACAGGGCTGATAAGAGAGTTGCAAACTTTTCAAATGGGAGGGGGGACAAGGGTAGCAAAAAGCCCATGAAATTGATCTGATAACACAATATAGAGTTTACTTCTTAGCCGGGAATTAATTTTGCTAGTTGTGAGAGTTTCACTGGGCTAGGTTGAGATAAGAACAGTTTGATAATAGAAAGGAAAGAAAACTTAAAATAATACTAATATTAAAATAGTAGTGATAATGATAACAGTAACAAAACATACAAACAAGTGACACCTAGTGCAACTGCTCACCATCTGCTGACCGAGCCCGGCCCGTTCCCAGATAATGATCCTGGAGGAGCGACAATCCCAAACCGAAACTGCAATCCCAGAAGAGTGAGAGCCCAAGTGAAAGCCAGTGCTAATTCCACCCCCTGTCCAGTCAGCCCTGGATAATCTACTAAACATGATGTGACATGATCTGGAATATCTTATTGGCACATCCAAATGCCAGTTCTGGGTTTTGCTATTCACTGCACTTCTCCCTCCCAGTCCTCATGCAGCTGTGAACCAGCCAAACACGGTGGCCTTGAGCTCCAGCAGCAACTCATAACATCAGTACTTATCAGTGTTCTTCTCATAACAAGTCTTACACTGAAACCAGAACACAGCTATTCTAACTACTAAGAAGAAAATTAACTCTATCCTAGCAAAACCAGGACACCAGTGTGGTTACCACCTTCTCACCTTGATGACTGCCTGGTGGCTGCATTTTACTGAGGCCAGTAGTCATGATAGGACACTCCCAAATAAGACAAAAGTCTAAAGGAGATCTGAAGTTCACCTTTGACAGAACAAACTTTGAAAGTTATGCTGGGTTTTTTTTTGTTAAATTACTCTCATTAAAATCAACAGCAGATCTGCTAAATCTTGTGGGGGTGTCCAAAAACATCTCACCTAATACCAAGAGCGTACCTGCTCTACCCGCAAGGAGGGAGGGCACAGACCTGCTGTGAAGCACTTCTTGTACAGACAAGCTGAGATAACATTTGAGTTGTCACGTCTGTGATTATTTTCTGGGTGACTTGACATTTTACTCATCTTTCAGGTTCTAAAAACAAAATGTTAAAACTCATGAAAAATATATAGCAGCAGATGGCAGGGCCTATTACTGTGAGTTTCCATCAGAAAGACAGAGAGAAGTAGGGGGAGGAAAAGCTTGAAATTTCATTTCTAAATGCTATTTTATATGCCGAAGGTAAGCTGGTGATATTTTCTGTATGTTTTATGAACAGCCCCTTTGGGTATCTGCATGAGATGTTATATAAATGCACAAGTACTGTAGATTATATGTAAAAACTGGTTAATAAAGCCTTCATATGTTTATAAATAGTTATTTAGTACATATGTTATACTTCCACTGGTACTATATGGAAAATAAATTGCTGGCTGATAATCACTCTCACGTACATAGCTACAATGGAGTACTTTATTTTCAACTTTTCCTAAACTCACATACTAGGTTTAGGAAATTCCTTGTGCCAGAATTCAAATGTGGGAATTCAATATATGATGAAAGACCCCCTTTCTTCACCAATAGTCCAAAATAATCTCAGAAAAAGGCCCTGTCACAATTCAATAAATAGACAAAAGTTATCCCGACAGCAAAACAACAGAGCTCTTTCAATCCTTGCATCTGACAAGTTTATAGTATGATGAAAGGAATATAAGAAATCATGTATGTTGTAAATAAAGCCAGATTCTCAGGCAATTAATCAGCATCATCACATTTATTTCTATTTCATTTCTCATGAAACATCTCAGCAAATGTAAGCTGCTGTAACTGACAACGGGATCTCAACTAACTGAGAATTTAGGAGAAAATGGACTCCAAGAACACAAATGGAACCAAGGGAATTGTTCTTTAATTGAAATGCTCGCGCAATAGAAATGTACTAAAATTCCTGCCTTTTCAAAAATGGCCTCCTTCTTTCTTGATAACTTTTAGCCCTTTGTATCACTTTTAATTCAGAAATATCAACTTTGTTTACAAAGGAAACAGTTTATTTGATTCTTCTCAAGTTACAAACAGGACAAAGAGAGGCACAGACAGATGACACAGGCTGTCAAAAGCTCTTGCTCAAGTAAATCAGCAGTTAAGCCAAGGATAAAACTTGCTTCCCACTTCCATAGCCAGGAAACCATCCTGTCTCCTGTCCTCAGATATTTCTTTACATGATTTCACTTTATAATCTGTCACAGAGAACTCACAAGTGTCAACCTGTCTTCGGTGAACAGACGGTAGCAATTTTTTCAGCATCAACAAAAACATTCAGTTCTAAACATCTTGGCTGATCAAACAAATAAATCAGGAATGCTTTGTTGAACTCTGCTTCACCAAAAAGGAACTATGACTTGTTTTTGTGGTCATATCAACATATTTATGACTGTTTTCCTACTCAAAAGCTGTTAAAGAACTTAGTCACTTGAAAAGTGAAATAGTTCAAAAGGCTGTTAACTTTACTTGCAATCACATGCATTTTAACTAAATTAGCAAGGATAGACACAGCTTCACAATGCTGCAGCATCTTAAACTTCACATCAGTACATGCTTTCATGTCAGTAACAAAAGCAAGAAAGGTCAGCTTCATAACTTTCCAAAAAGCCTCTCTCCTCCCCTTTTTCAGCAAGCAGATCTCATCTCTCAACACTTGCTTTACTATTTTGCGTCTATCAATACTATCAAAGGAGCCATTAAATTAGGAATTACTTTGCTTTTGAGGAAAACTTCTAATGCCTTTAATAAAGGCAAGGACCTTCTGAAAAGGTAAAAAAAAATTCACAGAAAGTGTAATGTGAAAGCACGAGTCAAGCACACAAAGCTCCTTTATGGGAGCTCTCATGCAGAAGTAGCTTTACTCTTCTGTACCATATTTCCGCTTCAGTTTAACTCCTGCAAGAGAGGGAACACACAGAACTAAAGCCATTCAGCTTCTGAGTGGAGTTCTTAACATAGGGGTTTAATGAGCGATAACTGATGTGATGTCCTTTTACTTTGCACTTTTTGTGACATCATTTTGTCATTCTTGAGCACGTCCACACTCTGAGAAGACTCCTGCAACTGAAGCTGCCTGCGCAGGTACACTCACACCACCTGCTTCCCCCTATATTTCCCTTCTGCACAACCTGACCTTTTCTACAGTTTACATCCACATGGCAAACTCCCTTGGTTATAAGGGGGAAGAGAAAGGTTGGGGAGGAATGGAAAAGAGAATCAGAGATTTGAGGAACATAACATATACATGACTGAAGTTTTCATTTAACATACAATTTTTAAAGCATTGTGCTTCTCTTCAGAGTTCAACAATCAGTATTCAAAATTTCCCAAATATATTTTGAGATTTGCTTTATTGTGTTTTATACACTAGTCCCTAAACTTAGAGGCACTGGCCAAGTGTCCAGCACTAGAAGTAATATGTGGCACGGTACAGAACAGAACAGAGGCTGGGTTAACAAGCTGTGCCTGATTATCAGTCCCAGGATTGTCCTGGCACTGCTGAGGCTGATGGCAGAAACGGGAGGAGAGGGGACACCGTGCCTCAGGAAGGGAGCCATGAGGGGAAGGGAGCAGTGAGGACCCACAAGAAATACTGTGGGAGCACTGTGGTAGGGGCCTGAAAGCGAGAAGTGCCCAGATCATCGTGGCACGTGTTTAAGAAGCTGTGGCAGCAATCAGGGATAGGAAGGCAGTGGGTGAGAATCTGGGGTGCCTGGAGACAGTATGGAAAGAAGAAACAGAAGACAGCCTCAGTGAAGGTCTGTCCCAAATGGTTAGGAATCATTATTTTATTAGACAGATTATTTTGCTTCTGAGGAAAAAAAAAAAAAAGTTTCCCTTATGATAAATTATGTATTTTGGAACATCATTAAAATTCAATGTCTATTCTTTATGGATTTCCAAGATTAGCATTTTGACACCCATTACCATAAACATTTAATCTATGCAGGAGAAAGAATAATTGCTTTGAGTATACTGGGTGTATCTGAAAAAAATATTTTGAATATGCTTCAGACAGAAGAAGAATGCCTAAATTTTCTTTGACTGTGCACTCTCTTAACAGAGCTGACACTACAGAGAGGGCAAGGGAAGAAAACAAAGAAAATCTTCAGCTTTTTCAGCAAAGTGTTTAGCTGGCAGAGGCCATAAATTAAAAAAGACTTTAAACTGTGTAAGTGGGGAAAGGACATTGGTCCACAGTTTGGTGGAAGCAAGGTGTCCAAGAAGACACAATCCAGCAAAAATAGAAAGACTGATGAAACAGGGATGGAAGAGCTAAACTGCTGACAATACATATATTCAGGTTTATAAAATTTCAAATTCCATGTGAGCTGAAGGAAACTATTCCTGCTACTTTATACAACAAAATTAAAATGGGGCAGGAGGGGGAGAACCTGTTATTAAGATATAGTAGCTTCAAGAAACAAATTATTCTTTCAATTAAAAACATGGATTTTGACAAGTCTACGAAGCCCTTCAAAAGATGTAACAGTTCAAAAGAACCACATGCCAGCAGGATGCCTGTTTACAAAGGCCACGTAACACGGCACAATTTAAAACAAAAAATGTGTGCAAAAATTCCTTGGAGCTGAAACAAAGTACCTGGCTTCGGTTACCTAAAAATTATTGTAGTTTACTGACAGCTAGATTCTACCTGAAGCAATTATGTTTATAAATTATCAACAGGGATGCCTTGGAGCCCCGCTCTTTAATGTGTAGGAGAGGTAAAGCTCTCGGTGATTGCCTGGGTTAATCTGGACCGTTGCCAGAACCATTCGACTGAGTATCCTACCTGACATCCTATAATATTAAGGCCCACGCTCACCAGATGAAGAAGCCAGCGTGAGTCTTTTTAATAAATTCAATACACACCATTAACTGGGTAACCCAGCTTCTCTTCAAAGTGTCTGTAAGGTAAGATATTAGGCTGGAGCCCAACTATGTGCATTTTGGTTTTGCAGTGTCCAATATAAACCACACTGGACCTGATCTTCAAAAAATTCAGGAGCCACAACTTTACTGTAAATGCACAGATGCTGTGACTAGATATCTGAATTTGAGGTTCACTAAAGGATACTAAAATGTAAGTAGCCATTTTGGGACGTCTCAAATGTTTTCAATCATAAGTTTGTTTGGTTTTTTTTCCCATCAGAACACACTGTTTTAACGTTACTGGGTATTCCTTTGGAGGTTTTTTTATACAACATATAATAATGATCTTGATGATGGTCCAATTATACATTTTCATGTAATTAGGCTCTTTCATCTAGGTAAATCATTTGCACAACCAAGAGACAAGAAAAATTTCTAACTTCCTTCACCAGCTTCTCGCTTCTTGGAGGTTAAGATAGTGGCTAATGAGAATAAGCTAATTATGGCAAGGCAAGTTGAAGGTTTTAAATACTTGGTGCCAGTACTAAAGTAATTGGTATGCTGTTTTCAGGATTCTATATGAAATTCTGCATTATTATCTCTTAATTAAACTGCACTTTGATGAAAGAGGTTACTATTACTAAACAGCTAAATGATCTTGTTATTCTGCAGTTAACAGAAATAAAATCCTGCATTTCTTTTAATTAAAGGTCAAAAAAAACCTCAAGGCAATTAAAATAGAACTAACAAACACTACTGCTGCATATGATATTTTTCCCTGGATTTTGGTCCAACAGGATTCAATAGAAAACTTGTTGGTTCTTGCATTTTTGACCAACACTTTATCTGCTTATGAAACACCAAGTATGAAGAGGTAAGTTCTCAGAGTATAACAGAACTCAGAGCAAAACCAAAGTGACTCTAAAATATGCATTTAGAGTCATATTTACCCAGTTAAGTTTTTGTGATTTGGTGACTGTTCATAAGCCAGTACCGTGGGAAACTGAGGTTTGCTGGCCTCAATGCAAGCATTCAGGTAGCTGTACTGCAAAGTCACACACACCCTCACACAGCTGCCTCAGCTCCCAACACAACAGGCCATCCCTCAGGGTGACAGAGTAGTTCAGATCCTGTTCCAGCTCACTTCTGGGCCACTCTGCTCTGCCTACTTAGCCTGGCTTGTCTCCATTGCATCCCATCAGCAGCAGATAAATTGTCAGAGTTGTTCACTGAATCATGTAGACACTTGTCTAGCTACCAGTAAATGTTAAGCCTCAAAATACTCAGGTTCAAACAACAACCTGATGCAAAGCATTTAGACCTGTGCACCCCCTGATTAGACAACCTGCCCTTTTACAGCTTCAGATCTTGGTTGGTAGGACGCACAATACCTTGTCACAGAAGCTAAAACAACGGCATGGCTATTCAGCCTAACGGCGCGTGTATTTTATAGTCACCAGCTCAGAAAGAACAGAGGTCGTTATCCACGCTCCTGGTACCACATTCATTATCAGCAGTACGTTTGCTTCTTATTTAATGCTCCAGCTTCAGCCTTCACTACAGCCAACAGGCACAGCAAGCAGAGTTTGGCTGGAGGACAAGAGCTACTCTCCAGGCAAGACAGTCCTTCACTGCACAGCCTGGTCACTTGCTGCTTCTGCTGCGGCAAAGCTTTGTGCTCCCTTACCCACCCCGCACTGCCTGGCTCTGCTGCTTAGGGCCCTTTCACCCCGCTGTTGGCAACGTGTGGCTCTGCACAGCCACTGAATGCTGAAAATATCTAGAAGGTTCAACACTGGAGAACATCTAGGCTGGATCTCTCAGCAGCAGAGACTGCAGGGACCTCACCTGAATACACAGGGAGCTGCAGCTGGGTCACTACACCTGCTCCACGCTGATGAGTTTGGCAGTGGCTACATTACTCTGTCCAAAATGCCAATTAGAAATGCAATTCTGATTTCAGGTTTACTTTTACACCCATAACCTGCATACAAAACAATACATTTGTTCTATAAAACCTAGTTTCCTACACTGCTATTCCCACAGTGCAATCGCCTGTAATCCCTTCCCACTGCTGCCTAGGACTACCCTCCTCATTAGGTCTCCAAAGCACCTCCTCCCTTTCCTGCTCTGCCCCACATACCCTGTCTAGATGAAAAAGGGACAGTATATGCTATGGCTGCTTCCAAGCCATAGCACAGGGATGAGCCACAGGCAGGTCAAAGTGAAGGATAAATGCCGAGCTCACTCTGAAACCTCTGCTTCAGCACCAGCACTGCTTTGCAGTGTTAATTTAACTGCCTTTGAGAACTGCCTGTGTCCGTCATATTGACCTGAAACTGGCCAGCAGGTTCAAGTGTCATTAAATTGATCATGGAATCAGAATGGTTTGGCTTGGAAAAGACCTTCAAAGATCATCTAGTCAAACCCCCTGCCATGGGCAGGGACACCTTCCACTAGACCAGGTTGCTCAAAGCCTCACCCAGCCTGGCCTTGAACACTTCCAGGGAGGGGGCAGCCACAGCTTCTCTGGGCAACCTGGGCCAGTGTCTGACCACCCTCTTTGTAAAAAATTCCTTCCTTATTCCCAATCTAAATCTACCTTCTTTCAGTTTAATTTCTGGTCTAACAAAGGCAAACAGGGACATTAAAAATACCCAATTTCTTTATGAAATGAAAGTAAAAATGGGGTGTTAGTGTTACATACATAAAACTCCAACAATCTGTGAATAAGGCCTTCCAAAAAAACTTTTAGTCTTACTTTTCTCTTCAGTGTCAGTATTCTCTGATCCTCAATGCCCAAGCCTGGATAAACTAAGACTCATGTGTCCCCATAAGCCCTGAAGCCTGTGCTTCCTGCTCAGCAGAATTTTAAATAAACAAGATTTTGAAGGTTTTTTTACATCATTATATAGATAATCACAGCTCAATAGCGGGTGGTATGTATCTATTCTTCCAGAGCACACAAAATACAAAGTATTTAAATTTTTACAGTATCTTTTCAGCATTTAGAGAGCAATCACTGAGTAACAGTGGCTACAATGACAACACAAATCTGTTATGTGATCCCATGAAATCTCACGTCAACAGATCAAGGTATAACAAGCTGCTTGAAAGAAATACTGGACACTACAAGCTATGTCTAAAACAATGGCACCAAAGAGAAATACTTCGGGGTCTGTTCGCTTCTTAGTTTATACTTTTTTCCCCCCTAGGAAGACTAAAACTTCTAGACAAGCACGATATTTGTGTTAATGCTTAGTTCTACATATTAGAGAACAAATAAAGGGCAAATAAATGAAGAATTAAACACTTAAATTTATATAAAAACCACAACAGAGCTGGTTGCTCTCCCTGTTTAGTAAAGCACAGGTTACCACATCACTGGCACGTTAAATAAACTGACTACTCCATGGGCTGGGCAACACACCGATCACAATCCACTGACAAAGCTTTCTTAGTTTCTTTGTTAGAGGTGTTTTTTTTACTTTTTTGTTGTTGTTTTCCTCCTAATAGAGCCAAAAAGATTCCTGTGTTTCTTTATAATATTGTAACTGATTAAAAATATCTTTGTCCCTGTGTCTGGGGTGAGCTGAGGCATACCAAAAGCTCTTTTTCTCTCTATGCTCCACCTCTATTAACAGAAAAAAAAAAAGAAAAAAATCTTTAACCAAGAAGATTTTGATTTTCTGTTTCTGCCTGAAAGCTCCATATCAGAAACAGCTGGGAATTCAGACTTCAGCTTCCTTACCAGATAAGGGTCACAAACTTTTTTTTTTTTCCTTCTCTTTTTGAGTAGTTCTAAAGTTGCTGAACAGAATTCTCCTGCTACATCAGCATCAGTACCAAAGAAATGACAGAAAAAGAGAAAGCAAGACAAGTTTGCACAAAATAACACATATAATTCTCTCCTCAAGACTTATTTTTTTATGATTGTATGTAGCCAATACAGAAAAGACATGATAAGAACTTACTTGAAGTTAAAAATTTGGACAGCTTCATTGACTCCTATATAGTACCTAGACTAAGGGATATAATTCAGCAGAAAAAAAATCCAAGACTTCAGTGAAACATGGGGGGATGATTTTGTTAGAAGTGTTGCACAACTTCTGTGGTTTTGCACAAGTGTTTGCATTTCTATAAGACAAGATTATAGATCTTTGTAGCCAAATTCTACACTTGCAGGCTCAGACCAACACACAGGAATCCAAACCGAGCTCTGCATTTGATTAGACTGTAAGAGATGAGAACATCCTTACTACAAATTCCCTGCCAATATTATATTCCTTTCGATAGCATATTTCATATCTTTTTGACAAATCTAATTTTTAAAGACTTACATAATCCTTTTGCTTCCTTTTGGATATTAGCCTCTATTCTGCCACTTTATTGGCTATTCAGCCTACACTTAATATCTCTGTGCCTTGCATTAAATATTTTTACCCATCCTCCCCGTTTATACCCTGCAGACATCTGCAGCCTACTCCTTTCTACTTTGGTCATCATTACTTACCAAATTCCTCAGCCTTTATTTTTTTATTTTTTTGCTCAGACATTTCCTGGCTATTCTGGTGTCTCTAAGCACTCTCTAAATATTTCTGATTAAGTCATGCAGAACTGAGCACAATATTCTAGAAACCCCCCCAGTCAGTAAGATGAAGTACTTTCCTGATGTAAAATGATATTTTTCACAATCAGCTTAAATTTCAAACCAGTTTACATCACAAACTCAGGTATATTTTAGTATTCACCTTGTTTTTAGGGGATTTTCAGGATTACCATTTTCAATATTTTATTACTTTTAACGAAGGCACTGAGAAAGGACAAGGGATAAGAGAAATGTTTTGTACCATTAAAAAGCACTTTTTATATAAATGCAAAATTATTTTTCATCCTCCTTTCCAGTTCCATAAGAGTTCTATCAACATCAACTCTGAATTATCTTTAGTTCAAGTTCACTTTAAAATGGGAGCAGCAACACTTGGGTTATTCCCAGGTGTGCTAACACTGAAAGAGCAAGTGAATGGCAGCTTGATATAGAGCTGGGTGGCTTACCAGTCCCACAAAAACACAACTGGTGTTCCCAGACATAACCTGTTACCTCTGTACAACACAGCAGGGCCTTTGTCACATGAATTTACTGACTTGGGTTAGAGGGAATCTGTGGAGCCTTACTCTGCACAGTCAATAATGCTTTATTTGTCCTCTCCACTATTTGTATTTTTCAAATGTATTGCAGTATAATTTTTTGCAATATTTTATATGGTGTTTAATTCATTATTTATTCCAGATATGAAACTACATTTTAAGGAGCAATACTAACTCACCTCCAGGACTGTAAAGTATCAGAAGGAATCTCCTAAAAAGTAAATATTTTAACAAGTTGGTCATAAGGTTTTTATGCTCTGTCAAACATAATTTTTGAATAGGGAGTACCTTGTAGAAGTGTTGAAGTTTGCACAGAAAAAGAAATGGAATTGGAAATAAGTAAGGCATTGTTACTGCATGAGGGATTAGATATACACTGGCACCCAACTGCTTTTCTGTTACTTTATTTTGTAAGCATAATCACCAAGAATCATTCATATAGTTGCATTGACTTCTTCCAGACTGAATAGCTAAGAAGGAAGGAAGGACACTTCCCATGCAGCTGCACTGTAAAAGGAACTAAAGAAATAGAGTCCCACTTCCATCCTAATTTTCCTCTTTTTGCCAGACTGTGCTTTCTGGAGGTGACTGAAGATCAGGAAGGAGGTAAGCCCAATTTTGGTATCATGTTCTACAGTTAATTGCTTTGATTTCTGGATCTATCTGCAGTGCATTTTTATTTGCTGGTTGCCAAAAATTTTATTCAGCTCTGTCAGCAGCAGGATCTAGATAGCTAACTTGTCATCTGAAAAAGCCCAGAATAAATCTTGCAGCAGCCACAGGTATGGTGATGAATCTGTACAGCTTTGTGGTAAGCTATAATTGAATTATTATTTGTATCATCAAAGTGCTTTTTGAACAAAAACACAGAAGAAAAAGAGCCTCTGACCAAAAGGACTTGCAATCCAAGGAAAGAGGAGGATTTGCAATCTCAGGAAAGAGAGGGTAGCTGAGGGATACACTGCCAGGAGGCTGGAAAGTGGTTTCAGCACATACCTGTTCTTAATTATGGCTCCAGGCATGCCACAGACAGAGCCAGAACCCTGCGCCAGGTCTGCCGCATTAACTCTGGAACATCTACACCCAGCAGGTGCCTCTTCTCAACTTCCTTCTCTGGCTCTCTGAACATTGCTACCCAGGGAACAGCTATGGGCACCTTGTAAGATACTAACCTTGAAACTTTGAAAAAGCTTTTCCAGTGGAGACAAACTATCCAGTAGATGTGAACATTTTATAGCGCACGCTAAGGTTTCAATGTCTTGGCACACATTCCACCTACTTCATAAATTTTGGAAAGGCAGGTTTTGCTTTCACAGCCAGGTGGATCAACCCAAGTAGAGCTGAGCTTAGGTTATGTTGGCAATACTCAAAGCAAAGGTGCAGAATCCCACGCAGTTTTATCTCATCAATTAAAATATTAATTACTAGACTAAAATTCACAGAAGTTGCTACATAAACCAAGTCGCTTTTAGAAGTTAAATGTTACTATGACTGACTAGTAAAGCATTCTATAGGCTGGTAGCAGCCCATAAAATACATAAAGCCATTTTTATAACTTGTTTTAAAGATATATTTTAGTTCTGAGATCTAATTCTAATTTCTTCTGTCTCGCAGTGCATAATATTCCACGCTACTGTATTGGAAACAATTCACTCAAGAAGTTAAATCAGTCTTCCTAGGGCATCGGACAGCTACAGAAACACCACAGTTAACAATATTCCTTTGCTTTGCCTCTTTTTAAGAGCAAAGTGTACTCTTTACTTATTATTTCAGACAAGTCAATATGAAATACCTTTGAAGCTTCAGCTCAAATTAAGAAAGAATGTATGTACACACAGAGTAAGCACGTTGAGCAATGGCATAAAGATACTACAGTTAATGGACTGGGAATGTAAAACGATTTACCAGAACGGAAGCTCTTAACAGTTAATTCATTATAACAATTAAAGAGGTAACTAAAAAGATTTTTTTAATTTCCCCAAAGGAAAGATTCACAGCTCAGTGCGACTGAATAGACAGGAGCATCTCTGGTGGTTCTGCACCTGAAACATCTGATAACACATCTATCAGTCCTCTACTGATAACCCTCTACATGATCCTATAGACAAAGAAGCAATTAACTAACCATTAGATTTCCTCCTGTGACAGGAACCATCCTGTATCTTGACAGTTCAGGCTTTTTGGCACCTTTTAGCCATTCTCCCTTAACACAAAATGTATCTAAGGCTCTCTTCTGAGGCAAATATTTAGGCCATTCCTATGCAAGAGTATTGAAAAGATATGTCACTGTAATTTTAAAATTTATATCTAAGTGGTAGATGAGAAGTTCTGATTTCTTTCCACACACTACACAGGGTGAAAAGACAATGGGTTTTAAACAACTGCAGCAATTTAAGCTTTGCTGACTAACATTGACACAATTTGTAACATAGTGAACAAACAATTAGCTCTTAGGAGAGAAATCTGTTATTAAACAAAATTAGATTATATTAAATGAGAGATTAGACCACCAATGCACCAAGGAAATAACAAAAAAGTGACAGCATTGGCTTTGGAACATGGAAGGAGATTGATCCAACCCCAGGGGATAGGGGAGAGGACTGGGGGGCAATGATCAAAGACTGCACATTCAAACTTGGATTGTCAGTTTCAATGCACTTATACTAACAAATGCATTGCCTACATACTCACACAATAGAACAAGAAAAACAGATTTATCATCCCCCTCCCAATAATGAATATGGTTAATATGATGCTTTTTCCTTGGCAATTATAAAAGAATAATTACAAGTGTAGAAAAAGTGTAGGAAAAATGAGGCTTAAATAAAGAAAGTGGAGATTTCCCATCCTGACTTCAATTCAAAATGTCTCTTTCAAAAAGCACACAAAGGACAGTGCAGTCAAGAGAAGATCATACAGTTAGTTATTTGGAAAAAAATAATTTCAGAGTGTTCTAATTTTTCAATTTGAAAATGTGATCAACTGTCAATGGCAGACCAACTTAACCCTTAGACCATCAGCACTGTACAAACTGTCAATAGGAAAAAACCAAACATATTTAAAACATGGTTAGTTCTCCCCCTGTTATCAGCTGATTTTCCCTTGGAAATTTCTCAATACTTTATAGTCATAAAAATTTCACAAGGAGTAACTGTAACAAAAAAAGATATTAAATTAGTAGGCCATTAGCCAGGACAATCATGGTCTATTAAGATAAACTTACTCTGTGGATATCTATATAGATTTTCTCTGTATGTCCATTTAAATGAATTATTTGCACTGCACAGGCTCTTAGTCTTCTAAAAGACACAAGGAAAATAAAATATAGCATTGTCACAGCATAATGGTCCCTCCTGCCTGACAGACACTAGGAGAGAAAAAAAACGTTACTGAAAAATGAACATTGAGATGACATTCCCAAGCTTATTTTCAAAGTGGGAGGCAATTAGACTATGAAAATGTTCTTTTCCATTATTTCTATTACATCAGAGGAAGATAAAGTAAATAAATATGAAGATGGATGGTTATTGTTGATGCACAGTGACAGCTACTCAGTATGTTACACTGAAGAACTATGCTCTATCAGTCCAGATTTTATCCAGTGACAGGCAATTCTGTAACAATCAGGTAGTCAAAAAAGCTGAAGTATAGTTTCAAGTTGTTTGGGTCTTTTTTTTTTTTTAATTGAAGAAATTGTGGTGAAACTAGAATAAACTTAATCTGTTGTTTAGTAAAACAAACCATTTATTAGTTTTACAGGATTTGGGTTGATAAACTATGTCAAAAGATTTTCACATGGGCTCTTTACGCTTGTGTCCCTGACACTATAGATACTCAAGCTGAAGTACCACCACTTCGCCTCACCTTCAGAGGTGCAGAAGAAACTCATTGTAGAGGGTATGCCTTTGACTTGACCTCTTCTGAGGTCAATAGATAATACTCATAAAAAATTACCACTTTATGATAGCAATTTTCCTAAGTGCTTAACTCCAATTCACAAACTTTAAAGAGGGCAGTTTACAGAATCACAGAATGGTTGAGTTTGGAAGGGACCTCTGAGGGTCATGTAGTCCAACCACCCTGCTCAAGCAGGGACTCCTAGAGCACATGAACCAGGATTTTGTCCAGACAGTTTTTTCGTATCTCCAGGGAGGGAGATTCCACCACCTCTCTGGGCAGCCTGTTCCAGGGCTCAGTCACCCTCACAGTGAAGTTCTTCCTTATGTTCAGGTGGAACTTCCTGTGCTGCAGGTTATGCCCGTTGCCTCTCGTTCTGTTGTTGGGTGCCAGTGAGAAGAGTCTGGCCCTGTCCTCTAGACACTCTCCCTCTAGATATTTATAAACATTAATCAGATCCCCTCCGAGTTGTCTTTTCTCCAGGCTGAACAGGCCCAGCTCCCTGAGCCATTCCTCATATGCAAGATGCTCCAGTCCTTTAATCACCTTAGTTGTCCTTCGCTGGACACGCTCCAGGAGTTCCACGTCCTTTCTGTACTGGGGAGCCCAGATCTGGACACAGTTTAATGTCCAAACAATAACTATGCTGCCCACTCTGCAAATGTCATTTAGGTATCTGAAGAAGAAATTCCCTTGAAAACCTGATCTTACATGCAATCAGGATCTCCCTCCTTGGAGACAGTCAATAGGCACCCAGATGCGGCCCTGCTTGAGCAGGGGGGTTGGACCAGTTGACCTCCAGAGCTGCCTTCCAGCCTCAGCCATTCTGTGATTCTGTGAATTGCAGTTGAACAACTAATCTGTACTTCAGTGCTACAGGAGATCTTTTGTTATGAGGGCCCTCTATTTTAACTCTTACAAAGAAAGAATAGTACAGACATGGCTTTCAACTTGCTCACCTCACTTGTGTCTGAACTTTAGGGGCTCAATGAGTCAGTCCTTCTAAAGTGAATCTATGTTCTCTATACACTCAACAGAGGGAAGTCTTTTCCTCAGAAGGCCCAAGACACGCTGCCTTCTTGAGTCACGTAGTGAATCATTTATGAGTGATTATTTTTGCTATCAGCTCTGCACTAATCCTCCAGTTTCTGAATTCTCTCCTACACAGAGGAACAGGCAGGACCAATCATCTTCTCTGGATGCTGGGAGCTTTCTGAAGTGTTTTAGGTTACTTTGCATTAACAGAGCACATGTAGAAACATTCACCCTGCTCTCAGCAAGCTCACAGTCTTACCAGATACAAGTATATCCATAAAATACTAAGAGACATGTCAAACAAAATTAAAACACAAAAAAAGCATTATGCACAATTCTATATTGCTAGTATTTAAAACGTAAGCTTAGTAGAAATGAGTTAATCTTGAGTACTGAAATTATACAAAGTCTACATTTATCAACCTATTTTCACACTTGCAGCACACAATTCTCTGTCACAGTCAATGCAGCAGAACTCAGTAAAACAATCCTGTTTAATAGGATGTCATTTATCTGCAAATATACTTTACAATAATGGATTTTCAACTACTGCAAATTGATTTTATTTCATTCCTTCCACATGTCATTGTGGCACAGAGGATAACTCCTTTGATATTAATAGTAATGAAGACACATTGCATCTGACAGCCCTAACAACATGTTTAATAGAACATTTTAACTCTGAGTAGATGAAAAATCAAAAAGGAACACTTATTCAGAATCTACTGTTTCAGAACACAGTTCTGTATAAATGAAATTACCCTACTTAAAAGTTATTTCCACTTTGATATAATTTCTACTTAATTTGACAGTTTTATTTTGGGAAGATAACATCCTGACATACTGTAAATTATTCTCCCAAAACAGTTTATCCTTTTTTATCTGCTTTAATCAAGTTTGTCTCAATAGCCTCCTGTTTCTGGTAAGTAATTCTGGCAATTAATAATCTCAATTTATCCTAAAATGACAATCCGAAGGTGTCACTCACTAAGAGAAACAATACAAACCATACTGTTTCAAACTGCTACTGCACAACACAGCGAGAGATTCATTCAGGCTTTGTTATCTATTTTATTACCAGAAACTGCTGCTTCTGCAGAACAACAGGAGTTTTGCCAGTGATGTGGGTCAGACCTTATTTCTTTCGTGCAATTTGAGTTTGCACTTAGATTTTTCAAAGCATGCTCAGCCATCTAACTCAAACGCTACCATCATGTTCTACAAAGAAACTCTATTTATTGAGTTTCACCTTGATTCCAGCTCTCTCTCATGCAATTTGTTTGCCTAAGGAAAGCATCTACTTATCTAGGAGGTGTATCTTATTTATAATTGCAAGTGCAGAGAATGTTTTGGAAAAGAGTGTGTGCTGCAATTTTAGGGCAAATTAAAGTGTAACTACAAGTTCAACCCTTTTGTTTAAGGAAGAAATATATGCAGGGTTACTGCAGCTCGATAAATATATTAACACTGAGAAAACAAAAACAAAGTTAAAAATAAAACAAAAATGACCATCAACTACATGCAGTGCTGTCACTGCCTTTCCTTTTTCCAGTTCCTTACGTGCTTTGTAACAACGCTCTTTGCAAAAAGAAAGTGAGGTATATAGCAAGAAACAAGGTGAAGATGTTACTCCTACTGACCCATAACTACCACCTCACTTGAACAGCACAACGGAGAATGAAAAATGACCCTCAAGAATGTACAACTTGAAACATTAAAATGGAAATTGTCAAGTTATTTAGTGACAGAACAAGCTTTTAAGACCAATATTAACACAAACCTTGCTTGCAAGCAAGAGCCACAAAAACAGAGATAAGAAAGCTGAAATGCTGCAACCAACTTCTGACACCTGAAACCTATTTCAAACAGCTAATCATCCAGTCTTTTCTTCAAAATTTGACTCACCACATTTACCTCCTGCTTCTAAGACTAGCAACATGCACATTACATATGATGGCTCTTGGGTTCAGTCCTGTGCTGTTTTCAAATGCCACTGAAGCATGTGCTTAGACAGAAGCTAGACTAGAGTGTTAAACACACTGCAGAGTTAAACACAAATGATGTTTACAATTGTGTGTGTTGGGTGGGGTGCAGTGTGTGTCAAAAACACCACCACTCTTACCCCCTTTTCTTTATCAGTTATTTAGCAACTAGTCTTTAATTTCCTTTTGGGAAACTGTTTTCCATAACTAAATCACAGACTGGTCTGGGTTGGAAAGGACCTTAAAGAACATCCAGTTCCACCCCCCCTGCCATCAGCAGGGGCACCTTCCACTAGACCAGGTTGCTCAAAGCCTCATCCAACCTGGCCTTGAACACTTCCAGGGAGGGGGCAGCCACAGCTTCTCCGGGCAACCTGGGCCAGTGTCTAAGGGGAACAGAATTCAGAGGCGCCCACCAACCTGTTTATAAAATTTAGCTCAGCAGGGACTTGTGGGTCACTTGAGAGAAAACAACTGACAGTCATCTTATCTTACATTGTTTTCTAGTACAGGTACAAGCAACACTGTACAGACTCTCCTCCAGCCTGAAAGCTGAAGGAACTGCTACACCTGCAATCACTGACTACTCAAAGCCAGACAGACTGGCTTCTCTCCCAAGGCCCAATCAGTTTGCATTACATCTGCATCCTCTGTGAGTTCAACTATTAATAACTGTTCACTTCAAGACAAAAAAAAAAGGCACTTTGCTGTAATGACCATTACTTTGTGCACATACTTTACCTGTACATCGTTGGTGTTCATTCTTGTTCCCTCCTTCCCAACGAAGATGTCATCTATGTCAACCAGAATGTACCTATCCAAGGACAGTCTGAGCTTCTTTCCAGACAGGAAAGAGATGGCATCTATGAAAATCAGCTTGTGTAGCCAAAAATTCAAGTTATTGCCGAAAAGGACTCGTTGAATCCCATCGTGGAGCCCCAGGTCATGAATTACTGTGGCATGGAGAGCACTTTTAGCAGCAGGTGGTGAAAAGTTTTCTGGTGTCTTTACTTTTGCAAATATCACTGGTTGATAAGCTGTATGATTAATCTGGAAAACCGCCCAGTCATTTCCAAGCAAGGGACCTTTCTCAAGCTTAGAAGATTTAGTCACATGGAGTAGTGGGGAATGAGGGTTAATGCAACAGTCCTTAATACCCAGATTGCTGTGGACATGGAAAGGAAAGCCCTTCAACTGAAAGCTCTGCAAGCTGTTCTCATTGCCTTTGTGAAATCCAATAACACCTACACCATATTCTATACAGTACTTATCTAGAAGGCCTCTGTTCCAAGAGTCCATATTCACATACTTTAGGATATTTTCATATACTATGAGAGCATATTTGCCTTTATTTTTGTCTATAAGCACTGGGAGGTCACCCTTCCCAGGTGCAATCTCAATGTGAAACTGAAATCTGCTAGATTCTAAAATGGTTATTATATCTTGGCCTAATGTTGAGTACTGACTTTCCACAAACACCAGCACTACAAGATCTGTCCTCAGGGGATCAATAGGCTTCATGGTCTTCATCTCCATCAACTTGTATGGCAACAGTTGAAGATCAGCACATTCCACTTCTGAAGAGATTTCAGAAAGTTCATTTTCCTGTTTGTAGCCATTATACAAGTAGTACGCAGAAATAACTATGCTCACCATACAAAAAGTAGCCAGCAAAATAACAGTTCTTTGAAAATGTCTGTGAAGTTTCATGATAAAACTCATGTTGTTTACTTGCCTTAGATTGTTCTCGACAGCAGCATTAAAAACAAACACAGATTCTCAACAACTTGTTCCAGTCCTCTGAAGTATTTATGTCACCATTGCAGCACATACATCTATCTTCCACAAAGCTTTACAGAAGGGATATTCTAGAAGAAAAGAAAATCAGAGATTTAATTGAGGCATCACACTTGTGAAGTATCATCACACTTAAACTAAAGGTGAGCAAAGAAATCACTGCCAAACAGAGGTTTGGAAACAAACAGCTCAAAGCTTTGATAGTGTCTTTTGGAAATTTTGCCTTAGTAGTGTTATCTCTTCCCGTTCCCACTGTTGCCATTTGAATGTCTCTCAATCTCTCAGGCTCCATACCCCAGAAGGTCCAGCAAAAGAGGGTGCACAAAGGACCCACCAGAAAGCAAGATACAGTGGCAAAGAATTTACAAGTTTTCTGAAATTTTTTCACCCAAAGGTTAAAGTTGACAACTGCTGACAACCTAAACATTGAAGAAAATATATAACCTTCCTCCTTCTACCCCCAAGAAGCTGAGAGAACGTCAGTCTACACGATTAAACACATTCTGTCTTATATTAATTTTTGAAGAACCACGAAGTTCTTAACAAAACATGAACATTTTAACTGTCATATACATACATACTGATATCCTCTATATTACATATATTATAGGAGTATTTTTAAAACAAACCTAATATTTTTCCTGCAACATTAGAACAAATAGCATTTTACTGGACTCTTTACTGTTTTGCAAATTGTTGGAAGCACTTCGTATTTCTTTGTATTAAAAAAAGCATAAAATAATCCAGTTCTTAAGGGAGTAATAAATCAAAAGCCAACTTAAGACGCAGATCACCTAAGGTTATACTTATGTTTTAACTTGTACCTAAGGAAAGCAGTCATTTTTTCAAGCCAACAGTACAATTGGTGTCAAAAATGCCTCATAAAACAAATGAATAAAGTGACAAGTGTAAAATAATTAAGTACCGTAAGTGATAAAGGAAAGGTCAAAAGCAGATTTTGAAAAATACTCTAAGGGCATGAAGATCTAGAATATGGTATTGTAATGTCACAGTGTAGCCCACATCCATTCCCATTTGTAAATGGGACTAGGATAACCTGTGTGTAACATTAATACTGTAATTTCCTGACCAAGTACTTAATCTTTCCATGCTCCTTTTTTTATTAAAAAAAAAGTAAGGCTTAGAAGTTGAACACCAAGAAGCTCCAGAAGTATAACCAATATTGAACATGAAATTTTCTGTACAGATTGACAGAGACAATTAATTTTTATTGATATATGATAAAAAACGACACCTGCTCCAGTTCTGTCACGTATTTTTTTACTTTCTAAGGTTTACTGGGTTTTTGTTAGAAATTTTGATTCCTAGAATGGCTGACAACCTTCAGCACTGAATCAGGGAGCACATAATAGTAGAAGAAATACAGTTGGCTCCAAAGAAATTAAAGTATATAAAAGATTAACTGCATATTAATAAAGGGGGGAGAAGGGAAGAGGATTTGTAAAAAACAACACACACACACAACAAACAGACCAAACCAAACAACACATCACGCACTTGGGGCCACTTAACCGCTTGACGAGAGCTCCTCATCCTCCACTGTGAAGAAGGAGGCCTTTCATTCCAGGTTTTTAAAACATACAATGTACTTCACAGCACTTATGGAACTTACACAACTTTAATTAACTCCCAAAGTTTGATCCTCACAGTGCCAGGTACATGATGAGTACAAAGGAAAAATAAATGAGTAGGAAAACAAGATAAGGGGAAAGAGAGAAACTACATGGCATCCTATTTATCAAAACAGCAAAATGAAGCACCAAGGCTAAGCGTATGTAAGCTGTCTCATTCATAATTAAGATTCCCTTTAAACCTGCCTCTCACCAGATAAGCCTGCTTTCTGGATATATTCTGCTCTCTTCACCTTCTACTCACCAAGTATATTAACCTTTTCTGCTCTGGGTGGACTTAGACCCAGCCTTGAACCTTACCTGCAGCTTTTAGACAGGAGACTTGCCTTTCACCCAGGCCTGCAGGCTCATTAGTCAGTGTTAGACAAAAATTAACATAATTTCTCAGTATGTGAAGAGAAGTTAAAGAATGCAGAAAGACTGAACAACAATCTGAAGGTACCTTTAGAAGAACTCAAAGAAATAGAGATGTCCAATCCTTGTCCCGCTAGCTTCAAGAATATCAGCTTAGATAACAGAAAAGAGATAGTTAATATGGTAAGAATTCAGGTGACAAAAAGGAGCTCCACCCTGAATGAGTACAACCAGAGAGATGTTTCCAGACAGATGATTCTTCATTACACACACCAAGGATTTTCTTAAATTTTGCATTCCTAACATAGCTGCCCCAATGCCAAGAAACTCATAATTTTAGTGTCTAAAATTAGTAGTTACCAATAAGGCCAAGTGCAAGGTTGTGCACTTGGGTTGGGGCAATCCCAGGTATGTGTACAGACTAGGAGAACTCATGGAGAGCAGCCCTGCTGAGAAGGACTCGAGAGTCCTGGTGGGGGAGAAGCTTGACATGAGCCAGCAATGTGTGATTGCAGCCCGGAAGGACAACTGTATCCTGGGCTACATCAAAAGAGGGGTGGCCAGCAGGGTGAGAGAGATGATTGTCTCCTTCTGCTCTGCCCTTGTGAGTCCCCATCTGGAGTATTGTGTCCAAGCCTGGAGCCCCCAACACAAGAAAGATGTAGAGCTGTTTGAGCGGGTCCCAAGAGAGCCATGAAAATGATCAGAGGGCTGGAGCACCTCTTTTATGAAGAAAGGTTGAGGAAGTTGGGCTTGTTTAGCTTGGAGAAGAGAAGGCTCTGGAGAGAGCTCATTGCAGCCTTCTAGTACTTGAAGGGAGCTTATAAAAACAGGAGGGAGAGCGACTTTTTACATGGGCAGATAGTGATAGGACAAGGGGAAATGGTTCTAAACTAAGAGAGGAGAGATTTAGGCTACATATTGGGAGGAGATTTTTCACCCAGAGGGTGGTGAGGCACTGGAACAGGTTGCCCAGAGAAGTTGTAGATGCCCCATCCCTGGAGGCACTCAAGGCTAGGCTGGATGGGGCCCTGGGCAGCCTGATCTAGTAGTGGTTGACAACCCTGTCCACAGCATGGAGATTGGAACTAGATAATTGTTAAGGTCCTTTCCAATCCACCCCATTCTATGATTCTGTAGAAAAGCTGCACATATGCCTACTTATCTTCAACAACCACAGGCCTGGCCAGCTAACCCCACATACCCCTCAGGCCTGGTTTACACAGGAAAGAGATGTGAGTCTGCAGAGTGAAACTCCTGCTGACAAAAGTAAAAGAAATCACTTCTCTGCATGACACAAAGTCAGCCACCACAAAACCAACTAGCAGAATGCTTGTCTGCCTCTTCTGGCCCTAAGCTCCTCTAGCACAGCCTTAAAATACTCCTATTTTTGTGACAGAAACCACTGAAGTCCTATTGACAGGAAATTCCCAGCAGCATTGTTTAGAACTTACTTTCTTTACCAGCCCATGCTTGGGGCCAGTCACCTGAACCTGAGAAATCTGCCTGGAGCAGAGAAAACTGACAGTGACCCAAACTCCTGGCAAGAAAGGCCTGACTGGACAGAGTTGTACGAGTGAGATTACAGAAGGGCTGCAACTCAAGGGCTGTTAAAGTAAGCAGCAGGAGCACCTGAAACATTTGCAGCAGGGGCGCAGTTCCCAATGCCACTCCATGAAGCAGAAAATCTGGAGACAGCCCAGAAACACGCATTTTCTTCAAGAAAACCTCCGTCATTTTATCCTTAGCTCCTAACTTCAGGTACCTTCTGGGGCTGCACAATGCAGCTGTAAGGAGCAGTGGATGGAAATGCCAAGACAGATGTGAGGTTTGACTCTGAGGAATGAAGAATTCTGAGACCGACCAGGACACAGCCAGACTTGGCACCCTCATCCCTGAAGACAGGAAGGAAGGGGAAGAGAACAGAATAAGGCGCAAGATTTAAATGCGTGCTCTCTTGAATCAGCTTGATGCTTTTGCAATTTTTGCTTATTTAAGGGCTGTTTTGCATGGCAAGAGTTCAAAAGAACATGGAGAGGAAAAAAAACCAACACAAACACACATTTAATAGTATCAAAAGAGTGACAAAAGAATACAATACTTTACAAAAGAATGAAGAAATCATGACGGCTTGAACTGGAATTTAAAAAAAAAATAAAATTCAAGTATAAGAAAAAAGTCTTAAAGAAAAAAAGAATTTAGAAACTTTTCTCAAGAGTTCAAGCTTGTTAGTATTGTTTCAGTGAAAAAATCATGGTAATATAAGCAGTTTTAGCTCATGAATTTCAATGGAGTCACGCGGAGGTCAATGAAAGGAGGATATGGTCCCACCTATAACTCAGAGCACTTAAAAATGGGTGTCAGACATTATAAGAATCCCATGTTCCACAAAGGTGATGTTGAAATAAGTTTCACCTACAAAATAATTTGTATGGCATTTTTCCACCATCTGAAGCAATAAAAGCTGCCTCATTCTTTATCTAGAACCTTATTATCTTAGAAGAATCTGCATCTGAACTCCTACAGAATTTTGCATTTTCATGCCACAGTGTGAAAATTCAGACCAGAACCTTTTACCTGTGTTGTTCCAAGTATGAGGTATCAAAATGCCTCCTTAGTGTGAAAATTAGCATCTTTAAATATTTAGAATTTTGTTTTTAACTTGTGAACTCACCGTGGAGAAGATCTTACTAACAGAAAGCTGAGTCATGGAAATAATTTTTGCATTTTATTCTGAATACAGCAAGGCTCGATATGATTCTCATCTACTGTAGAAGTGACATCTGCAGCCCAGGACTAGCTCACATTAAAATCTTGCGGGTATAGGAAAGAAGTATCACGTAATTAATTGGAAGATTAAAAACTCTAAGCATTACTGCTGAGTAGTCACAATTACAGGTATCTTCAGACATCTAACATGAAATAGATGAATTGGAATGGAGATCTTCAACTGTGGGTTGAACTGTTTGGTTGGTTTTTTATTTGTTTGGGGGTACTACTGAGGAAAGGACAAATGCAGTGCTGAACTCAGAAGAGCTGAACTGCACCATGAGAAGTCTGGTGAGTTCCTATCGTCTGCAGTTTTCTTTAGTTCGTTGTTTCATCGCTAAGCATAAAGGACCAAGTTCTTGGCCTCTACAAATCATTTCAGCTCAATAACCCTGATGGCAACACCTACCTGAGACAACACTGGCTGGCGCCTTAGCCTACTAACGAGATGCAGTAAGTGAACAGAAAGAATGTGAAATCCTAACTCTTGATTTTTGTGTTTTCTGGTGGTAAAATGTACATAATAAATACCAAATTAGCTTCCCCAGAAGTCTTTGCAGCCAGGCTGGAACCCAGTCCCTGGGCTCAGAGTCATGGGTGGCCGCTGACAGTCTGTGCTCCGTGAGTGCCATGGCAACCCTGCAAACATTGTGCCCTCCTTGGTATATTTCTTGCACTAAGCCTTTATGGTGCACACAGCTCCTTTCCATGGGCTTTGTATGACTGGCTTTTCCACGCAGCAGAAACACATTATTTTCTGGTCTCAGTAGCTGAAAAGAAATGTGGTTCTAACCATTCAATTTTATAATTGGTATTTATATTTTCTGGAACTAAAAAAAAAAAAATTCCCTCAAATTATATCAATTTCAGGTTCACATCATCACACAGTAATGAACAGATGCTCAAATAGGAAACCAAGTACCCAGAGACACATAAGACTGCATATAATTAAAAAAAAAATCTATTAAAGTTGTATCATGAATATCAATTATATTTTTAAAACTAATAGAAAAATTTTTCTGGCATTCAGTTCTGTTAAAAACTATCAAGACTAAAACAATGGCCTGAGCTAAAATATCCACAAGCAAATGAGAAATTGATCTCAAATCACATTTTTCCAAGCCCAGTTAAAAAAATATGGTCTTACCTCAGGCCTGTGCAAGGACAAGTGTTTATTGTGACTCCTGATGAGAAACAATAAAGTTGTGTCACCCTTATATAAAGACATTAAAAAATACTGTTAAAGGGTAACAAAAATGCTTCTCATCAAGAACTGCCAAAAATGAAGCAAGTTCAGGACTGATTAGTCACCAGTATTATTCAGCTATATTACACCTGTCTGGTTGCAGATACCTGGAGATATCTTTGTCTCTCCTCTTCTAATCATCTCCATCATTATATTCTGGTTCCATTCTTTACCAAACTTGATGCTACCACAGTGCTAGTGACATATTCCTGATATACTAAATGAAGGATGAGTTTTAAATGAAGCATGGACAAAAACCAGACATTATTGTTCAGTATATTAATATGGGCATTTACATCTACACCATTTAGAATGTTATTTAATTGCTTTGAGCATAAAAGCCTGCCTTGTCCAGCCCCTCTAAAATATGATATTAAAGGAAGTATTCTGAAGTCATTAGTGTTACTAAAATGGAAATCTTTGGATATATGAATGACATGGTGGGAAGCAGCAAAGTGCATTTGAAAACAACCAGACCTGGGATGGACAGCAGCACTCAGCTTTTAAAATCAATTATGAAAATATGAAATTGGTCTTCAAATACTAAGTACCCCTGCTTACAACGTGATTCTACTGACTGAAGTATTCAAGCAGCGATAGACAAGCAAATCCAGGCTGAGAATGAGATCTTATGCGTGCATGTTAAGAAGACGTTTTAAACTTGAAAAGATGGTGATATGTGACATGAACTGTCAAGGGACGTCATCGAGACCTTTGGTATCACATAACAAAACCTGTAATATATGACTGTTGAAGGGCTTACATTCTCTCACATATGTTTAAAAAAAAAGGAATGGCTTAGGCAGAACAAGAATTCTGGTAGATGGATATGCTTTTCCAAGTCCACGGGGCAAGCAGTTTTCAGTTGCTATTGTACCTATGTCATCCTAAGCTCCAAGCTGTATTGCTTCATGCACTACTACAGAACCTTACTGCATGGGAATTAATGCATCACAATTTGTCATTAGAAGATATTTATAAAGATTAAATATATGGTACTTTAAAATACATTAAAAGAAGGCTTGGTAGACTTTTAACAGAGTATAGAAGTTGGGTTTGGTCTTCAAATTAACACTTTACCTTCATACAATACTTTCTACCAAAAGATCTTAAAACACATTACATCTCATAATTTTTCTGAGACAAACCCCATTATTTTTCAGCCCTTGCAGAAGCATCACTATCTAAAGACTAAATTATTTGCCCAAGGGCTTTAAGATAAATGTACAGCACATTCTCTTGTTCATGTTTGTACCATTACTTTCCCCTCTCTTCACCCACAGCTGCCGAGCATGAGCCAAGTGTAAGGAGTTAATAAGGCAGAGTTCATCGCGGTTCCTTCTGAGGCACCTGAGTGGTGGTGCTGACGGTGAGAGGCACCCCATTTCTCTCACTTCTCATTTTATTAAAAAGAAAAAAAACCCACAACACCAAACGCTGAAGCAATTATCTAGCACATCAAGTAGTGAATTAAATAACAGAAAAGTTTTCTGCCATTTCCCAAGGGTGACATGTCACAGTAGAAACAAGCGGTACTACACACCAGTATCGGCACGGGACCTGGGGAGTCCAAGTAGCGATGAACACCTGAAGTTACCAACAATTACTGCACTACGATGACTAATATTGTTCCCCAACACAACAATCAACCGGTATCCGAAAACACTAGAGGGCAACAGTGTCGCACAGAAAAACTCAGGCACGAGAGGAGAAAGAGGGGAAAATAAACCCAACCAAAAAATCCCAGCCGGCTGAAGGGCCGGTGCGGCACCACACCAGGCAGGTGCAAAGTGAGCCAGTAAAGAAGGAAAACAAAACAAAATCCGAAGAAGCATCACCAAACAAAGCCGAAACCCCCCACGCAGCGGGACGCGCCCATGTGCTGGGGGACGGAGCCCCGGCAGCGCTGCCGCCACCCGCCCCAGCACCGGGCACCCGCTCCGGTCGGCCGGCCGCGCTCTCGGGCAGGATGCCCGCAGGAGCCTCCGCAGCAGCTCGGACCCCGCACAACTTTGCGGGGTGTGGCGGGGAAGGCAAGCGCGCACCGCCAGCCCGCGGACTTGAGAGACTTCGCCCCGCCGGGCCCGGGGGCACCGCGCGGAGGAGCCGCCCGCCCCGACCGTTACCTCCAGGCGCGCTCCGCCGACATGCCGCCGCCCCGGGGCCCGCCTGAGGGAAGGAGGGAGGGTGCCCGCCGCCCGTCGCAGCTCCCGCTCTCGTCCCCCGGCGGCGGGCGCAGAGCGCTGTGGAGGATCCTCCGCGGAGAGGCGGCTGCACCCACCGGGCGCGGGGAGCGCGGCGCGGCACCGCCCCAGCAGCGGCCCGCCCGCAGGGAGGTGCGGCAGGGCTGCCCGCCCGGGGGTGCGAGCGCCTCTCGCCTCGCCCTCCCGGAGGAGGGGCTCCGCGCCGCCGCTCCGCACTCACCGGCGAGGGGCGGGCGGGGGCCCTGCCGCGCCGCCTCCCCGCCATGGGCCGGCAGCGGCGCTGCTGCTCGCTGGTGACCGCCTCCGCCTCGGGAGGCTCGGCGGGGCCGGGCAGGGTCGGGGGCTGCGGAGAGTGGCGGGGGCGGAAGCCTCAGGCTCTTCCTGCCCTGGGCGAGCCGTGGCGGCCGCCCGCGCGGGCACACGGCACCTGCGGCGCCGCCCTCACCGGGTACTGAGGGCCGAGGCTCCTGTCCAGGGCAACTCGTGAGATCTCCAGCAAATCGCAGACTACCTCCGTTATGGGGGTTTTTTTTACCCTCTATTTTAAACAAAGTATGATTTTTTTTTTTTCTTTCTTCTCCAAAAAAATGTAGCCAGTCCCTTCTACAACAGTGCTGAGGGGAAGCTGGACTCAAACCCACCGCTTGTCAGACTGTCGCTATTCGTGCAGGTTTAGGGTCTGGCCCACTCCTGACTCTGAATGTAGCACACAATGCTGGAAATTCCATCAGGTCAATTACATTTTCTGAAGACAATTTGGGGTTAAAATCTTGAGAGAATGCCAAGTGATGTGTTTGGAGCCTCATTGCTTTTCTTTATTGAATTTTCTAACCCCATCTTGAACAGAGTTAGTCCCTCTGTATTTTTCACTGCTACTCTGCATCCTTCATTCCGGAGATGGGACTATTCCATTACCGCGGGTTAGGGAATTACGATTCCCTGCCTGAACCGCATTAGCTGACTTCTAGCCCTCACAAATGGGAAATAAAATTAATAAATTTTACAAGTGCCCTCTTGATCTAACCAATTTACTTCACAATTGCATGGCGATGGTTAGCTCACCTAATGGCTGATAATTCAATATAGCAGATTAACTCCATCACTGGCGGTTGTCTGTCCAAACCTTTCTTTCTATGACTCACTCAAGACAGAAACTTAAAGGAAAAAAGCCAAAGTCATCTGAATGTTCCTTTTCCAAACATCAGCAGAATTTACAGCTCTTGATTCAGGAATATTGTTTTTTATGGCTTTCTCCTCTTTTTCTCCCTTTTATTCTCATTGAATATTCTCATTCTCATTTTATTCACTCTGAAGCAACAGCTCAAATTTTAATATCTTCTAAAACAGAAAGCAGGGTAGGTCCCATGAGCGAGACTTCCAGTAGAGGACTTTTTGGCAGGAGGGCTCACTGTGCATGAGGTTATGAATCCACAGAACAGACAGTCCATCTGAAACCCTGTTGCTCTCTCAATATTCTACACAAAGGGATGTTTTCCCACATTAAGGTTCTCGACTGTGTGGATATGCTAATACAGTCTTGTTTTGGGGCCTCTCTGTTATGAAGGATTTTTCTTCCAACGTGCTATGAGGTATGAGGCAGAAGCCAGCCAAAAGTGACTGAAATTCTTGGATGTGAGTTCAAACTCACAAATGTGCATGGTTTCCCTCTGACCATTCTTTCTGAGTATCTGGTACTGTTTTTAAGTTAACAGTGGCCAACATGGACAGAAGAGTGTTATATACCGCTTGTCCTCATAAGCTCTTGGATGCTCACAGAGACGTGCTAGACATCTCACAGCTGAGGGCCTCAGCACTGCAAGTCAGCAGCTGGAGTACCGAGCAGTTCTGGCAGGAATATTAACAGCTTTGATCTTGGTGCTACTTTTCAGTTTTTTTGCTCTTGAGCTGGCATTGCAGCGTGAACTGGGCAAGATGTCTCAGCCATTCTTTTAGCAATACATCTTAAGACACTGCTGAGTGTGCTTCTGGACAAGATTTCTGTCTGTCCCCCAGCACCTCACAAAACAAACTGTAATAAAGTGCTGTTGTGTTATCAGGGTGCTACCACAAATGGCATAATTGTGGCAGTTTACAACATCTGAGGTGACATCTAATGTGCACCACCCCAGAAACGAATAGTTAATCCAGACAAGAAATTAGGTGGGAGGGAAACTGGTGGACTACCAAACTGCATGCAAAACAGGGGCACATTCAGACAACAGCTGGTCTGTACCATGAACTAAGGCAACAGCTGTGCTGCTGCTGTTGTTGTGCAAGGCAGGGACTGAACCCTAGTTCCCAGACGTACGTACTGAGTTGCATCCATTATTCAGTAAAGACCAGACATAGCAGCAAACTGTCCTGTTTCATGCCTGGGAATATTTGCCAAGGAAACTACTGACCTCATTTCAGGCTGTTGCCCTAAACCAACTATATTCCAGGTAAAGGATCCAAGACTCTAGGACGCAGAACACCACTACAGATCACAGAATGGTGAAGGTTGGAAGGCACCTCTGGAGCTCATCTTGTCCAGCCTCCCTGCTCAAGCAGGGTCACTCACAGCAGGCTGTCCAGGACAATATCTCCAAGGGTAGAGACTCCACAATCTCTCTGGGCAACCTCTGCCAGTGCTTGGTCATGCTCATAGTGAAAAAGTGTTTCCTGATGTTGAGAGGGAACCCCCTGTGTTTCAGTTTGCACCCTCTGCCTCTGCTCCCAGCACTGGGCACCAGTGAAAAGAGCCTGGCTCCATGCCCTCTGCACCATCCCTTCAGGTATTTAAACACATTGATGAGACCTCCCCTGAGCCTTCCCTTCTCTAAGATTAACAGTCCCAGCTCTCTCAGCCTTTCCTCATATGAGACATGCTCCCTTAATAATCTCAGTGGTCCTTCACTGGGCTCTTCCCCATAGCTCCATGTCTCTCTTGTACTGGGGAGCTCAGAACTGGACCTGGCACCCCAGGTATGGCCTCATCAGTGCTGAGTAGAAGGCAAGGGTCACCTTCCTCATCTTGGCTGGCAACACTCCTCCTAATGCAGCTCAGGATGCGGTTAGCCCTCCCTGCAAGGGTGCATTGTTGACTTGTGTTCAGCTTGGTGTCCACCAGGACCCCCAGATCCTTTTCTGCAAAGCTGCTTTCCAGCCAGTCAGCCCCCAGCATGTCCTGGTGCATGGCATTGTTCCTCCCCAGCTGCAGGACTCTGCACTTCCCCTTGTTGAGCTGCATGAGGTTGCTGCTGGCCTACTTCAGCCTGTCAAGGTCCCTCTACAGACACACTACATGCATTCAGATCTGAACACAGGTCACTTCCGTGTGAATTAACTAAACTTGGGAAAAATACAATGCTTTGTACACACAAGCCTTCACTCTCCTACCCAAACATGTGCCTTAAGCACTGAAATGCCATTCAGTATCTGGTGTTGAATTCTTACTTTGAAAATCTGTCCTGTTTCTGATAAATTGGTTATTTTCAACCTAATTACTTTGAAAATTGTACCTTAATTAATTCCTATCTATATAAATTACATTGTGTTCTGACGGCACTGCTGACTACTTAGGCCCTTATACATACACGTAGCTGTTATGTGCACACTTACACACCAGTTGGTAATTCTGATTACACTCTTTCTCTTGGAATACTACAGTGAAAAAATGATGAAAAAATGTGTTTAAGAACTTCTAGCAACAGTTCCACCTCAGTTCAGCTTGACTTTTTTGTCTTTTTCTATCTGGAACATGTTTAAACATGTTTTCTTGCAACAAAGATGGGCTTAAAAAAGAGGTAGCCAACCTTCCCTGGTGACAGCCTCAGCTTTTTGCCTTTCTGACTGCTGGCCTCTCCGCATGAATGCTCCCTTTCTCATTCACATTTTCTTCAAGTTTTTATGCAGTGCTTCCTCCTTTTGCATAATCAGCAATCTTTCTATCTTTCTCAAATGAACTGAATCCTGTCTTGTCTTGTGGTCTTACCTCTTTCAGGCAGTCATTCTAACCATTGTGTGGTTGTAAGTCTGCAAACAACTCTTGGCCCTTCCAAGTCCTGCTGAAACCTGTGTAGGATGTAGGCATTGTTGTTATGGTGGCTATTACTACAACTATCACCAAAATTTGTTTCTATAAAATAGATAGAATGATTGCCTTGGACATCATTCCATAAGCCCGGGAAAGGTTATTGGTTGGACAGTGATACCGAAAGAACATCCCCTTCTGCTTAAAACAATCTGACACTGAAAGTCAGTTACACACCAGCTAGGGCCAGTCAGGTTTGTAACCTAAAACAGATAACAGGAGACGTGAGGCGTCGAATCTTTGATAAGGTAGTGATGCCAGAATGAACCATTTTTGTGGAGACAGAAGTGTTGTGAACAGGCCAAGGATGTGTTGTAAATAGGAGTAAGCATGTGCAGAAGAAAAATTCAACTAAAGGGCACAGTGGTGAAAGTTTCTATGGTCATCAGATGACCCCAAAGATTACCAGTATGCATGTGAAAAGGACATTTAAATGTGTTAACAAGTTATTGGAAATGTGATGAATGTGTTAATAATTTCTTGGAAAGTAAATGAATATGCATGTTTTGATAGCATAAAGCTTTTGTAGAGGGACAGGTCGGTATGCACGACAGGTGGGACGATCCCCCGTGCATCCAACGCTGTAATAAAAATTCCTGCTTTCTAAAACTCCAAACGAGTTTCTTCGGACCGGCTTTTTCAGTATCAAGAGTTACATATAATAACAACAATTTTCAATTAATAAAAAAATACTTTATCTAGTCCTGCCATTTCAAAGATTAGATACATCTTTTAACCAAACACTAATTATTATTTGTATTTTTTGGTTGACATTTTCTTGCAGGGAGAAAGTATTTGAAAGCAAGGAGCATCTAGGCAATTGCCTGTAATTAGTCATTTCATTGTTACGTTTAAAGCTATTCCAAGTACTCTACTACTACTGTAGATTCATCATGCTCTTTGGATTAATCAGAAACTAGATTTTAAAACAAATCTAATAAATACACAATATTAACAATGCTTAATATATTAATCTTTTAAAGAACTCTTCAAATATTAATTAATGAGTCCTTAAATGGTATTTTTGTCATGAGTATTGATATTAGTATTGCTCTCCACATACCTGACATAGAATATTACTCCATGAAAAGTGACCCAGTGCAGGTTATGATTAGAAGTCAGAGGTCCCTGACTCAGGGCTGAGTTCAGACAGTGAGACCATATCAGACATGGTCTGAAGCCAGTGAACGCTGTTCCCTGTTAAAATGCAAAGGCCCAATTTCTTCCCTTAGTTAAACTAGAAAAGGCTTTCTTTATGATTAATCTATATAATGAAGAGATAAATGTGGCCTAAGATTTAAGAAACACATGTGGTCCAAAAAGTTAGGAACTAAGAGGCTATCTCAGAGAAGAAAAAGACCCAACAAAACAGTGAACAAGTTTATAATTGCATAACATATTTTATTATGTTATAACAATACCCTTCATTTGTGAAGTGTTTAAGGATTATTCTGTAGTAAACAATATGGGAAACTAGCCACACTTACACATTTTCTCTAAAAAGTTGCTAGCTTTCTGATGGAAAATACATTTATTGTTTCTTTTCAGTAGTTTCTATTTAATTTTCAATACCTTATCCTAAAAAATCCTCCGATCTGCATACATTGTAGTAATATCTTTCAAACCAGTGGAAGGCAAGTTGCTAATTACATGCCGTGGGTGATGACTACTTGGCAGCAGAAAAGCATTTTTATCTCTAGGCTTCGAATAAACTATTGTTATAAATATGTTTTGTTCCATTTTAATCAGGGTACTGAGACAATTGTCATCTTTGTACAATGATCAAATGGCCAGCTTTGGAATTCAAGAAGCTCAAAAAATCATTAGGTATTTCTGTTCTAAGCTGCAAAACCATCATTTACTGCTCAAGTCACATGCCATGGGAAGTGTAAAACAGATTCATTAATGAGGGGAACTGAGTATTTTCTGTCACAATTCACCAGAAAATTTGCTTATGAAAAGAGAGGAAAGATTCTTCTATCCCATTATATCAAGTTCTTAGGTTTCAAGTTAATAAATATTCAAAAATATAGCAGCAGAGATTCAGAATGTATTCATTTCAGTTACTTGTTTTGAATGTGTGTCAATTTGAATGAAAGCTCCTTAGTAATATTGACATTGGTTACAGGAAAGTGATAATGGGGATGGAAGAGAATTAAAAAGAAACCAAGTTGCTATAAGCACAATCAACACTCTAAAGCACCTTCACCCTTTTAAATAGTATGTAACTAAAATGTCTGTTAAAATTATTTTAGTATATGTAATAAAATAGGGCATACTCTGAGCTAAGAAGAACTTGCATTATCACCCTTAAAACCAATTCATTTTTGCCATCAATGACAAAGGAAAATTTCAAAAAAATCTTGTAATTTGCAAAGGGGAAAAAAAAATAAATTGCTATATCCAGCTTTTCAGTCCAGCAATAATCCAAACTCTTCCCAAAGCAGAATGTCATTTACAGTCAACTGGAAAAATCATAATTTCACCTTTCCCTCAGCAAAAGCAGCTCTGGAAAACAAGGCTAATTTAGCTTTTTTTTTTTTTTTTTTAAGAAAAGCATCCAACAGCACTACCTTCAACTTCCTCATGCCCTTCCCTTTTTTCTATACAAATATTTCCTCCTGCCTTCTCTGCTCCTTGAGCACGCAGCACCTGAAGCACAGCCTAGCTTCCCTGCGCCCTTGGAGGCAGCAAACAAAGAGTGATAAAGAGAGGAGTTTGCAGAGGAATGGGAAGTTATTCAGAATGCAAGGTAACGCACTGCGGGATCAATGGCATGAATGTCTGCTATAAAATGGGAGCTCATCAGATGGAAATCACTCAGGTGAGAAAGGACGTGGATACCAGTCAAAGCTAGAGAATGTCTGTCAGCTGCCAAAGCCATGTGTCTAGAAAATACCACAAGCAGTATTTGCAGAGTAACAGAAGAGGTGGAAATATTGAAAGTGTTGATGATATTGCATAAGGATGGGGTGAGTTCTCACCTGGAACGCTTTTAAAGTTCAAGGAAAGTGCTTCAAAGTGGAAGAGGTGGAGAGAAGAGCTGTTACTGTCACCAGGGGAATATGCAGCCTGTTGTACGACAGGCAAGGTGAAGGCTGGGAGGTGATGCAGCTGCTGCACGTGAGGGGGAGAGATAAATACGCAGTGGTAGCTAACAAGTATTTGAGACAAAAGAGATTTTTGGCATAAAAATGATTGGGTAAAAACTGCACGTAGTTAGGCTGGAAATTAAAAGAAGCTTTTAAATCATTGGAGTGAAGCAGACTCATTCTGTGAACAGCGAGGGCAAAAAGCGTAACTAAGATGGAGCTTGAGCGACTGCAGGACGTTATTCATCAGAGTGCTAGATTGGACTTGATGACTTAAGAGGATCTTATCGATCAGTGACCCTATATTTTTTATTGTGCTGGGATCAACAACAATGAGAACACTGGCAATAAATCCTCATTGATGACGTCTGAAGTTGCTAATAGCTGATAGAGCTGTGGGGTTTTGTTTGTCACATTGATTGTTTCAGGCTGCCTGTAGGCACTAGCAAAGAAGAGCACCTGCATTCTGTTCACATGAATATGAACATCACCACCTAAGTCATGATTTTTTAATGAAAGCTTGTATTCTGGAAAACAAGATATTAGCCTCCAGAGAAATGTATCAGGTTGTCATCTGTCCCAGAAGTCAACAGGTAAAGAAAAAAAGAGGGAAAACTGGGGTTTTTTCCTGCTAGAATTAATTTGAATACTTTATTTTTCTGCTTATTAATATTTCAGTTCTGCCCAAACATGAAATGGATTAAAATATCAGGTATGCTGGTAAAACTCTTGTTTTTGTCATACATTATTTTGATTTAATCATAACAAATTATACCAACAGGTTGCCCATATGTAATCACGCACCATGTACAGAGATCTTAATTATTCTGTTCATCAAGTAAGGATATTCATGACAGCACATATTAACCAGGGTATTATCCTATATTGTAATATGGGATGCCACATGAATACCATATGGGAGAGGGACTTTAAAAAGGTTACAGGCTAAGATGATTATTTTATTCCACTCAGAAAACTCAAGAGAAACAATTATGTTCAAAGACCCAGAGACTGCATTCCATGCAAAAAGTTAAGTCACCTTAAAGGTAAATGCTAACCCATAAAGACTGAAGATTAAAATTAAAAGCTGAAATTTCCTATTGTTATTAGTGCCCCACTGCACTTGATATTGTGCAAATACATGAAAAAGGTGGCTCCCGTCACAAGGAGTTTAATTCTACCTTTCAGCTTCTGTTGCTCCAGAGAAGAAACTGTAGTAGGTTTAAGCTAGCAGCTGGTGGTCATATAATAGCAGTGAATTATAATGCTTTATAATGCCATGAATTTTGTATGTAATTCCCTGTGAAATTTACTAGGAGATGTGCCTAGAAAATGATGCTTCGGCATAGCCCCAGATGTCAGACTAAACCATTTCATTTTATTTACCTAATATGTGTCCCATGCCTTCTCCTAAGTCATGATCTCCACAGGACAGGGCACAGAAGGAGTGAGAGAACTCAGCTGACTTACACAAAATCCGGATACACCTCTCTGCCCATTATGTGCCCATGAAGTGTCACGTGCATTTGAGATCATTTATTAACAGTAAGCACTGCTTCTATCATCTCTCAGTTCAGCAGGGGGAGCACAACTGGTGTCTCTGCTGCATGACAACACTACTGTGTTTCTGTAATACTACCTTGTGTCTTCCAATGTGATTTGTAATCATCTACATTGTATTTAAATTCTTGATCCTGCAAATGAATCAAGTATACACTTGATTGTGCACATAAAAGTAGTGTCTGCAGCTGTAAGGCCTAATAATCTCTGTGTGACTTCAGATTCAGAGGGCTGGACTCAGTTACGGCATCCCCCTGCTTCCCTCCTCTCTTGCATTGTCTCCGTCTTACCCTCCTGGGCAAGGAATCGACACAATTTGCAGTACTTCAATGAGGATACAAAGAATTCTAGTACTGTACTAATTACTGAATTAATTACAGGTTGAGTCAGGGGGTGAAACGTCTCTTCCTGTAGCTCTAGTGGGCTGAAGCATGTTCATGGTGACGTGCTGCATCCCCGGCTTCTGTGCTTGAGCGCTGGCTGGGCTTTGCCAACGTGCTGCTGTGGGGCTGGGTTGCTCTGCATGACCCACCGACACAGGGGGTGGAAAGGGCTGTGACAACATGGGAGACAGCCTGTCCCTGCCAGAAAACAAGTGAATCACTACTGAATAGAGAACAAAATCAAACAAAAATAGCAAACTACTTACAAATCTTGTATTTCCTAAAGTATTATTCTCCCACTGCAGTGAAAGCCCTGATTAATTCTCAGAGCTGCTTCTCTTCAAGAGGCACTTCAGGAGGGCTAGATTGCCAGAGACAGGCCTGCGCTGCTCCACTGTGATCACGAGAAGCACGTGCATTCCTCTGTGCTCTAGGCAGAGCTCTTTGCTACTGGTGGGAGAAGGGCAGAGCTCAGATATGAACCACATGTGAGGCAGCCACCATGTGCTCCTACCAGTGAAGGGGACATCTGCAAGGCAGCTACATCCTTGTCTCTCAGAATCTCTCTGCCTCTTTGAGGAATCATTCATTCTTGCTTTTATTCCTCTTCTACCAGCACACTGTCCCCATGGTTTGAAGCTGAGTTTCTTGTTCAAAGGGGCTGCAAATAGGTAACAATCTTAGAAAGTAGGAGGAGAACTCCCTTTCCCCCCTATTTCTTTCCTTTTCCTGCCTTTCTTCTCATTTTTCCCATTCTTTCCCCCCTCTCCTTCAGTTCCCTTCTCTCTCTCCTCTCTTTCTCTTTTTCTTTCCCCAGAGAAGACGTAAGATGTATGTGTTTAAAACAAAACCACACACACTGCACAGAACTACAATACTGATCTCAGCAAGGCTATTTAGATGAAAAAAGGACAACATCCACCCTACAGTAGCAATGCTCTAAAAGAGCAGAGAAGAATTGTCAACTTTTATAAGCCAATTTACACAAATGTAAATTAACATGTTAGTCCCTATTAAAATAACTAAGCCATCTGACTAGCAATCCTTGGCTTCAGAGACTGTCAGTGATACTGCACAGAGAGCAATCTCACCATGGTGACTGACCTCTCCTTCCACCCTTCCTTTCATTTACTCTCTATATAAATCAGATATGGAAGTTTTATAATTTTAATAGTATCAAAGTAACTTCCTCCAACTGAAGTGTAGCCTACAGAGGCTACAGGACTTAAGTCATAATTTTACAAAGTAAGAAACAGATACAGCAGAACCACTGGAAGAGTTTGTAACTGTGCATCTCCAGGGCTGTGGTACAATAATCTTAGGCAGACGTTAAGGGAATTGACTTCACTGCGATACTGGAGGCTGATTACTGATCATCTCTGCTTATCATTCTGTTCAATGGGTGTGCCTAATTCTCCAGTTGCAGTCTTAAAAACACAGTGGTTTGCTGTGGTTTCAGAGATGTTGACAAAGCTTGATGGTTTCCTGTATCTAACTATTCAGTCTATTGGTCTCCCTTATACCTCAGATGAGAAATATGGTAACATTCACCCTGTAAACTTTTTCCCCTGACCTAGTACCCAACTGGAGTACAGGGGCAAAATACCTAACTGGTTTTAACATGGACCTATCTATTAAATACCATAAGGCATGTGGGAAAGATGAGGAACACTGAGTTTAAATAAAAGACCCACGTTTATAATAAGCGAGCACCAGAGCCAGCAGAACTAAACAGCTCTGATTCTGAGGAGCTTCCAGATCAGTATGTTTTTGTGTCAGGTTATCTTTCACTGAGGGACACTATTCCCTACCAGGCCCACTCAATTAATTAGTACAGGGCATTGTTTTCAAATGATTTGACTAAAACCAGTATGTTTGCTCTTCCAGACAGTATTTGCCCCTGACTGCAGGTTAGTGGAGGTGCATGTTTTGCCTGTAGCACAGGAACGTTCTCCTTCTTTCTTTATCTTAACGCTGCTATATTTCTCCTCTTTGACATAAGCAGTGTCCAAAGTTCTCTAATCCTATCTATGTACAGTACAAATGGAACAAACAAGGAATGATTTATGCACACTTGACTGTGCTCTATATCTTATTAGATGAAGATGAATTACTATGCTGGATGGGGACACATTCTTCTGAAAAATCCATCTTAGTAGATTTTTGGTGCTCAATCTTGTGTCTTCTGCAGATGGATTTTAGCATGCTATCACTGTTTTCCAGTCAGTGATCTCTGCTGTACCGTGCCCAGTATACATGGCCCTGAAGAAGTACTGAAGCGGGTTCCCTTGCTAGCAGACTGCCAGAGCTGCAAGACACAGCTCCCATTATATCACTTACTCACAAATGATTCTGCTCTTGTGTTCTATGACAGATGTCATTTCCCAGTTTCTGCCAGATGTTGATGATGGTATTTAAGCAAAAGAATCAATCCTCTCCCTCTTTCCTTCCACCATCTTATTGTATACACTATACCCTCTGCCTTTGTAGTCACTTCCAGGAGGAGTCTGACTATTTATACACAGACCAAGACTTCATTGACATTTGACAGAACGCCTAAGGTTTGCATCTTGTGAGAAATAATATGCACAGCTATAGAATATAATTAATACTTTCTTCTAGAGAAGATCTGTATTTGAGAAAGCATGAATTGTTGATACGTATTCACCTTGTAGCAGAAAAGGCCCAACACAGGTTGTACTTAAGTTGTTGGACAGGTATATTAGCGATTGCTCAAACCAACAAAGCAGTAAATTAACAAGAGACAAACTCATTTTTCCCCTTCTCTTCTCATTTTCTTCAGCTTTCAACATGAAGCGATCAAACTCAAATTTACTTGGTCTCCTCCCACAGTATCTGACGCTCTACCCATGTAAACACTGAATAAAACAGATCTTCAAGCTCCTGCTTTCAAGGGTAATGTAGTGGCATCACAGTTTTTAATAAATCAGCCTTTACATAAACATTTCTATAAGTCCTCTTCTAGAACTGACAGAGTAATGAAGAATGTGCCCTACCTCTTAGTTCTCAGACCAGCATATTAAAATACTTTTTGATAGTTTTGAAACTCCCATGTGTGCGGGGTTTGGGGGCGGGGGAGAAAGGAGGGAAAATTTTGGTAGTGGAGGAAGGGGCTACAGTGATGGCCCCTGTGAGAAGCTTCGTGAAGCTCCCCTGGCTCCAAGACATACCTGCCCCAGCCCAGGCTGAGCCAATGAGCACTAGAGAAACACCTCTGCAAATCCACGTTTGTGAGGGAAGAACTGGTTTTGAAAAGAAGGAGGAGAAAACAATGAGCCGAGGCCATTGACCTGAACAAAAGATGACCATCGGCCTAAACAAAGGGAGAGTTTCATTGCCAGGAGAAAGGAAGAGGAGGGGGAGGACAGAGAACCTCAGACACCCAGTTCAACCACATGGAGTAGGAGAAGGCGAAGGAGATCCCTGCAACCCATGGAAGCTCAATGGCAGAGCAGATACCTACATGCAGGCCATGGAGGACTCCACGCTGAAGCAGAAAGCTGTGCCTGAGGGCAATTGTGACTTTTAGTGCTTGTTTGATGAGCAAGGAGACCCCCAGAGCTGGGGTGAAGACCCTCAGAATGGGGGCAGGAGGTGTGCTGGACAGAAGACCCATCTGCAGCCCATGGATGTCCCCATGCTGGAGCCAGGAGCAGAGCCTGAAGAGGTCTGTGACTCCATGGGAAGCTCACGTTGGAACACTTTGTTCCTGGACTTTTGCAGCCCATGGGAGGGATCTCATGCTGGAAGAAGTGGCAGAGGTGAACTGACTGTAACCCCCATTCCCTGTCCCCTGTGCTGCTGGTGGGGAGAAGGCAGAGAAATCAGGAGCAAAGTGATTTGAGCCCAGGAAGAAGGGAGGGGTGCCCAAGAAGTTAAAACCACCTACATCCGCAGCAGCCATGCACAAACAGTGTCCCAGACAGGTGGTAGGTCATGGATATGCACAAAGCTGTATTTGTGAACAACATTAAGAAAGGACAAAAGGACACGCTGCGGTCCAGCAAGGCAGGCAAAACCAGCTACCTGCCTGGGGATTTAACGTTGCTTTCAAAAAACAGCTGCCTGTGCACAGCAAAACTCCAGGCAGTGAAGTTTGTGGCTACTGTCCTAGCACTGCACTGTGTTAGAATTAATCCTTGTGAGGGACATGTCAAAGACCAAGCAGGCCAGTGGAGACCGGTGTGTTGCACTTCCTTTGGAGACTAACACATCTGCCTACCTTTGAAATGGATCAGCTGAGGCTATGGAAGAATTTCTCTACACCAAATGGAAAAATATTTTTGTAAAGTTTTTTAATTACTGTTTCTATTCTTATTTTACCCAGTCTTCTGTTTTTTAAAACAACTCATACAATGACTGTGAAAGACAAGATTCCCAACCTTTTCTTGTTTCTCACTTCTTCCTTGCTGGGACAATGGAGAGGCCAAGCTGTGCAGCTTCCTTTGCAACAGGCAATATCTTATAGCGGCCTTCCAGTACCTGAAGGGGCTACAAGAAAGCTGGGGAGGGACTTTTCATAAGGGCAGTTAATGACAGGACAAGGGGGAATGGCTTTAAGCTGAAAGAGGGGAGATTTAGATGAGATATGAGGAAGAAATTCTTTCCTGTGAGGGTGGTCAGACACTGGACCAGGTTGCCCAGAGAGGTTGTGGCTGCCCCCTCCCTGGAAGTGTCCAAGGCCAGGCTGGATGAGGCTTTGAGCAACCTGGTCTAGTGGAAGGTATCCCTGCTGATGGCAGGGGGGTTGGAACTGGATGAGCTTTAAGGTCCCTTCCAACCCAGACCATTCTGTGATTCTATGATTTTAGGGTCACAGCCAGCAGCAAGTGGGTAGGTACCTGTTCATTCACTGTGTCCCAACTGAGATATTGGACAAAACTGGCTGTGGTGGTGATGGTGACTGTCCCTGCCAAAGGCATTCACTGGGAACTGAACTGAGAACTCTCACTTCACAAAAGCCACTGAATAGCAATTAAGAGAGGTTTATTATGAATTCCTTCTGCATACAAAGCTGCCACTGACCTAAGAGAATTTTTTGTGTGCTAATAAATTGTAGTTCCAGGTCTTAGATGGTACTGATTTCCAATTGCATCCTTTTTCCCATCTCTTTAAATCAAAAGAATAATATTTTTTCCATATAATCAGGAGGCTGCATTCTCAACATGATCTAATGAGTGTGATGACAACTCCCACATTCTTCAAAGAAGTTATATATGACTATTGCACAGAAAATGTCCCCCTATTTTGCGGCAGACATTCCCTAGTGCAACATTTTTTCTTTCAGCCTTAATTGAATTTTGAAGCATTTGCTTGTTTGTGGTGTTGTTTGTATAAGCTTTAAATATTTTTTTTTCCTTTTTTCTAAAAAAAAATAAAATTCAATGTGCCATTTACAGTACACCTTCTACCAGGTGAAAGAATAGAAGACTAAAAGAATAGAAGACTAATAGAATAGAAATCCAACTTTATATAACAGCCGGCAATACAAATTTTTAAATCAAGCCAAGAATTAGTATAATGCAGTGTTAATTTTGGTATGGTAGATAGAATATGAAATATTTTTATATCCCTAGTTATTAACAAACAGAGTACATTAGTTTTACGTTTTGAAATCAGGTAGTTACCAAGAGGTTTGTCTTTAAAGCTATTTTATGAAACCAAGGAAGGATAAATCCAACACTTGGGAGCTGAAAAACTGTCACCATTGTTGAACATTCGGTTACTTCTGCATTAAATTGACAGCTTAGGCACTATTCTTATAGAACTGGGAGAAGTTACAACACATTTACCCTCCTGCCACCTCATGCTCAAATGGCTGTGGACAAAATAGATACTTAAATTCTAGTTCCTGTTCAGTTTAAGTAATTTCTTCAACTGCTAACCAAAACCAGTCGGATTTCAGAGTGATCTCTTCTGCTATTCGTAATTATACATTTTCTGAACTACTACTTGTACTTTTATTGTGTACAAGAGGCAGATGTGCTCTTAGCTGGAGTCCTGAGTTTACTGAAACTTTGTGTGAGCTCTCCAGTGGGTGTCCAGTGACCATTCAACACTCAGTGTCAACGCAAGAGCTCGGCTTTACTCTATGCCCTCTTCCAACTGACTGTGTGTTAACAGTAACAGTTTCACGTGTAGATGTGATGGAAAATGTAAAGTATAATTAAAAGGAGATGAAACAGAAAGGCCCCTGTGTTTGCAATGATGGGTTTTCACATCACAGAATCCGATACTATTTCTTTCTTCCAAACCTAAACTATCGGCAAAAGCCATGAAAACTAACATTGAACTAAGATCAAATTGCACATCCAAGAAACCTTATGGAAATCTGCACAATTCTATTGCTCACTTTTGGTTATGCAGTCTGTTATTCAGAATTTATTTCACTGACTGACTTTAGTTCAAAGCCTTTTTTATCCCAAAGCTGCCTGAAGCCTGTCACAATATTGATTTACCTTTATTTCTTCAGAAAAAAAAATGTAATCTAATAAAACGGTAGAACCATCTACCATTAAAAAAATGCACTGTATTTTCCAGGGAAATAGCCAGAGTATCCACAGCATCATATACAAATTAAATAGGAGTCTGTGGAGAAGTCTTCAGTGTTCTGTTTGTGCAAGAACACCTGTACAGTTTTCTAAAGACACCTGGCAGAACTCTTCTGAAATAACCAGCATGAAAACCCACTTGGCTGTGGCCAGCTCCCCAGATGCTACTCTCCCTACAGTGCACGACATTTCCTTTTGATGCATTCATTGTTTTGAAGCATTTCCCCTCTATAACAAGCAACACATGATATTCTTTATTTCATCTGCAATTTGCAGTGAAATCAATATACTCAGCCACTCTTTGTGCTATCAGGCCAAGATGAATGTCCTCAGGATCTCAGTCATGGAGTAGCTGGACTTTTCTGTTCTGGGAGACTGATCTTGCTTCCTGGAAAATATCCTCAATCCTTCCTCAGCTGTTTCCACTCCATGACTCATCAGTTAGCCTCTCATGAATGCAATGAAGGACTTCATCTTTTTTCATCAAAAAAAATCCACATGACCTTTTCTTTGATACTATTACAAGACAGCAATGTTACTGGTATGACGTGTCTTTGTTCAGAACTGCCTTTTCTGTGTGCTTCAGTGTGCACTTCTCCAGCATTTATAATAGTGACTTGCACCTCGCTTAATGAAAGCTGATAAAAACACTGGCTGCTTCAGTCTCATCTTTTTCACAAAGTTTTAATTTTGCTGTCACCCACCACTTCCAGATGGAAAGTTAACTCTCCCCTCCCCCAAAATCCTCAGAACTTTTCTCATTCTTTTTTAACTTTTGTACAATAGTGCACTATAAAAGACTACCTGGTATTTCAAGTGGCTGAAAAAGACATCTACTAAGCCTTATCCAAATAATCCCAAATAATAAAATCTTTCCTGTACTCCAGTAAGTCCGTGAGGCTGAAGTTTGGTCTTAAAGGCTCATTTTCAATATCTACTCTAGCAGAGGAAATCCAGGAAAAGATTTTTTTGGAGAATGTGCAGAGCCTACACCCATCTTGCTGCTCTATTTCCTTTATCTCTATGAGAAAAAACTGTTTTCCTTTGTGGGATTTCCAAGCAGTAGGATACATTACTACATTTTCTATTCCTCTTTTAAATTAAGGCAATAAGACTGAAAAATAGGAAGCTTGGACACAGATGTAAAGGGTCATAAAGCAAGAAGAATAAGCAAAGTTCAGAATATCAGAGATCCAGTGCTACTGGATCTGTTCAGTGAAACTGGACTTACTACTGAGTAGTAAGGGTGAATGAATTTAAGTGTGTAATCTAAAAGCTATTGAATGGAGGAATCTATAATGACCCTTCAGAGTTGTAAGAGCTAGAAGAAAAATGCGCTGGATGGAAATGTTGCTACAGTTCTCTCTCAGTCTATCACATCTGGCCCACCAATAAGGTAACAACCTTTGCTGCCTTTGGGGCTTTTCAGCCTGGAGAAGGGAAGGCTCAGGAAGGATCACTCCATGTGTTCAGACATCTGAAGGGATGTTTGAACACATGGAGTGCAGAGGGCATGAAGCCAGGCTCTTTTCACTGGTGCCCAGTGCTGGGACCAGAGGCAGAGGGTGCAAACTGAAACACAGGGGGTTCCCTCTCAACATCAGGAAACACTTTTTCACTATGAGCATGACCAAGCACTGGCAGAGGTTGTCCAGAGAGGTTGCGGAGTCTCCACCTTTGGAGATATTCCAAAGCCATCTGGACATGGTCCTGGGCAGCCTGCTGTGGGTGAACCTGCTTGAGCAGGGAGGCTGGACAAGATGAACCTCCAGAGGTGCCTTCCAACCTCACTATTCTGTGATACCAAAGGATTTTACTCTATACTTGCTGCGGCCATGAGCGCATTCTGTCACAAATGTCTTAAACTCGATTTTTGTAGATTCTCAAAAGTCACTGATGAGATAACTGTTTGACTTGCTTGACTTCCTTGCGAACAAATCAGTTATCTTCATATACACTTTATTTTTTCTTATATTATTATCTTGCTTCCATAGACCTTATTCAATGAGGCAAAACCTCACTGATTTTAATGACAATATTGCTGTAATAATTACTGCAGGGTTGAGTCCTAGAAAATCATCAAACTTTTCTTTTCTTTTTTCTAATTGTGTTTTTAGAGGCAAATTACCTGTGGTGCTTCCTGGAGTTTATTTATGCTTGAGAGAGTAGGAATATACAACTTACAAGTCTTTTGCTGCAAAGCCATTCACCCTGCTGATAGCTGATATGATTAAACCCCAAACCTAGTGATTCTAACTCCTACTTGATTTTAGACTGATGCTATGTGAGCAGCTACACAGTCTCTGCTCTCAGGTATGACTAGATGAGCTTCTGCTGTGCCAACCTGACAGCTCTAGTCAACCTTGGCAGATGCTGAGTTTTACGAGTTGCTTTGCTTTAAAAGCAGTCAGTGGTGCTGAGACCCAAATAAGTACAAAATATGTTACCATCAGATATACAAACAAATTCTCTGAGGCACAGTAGATGTTCTTACAAGAATGTTCTGCTCTGCTTGATTCAGTCTTCTTGGTCTGTAACTTTTAGACTATGCTGGAACTGGAAATCATTCAAAAGCCAGGGGAAAAAAAATCTAATTTTGGAGAAGCTTGCAGTCATTTTCAAAGAAAACTCAATTAGTTTTCTATTCTTGTGACCAAAGAGCATGTCTTTATCTTTTGTCAAACCTGAAAGAATTATGGAACTTAGGCAGAAGTATATGTCGTGATGCTAATGAAGCTTTTCCTTAGTTTCAACAGTTTTAACTGTATGAAGAAGGAATAAGACTGAATTACATTCAGGGAAAAAAAAAACAAAAAAACAAACCAAAAAACCAAAACCAACCCCAAATCCTATTTGCTCCTACCTTTGAAGAATTTAAAAGAAGAGTTTGGTGAATCTAATTTGTTTTATTGCTGGGTTGACTATTTTTATCTCAATTTCCTGAAAAAAATGAAGAGATTTATTGTTCTTATCTTGACCTCCATTATTTACATATCTTGAAGTTGATCACACTTGTCTTCTTGTTGATATTTGACCTATACCCAAGAAGAGCAGCCTGAAGAACAGTCCACTTCAAAAAATGAAATGAAATGACTACCAAGTTCCATGGTTGAGTCTTTGTTCTTGTTCATGGAGCTATAGATCTCCTTAAAAATAATTCATTTCATTTCATGTCATTGTTTTTGGGGAAAATCTGTGGAAATAGTATAGGTGGGAATGCAGTTGTGGAATACCATCTGCTTTCTATAAGCAAGTTTAAGATCATTAACTGAATGTCAAAAAGCTATTTCTCTTGTTTTTATTTTTAATGTAGACACAGGGATATGCGCTCTGCCTAAGATACAAACCAGATGACAGGTGTGACTGATTCTTAGGTATACAATTCAGAGTTAAGGTCAGTATAGAAAGCTTCAGGAAACACTAGTTTTATTTCTGTTCAATATCTATGTACTTTCATGCTACGCACAGAATTTAAATAAGTTCTTATATTCACATGATAAGTACCTGCACAGTGATATTTCCTTCATTGTACCATGTAAAATTCCACCTTTCCAACTTGTTAGCATGTTGGGATGGGTTCCCTCTAAGAGGGAGTGGAGATGGTGTCTCTAAATTGCTCTGAATACGTAAAGAGGGAAGAAGAGAGAGGAATATAATCTGCATCCTTCATTAAGATGATAAATGTGAAAGGTTGGCAACTTATGTAAATGTGTTTTTTTTACTCCAAGCTAGGAATTTCCTTCCACAAGCTGTGAGAACAAGGCACAGACTGAGGACTTCCCAGAAAACTAGAACAGAACATGTGACCATTCAAATGAGGACGCATGTGGATGGCCTTAATTGTTTTGCCTTACCTCTAACTGAACATGACAGCAAACCTTTAAGTAACAAGTTGATGAAATGCTTGTGTTTAAACTCATAAAAAGGTTACAGTTAACAAAAAATCTTAATGTAGAAATATTTGAACACTTCATCCTAATATTTACTCCCAAAATTATTTCCTGCAAGCCTTTGACATTGAACCCCTTCACTTTGTTATCTACTGGACAAACACAGAACATAACTGACTCTGTCTACTGAAGAATGCGAACATTGAAGAAGAAATGGATACAGACACACCAAGGACACACAAAGAAACCTGTCTGAAGTAATTTAAATGATTCCACGCAGTGCAGACAAAATTAAGGACAAAATAACTGAAGGGGATGAAGTAGGAGGATCACAGAAGCTGGAGGACTCTGGGCTAAGGAGGATAAGGTGAAGATCAGTGGGGTTTTCAAGAGCCATGAGAAGGTGGAGAGGATTTATGAATACGGACAGGATCTCAAGATCACTTTCCTTCCAGACAGACTCTGAAGCACCTCTAGTCCTGGGATCTTCTCCTCATTCACCTTCCTCCCTCCAAGCAGCAGTCTGCAACAGAGCTTCCCTGCCCATCCTCTCCTCCCGGCGGCAGCTACATTCTTGTCTCTGTATTGCTTTGTTTGTGGCTGTGGTAAGTGGACAGAGAAACTGTTGAAGGAAGCAGGATGGTAATGTCTAATTGTGCAGAGGAAGAGCACAGTCTCTCTGCTCAGGAAACAGTTGCTGCTCAAACAGGTAAGCCTCCTGTCTCCTCCAGCATGGGCAGAATGGCTCTGTGCTGCTCCCAGTAGCCTGCTGCTACCTTGCTACACCCAAAGCTGGCCTTAAGTCAGAATCACAACTACAGAAATTAAGATGTGGTACGTTAATATCTCTAGTGGTTTGTAACAGCATGGGATTCTGTACCAGCAGCTCTATAAGTAATCAGTGTACAAAGCAGAGGGAAAAACAATTTGTACCTTCTACACAATCTTCTGTCTTGCAGTCACCTGCCTTTAGTCACTAGCAGTATGTTCACCATCACAAATAAGAAACACCCTTTTGAAACATCAGGCTGTTACATTTTAATTTACTTTATGCATTGGAAGTACTGTATAGTAATTTGAATCCCTTCCAGAGATCCTGCAAATAAGACTTACCATTGTAAGAATTCCATTTGCAGGAGGCTGTACAACTTGTTATATCTAACAAGTCGAATAAACAACCATTTACACAGGGTGAAAATATACAACTCAATGGAAGAAGTATGTTTTTAATCCATTAAATGCTAACTCTGATATGCACTGACATTTATCTATGGTATTTCCTTCAACTGTTCTCATTAAAATTGGACTACAGTTACTTGTACCCTTGCAATGTGTTAAAATGAAGAAGGAAAAAAAAAAGTACTTTTGAGAGCAGTTAATTTGGAATTAAATTAGTTTCTTCACAGATCAGAAGATATGTACATAGAAGAATCTTACTGAATTATACCAGCTCGCTTCACTATGTAAGAAAGGGCAAAGGACAGCGAGACATTACTCCTCACAGAATTGCAAAGCTATAAACCCAATCAAATCCAATCAAAAAGAGAGAAAAAAGAAGATGGAAACAACTCTGTTCTGAGGGGTTGTCTCCTCTGACTCCTCAAAGAAGGAATCAGAATAGGATATCAGAATCTATAGGTATCAAAAGCAACTAATTGAAATAGGCATGGAGAGACATGATTGGTTTCAGTTTAAATTTAATAAAAGCTTAACAGGTTTTTTTGTTTGTTTGTTGGCTGGGTTTTTTGTTGCTTTTTTTTTCTCTTTTCCAAATCCAGTGAAATAAAAATTGACTGTAAGTCCAATAACCTCTTTGGTTAAAAACGTGGAGATGTCAAAAATGCATTTACCTATATTCTTCTGAACTAACTTCAAAGACTATTAATAGCTTAATTTTAACCTTCATCCCTACTGGAGAAATGCAAGCAAACACAACATCGTTAGCTAAGGATTCAGCTGGTATAAAAAGCAGACGTGAGTCAGATCTGCATCAAACTCTCCACATCCTCAGGTGCTCCTGGTGGCAGAGATGCTGCTGAGCCAGGCCCACAACAGCCAGATGGAGAACAAGCAGCCGTTTACCAACAAGCACAGAACTCAACATGGACTAAGGAGCAGCCTGGTAAGTGTCAGCAGGGAGATGAAATGTCTCTGCAGCTGCTGGTGCTGGACCAGCTCGTTCAATGTACACACAGGACCTAAGCAGAGCAAGAGATTCTGATTCAAGGTGGGGAAAAGGAGAGAGGTAAATTTATGCATCTGGCCCAACATATGTATTGGCTCAGCTCTGTGAAAGGAAAAAGATACGTCTTGTAAAAAAATGTCACAAAGAACAAGTGATAAATAATGAATAAAGATTCTGCATTGTTTGTTCATAGAATATCAAGAGCATCCTGCTAGATGCATTTTCAATTATCATTCCTTCTGCAAAGCCCTGCTGTGATTGCTTTAACCTTGATTTTAAGACAGAAGTAACTGTAATGTGCAAGCATATTGGTACAGCCCAAGTATCAAGGAAAGAACGGTGAAAAGTGTATTTATAAAGCAGTAAAATCACATTAAAACTGCTATGCAATAAAAACGACATTGTAGGCAGCATCTGGGAAAAGGGTCTTCACAGACCAATTATATCCTATTAAAACTAATGTGCAATAAATGCACACCATAGCAGAATTTGTAACAGTTTTCAGGGCCCTGGAAATGGGTTTTTGACCTTTTCCAGTATTGCTAACTTCAACTTGGCACTTCAGGTACTGCTCAGGAAGCAGCTTGGTTTAAGAAATGAGGTTTTTTCCTCATTAATCAAACAAACTCGCAAATGTGGTCTGTTAACCAATTATGCAGCAAATAACCTTATTTAAAAAAACCTATTCTGATGAATAAAAGAATGAAAATATGTGTCTGCTTCAAAAACCACAGTTTTCAAATAGGACACGGTCCTATTTTCAAAACTATTGTGCTCCAACACCCAACCTGCAGTCAGAATAACTGTATTTGAGAATAAATAATGGTTTAGGATATTTTTTTAATGGCTAAACAAACAGGCAAACTTGTGAATTGACTCAAATTATTCTTTTGGGATTTTTTCTCATCAAATTGAATCTGCTATTATACTTTTTTTCCTTAAGTGACAACGAAATTAATCTCATGCTACAATTCTGAAATGAAAAATATTTTCATGCTTTGTTTTCAAAACTTCAGAATGTTTCAACTTTTAATTATTTGGATAAACAATCAGCTAAAAGTTCAGTGCAAACTGACAGAAATAGTTCTGATCCATTCAAGAGTGCACGTTTTTAATGAATTAACTGATTTGCTTACAATTTGAAACACCTTTGTTGCATCTTTGATTCTTCCTTATAGAAGGTTTCATCTAAAATCCACTGAACTCAATTGGAATTTCTGCATGTCAGTGAGCAGATGTCAAACTCCCCGCTGCTCAGACACTGTTATGCTAAGGGAACGTGGTATGCAAAAGCAAGAAAAAGGAAAAATCAACACTGGAAAGTAAGAATAACGTTTGTTAGAGCTATGGTGGCTTAAATTCTGAGGCTACTGTGCAACTGTAAGCAAACCTTTCTCAAGGTAAGCTGCAAAACAGCACAACACACAGAGCGATCAGGGTGAAAAAAAGAAGAAATGTTGGGGTTCAAGTAAGATTCTGAGGTGACATGGAGATACAGCAGAAGCTGTTGGGGAGACCAAGTGGGTACCAGACAAACTATGTCATTAGGGACAACATTCTACTGTCATTCACCTCTCCTGTGTCTGCCACCAAGACTAAGGGTGCTGATGAATGCCCCTGGCCCTTCCAGGACAAAGCTCACATAAAAGACATGAGGCTCTCAGAAACATCACTGCAAAGGGCTGATTGACACCGCTGTGAGTGAGAGCAGTGTCTGTCCATATGTTACTGCCCCTGAGGAGATCAGAGTTCTTTACATGCCTGATAGATCTTGCATCTGACAGAAAGAAATCTAAGCTCTGTGTTCTGCACACCACGTATAATAAGTCTTTCTGGAGACCTTCCCTGAATCCCTGGTAACAAATTCTTTTTCTCTGTACCTAAGGAGATTTTTGCCAGCTTTGTTACTGCAGATGCATCATGCTCCTTGTACTACTGGTTTTAATAGCTACTGTGGACTACTTACACTAACATAATGTCTTAGCCCAAAACCAAACCCTGGAAATTCATGCATATTCAGCATGCCATTATAAATAAGATCCTTCATTCAGTTCTTTACCAGAGACTCACCTCAGGTACATTACACACATGAATGTGCTGGCCTCACGTTTTAAACAGCTGAAAAAGCCAATTAAGCTTGTCCCTGATCCCATTGTTTCTTTCTTTTACATTAAGGCTTCTTAATAGTTAAGATCCCTACATGGATATGTCTCCAACAAAAGTAACATAAAACAAGAAGCTGAATTTTATTCCTCTTGTATAATGAGATTCCAGTATGGCATTTACAAAGACTCTGTTCTTATGTAAAATAAGCAAGCAGGATTAAAAGAGCAAGGGCTGTATTTTATGTATGCTTAGCTGTGGCTCACAGTTCTTCCATGAACTGTATTATCTAATCCAAAAACCACTAAATATCATGTTGCTCAGTCAGACTACACGGGAAGCTGCTGTTCTCCTTCTGAGTGTGACAGGCATCACAAGAAATGTGATGGGATGAGTGACACAAATGGCAGAGAAGCATAAATCCAAAATAGGACAAAGGCAGAGGAAAAATATTCACCAACAATAAATGACTCTGCTTAATTTGTCAAAGATTTAGATCAATGTACTTGGGATCAAAATTGAGTTTAGCATCTGTTTTTTCCCTAGTGTGAAATAGAAAAAAAGTGCAAAGTAGAGATGCATACAGGCTGTTTTAGACTGCAGGATAAGAATGGAGCACAAGCTGGAGATAAGCAAATACAGCTCTCAAAACCCAGAGCTCTGATCTTGAACTTCTTGACAACCAACATTTTTGCAGAGCTGAGGGGAATAGGCTCCCCAGTACAATTTGGGCTGCGACAGGCCCAGGTAAAGAAGCATGGATGAAACTTAAATTGCTTTTTACTTCATCTTTTTACTTCATTTGGGGTGGCAAACTTTTATTTGAGCAGGTTGTTGATGTTGACTTTTACCTGGATGCTTCTTGTGAAGGTCCTTCCCACTGAAGCTGCGGGTGGTCGCCACGTGAACGAGCCCTCAGTGCAGCAAATTATCATCCCGGAGTCCAACGTGGTACTTGATGTTTAACGTTAAGCACGTGCTCAAGTACTTCCCTGAATGCCTTTGGTTCAGAACGTTATTTGACAGTTACAAGGGTAGCAAATAAAGTGCTGGGATGACATTTGAGTGTTTCTTTAACTCAATTTGTAATTTTTTCCACTGGGGACCAGGGAGTTTATTGCAAAGTGATCAATCTGGCATTTGTGCATTCAGCCCTTCATACTGAATCAGTGCCTGTCTGCCTTGGTCTTACATGATAATACTGGTGATTGCAATTCTCTACTATTGATATGATTTCTAGATTAACATGCTAATTTTTTTTACTAGAAATTGTGAAGTGTGGAGGAAGGAGGAAGTTTTCTGTCAGAATACAAAGAGAGATGATTGCTCTCCTCCTGGACTAAAGTACAAACTGAATATATTTAAAAGCAACGTAATGGTTCAAGCCTCTATTTTTCTTAATTATTTCTCTTCTCATAGGAAAATCACAATGATTTGATTGAACATAATAATTAGGAAAGTTCTTGTTGTGTTTCACATAATGAGAAATCTCTGTTTTCATCAATCAGCAGGAGTGAAACTCACTAGTGCAGTAAGCCACAATAAGGGCTTCCATGCACCACAGAAATCCAATGTCAACTTGCTTCTGACATTAGTCATCTCTAACACCTAAACTCTGGGCTAGTTCTCCGACCAGGAAATGACCATATGTGGAACGTGACATACCCTAAAATTGCCTAGTTGTTTATCCATACCACACTGTTAGTACTGTCTAATTTGTTGACTAGCTTCACCCCAGGGCCTCTTTAATCACTACCATTTCTCTTGCTCATTGAATGTGTGTGCTCAGGGATAATTTCCCCAGGAGATGTCTGTCTGCATTTTTTAAGGTTGATTCTCATTCTGCATTTCCAGTGCATGTACTGTTCTCATGAGGCACTATTTTGTTCTATTATGCCTCTGTTCCTGTAGTGTTTATAACACTTCTCACCTTACCATCACCTACACATTTTATTAACATTCTTTTCCCCCTTCACCAAAATGCAGCATTTTTCAGTATTTCTTTATTTCTCCACCCTCCCCAACAGAATGACAAATCTCTTAAAAAAATTACTTTAAGAAGTAATTTTGTTTAATTGGAAAGATGTCGAATTTATCTCCTTTACAGAGTAGTTTAATCATGTCTGGTTCATAAACTTGAAAAGTTTACAACTGAAAAATAGCAGTATAATTCAATACTGTGGAGTCTGGAAAACATGAACTGGCCCACACCTGTACCTTGTGTATAAAATATGCTCATTTCTCCCTAGTGAGGCAATGTAAAGCCTAAAGCAGATGTATTCTCTCGTTCTCTATGCATAAAAACAGGAACTGATGTTACTCATGTCTCTTCCTTTCATGTTGCCATTGCATTTTGTCGATGGATGCCGCTGAAACAGTTGACTACTTTGAACTACACTTGCCCTTTCTGTGTTATAATCTGTGCTGGGGAGCTGTAGCACAGCAAACCTCCTTTAGGGGATCATCTAGACACTTTTGAAAGGTTATTTTTGCTTCTGAAAATCATTAAAATGGTATAATTTAGGAGCTGGGTTTGCAGTGGTTTTTCTTGACTTTCTTGTGGCTGCTACCTATGTCCTTGCCCTGTAAACTCACTGCTTCTTCCTAATCCATTCCTATTTTTACGACAGACACACAAGGATTGTAGGAAAACCTATTTACAGTAAAAACAGAAAAAAAGGACCAATATTTTGCAATCTACTTTTTCCTAATTGTGAATATCAAACAGGCCACATGATAATTATGTATTTTGTACCTTCCAGACCTTTGCTGCATACTGATATATTTCCAGTCTTCTTGCCATTGCATGACCCATATGAATGTTTTTCCATCATGAAATGATTACAAGCAATGTTTTTCCTCCAGTCTTACTGAAAATATTTCTGTCAAATAATAGCACAGAATAATCATTAAAACTTGTGCTAGGAGAATCTAGAGGCTTTATTTTTCTCTTGATTGCAGAAGAAATGTCTAAAGTTTGGCATGTTGTTCTTTATGCAAATGCTTTATTTTCTAATCACCAATACAATGTCCTAGTTATTTAAGGGTTTGCTAGTATTTCATGAAATAACATTGTTTGTGCTTCAGAGACTGACATGGATTATTTTTAAATTTATAAACAATGCAGTAGAGTGGCTGCAAAGTAAACATCCAGAAAAAATAAGGTCTTTAGAGAGATGTTCTTCTGGGGAGTGAGGGAAGCTCAGCTCCAGAAGCTGCCCTCTACCTGTGTGCGTTCCTCTGCAGTTCTGCTGGGCAATGGGCACATGGGGATGTGGGACGAGGCTGTGGGGCTGTATCTGACCAACCCTCTGGAAAATCAAATGTTGTAGCATTTACACTTGCACGGCAGGTCTGTTGCTGGATATGACCTGTAATGATAGCAGGCATGCTCATTCACAGAAAGATGAAGGTTATTGTGAACTCCTGTGGCTGCCTTGCATGACCACAGTTCATGACATCTCTAACACAGACATTATCAATACCATATTTTTGAGCTGTGTATTGGTTGCCCGCTGCTGGCATTCCTGAAACGATGAGTGTATGGTAGCTCTGTATTTCTCAAATAAACAGAGATGCTCTCTATAAACCTAGATGCACACAATATCAACCTCAGCACTATCCAAATAGCGTGCTCCTTCATTAGGATAGCAGGGGAAAATTTCAAAATAGGCAGAAATATCCAGAAGAATATCACTTTTTTGACATTTCAGCAGCAACAGGAAACTGGTTGCTACAGAAAGGACAGTGAAAACCTGAGAAATATGGGTAGTATCAAAACAAAGAGAGCTTTTAGGGAGGTGACACAGAAAGGTGGCCTTGCAATCTAACATCGTCTCTCTTACAGGTTTTAAAAATTAATGGGGTAAGTTACAGTCTACCTGACACACTGCAGGCAGCCAGCACCCTACGGTAACCTGCCGCATCGGTTCAGTCCGAGGAACAAGTGTGCCGATAAACTCTACTCTAGAGCTGCATGAGGCAGAGAAACCCCCGTGGAAGCAAAACTGAAGCAGAATTACAGTACTTAAGCTTTGTAGTCACAAAGGCAGATTACTTTTGTAAGATCACAGCAGATAAACACAGGGAATAGTTTAGAAATAATGTGCAGCTGTGGAAAAATACTTTCTCACACTCTGTTAGATGTAGTTTTCTACGGACACGGCACAGTCAGAAACCACCAGCTTTGTCTGGAAGCTGGCTAAGTACTTTTCAATGTGCTTCCTGGATAAAAGAAGATGAAAACAATAAGAGTCACAGAACTAACTGCTACCCTGTATCTAAATTCTGCCTAATAGAGGTAGAGAATAAAACATCTTTGGGTCTTCAGAAAACTTTAGTTAGGTCAAAGTTTCCAGTGGGACAGCCTGTTCAGTTGTGTCACAGGCTATGACAACCAAAAGCAGTTAACAGGGCCTCACTTCTGTGTACATGATTATGAATTTGGTACATGCATGTGTCAGACTGAAAACTTAATTTCTACCCTTCTTCTTTGACCAAACTTCTAAAAAAAGCTTTTCCAGTTGCAAAGGAAAAGAAGATTCTATTGAAACAGAAGTATAATGTAGAAAATGTCTTGTGTACAGCCAGCAAACATACCAGTCCTAAACCAAAAAAACCTCAAAAACCCAAAAAACAAACCCAAAAAACCCTTGCAAGGTACAATAAATAATTATTAACCCAAAGAGGTCTCATGGAAGTCAAGATGGGTTCCAACTGACTTTCCACTGGCTCTGCTCTAACTCACAGGAGAGTCTCACAATCTATCTTCACATGACAGGTGTGAAAATATGAAGCCAGCTTGTAAACTTTTGATGCAATTTATGGGGCAATTTATTCTGCTGCACATGATGCAGAATAACGTGTCCCCATGTACTGAATTAGAAGTATGACCATAAAGGTTAGAGAGGGTATTTAATAGTCTGAAACTTCTTTATTTGAACAGATCTATTGGTTTACAACCATGGCTTTATACTCACTATTATTCACTTCTGTCCTATACAACTTTATCCTCCTGGAGTAACAAGGACTCTTAATCTTTATATTGATGAAGTTAAATGAGAAATCTCTTATCTAATGCAGGTAAGTAGGAACCCAATTATCCATTACTTGCCTCTATGAGTGGATAATAGGATAACACTAGAGCTGTCTGAATTTTCAGCTAACACTTTTATAGGACTTTCCATACTCAAAGCAGTGTGAAAAGCAGTAATCCTCTTACCACCCCGTAAGGAAATGAAGTATCACTACCCTAACTTCACAAAAAGAAAAAATGAGCACAAACCTTACCAAAACCAGATGCTTAAAACTTAGCATTAAATTCAGAATTAGCTGCCCAACAGCATGATCTGATTATTGAATTTCAATATTTTCTAAATCAGGCTGCTTGATTAGGTGTCATTATGTAATGTTTTCAGTTTGTATTTTGTCATTTAGTTTTGATGGTCTGCATGGTGTTTTACCATCACAACTGAATTACCTCCTCGAGCAAACAGTCACATTTCCAAATTCAAAATTGGTTTTCAGCAATTTAGACAAACATTTATATATTATGTTTGCCAATTGTGTGCACATTAGGCTTAGTAAGCTCATTCACTACACAGTATGAAGAACAGAAACAAAAGAATGCAAACACAGGAAGAGAACATTTGTAACCCTCAAATAAGCCATCTTTGCCGTGCTGGTCCGTATTTACACCCAATACTGGACTTCAGATAATGTGTTCATATTACTAACTTCTCACCTTCAACACCTGTCAAAATTTACCTGTGTAAGTTTACTAAAAATATGAACATTTTCTGCATATTTTTGTATTTCTTTATTTCCCTGTTCCTGACCTCTCCCATGGTCATAAACTTCATAGAGGTCACCCATCACAGCTCCAGTAATTTCAGTAGTGCTATGCTGACTTGTTTCAGCTTGCAAACATAACAACAATATTAATTTGAACCTTAGGAATTTTCCTCACTTTGTTAATTATATTAAACAATTGGTTTCTATTTCAATAAATTCATTTCAGTTTAAACTTCAGAGGCAAATTAGAATGAATTCTATTTTATGAAAGAAAAAGCTTTAATACCTTTCCAAATCCAGACTTAATTTGTTTTTGATCCATTAAACAAGTATCTTGTTCACATTTTAATTTGGATTGTGCTAACTTAATGAAATTGTATTAAATAAAATAGGGAAAATGCTCTTCTGAGTGTGAATTATTGTAACAGTATTTGCTTTTATTTATTAAAAAAAAAATCAATCACAAAACACTACCTCTATAAATAATGGGTACCCTGACAATTCAATATCCTGATTAAATCTCATGGTTTTCTCTCTGGAAACAGAAGGGTTTCTTGGCCAAGGCGGCATACCAAAACTCAAAGGCTGACTGCAACTAGAGGAAAGGAAAAAACGGACAGTCAGTCCCTTCTGCCACCAACACCAGTTTTCCTCTGCTTTTGAGAACTTTGGTTTCTGCATTTGAATACTGCTCTCACCTTCTTATTGCACCTTTACATTCCTGAGAAGATCTTTCTGAGCGCTGAATTGAGTTTCTCATGAAAATTATTAGTTTAAAAGGAAAATGTGCTATCTCGTGTGTTCTAGCAAATGGGGTGTCCAGCCCACTCACCTTCTCTCCCTAGGCCATAATCCTTTGGACCGTATTTTTCTCTTCCCACATGTTCTGCACTGAAACTGGTGCATCCTAATTCACTGCCATGGAAACCTAAAATTTTTCACTTTTTCAATCTCCTTTCTGACATAGCCCTAGACAAGACTAAGTGGTCTGCAGGATGCTAAGCACTTGGAATACAGTCTTGCTCTCAATAATAACTGTGGTGTTTCAAAATAATAAAAAAAAAGTGAGCTCCTTTACCCAGTTTCACAAGTATATTGATATCTGTGATGTTTATCCTGGAAAGAGATTCCAGTTAGGCCATTGTCCTGAATCATGCCCTACTATAAAGCTCTATATTTTAGGAACAATTTATTACTCTTTCCTCTTTCACCAGACAATATAAATAAACTGAGAACTTGCTCGTGACTTCTTGCTGCAACCTCCTGGATTGCAGCAGAGCACTGGTTCCCAACCGGTGAGGTATGACTTGCCAGTCAGGCACATCAGATGACACAAGGCACAGTGTGGAATCCAGGTGAACGGGCTTTGCTGGGCCTTTCGGTTGGTGGCATCAGCCAGTGGCAAGGATCTGAGCAGAGGAAGATGCTTGGCTGGAGGCATTAGGAGAGAAAAGAAAAGGTGGTGACAGTGAGGCTTAATTCAAATGATTATACAGGATAGCATTCTCTTCAGGAACACTCAACCCTGGGCGGCGGAAATAACGTGGCAGAACTAATACAGGAATACTAAACTTATTTGTTTGATATGTGGAGAGTGAGGGCACAAGGATATAATTTTCCTTCTAGTTCAGACATGGCAATTGGGTCAATGTCATTTTCACCCATCTGTCTCTCCTTGCCTTACCTCCTGTAGTCCTTCTGCCAAATTTGCCCTGAGTTACAATCTGTGCAATCAACCTGGAAATCAAGATGGAGACCGCAGGCTGCAAATAATCCCAACAGGAGGAGGACAGGATGAGGAAGTCTGGATAAATGTTCTTGGGGAGTGGCAGCCACTACACAGCATGGGGGCTGGCAGAATGGACAGAGAGCTGCTGGTGAGACAGTCCATGTCCTGCCTTTGGACTAGGAATTACTGCCTAGTAATTACCTAGCTGATTATCTGCTGGGTATTGCTTTTCCTTCACGCTGCTGCAACAGAATGTTAGCTGAGACTGGCAACAAGACTGCTAATTGGGGCTACTATTTCACGTGAGCTGCAGAAAATATGAATCTTGAGATAACATATATTTCATCCCCTTCATCTCTCTGTGCCTGGCAGTCAGGAAGCAGCAGTGACCCACCTCTCCACCATTAAACATCTTGTTCCAGAGAGAGTCAAATCCCACATTGTATAACACAAGACTGTCTACTCCAGGTAGCTGAAAAATTACTTCTATCAACGAAAAACTGCAAAATTATTTCCCCTGAGGTAATTAAAGCTGTTAGAATTAGAACTTTTAGAACTGACAGAGATAATAACTGAACTGAGCTCTGATGACTAACGTGGCAGAGAGGGGGTTTTGCTTATTTCTGGAGCAATAACAGCAATAATTGCTAATGTCCTGTTGTCGCAACATAAAAGGCCATGGATTTTAGAAAGACAGCAAAGGAAAAGATGAAATGTGCAGAAATAAAACAAATGGTCTAGAGAATCATCTGTTGTCTGTGAGTAAAGGGTTGGCAGCAATTCAGTTTGCTTACATTCTTGACAAGCATTTCCCTCTCTGACAGAACAACTAACATGCCTCAGCAGTAGCTGCAGAAGTAGTCCAAAGTGATTGAATCTCACTCTTTCCTTCAGGAAATTGCCTGTGATGTCTTGTCTCACAACTACATTATGTCTCATTATAAGTTTTGTCTTCTATATAGATTGGAATTCAGTTTAAGTGTCCCACAGAGCATCTGTTGTTTATGGTTTCCTATCAATATGCTGCAGATGACAAGAATATGTTATATATACATTATTGGAAATCTGAACATTTTTAATCATGTCGTAGGAACAGTTGCTCTGTAAGTGGAAACATCTTTGCTGCTATTTGCATGCTTTCTTTACTGGAACCAGAGATGCTAGGAGCTCCTTTTTGTCACTTTGCTCTTGAAGGTGGAGACATTTTCTTAATTCAGTGAAGGTAAATGCCTCCAAACTAAGACAGCCACCACAATAACTTGTAGAGGCTGAAGAAATTCTTATTAATTTTTAAATGATATTAAAATAAAGGGAGATTCAGATTGAAAATTTTCAGTAAGTGTGCATCAACTTGTCTAAGGACTGTTGCGATACACAGGGGGCCATAACTCTTCAAACACCATGACACTTCAAACAAAAAGCAACTGTTGCCTGGGCTGAGGTAATGAACTTGTCTCATTCTGAGAATAAAAGAAAGTATTTTCTTCAGTGAAGCACACCCAAAAATTCTAAAAGTGAATATGCAGACAACTTTAAAGGAGAAACCACTTGGAAAGGTATTTTTGAACAGTAGCCATTGAAATTGATTTTCATAATTTCTTATTGTAAATAGTGAGTTACTGAGGAAGTGCAATATATACAGCAGTGTGTCCTGAGGCTTTTGCTCTGGTACTATTTCTGCTGCCCTTAAGGAAGGAGTATTTAATTTTTACCAAAGTTTTTTGGCCTTTTTTAATTCTTAAACTTTTAATCACAAGTTGTCTAAGCCATCTTGCGGTGCTGAGCTGAAAAAGAGATCCTACCTTTGAGAGAGCCTTCTAGAGAGACCGAGAACCTAATTCTGGACCAGCCTGCATGGGATGGGTCGTGTAGGGGAGAAAAGGATTCCTGTCAGACATGGTCTCATTAGCTCACCACCTCAGCACAGTACTGAAGCACAAAGGATGCTGCCGCTGCCCTAGAAGGGATTTGGGAATTCAGATCTGTTCTTAGAGTTCTCTGCAAGGCCACTTCTGCCTCGTGGCATTGGCAACTTGTAAGAGGGAAACTAGCTGCCTCCAGGGAATCACAACCAGCCTCTGTGCCATAAGGGTGTTGTAAAGGAGCTGAAACAACAGCCTTGAAATGGGTCTGACATATGGCAATGAAGCATTTTCTGTATCATATAAAATACAAATATGATGAAGAGGATCACGGATTTGAAGTGTGACACTGGTTTATTTTATATTGTTTGTTGACTCTATTTTTACTTTTTTTAAACAAAGTACTACTGTGAACAGTGAATGACTCTGTTTCTCCCAAATGTTCCCATATCTCATTTCAAAAATAATTTTTCAAAATCATGATATTACACCAGTGAAAGGCACAAACTGACATGCAAGGAAGGGACTTTAACTCCCTCCGTTACCACTGTGCATTCCTCAATGGCCACTGTCCCCTCATGCTAGTTAAATCAAGCTGTATCTGCTGGGGAGATCTGTGATGCTCTTCTCCTAGAATACATTACTCAAAATGTGAGGAATTACTGGAAATTGGTATACACAAATGAGGCCTTTGAGTAGATTCCTATGTTAACAAGGAACTTGCACTTCAGATACTGAAAAGTTTTAGTAATCAGATCTCTACTTGCTTATTACAGTATGTTATTAAATGTAGGAATGATTGTTTTGTTTCCTAGGCTATGTAGTACTTCAGACAGTAGACAGAGGACAGGTACATAAAGTCTTCCCCTTCCCTTAGGAGAGATTAAATCCTAAAGCTTATCATTTCTCCTCAACAGAGCCATCTGTAGAAAACGTCACAGAGCAGCATGGTTTGCAAACCAGTTGCTGCTGCATACATTCCCTTCTGCAATACCTATTTGCCTTTGGCAAAATACAGAATTTATCCAAAATGACCATAACCACTCAGGTGAAATATGTCACAGGTGTGAATTGGGATGAACCCAATTGGATTCCACTTACACACAGTGAAGTCCTTTAACAGTATGTTACAAATTAATCATAATCAAAAGGAATCAATCAAAAGGAAGTCCAGAATCCTAGGAGGAGACTTTAGCATGGTGTGAAACCTTTTCTTCTCCTGTCTGCATGTGGAAGGTGCTGAACTTCATTAATGAACCTGCCTAGCACATTCATTCATACACACAACTCCCTTTTGAGCACTGATGATTAGAATTACTGTGGCTTCTACAGATCCCTCTTGAAAACTTTATTCACCCAGGAGCAGTTTCTAGTGCACTCTATAGAATATTCAACATTTGCTACTCCATTATACATCTCATCAGAAAAAATATGCAGCCTCCCCAATACTCCATCAGGAGTCCCCAGTACTCCTCATGCAAACCAACTCTTGGGCATTTTTGGTCCCAGTTCTCCTCCTAGGTACAGCCAGGGACAGGATTTGATCTTTCTTACACCAAGTAAAATGGAACAGACAAAAGCCAGAAAAAACAGGAAGAGGGAAAGAACATAAAATGCTTCTTGCAACAATTCAAAGTTAGTACTTGTCTGAGAATTAAAAACATAGAATGAAATAAACAGCAACTGGTGGAAGACCTGTGCAACATCTTTGCAGATTTCCATTCCCATGGGATGGATTTACATTCTCATCCCAGTTCATGACTGTCAGTTCTCTGACACAAAATGGCTGTACTGCAACGGGGGAAGCTGCTGATGCGTTGGAACAGACATGCTGTAGGTGGACAAGAATAACTACCCTCCTGGTTTGCCATCAATAATCCTTTCTCAAAGAAACACAAAAGAACAGTGTGCAGTATCAACAGAGAAATATTTAGAATGTAGTGACTGATAGGTACAAAACCATGTTCACACAGTCAGTGGTATTTTAGAGAGGGGAAATCTGGTGTTACATTAGCTACTAGCTATAGTTACAGTAACATAAAAAATGCTTATGGGATTCCTGCCCCCTCCCTCCATCACTTGTCTCTCAAGTATTTTTTGTCAAAGCACAGAAATCAATAGCAGCATGCTGATAGAAACCAGATTGGTTCGAAGATCCAGTACATGGTATCCAGTCAGTCAAGTGTGATGGATTTAATTCATGCAGCACTTATTATTCCCAAGCTTTGCTTGTCAACAGGAAAAAAAAGTACACATCTGAAAAGCAATCAGGCAGTTTTCAGAAAGACAAATCTTGCAGTGGTTCCACTCTCCCTGCTTCCTCCATTAGTTTAGATTTCTTTTCTTCGCTCTCATTTCTGTATTTTTTCTATCTATCTGCAACACTGGCATCATAAGAAGGGCAGCTGTTGCCACATGAAGTCTACTCAATTTTCTGGCAATTTCTATACCACATCCACAAATGTTTTAAACTGTAGCATGATGACAGCAATCTCTGATGGGCAGAGACTGAAAATTGTGTCCAAAATGATGAAGCACATTTAAAATACTAAGGATCATGGATGTTAACATGCAGACCCCTATCAGACAGTTTTGGTCCACATTTTCAGACGGCTTTCTCTTTTCAGATGGAGACCAGTATTTTACTTTGTATTTTCAGTTAGTTAATGGCATAAATCCTTTTGCATTAATAGCTCTGCATCTAAACAAAAATTTTTCCATATGAGCAGTAAGGATATTCTGAATGCTGAAGTTTAAATGGGACCCCAGGGGAAACTGGAGAAGTTCCTGGAAACCCTTAAGTGTTACTGACCACACAGAAACCACATCCATTTTAGCAAGTTTTGGGAGCGGCTGTTAGATGAGGGATGAAACAATTTTAAGAAATTGTCCTGTCTTTGTTCTTCCCTAAGCTTCTGCTTATGTCCAGTAGTGGAAAGGGGATACCAAGATGTGTGGGCCCCTGTAACAGGACAATTCTCATGTTCTTCTCATTAGCATGCTGGTGTGACGTGGCCTGCTCACTTTTTACTGGGACTGTGTGCTGTCAAACACGGAATAGAACAGGGAACATGGGAAGTTCACAGTTCTGATATAAAGACATTTATAGCATCAAACTGTATTGCAAAGCTTACAGCCCTAAGACCCAGCTAGGTGCTGCCAGAGAGCAGGAACAGCTCATGCCACAATTCCCACCTTTTCTGTGCACACCTCAGTGAAACCTTGCTCTAGGTCAGGGCAAGCCACTGGCACACGGTGCTTGCCATTTGGCACGGGAAGGGCACTCAGGCCATAATGACACCACAGGAGGCTCTAGACAGCCTGCCATGGTCTGCAATGCGATGAGGTGTGCATTTACCTCCTGGATCACCTGTAGCTGCTGAAACCAGGCAGGAACAGCGTCTAGAACTGCTATCCTGTTAACCAGCTAAAGTGTGACAGCCTTTCCTCCTTCCACTTTCCCTCCTCCCTAGCTGAGCACAGAACTGGAATTGTTCCCTCTCCTACTTAGTTCTACTTTCTCTCTGAATATTGGTATCTGTTAGCTAGGCAAGGAAGTTTGTGGGCAGTCATCTTGTCATGGAATAGCTACCCTGTATTTCCTGCTATTTTTGATTTGCACTTGGTATCAGCTAGCACTTCACAGAATAAGCTATTTCATACGTGCTATGCCTGAGACTGCCCAGGACAGGAACCTCAGGTGAGAAGCTTTGTACTGTAAATTAGCCCCCATGCTTACTACCCATTATCACATCTATGAGGACAAACCTTGCTCAGATTCGTAATGCTGTCACATAATAAATCAAAGCAGAACAGGAATCACATTTTGCAGAGCCTAAATATTATGTAGGGCTTCCAGTGCTGCTACAGGATGAATGACAGCCATTGGAAACAGTGGCTTTGTAACATCCCTGAAAAGCTGACTTGTTGATGCAACTTTCTATTTGAAGCCAATTTTAGCAGTTATTTTCCCAACTTCTACTAATGTAAATGGTATTGCACACTAACAGTTCAAGATTTGTCACATGTATCAGACATGTACCTTCACTGCTGCTTCAGGCAAAGTCCCTTAGTTTTCATATTGTTTCACCTATCAAGTATTGGATCAGGATATTAATTATTGGTTTTGACTGCTGCTAGTAACAGGGTAATAAGCTTCATCTTGGAAATATTAATCTATGTTCATATGTCAACTTTAGGTTTCTACCTGGTTATCTGATTTCCCATTTCTACACTCCCACAAGGCTGAAGACCAAGGCTGCTAAACAAACATATGGCTACACCTGCAATGCCATTTGCTCCATAGCAAAGCCTTTCCAGCGTGACAGAGGTGAGGCATGAAGAGAAAGAGAAGAATAACACTTTTTCACTGCAAATGAAGAATAGCATTCCTGATTTTATGGAACTGCCATCATCATTTATCATACATGCAGAGTCAAAGAAATATACCTTCATTTACAGACAAGAAAAAAAATGGGTTTGTTGCTTCAAAACCTCAGAGCCTTCCTCAGAAGTTATGGTCACCATCACTCACTCCTCTCCTTCTTTGTATATCTCACTTAGCAAGGCTGGACGCTCTCCATTACAAGGCTGGTGCCCCAGCAGAACGCACTTCACCTGGATTTCAGTGGCATGACACACGTGAGTGACATACAGAGTTTGATTTTAATTTATGTATGAAGAAACAGGAAGTCTTGGGCAAAAAAGCTCTATGAATTTTCTTCAGATTTGTATTTTAATATATTTTATTTTGGAGTAAGATTATACTTCAATGGAAATGAAATTTAGATATTATGCAGTGATACATAAAAACAGTTTTTGAATGAACAGGGATTAAAAGGCAGGACTATTTGCATTGCACTGGAGAATAAAGATTACTTTAGGTTTAGACTGCAAATAAAATACCAGAATTAATAATTCAGTTATCCTATTGAGCAAGAGAAATTATTTTTTTCTGTAAGAAACATATACCCCACCATATTTTGAAGAAAAATTAGTAAATAACTAAAGACAGTTGCAAACTTTTGGCATACCCAGAATCTCTACTCTCAAAGACGTTTCAGAGATGCCAGGAAAAGGGTTGCTCTAATTTTACATACAAGATTTTAAAATACTGTGGTGATGCACGCTTGTGTAAAATCTTAAAATAAAGTTCTCCCACTAAATCAGTGAAGGTTCCTGAATTGTTATTACCCTGGCTCCTAGGCTTGCTGGAGAGCAGATGTTTCATGAATCAGGGTCATGAATAATTTCTGGTTCTAAAGAAATGCAGACAGGCCACTGCTGTTAAGTGAGATTTCTCATCAGCTATTTGAAACGATGGATCTTCATGGAAACTTGGGCTAGAAGTGCCCCAGAGCTTCCCACTGTCCCATCACAGGATCCTTTCTCCAAAGGATCCCTGAATATTACTGCTTCTTTTTCAACCTTTCATTAATGGCTGAATGCTAAAGCTTTAGAGGAAGGAGCTGATGCTTCTTGTAACTAAGCTTCCAGTAGCTGCTTTATGAGCTTCAACCTTCAGCACCAGCTAGTCCACTAGTGTCCAGCTGAGAGGAAGCAGGATATTTCTGGTACCTAGCACCCCCAAAGGCTGCTAAGGTTCTTCAGGGTAGAGCATAAATCAGTCACCAAAATCCCCTGGCAAAGACTAACCTACCTGGCAAAGCAGGAACACAGCATTTCACACTGTGGCGTTGCTCTCAGTCCCTACAAGTTGGGTCCTGATGAAACCCAAACCAAAGTAACTGGTGACACCACTGCTACCACCTCACAGCCCTTAGCAAAGAAGAGTTCTCATGCTCTTCAATAAATGTCACTGATACCATCTCCTAATCTTTGAGATGATTTGTTGTAGGCACTAAACTTTCACACCCTCCTCCCTCTTGCTCAGGAAGATCCCTGAAATATTTGTTTCAAGGGCTGGATGACCCTAAGGTAACAGACCTTAGGATGGGATGCAATACAAACACCTCAGGCTGTGCACAGAGGAGTCCTGGCCCTCTGGGCCTCTGAACAGTGATTTCTTTCTGTGACACAGTCATCCAAACTTGATGATTGTGCATCTTTCTACCATCCAGCACCATTGCTATATGCACCAAGGCCATAGAAATGATTCACGAAAGTGAGTAAGAAATGACATAATTAAAAATCACTGTGGGAACTTCAGTTTCAATTAAAAATATGCATTAATTGTATTAACAGTGCAGTTTTCAAGTCATTAATTGTCAATAATTCACATGGAAACATGCTCACAGTTTCTTAAAGGCAAGGCAGGATCATAGGAAGGGAGATCAGAAACAGATTTCAAAATCACAAGCGTTAATTTACCACACTCTGCACAGCCACAGTGAAGCACACAGTGTGAAAATAAACTCTGAGATTAAAATCTGGATCTGAATTTGAAAATTGGCTAGCACTACAGTTTTATTTTCATTCTCCAGAACAAACTCAGTGATCAAATGGAGGTTACAGGTGCCCAGTCAATGACAGCATTATTTGGTTCTTAAATAAATAAATAAATAATTTATATATATATATATATATATATATATATATAAAAAAATAAATAAATCTGTTTTCTCTTTGCAACTATTGCCTTCATTTCTGCAACAGGCTGTACTCTGGCCCTACTGAGCCTGCAGCTAGACAGCCTGAAACAATAGCACCAAAGGCGGTGTGAACTTCCCACCCACTCAGGAGTTGCTCACTTTATAGCCTGGATGTGTTCATTTCCATGCTAACACTATTAACAAGTAAGCAAAACACAAATGGTTGGATTTGTTTGGTTTGGTTTTTGTTTTTTGTTTTTTTTTTAAGGCAGCTGGGCTTGTTTTGGGGTTTTGACAGTGAAGACACACAAGGCAAAGCAAAATCCAGCACAAAACAAAACCAACCCAGATGTCCCATGCCAGCTTAGGGGAATTAAGGAAAGGAGAAAACAAAACAAAACAAGAGAAAAGAAAAAAAGTGTTTTCTAAACTGCTTCTTCTGAGCTTTTATCTAGATTTAACGGATACATTAATTCAGTTGATGTGCAGTTTAGCCAGGCAACACATGAATACCTTCCACAAATGGTAGGATTTGCCTTTTTTTTTTGCCCCCTGCAGAGACATTACCACAGATGTAAGCTTTTTCTTTCTGCTTTTTTCCTTGCCCCCATCCCCCTCTGTGTAATATCTTAGCAAATAATAAAATGTACCACATGTCTCCAACCAACCAGGCGCAATAATGCTGAAGGGGAGCTGCTGCTGCCTCTACGCTGCTGGTTCTTCATTAACTGTGTCAGTTTATTAGTGCAATTGTTTTTTATTCTTTGCCAGACAAATATTAATATGCCAATGACTTTCACAGGAGTATTCAAGAACATATTGTCTTACTTTTTAAAAAAAAACCCACAGATTTTTTTACCTGGGATTGGCATGATGTGTGAGGATAGGCAGAAAAAGAAGCAAAACTTAAGGAAAAAAGGGATGTGTGTAGAGAAATTCTTATAAAAAGGGAAAAAAAAAAGAAAATTATTGAATGAATGCAAAACTAAAGCAAAAGAAAAGGAAAAGACAGTAGTGGAAGGGAAATCTGACATTTAAACCTAGGCTCCTTGCTGGTGCCCATGGCAACTCCACTGACAAGTTGGTAAAAACTATTGTCTCTGATTGCTTTCAAGGATAATCCTTGCTTCTCTTTCCTGGGAACCATGACAGATTCTCTCTCTTTAGGGACGGCGCAGGAGTTTCTTTTATAATGGCTCTAATAAATAATGGAGTGTTAATGTCCTTTAGGACGATTAGCTGTGAAGTATGATCTGTTTAGGACACATTTTCACACTGATATACAAGTGAGGCGTTAGGTGGTAAGGAATACGCTATCTTAAAATGCTTTATATCATGTGTTTATGCTATTTTAAAAATTCTAAATGGAATCCAGCATTAAAAAATAACATTCATTTAAGGGAAACCGACTTGAATTGCTCCATTGAGCTCAGCATGTGGTATTCACAGTTTCTAAATTTAAATAAGGTTTCCATCTGCTCTGTTGTTCAAGAATCTCAGGGAACACTATTAGAAAGCAAGGGGTTGTGGCGGGGGGGAGAGGGAGCACACATATATTGATGCAAGGTTATGCTTTATATGCAGGATATTTCTGAAGCAAAGAGGTCCTGCAGCAGTGGGCTGGTTTTTTATTTGAGACCCATAGCCACACATCTATAGTTAGATCCAGCAGTTGAGTGTGGACCTGGGAACATCACAGGGCCACGCAGCTTCCCTGCGGCCCAGCACATCCTACTCCTGGTCGGGGCTTTCAGGTGCACTGCACAGAGACTGCAGAAAGGGTCTCTGCCTCTCCTCAGTGAGAAAGGATTCTCTCTTTACCAAAAATCTGGTGACTAAAAAACCAGAGGAATAACATTAACAGAACATAAATATCTACTAGGGATACCCCTGAATCACAAACCAAGGCAAACCTGGTCTTCAGCTCTTCCAAACCAAGACGGAACCTGGTTCCAGCGTTTAATTCCAAATGGTCTCAGCTACTGAATTTGTTCATGAACAAAGTGGCACTTGCAACATTCACTACATATTCCAATTATATTGTGTTTTCTGTGAGAAAACAAAAAAAAATCAAGACAGTGCATAAAATTCCTCAAATAGTATCTTCATTGGAGTTTGTGAGGGGAAGCCCAGCCCCCGAAGCCCCTTCCTAAACATGCTAGACTGCAGCCTTAGGTACGAGGGGAACCAGGCTCTTCTGGGACAAGAATGGAATCAGCTGCAGGAATGAAGGGTCTCTCACAGGGGCCTGTTGCTCTTATTTCCTCACTGAAATATGAGTAAGAAATTTAGCATTTCCAGTAACTCTTAGCACATTAGGTAGAATGAGAAACAATGCCAAAAACTGTACAGCCTTGTACTAATAAGTCAAAGTCAGCATGATAAAATGCTAAAATGACAAAAATCCCAAGCAGCATGGACAAGATACAGAAGAGGAAAAATATAGTGGAAATATGTAGTAAACCACGAATGTTTAAAGAGAGTCATAAGGTTTTATATTGGCTTTAGACTACAAGCTTTTAATATAATTAACAGACATCTGGCAGATGGGCATGAAACAAATGTGGTGATATTATATAATGTAGAAAACAGACGTATCTATGAGGACATAGAGGAGCCCAAGACAGCTAGGCAAAAGAGAAGCATGACAGCAGATGGAATTGGTCGTTAGTGAAAGCAAAGTAATATATAACCTGTAATTGTAACTTAGAACTATTCACATTTTCTGTGCATTTAAATGAGTTAACCACCCAAGAAAAACAAGCAAATGCCATTAAGGATAGCTCCATGAAAACCTCCTGTCCCTGTGCCATAGCAGTTCTAAAAGCAAATTTCTTACAGTGGGGTTGGTAGCAGCATGTAGGTGTCTTAGGACTCTTAAAGCCTTTCCTTTTAAAACCCTCCAAGAATGGTGAAGAAATGGGCTAGGAAAAAGAGTTCTGCAGTTGTGTTACATAAATCAGCAGTGCATTTTTTTTGCAAAAACAATTTGTTCATTCCTTTTCATAGGTATTGGATACACAAGTGACTTTTTTTGGGGATGGAACAGGAGACTCTCAAAGGATTGATTTAAATCATTAAAGGAATGCAGACATTTCCATATGAAGGACAATTAACAAGTTACAGGACTGGTCTATGTTCTGTTTGTGCAATGCTCACTATCATGTAACACAAATGACAGAATAATGAGCAGCAGGAAGAGGAGATCAGTAAGACTGATTAAAGAGGACATATCTTAGGGAAGCTGTGATACCAAGCTACAAAGTACTGTGCAGATAAGTCGTGCATTTTCATAGGCCTTCTTGTAAAATAAGATCAAGGAGGATCTTTAAAACCAAAAAAAAGTCAAACTGATACAATGTGCTGCATAATGAACCCATCTCCACCACCACTCATCATCATTCTTTAAGTGCTGATTCAAGAAGATGGTCAAGGATTATCCTCATTTTCCCTCATGGATATTTCCAGGTAGAACACAATAATAACTCACACACTCAAAATCAGGCAAAATCTTAAGCAGCCTGTACAAGTTGATGACTAACTGATGAAGAGGGCAAGAGGCACTTCCAGTGTGGATAGTCCATTGCTCACACTGTCACCACACTGTAACTCCTAATTTATAGCAAGATCTTCTTCCCTCGGCTGCTCCAGCAACAGAATATTTGACAAGCTAGAGCCTAGATTAATTTTTACTGAATCAGTTTAAAAAAGAGTTTAGTGAATGGTAACAAGTTTGGAAACATGTACTTGTTTTTAAAACAGAAAGGAAAGAGGTTAGACAAGGATGGAGCAAATAGCCTGGGAAAAGCAGGTGGTATGGTGGTTGTGATGGACCATCAGAAATGTCCTAATGCAGCAGGATGCAAACTAAGTGTGTCTCAGCATTCCTACCTTTAAATGCAGGCACATCCAACAACTATTAAAAAAAAAACCAAAACATGCTTGTTTTTCCTTACAGGCTTTTTTTCCTGCAGCGTAGCCATAACAAATGACCACACAGCCATAAATTAGTTGAGAAAGTTGGGTAATATTTCATTTAGTGATCATTAGTGACAGCTGTTAAAAAAGATTAAAAAATTAAAAGAAAGAATGCAAACATTCTACTCTTCAAAACCAACTGATAAAATTATCAATGACACTCATTTTCAAGCAATTTTCTGCTTGATACTTTTTTTTCTAAAGGAAGTTGAGACTCCTTATTCAGCTGCTTGAGTACAAAAACTGACACTTGATGGAAAATGTCAAATTCTGCAGCAATCACAAATTAAAAAAGAATATGAGCTCTAATCACAGGGATTGGCAACACTGCAGTGGAGTGCTAAAATATGCTTGTATTACAGCCTGTTCTAGTGGTGAGAGCATTTGTCTGAGAACAATGTGACAAGATCTCTTTGTGGCTTTCAGCTGCGTCTTTTGGGGCAATTTAAAAAACCACCTCTCGAGCTGCTTCCCACTTTTATTAAGAGTTTACAAATCCATACAATGCTTAGTAAAATTGGTCCCCAATTTCAATGGAGGCTGCATGTGTAACTTCACCACAAATAACAGCAAGCAAGATACTCCAGTGTCCTGCTTTTAATTCCTTGCAAGGATAACAAGGCGAGGTCCCAGCTTCAGCCAAGAGAGTAATGGTTCCGAAATCTCAGCAACAGCTGCTTCTGACCAGTGTGTACAGGAAACACGCTGGTCCTAATGCACTCCTTCCCAACCCCTCCTCTGCTCCTTGGAATCGAATGCAAACGTAAATACATAAATAAATCCATACATCATGGCTTAAAGCCTTAGATTCATCAGCTCAGTCCAAGGAGTATTATTTCTAGCAGTCTACTCACAGAAAAGACATACCTCAGCCCTTCTCCTAGCATCTCTATCTCATATTTCTTTAACATTTGGGAACCAGAAAAAACTCATTTAACAGAAATATTTTCTAAAATGTAGTTCCCAAAATACATTTTCAAAGATAGATTTAAAGGTCTTTTAGTATCGGCCAAGTTGTGTGGGAGGGCACAGCAGGACAGTAACAAGGCTCATGGGAAAGAGTGGGAGATGAATTTCATATGCAAATGTAGAACATGAAATGGATGGGAAGGAGGAAAGAAATTAAGCACAAATATTATCTCTTTTTATCCCCAAAGCTTTATATCACAGATATTATTTATACTGTTTTTTCCATAAGGTAATCAGTGGAAAATGAAATTAAGAATCTACAGCCTTTCAAAAGATACACAGCTTGCTAAGTGGAGGGGAAGAAGCACTAATAGCTCGCATGCCTATAACTTTAGCACATGATTCTTTAAAGTATCCCAGGAAAGGCATTTCCATGCCTACACTGTTCCTTTAGGTACTGCTTCATGAAGACAGTATTTCTGTCATAACCCTCAGAGAATAGTTAAAAAACCCACCTGCCTGCCCTTGAGATATGCTAAGTGATGATTTGAGTATTGAAATACATCAGTAATTCAGATCTGTGGTTAGAGCTATCTATGACAGCACTATTCTCCAGGCATTGCATTACACTGCAATGTCAAATAATACACTGTTTCTGCTGGACTTGAAGCAGAAGAACAAATCTGCTTTAGGATATACCAATTACAGACTCATAGACTGTGAAGTGGTTGATATTTTAACATGCTGATAACCTGCTTTCCTAAACTACTTCCTTGAGAATAATTCATTGGTAACCCCCACAAAATCAGAGTTGGTGACAGAGGTGCAGAAAGGGGGATCAAATACATAGAGACAGAAGCAGCAGACTACGTGAGGCGTGGGGGGGATCAGAGTTTGAAGGAGAAACAGGGAAAAGGGGACTCTTACTTCACTTGTTCTACTTGTAAATATATAAAAATTACACTCCCTTTTGATCAGTTATTCAAATGTTTGTAACTTACAGATAATCTGAGAGTTACAATCACAAAGTTATCAGAATTCAGACATAGGGAGAAACCAGAACAACTGGGCATTACACTCCAAGCTCCTTCCCTTCTGCATTCAGGCTAGCCATTACCTCCACAAAAGAACTGTGTTTCACACTTGCAAAATTTCCATACATGGAAAACCTCACACTACCAGGGGATGGAAGGAAGCACTCAAGGTTTCAACCTCATGCTACAAGAAGTCTTGTTTTTTGCTGTAGAGACCTAAACCTCTGGCCATGAAGAGTGTACAAGCGTGGCTACTCCCGCTTTTGTGAAGAGGAGAGCCTCAAGCATGGGGGCTCAGCTGGCCATATGGGAGGTCCCAGGAATGAAATTACCGAGCCTGAGGCCCCACAGGTACTACAGCTGATTAATTTCCTACAACTGCAGGCTCACTGGCCCCTGAAGAGCATAAAACCAGCAAGAATGAGTGTGCTCCAGTCTTGCAGCTTCTTTCACAGTGTGTGGTACTTGTGTGAGCCAGGTGACGTTACGTCATTCGCAGACAGAAGGGCTTGGGAAGCGACTGCAGGACTCCCACGCTTTCTTCCCTCTTCCTCCCTGCAGGTGTCCTTAGGCCTTTGAAAGCAAATGGAGGCTTTAGCTCTCAAAAGACTCTTATGCTGTTAGAAATCTTTGTCAGAACTGTATCAAAACTGCCTGAGCGATTCCTTCCTCACTGCCTCTGGCCCAAGGCGGCTGGCCAGTCTGCATTTCTCCCTTCTCATTTCACTCCTTCTAGAGAGCTCTCATCTGCTATGCTTCCACCACACCCTGGCAGAGCTTCTAGCTCCAGCTCCCCTTTTGGGTTACACATCAGCTCCCTTCCAGACGCTGTACCAGGACCAATCATGTCTGTGTGTGACAGAGAAGGAAGGGGTTTCTACACTGGGGTATTTAAAATCTACTCCCAAGTTCAAAAACGTCTGTCAGTAATAGAAGTAAACCCAACCTTTTTCTCTCCAAGCAACCAAGAAGTGCTGAAGGTGTAAAGACATGTATCTTGAGCAAACCTCAGAATTTCCCACAGAAAGCAGTACTGTATTTCGCTGAACCTACCACCACCCACTCACCAATTCTGTGCTAGATGCAGCCTGACCAAAACACGGTCACTCTGGCAGCAAGGGGTGCTCCGTTCAGCTGACCAGACTCCTGTCCCGTGGACAGAACTGCAAGAAGTCTATACATGCGAGTGGGTAATAGACTGGAAGCAAGTAGCTGGGCTCTGTTTGTGCTATGGAAGTACAACAGGATGAAAATGCAGCTCCCTGCCCTCTCACTGCCCTCCAGCTGAGCTCCTTCAGTGTATGGAATAAGCCACGAGTCACGAACTGGTATGCTAGTCTTGCATAACACAAGCAGACACTGTTATGTTGTACATGCCTAATATTTTCAGGGATTATTTTATTTGTTGATATAGAAACAACTGAGAAAACAAACTCTTTTTTTTCCCTAAAATCCCACTCAAGACAGACAATGGAACATCTGTGTTAGTGACAGCATTACCGCATCTGCCCTTGTTCATAATCAGCAATCACCTCTGCCATAGCCAAAATACAGTTATTTATAGCAATGCAGACAGCTTGAGCTAAAGCCATTAGTCAACAAGTGAGATCAGAAATGAGCAAGAAATACTACATGTTCCCAAGGAAATCTTATAAAGAGGCAGAAATTAACTCTGCAGTTCAGCAAAAGTCTTTATGCCCGAATGTTTTGAAGGCACTTGGAAATGGCAAACCCTCCAGTGACACAGAGCTGCCTAGCACTGCTCAGCACTTGGTTCAGTGACAGTTTACAGAGCAAAGCTACTGAAATAATCTCATGAAATGCCCTGTACATCTCCAGTTACAGTCCCAGTCCAAGATGATATTGCTTAAGAAGAGTAGCAGGCAGGGCACCTAGCAGATCAGCAAACTGAGGCCTGTAGAAAGAAACACAGCAACAAGCTTTTGCTTTCCATTTCTAGCAGGAGCACCAGTCACAGGGCCTGGGGAAGCAATATCTCAATAAACAAACAGAAAACCAAATTAATAAGGGAACATGGTAACATGTTTTACACCTGACATTTCTACACTGCACATAAGTAAATACTAACTCAAAATACCTTGGTCCTGGCAATATGTTATCCTATCAGTGGATGATTTGACATGTTCTCTCCTTTAACAGCCAAACAGGCACTGAACGGAATCTATCGAGTTTCTATCAGCTTGAATTCCTCTGCAACTCAAAAGGATACTGAAACTGCTACCCACCATACATATGGATTTTCTAATAAAATACTCATCACTGCTTCTCATGAGCAGGTTCAATTAATTTGGTAGATGGGCAATTCAGCTCCTTGATGAAATTTAGTAGCACTTAACAATTTTAGAAATCTTAAGAACAAATGAGAGAGGCACCAAATGGTGTTTCTGCCTTTGTCAGCCCATGAAAATGATAACATCTTTTCTAAAATTCTCTGAAGTTTAAGATTATAGATATAACATTTAATCTTCATCTGCTTTTTGCACATCTGTATTGCTGGTTTATACAGCAGTTCTGTAAACATTCTCTGTAGACCTCAAAAGATTTTTGTTTCAAAACTGATTTATGAGCTGAGAGTCATGTTCAGTGCTTATGATATTCATATCCCTAAAAATGAAAAGCTGAGTGTGAGTGATGGATATAATCTGTTAACAGGGCTTAAAAGACTATTTGTCTGTTTTCCATTTTCATTTCCCTGTAGTCATAAATTGGTGCAAAATTGATTCAATGACCCAGATATTACTACTTTCACAACTTGGTCATTTTTATCTCCTGATCAAAATCACTGCATACAGGAAGAATCTTTATGTCTTTTTCTATCAAGTTGCCATGCCAGTCATTTGCAACATAAATGCTAAAACAGCTATGTCAAAGGAAATGCATTATTTTTACTGTGAACAGAACAGAATTGGGCATAGCTGTAGACTAAAATCTACTCCTCAGCCTTTTTATAAAATTAGCTTGCTTTGTCATCTGGTGTCCAATTACTCCTCAGACAGATAAACTGCATCTTCCACAAAGAAGATAAAAGCTGATTGAACATATTCACTTGAAGAATGTTTCTCTTTTGGTTCCTCTTGGTAAGATGAAGGTATAAACAGCTACACATATTCCTCTGTCCTACACAGGTTGCTTCCCATCTGTCTACAAACAAGGGCTCATTTTTATTGCTTTGGACATATCCTAGGGAACAGAAAATGCCACTGCCAATTTCTGCCCCAGGAAGTACTATGCTTGATTTTAATTATATTTCTAGAGCTTTTTAGGACTACAGCATTTCTAATTATCAGTGGAGACTGAAGGTATCAGGAAGGAATGCCCCATTGATGTCCTAAGCCCAGCAAAACAGATAAGCTAATCACATTGTTCCCCACCTCCACACACACATCTCATGGCATTGATTACTGCCCAAGGAAACATAACAGATTCTACAAACCTCTTCTAGGCACTGGGGCAGCAAGGGGTGAGACTGAGAAAAGGCATCTGAGGAGATGCTTTGTTGGAGGTCTCATCAAAGCATTCTGCCACAGAAGAGAAATAAGTTATGACTGAAGACACCACCGAGGTCCTGCAGAAACCTGATTAAATCCCTCTGGATCCCATATCTGCACTATAAAAGTAGAGAAAATGGCTGAAACACTGAACAGTGAATACACGGCTGAGAGAATGTGTCCCTCTTGTAGGCTAATGCTGGATGTACAATGGGTGAGAATGGGGAGAAACTCTTTCTATAGTTACCTACCCACTGGTCTCTTCCCCACTGCTCCACTCTCCTGGCTTAGTGCCTGCAAGAGCATCCCAGTTTTGGTACCCACATATTGAAAACAGTAACAAAACTTACCAGCAAACCAACTGGAGAGACTGTTGAAATAATATACCAAATATTAATTCTTTCTAAGGATAACTCTCAACTTCAAGAAGGGCTTTTACCTCTTTTTTTATTTATAGAGCAAAGAAAAGCTTTCACTGAAAATAATTAGAATTCTCTAAACCTGAGAAAACAATAGATTTAGTCAATATGTTAAATGCTCTTTGGTGCTATGCAAGTAATCAGAATATGGAGAAACAAGAGAGAAAGCTTTATGTCATGAATCACAACAGAGAATTTCATCACAAAAGCATAGCTATTCAAGGGACTGACTTCTGAAAATAAAGTTATGGAAAAAACCCTCAAAAACTCCCTGGCAATATTTAACATTAAGGTTAGCCAAAAACAGTGTCGAGGAAACAACTCCAAACACCATCACAAAAAGCATATGGAGGAATTAGATGAGAAAAGAATCAGGTGTGTGAATTGTCAAAACCTGCCTTGGAAGAAGCAATCAACTGCTCTTTGTGCCCACGTTTACTCAAAACGTCTGCAGAAGGTGGATTAAAACTTTGTTTAGAGACTGATGAAGGAAATCCATTGAAAAAGGATTAAATTAAAATACAGCTATAAAATAAAAGAAATCCTTCTCTCCTCACTACCCTTAACAGCAATACAAAATGCTGAAACAGGATGGTATGAAAACTCCATACCTGCAGGCAGGGGGTGGGATAAAGCACGTTCAACTGAAGGCACGCAAGCACATGGCAGGGGGGTTGGAACTGGATGATCTTTAAGGTCCCTTCCAGCCCAAACCACTCTGTGATTCTATGGTTCTTTAATGTATCCTGAGACACAGGGTTTACAGCGCAAACGTGTTCGTACAGCTCTGGGCTGGCAGCTGCTTTGGCAGTGTTTCTCAGGATGGAGCAGAGGAGCCCACCGTTCCTCTTGGTTTTTGAAGGGGTGCTGACTGCACCAGCTGACGCGCTGAATTCCCCTGCCGCTCTTGCTCTTTCATCCCCCTGCGCAGAGGACAGGGGAGAAGCCGAAGGGGTTAATCACAGACCAAATGGGACTCCTGTCTTCTCTATGTGACAGTGTAAAGGAAAAATGTATCTCCTCTTAACCTCTGGACAGCTTACATTGCTTTTCTGAGTAACTGATGATAGAACTAAGCTGTAACCAGGAATAAATGGGGTTTTTTTAGGTGATACTGCTGATTTGGAAGATGAATGTTTGGGAAGTCCAGAAAAATACACTGCTGCAGCTAAAAGTTTTACAAATGCTAAGACACAGGCAGTACACAAGCGTTCATTTGAAGTCTAGTGTGTGGATAGGATCATGTTTCTAAGTTGACTGGAACCCCAGAGACACAGTATAAATTATTCTCTTTATGTTTGTTGAAATGTAATGCTATTTGACAGTGACAGTGCCCGGACAGTCTGTGTGTCTATTTGGGGATATATGAGAGGCCAGTGAATAGACTCTACCCACTAGAGGCAGGTTAAAAAAACAGTTATTTTTTGCATCCACTGCTACCCAGAGCTATTATTACAGCTTCTCTCATCTTTGAAAACAAACTTAAATAAAATAACACACCAATGTAATGTGGCTTCCTCAGAGTAATAGCTAGTTAATACAACAAAAAATCATGGGGATGGTCTGCCAGGTCCCTAATGTCCTTGCAGAGAGAGGGCTCACTGGCCTTTTTGATTGATAACTACTTTCGCGGCACCGTTATTTTCTAATATATTTAAACATTGGTCTTCCAAGACCTTGTGGGTGCTCTGGCCATAACCTGACTTCACTCAGTATATATGAGTGTTGTCCTTTTCCTGTCTGTCCCCTGTGCCAAGGCTTACTCTGGAAGATAATTAGACAAGTGAGCTAGAAAAGAACTGTGGTATACACTGCCCAGGTCCCTGGCCTGGACAGAGAATCCCTGAGGACACTCCAGATCTCACCTGTAGACATAGCTTTTCTCACATGCCTTACCTCCCCTGGAAGCCTGCTCATTGCTGGCTCGATTCTCTCACATTTAATCCACATTCTCTGTTCAGAAATGAATGAGTGAGCACGTGTGATATGTCTGTTGGCACACGGATGCTGTCAAGCGCACTCTAGAGCCCTGCTGGAAGGAAAGAGCCAGTTTTTCAATGGGAGGTTAATTACACTGTTCTGTAATCAAACACGGGATCACTGGAGTTCACAAAGGACTTCTTCCCTAAATAAAGTTTTTTGCTAATTCCAATCAGCTGTTCATTCACCAAACTAATTAGACACTGGAAAGCCAGCACATTACTATCCTGCTGTTGGAGCACTATAAATTGTCTAGAGTAGATGTGGCAATAATAAATAATAGCCCAGAGTTTCAATTTGCCTCACTTTGTTATTTTCTCTGAAATACTCTGCAAGATCAAGTACTGAAATCTTTGTCAGTGGCTCTTCTAGACCAGGTAATATTAGAGTGCTTTAGCTCTGCAACACAGAAAGGAGATTCCTGTTACTCCAGTATCTGTCTGAGTTTGATGCTGAAGAATGAACTTGTCTATACTCTAGAATGTTTTAATAGCAAGAGAGAATATAAACAAAACCTCACCTCTCTGGGCTTTTGTTCTTTTTGTTTTCTGATTTACAAACCAGATTATGGAAATAATTTTTTAGTTTATTTACAAAGCTAATGGCAACCAAATATTTTTGTACTGCCCCTTTCTCATTATAATCCACTGAGATTCAGGCAGCTGAAAAATCTGTATCCCCCATGCTCTGTCACTACTTTCACTATCACAAATACATGTATGAACTATGAAAACACAGATCCACTTCAAATAACCCAGTGTAGGTGACACATTAAATTCACAATGAGCTCCTCATTATAGAGGGTATGAAAGGGTAAAACTGGGTCAGTTCTCTTCCTGAATTTTCAGCTATACTTTTTTTCAGCCGTTTCTGATTTGTACATTTTTGACAAATTCTTACCTCTCATTTATTTAATTTTTGGTCTCTTTCTACTTCCTGGTCAAGACTTGGTAACCCAGATATCAGCCTGCTTGAAAAGGTGTGGCTACAGTCCCCCTGAGGTTTGCCAACAAGTTGGACTATGTGAACTTATCTGTTATGTGTCCCTTCTGTCCTACCCCCGTTTTGCCCAGACACTGATTATCACTTTCCCTTCTTAGTGAAAGGCTTCAGAAGCAGTTTATTGATGAGCCATAAATCTGAATTCACTTGATACTTATTAGCACATCCATATAAACTCAGACATGGCCCAAACCATGCTCTGTACTGCATTGGAGACCTGCTCCAGAAGGGAGACAACCTGTGCACATGCATTTAGGTTACAACTGCTGACATTGAACTGCAAAATTTCTTACACCACTACACAAACATTTACATTTCATTAATTCTACTTGGTTAATAATTAATCAGCCCACAACCCAGACAGCAACATTGGGTTAATTCATTTCTGGGAGAACTAAGGTTAATACTTGAGAAATTGAATTAAAAATCATAAAAACCCTCTGGTAGTTCACTGTTCAGATATATGTAGTTACAAGTACAAAAAATAAAGGGAAATCTGAAGTTCTTAGAGCTTTTAACTCATCTACCCAACAGACAGGTACTATACTTTTATATCAACCAAGATAATTTAATTTTATAGGCAGAAATCTAGACACATAAGTTGCACTGTAATTGAGCTGAGTTATAATTAAGATTGAAAACTTTGTTGCTGCACTCATGTTTTGTTGTTCTAATGATAAAACCATGAAAAACATTTTTATTTTGAAAGCACTTACATAATATGCCATCTACTCAGAAGACCTGTTTTGCTTGAGTATTCTGACATGGTTTTGCAATTTTAATGATTAAAATAGGTCCTCTGTGCTTTTTATTGCTGATGCTATCAGAATGAGTAGAACAGGTCGATCCTCCTTATCATTATCTACAGAGTAATTTACTAAATTAAAGTAGGCTTTTCCATCTCAAGTAATTTAATGCAATTAAACACCACCCCCCCGCCTTGCCCCCTGATTTATTTTTGCAAAAAAGAAGGAACTGTTTAGAAATCAGATGTACATTTCTTTGGTAATCAACTGAAATTCCCGAGAAATTGGAGGAAAAAATGGTCTCTGTCAGTGATTGAAATGAAACTAATTTTAAAACAAGGTAAATGCATCAGCAAGTAGGCAGCTAATGGAGGTCAGTGAGCGCATCCTCTTGTGCAACAAGGGTTCTGAGTAAAGGGGCACAAAGACTTCTGGCTTTGCCTGGAGTGGAGCAAGGAGGAGCACACAAGCAAGAAACATTAGGAGCCCAGATCACCCCGAGACAGAATGACCATCTAAGCTTGGGAACTAGTAACTGACAGGGCAACCTTTTGAGTAATTAGAGACCTAGCTGTGCAAATCCTTATTGGTGTTTTTGTCAGATAAATCTCTGCCTTAACAGATGTGGAATCTGGTCTAGCTTCAAGCTGAAAGGACTGAAATAAATTCCAAATCAGAAGTGAACCTCTTTCACTTAAAATCTGGCATAAATTGTAAGAAAAATACTCTTTTTGGAGATAAGCTCATGACAGTACAGTATTGGTTGACACAACTATTTGTAAAAAGCTATTGGCATAGTAATTATTAGCAGAGTTGGGTAGAAAACAATTAGCATGTGCCACGATAAAATATAAAAGATATAAATTTTAATTATCTTCTCAATATCTGGTAAATTTTGATTTGTGAAAAAGAGAACACTAGAAAATGTTTGTTGAGAACCCAGCAATTCTTACTAGAGACCTAATTTTGCCGGTGCCATCAATTTTTCACACCACTTCAACTAAATCTAAACATTAGAGGATTCTGTTTCTGACTTGAGAAGAAGATAATAATCAGCAGATCACAGAGCAGACATCACACCAAAGCCAGTGTGTTTCTTCTGGTGGACAGAATGACAAAGTGAATTGGATATGAACTTGTTACTATGCTATGAAAGACATGGCCTCCATTCCCTACTACTGCTGTGGCAACCTAAGTCATCTTAAGCAAGGGACTGACTGTGCCTCAGCAACACAAGATAACGAGGTCCTGATGAACCAAGTGTCATGAAAAAAAGAGAAGCTGCAAGAGTAGTGTGTGAATGAGCACATCCATCATATATGTTTTCTTTCCCTACAGCTCAGCATAAGTTTTAGGGCAGGCAAAGGCCCAGGGGTGTGATACAGGGCGTGAGATACTGTTTCAAATAGCACATCACCACTGCCATTCCAAAGGGAAAGTGGCTGCAGCCACCCCACTTACAAAAAGTAATTATTTTCACATTATTATTGGGAAAATGCTTATGTGGCATGTTAATGTATGGTCTGTCACAGACAGCTGAAGAATCTACATGGATCTGAATACATAATTGTTCCCCAGTTTTATCTCAGAGAACAATAAACTGGAGGTGGGAGTATGCTCACTTTCTGTTCCAAAGGTGTAACATTTTCTCAGAGACACCACAGATTTCTCAAACATCAAGAAAGGAGTGACACTTGGCAAGCCTGCCTGTTGGAAAGTGCAGCTCCACAGCTGACAGTGGTTCAGCCTCCAGCTCTGTTATGTCACAAATGTCTGTGGCCACACACACTGTGGCTACTTTGCACCCCCTTAGGTGGAGTAACATCAGCACTAAGAGTGGTGGCAAATGTTTAAAAATGAACCCTGGTACAGACACAGCTTAAAAATAATCTTTGATGCTGACAATGTGAGCAAGGTACTTAGGCCTCTGGCCAGCTGATAAGCGTCCTCACAGCCACTTGCTCACTCCCCCCGCAGCAGGACAGGGGAAAGAATAGGAAAAGCCAAAGCAAAACTCATGGGTCAAGACAAAGACAGTTTAATAAGCAAGTAAAGAGGGGAAAAAACCAAGTGATGCAAAGGCAATCACTCACCAACACCCACAAGCAGACTGATGTCCAGGCAGTCTCTGAGCACCAGCTACCTTGGAAGACAATCCCTGCTCACCTTCTTCTTCCAGCACCCCAGTTTTATTGCTGAGCATGACATGATATTGTGTGGAATATCCCTTTGGTCAGTTTGGGTCAACTGTCCTGGCTGTGTCCCCTCTTGCCCACCCCCAGACTACTTACTGCTGGTGGTGGGGGAGGCAGTGAGACAGAGAAAGCCTTGGTGCTGCCCAAGCACTCTTCAGCCAGAGCCAAAGCACTGGTGTGTTATCCGCACTGCTTTAGTCACAAATCTAAAAGACAGCAATGTGTGTGCGGCGGCAAAGAAAGTTAATTCCATTCCAGCCAGATCCAGCACAACAACATCCCTTGAATAATAAAAAAAAAGTCTTTCTAGTAGTTCAACTGGCAGTGAACCTGAGCTTGAAAGAGTTATCACCAGCATTACTTATTTTTTTAATTTTAATGCATGAGGATTGCTGTAGGCTTTGCCTTAAGGTTTGACTGACATTTTGGCAGCCTTTCTCCACAAAATGAATCTACAGAAATCAACAAAACTGGCTGATAAACTGTGGTGGGTTGACCCTGGCTAGAGACCGGATGCCCACCAAAGCCCACTCTATCACTCCCCCTCCTCAAATGGGCAGGGGGAGAAAATTATAACGAAAAGCTCGTGGGTGGAGATAAGGACGGAGAGAGATCACTCACCAATTACTGGCACGGGCAAAACAGACTCGACTTGGGGGAAAAAAAACAAATTTACTTTATTACAAATCAAAATCAGAGGAGAATGAGAAGTAAAACCAAATCTTAAAACACCTCCCCCATCCCTCCCTTCTTCCCGGGCTTAATCTCTTTCCCGATTTTCCACCTCCTCCCCCCAGCAGCACAGGAGGACAGGGAATGGGGTTAGGGTCAGTTCATCACACGGTGTTTCTGCCGCTGCTTCCTCCTCAGGGGGAGGTCTCCTTCCCCCGCACCAGCGTGGGGTCCCTCTCACGGGAGACAGTCCTCCACCAACTGCTCCAGCGTGAGTCCTTCCCGTGACTGACAGCTGCTCCAGTCTGGGTCCATTCCATGGTGTGCAGTCCTTCAGGAAGGGACTGCTCCAGCGCAGGTCCCCCACGGGGTCACAAGTCCTGCCAGCAAACCTGCTCCGGCGTGGGCTCCTCTCTCCACGGGCTACAGGTCCTGACAGGAACCTGCTCCAGCGCGGGCTTCCTGCGGGGTCACAGCCTCCTTCGGCATCCACCTGCTCCGGCGTGGGGTCCTCCACGGGCTACAGGTGGTCATCTGCTCCACCATGGACCTCCAGGGGCTGCAGGGGGACAGCCCGCTTCACCCTGGTCTTTCACCACAGGTTGCGGGGAATCTCTGCTCCGGCGCCTGGAGCCCATTCCCTCCCCCTCCTTCTTCACTGACCTTGGTGTCTGCGGAGTTGTTTCTCTTACATCTTCTCACTCCTCTCTCTCCAGCTGCAAAGTGTGCAGCTTTTTTTTTCTCCCTTCCCTTTTTTTTTTCTTAATTATGTTATCACAGAGGTGTTACTGATTGGCTCGGCCTTGGCCAGCGGCGGGTCCGTTCCTGTAGCCGCTGGCATTGGCTGTGTCGGGTCGGACATGGGGGAAGCTTCTGGCAGCTTCTCTCACAGAAGCCACCCCATGTCCCCTCCCCCACTGCTACCAAAAACCTTGCCATGCAAACCCAATACATAAACTTTTTCCTTAGTGAACATAAAGCAAACCTGTACCATTTATTCTGCTCCCAGATATACTTTTTAAAAGCCTACTATGTCTCTTCTGGGGAAAAAAAGAGAAAAGATACAGAAAAAAAGAAAGAAAAAGCTAAAAATAAAAAACCTAACCAGTCTAGATTCTATTTTCATTTTCAAAGATATCCTTTGTCAGTGAAGCAAAACAAACCATTTTTCCCCAAATGAATCTTTGTTAGTGGAGTTGCTCGTAATTTAGATAGTGGAGTTTAACAAAATCAGTTCAAAGAAATACAAGGAAAATGTGGAAAGATAGTATCTAGTGTTGAAAAAAAAGGCTTTGCAATGCTCACTTCAATGAGATGAACTAAGGATGATGATAGATCCAAAAAGAAGTTTGGTTTTGTCCTAAAATGAAAGGCATCAGTGCTATTTCCACTCCAGAAGACAGCAAGTGCAGGGCAGTTTACAGCCATGCACTGACATACCGTGAGAACAGAGGAAGTGCAGAGGAGCTGGGGGCTGCTGGAAGAATACTATATTATTAAAAAGTGTTAGGCATAGTAAAACACATGCTAATAAGAACTCATTTGGGTTTTAAAGTATTTTATTATACCTAAATTAAATAATAATTTCAGTCAGTAACCAACTATCTACTCATTCTGCCTTTCCACGTTTTAAAGCCCTCAGTCCATTTAATGATCATCACAATAAAGTACTTATAGATTTTTTGTGTTTAAATAAATTATATCAGTGAGGACACTCTGACTACCCCTTGCTTGTTATTGCCTCATTCCTATTCTTCAGAGGTTGCATGGTTGAGAGCAGACTGGAGGAAAAGGTAAGCTATACAGAAAAGGTCACATAAAAAACCAGGCTGTCATCACCTCAAAATCTCTCCTTCATAGGAAAAAAATAATAAGAAAAATATTTTGAGCTGCAAGACTGGCAAAAAGAAATCCATCTTCACAATCCTCATTCAGTCTATTCCTGTCATCCTTATTTTAGAAACTCTGTAGCTTGTAACAGGCATACTTCCTAAAGAGTGAGAAGAAACCAACACACAGAAGACTCTGCGTAGACAAAAGGAAATTCCCTCAAACTTTGACCTGGAGCTTATAAGTTGCACTCTTCCCAAAGCAACCTCGGAGCAGCTTGAGCAGATCTGCTCATTAGAGGCCAGTTCCTCAAGAAAAGAACACAAGGAAAACAACTCATAACACCTGCAAGCTGAAACTTCTCCTTAGTCCTTGGAAGCATTTTTCCCAGAGAGGATGATTTTTTAGAAGGTGGACTTCAGAGATTCAGTCTGTGCCTTTCTAAAAGCAGTGTATCTATCAAAATCACAAAGTTAATGAAAGGAAAAATGTGTAATTACTGTTATTCCTATAATAGTAACAGCAAGATAAATTAATCTGTTGACTTCACTGCATTAGTAGAAAGCTCACATATAATGTGGCTCCCCAAACCTACGCTGGATTTACAACATTTCAGAACAGAGCACTAAAAAGCTTTTACATTTTTTTTCTCCCAGAAGTACCATGCATTCCATTTGTAGCCATAGTAGCCACAATCCACAGCACGAAACACTAATGGCAAGAGCACCTTTCTTCACACAGAACCTGTCCACGAATACCATAGCCCTTAAGAACTACACACACCAGCACCTGGCTGGAGACCGGGCACCACTGGCAGCTCCAGGCACTGCCTGTTTGGGAACCCATCAGGCCTGGATGCAGCTTCCATGATCTGCTCAGAGGATCTTGAATAATTAAGTGACTAAATCTCTAGTTTCAGGGAAAATGAAAAAAATCATAGCCAGCTCAGTTTTCATGACTTTTCCCCACTTGTTCTACCTCTCCTTTAATCAGAATTTCTCTTAAAGTGTTTGCTGTGCCACACTCAGACAACTCACATTTTTTTAAATCTTGCAGAGAGCTCTAATGGGTTGAAACCATTTATCCCTGATCTTTAAAATACTTGGAAATGAAAATGAATGAGAAAGTAATTTACACACTAACACCTGATTAACGGGAATATCTTTAACTTGTTCCTTTGATCTCATATATACATCTGGAGTGGCTAGTAGTGTATAAATGGAGTGCAATTTTGGAAAACTGTAAGTCCCAGCTATAAACTCCCCAGAGAGAGCAGAAAATAGCATGAAGAACAGCAGGGTGCAGAAAACTACATTTTTAAAATTGTAGCTTAAAGTCAGTATTAATAATGTCACAGGGCATCTTGTGCAAATAAGGGCAGCAAAACCTGATCTTGTGTAAAGCCAGTTTTCACAAAAAAGAGCTACAAAAGATGCAACTTAAGTACTAGAATTGCAGTGTGCAGAAAAACATTCACTTACAATACACATATTTATGCATGTCACAGATTCTTTCCTGAAGTGTATCACTGTTGGAGAGCTTCTTGTACAAGTGTGTTTTAAGAGGAAACAGAAATTAATGGGTAACCGCTCGGTACACAGCACAGAATATGTTTCACACCTGAGGACATGATAGGAAGTGAGGTGACAGATCCAGCATTTACTAAAAATGTGGGAAGCAAATCACAGGAAATAAAGATTAAAATTGGCACTGAGCCTAAGGAGTTCAAGCTCAGTTTGGAGGGAAAAGAACAAAAGTAAAAGGTTCAGAATTCAGGAATGACTTGCTTGACATCAAAGGATGTCAGCTTTCTCTATTTTACTTTTGGCATATGTGACAAGAGCAGTACAAGCAGTGAAGAAGCCAAAAGAAGCAAGTCACAATTGCTAAGTGTTCAAACATGCTGGACTGGTGAAACCATTTACAGCTGCTCTCAAACCCTCCAGCTAAGCAGAGAGAAATGACTTGCTGTAGCACTACATTCCTAATTGTCATTATACTTACCAGTAAGGGTTTGGCTATTTCCAGTTCATTTAATACAAATGCTGAAAAATGTATTCTTCTTAAACGCTTTTGCATGTACAAATAGGCTTTACCTTGCCTACATATGACCAGGGATGCAAATGTGATTTTCATTGAAAGGGATAAGCTACATATATATAAAAAACAAAATATATATAATGACTTGAATCTCATTGCTCTTATACTCTGATGACAACAAATATTCCAATCCTTCTTGTACAAATGTTTGTCCCGATACAGAATAGATTTAGTGTGTGTCATTTCACACTGACAGCTTAGCAGAAGTGAGGTATTGTGATCTTTACTAGTAATAATTATTCAGCAGTACCTTAAAGTTATAGTAATTGAAACATCTAGGAATTTCTGTCACAAAAGCTGCACGTGATCACAGCTTTCTGTGCTGTTTGCTTCAGATTTGCAAAAGGGAACTGGAACTCAGTATCAACACTACCTTTCTAGTTCTGTGTCAAAGAAGTCATATTGAGGTATTAATTTAGTATACTCATAAAATTGCACTAACAAATCAGTTGAGATACTACCAGGGTCATATCTACTATTAGTGGATTCTAAGCCTCTAGATAATATAAGAAAAGAATTATTTTATGTTTGGGGCCTAATTAAAGATATTATGAAGTTCAATAGAGTGAAAGAAAATTAATATCAGAAGAGTCCTCAAGAAGTCATCTAAGCTATCCCTTGCCCTAACAAATGAATAATAGCAATGTCATTCTTTAATCTGCTTGCAAATATTTGCACAACCTTCCTAAGCAATCTACTTCAGTGCCTCATTATCTGGACCAGTAGAAAGATTTTTGATCGTTTACCCTAAATCTTCCTGCAGCTTTAGGTCACCTGTCCTTGTTCTGTTCCTCATGGACATGACATACACCCTTTTGCTTGTAGCAGCTTTTTATGCACCTTTTGCATAAACAGATACTTCATGCCTCTCCTCCCACCTCCCTCTCTTCTTTACACCCCATCTCTAAAGCTAAGCATTGCTAGTCCTTTCAGTGTCTTCTTAGACGTTATTATTATTATTATTAGAGTTATTCAACCTTTGCCCCTTTATAAATGGGAAACTGTCACTCAGAATCAGTACAACAGTACACAATCCATATTTGCAAGTGGTCAGAATTAATTAACATAAACTTTCTGTGATATTAGTAGATTGACATGCTTATGGTATTAGAGGATCTTTTAATACTGGATATGCATTCTGTAACTAGCATTTGTGATCTATAAATCTTTTTTCTATTTGATCCCCTAAGGGGAAGCACGTATCCCTTATGTATTTTTATTTATCAGAGCAAGGTTGAATTGTCTAAAAAGGATAATTACAGAATAACATGGCCACAGGGTGTTCAGGTGTTTCTTTTAACTTAGGTAAAGGTTTCCATTAATGGAGATATCCCAATGTTATGGGAACAGTCTGTCCTTTCATGTGACACTTGGCTAATGTCACAAGTATGTATGAAACATCTCTACTTCAGTCAAAGATAAAAGGTCAGAAAGCTAAACAGTGTGTGCTTTTATTTTTATTTTGTCTTTGAAGTTTTAATTCAACAGCAAAAATCTGTCAAATAGGACTACAAGCTTTTTTCCCCCTATTTTTCCTAGCTTGACTTTTCTATGTATCAGCATTTAAGAAAAAACTAAGCAAACAGGGGAAACAAAAAGAGGTCGCTGCAATTTCTTCCAACAGTAGTTGGTATCCACAGCTGTTTGTGCAATGATTTTCCTTTCTGGATTTTGCACAGGAGGCATTGAAAGGATTTTATCAACATCAGTCCATTTAAATGCAAGCCCAGGGAGACAGGGAAGCACTGTCCCCACTCAGCAGATGGAGGTGATTGAAAAAGAGGCCAAATGATTTGCCCGAAGATATACACGTTAGCAGCAGCAGCCGGTACTGAAAGTCTGGGGATATTTAGATGGCATGGCATGAAATAAACATAAAAGAGAGGGAAAAAAAAGAAGTGATGATAGGCTAATTTCCAGGAAAAATATTTTTGTCAGATTAATTATACCTCCAGGATAAACACAGAAACCACATTAGTTGAAAAACCACCAAAACTGGATAAAATGCAAATAATCTAATTTTCCTGATAATATATGGTGTAATTTATTTTCTACGAAGTAATTTGCAACCAACGTAGAATGTTTTTTCATGTTCTAAAGTGCTTTTCCATCATCTATTACAGAATTAATTTAAGATTTATTCACTGCTAAAACATGCAGAAAGTCCTTTAAAAAAAAAGCAAAAGCATGGGAGTTCTTCAGAAATAAGTTGATCTTTGTACCAGTATTACTACTACTTTTAAACTGGCAATCTTAAATGATTCCTACATACAACAAGCTGCAACTCCACACAAACCAACCCAAATAATAAGAGTTTTTGGTGTGTTTCTTGTGCCCTTTTCACATTTGAAAATACTGGAAAAGTACCTCCTCGTTATCCTTTTTAGTTTTAAATTACAGTGGCCCATTTTGTTTTACCCAGATGGGGATGTAGTGACTTGCTGTGACCCACACACAGAGCAGAAGCACTGTGACCTTAAGAAGAAGGATTCAGCCAAGCCCTCAGCGAGAGGATCTAGTTATCTCTCCATTTATCTGGGCACAAGGAGTAGCTGCTTCCATTTGTTTCCCCTGTCATTTAGTTCCCGGTGAAAGCAGTTGGCATTTTTTGCTCCCATCCTGAAATCACTTTTGTTGGTGTAGAAAGGTGGTAGATGCCCCCTCCCTGGAAACATTCAAGGTCAGGTTGGATGGGACTCTGACCAACCTGATCCAGTTGAAGATGTCTCTGCTCATTGCAGGTGAGGCTGGACTAGATGATCTTTAAAAGTTCCTTCCAACCCAAATCCTTCTGTGATTCTATGATAAAATGTGATGCCAAAACACGACAGACTTATGAATAAACCAAAGTACAACATAGTGAGCAAGCATTTGGTTATCTTCTAACATTACCTGGGCTTTAAGTATCCCAGGGACCAAGCTACTGCAGAGATGGAGGAAAAATGGTGCAGGAGACTTCAGGTGAGACCACAACATGGTAAACAAGGGTCTCTCTTCTAGGGTTAAAGACTTAAACTATGTGAATGATGGTATGTCATATATTTGTGTCTTAGTATTATAATACAACTTCTACACATTATTGAAACAGAACACTGACAGGCAAGACACCCTGGAATCTTTCACATCAAAATAAACAAGATGTGATGGATTTTTAAATTAGCAGATATTTAAAAAAAAAAAAGGCAAAGAGATAGGAAACGTTTGTTGTCTTACTCTGCATCTCCCAAGGGACTTTATTCATTTAGGTTTTAAAAATAGCATCAACAGAGATTTGTGGAAAAAGATAGGGCTGTTTACTCTCTACCCACTTCCACTTCAAAATGAGTAAAATAAATCCCCCTGCCTAAAAGAAAAGCTTAGCACATTTTGTTTGTGTCACAGCACTGTAAGAGATACTAATTTATCTTCATTTAAAAAAACAACAACAGTATATCATCTTACTTCGATGTCTTCTTTCAGTTACCTCAGCTAGCAAGGACTAAGCTTACGCTGGAATCCACGAGTGTGAAAGGGAATAATTTAATACAGCTCAGTATTTGTAAGGAGGAAGGAAGGGTCATTCTCACTGTGGGAGGAAGTTACGTGCAGTTTCACGCTCACTGTTCCATTTCAGATACTGGAGGGCTGTTATTTCTGCCAAAGCACACAGTATTCCAAGCCAGCAACTGGTAGGAAAACATAATGCGTGGGTAAAGCAAGGCCACTGACTGTGCAACATGGGAATATACTTTCACGAGTGGAAGAGTCAGCTATGGCCTAGAAATCTATCTTACATTCATATAGTTACCCATGTGAAATAACAAAATATAATTAAAACTGCTATTTGCATCTGCAATGTTTATGAATTTGAGTTTTTCATCAATGTTTTCAATTGTGACAAAAAAAAGGGAAGAACTCATGCTAAGTTTAGCAAAATTATTGTTTATATTGTTTCACGACTTCTAGGAAAGTCTCAGTTCCCCTTGCTTTCCCTGGCACATCTGTTCTGAACATGTAAGCACTGGAGTGGTAAAAAACTACAATAAATATCTAGCTATGTACTCTAGTTAAAGAAAATTTTCATCAAGAAGATTTGAACTGCAAAGAGCAACAAAACATTTCTGGAAGCTTCGGGACCTTTCATATCAATCTCCTTTGTGAACTCCTAGCAGGTGCTAGCTTAAGAAATGGTGTATGTAGGGAGGTTGTGGGGTAAAGAGGCTGGCACTGATGATTAGATGATCCTGAAGCCAAACAGTTTATGGCAGTAATGGCTGACACGTTCCTAAGTAATTGCTAATGGTGTAGGTCATTCCAGGAGCACAAAATTACTGACTTGATATAACATTTCTTGCTTAATGAGTGGCCTTCCGAGACTCTGAAGGAAAAGAAAGAATGTTTCAGTTTGTAATGTGAAAAGCTGACACAGAGCTGCCAGGCATTTCATTTCAGCTAATCCTCCCTAGGAAGTGCAACATCGTGTGAGCTCTGAATTCCCTGCGAGTTTATCAATCTCACTTGCCAAAAAAACAAGTGACATCAGCCCTGCAGACTCATCAGGAGAAAGTAAAATGACAGTTTCTAGTATCCAGATGTAGGTTGGTTGGTTTGTTTGTTTAAACTCAATGAGCACAAGATGCCAAAGGTGCCTCAGTGGATACAGAATACAACAGCTGCTGGGATGTAGCCTTGTAGCTTAGTCACTAGTGAGCCAAAGACAATCTCATGGAAGAGCTGTTTATAAATGCCAGTTTTTGTATAATGAGTGCAGGTCACTTGGTGATGAAGTAGCCCACACCATTTGTTTTAACTGCAGTTGACAAGACACTGCTTAATTGACTAGAGCTAATCCAGCATGATGTACTTGCACATGAATATGGAGAAGAAACAGCTTCCTGAATATTTAAATGGGCAATGTCAAGGCAGTCACAAATACTGTATTACATTAGCATGACTAATACAGTTTGCTATCTGGAATTACAGAAAAAAACACCTCATTGCTGAGTCCGATACTTTCTGTAGCCTATTAGTACTTATTTAGCATCTCCTGTCTGCCCTCCTTCTTAGAAATGCTGCTCATTTATCAGCAAAAGGTCTGTGCAGCCCAGATACTCAGTAAGCCAGACCAGCACAGAACTGCTCTCATACATCATGGAACTTATTAGCCATGTACATTTCTTTGCCCAGGTTTCAAAGGAGCTGGACCAATTTGTTACATATCTCAAAGGTGGGAGTGAAAGGCATACAGACCAGTGTATTACCAAACACACCTAGTTCAATTACAACAAGTAGGACAGCACAATTACAAGAATATCGTGGATAACTAATTGCTTGGAGAATGCGCCTTCAGGCATGAGCTGTTCTCCTAGTAAGAGTGAAGCATAAGCAGATGGACAATAGAACACATACATAAGCACCTTAGGTGTAACTCCACACTTCCATTTAGGATGGGATGTATTTCTTTGAAGAGAATTGAGCCTAAAACATTGATTCTACTTCACACTAAAAACAGAAACAGGAAAAAACCTGTCAGCATTCTCTTACTAACTTGAAGTTGCTTTGAAGAGCAGTCCATGGTGTAACTGTTCAAAGATCCCTCTCTCTGTGGACACAACTGCAGAACAGTGTGTTGCCTCTATTATTTCCTTAATTCCAAAGCCTCCTGCAGGAACATTTTAAAAGAATCAAGAAAATGGCTTTTTTAGACACTATTTTACTTACGTCCTTAAATCACTAAAAAAGAGTGTATTTTTTTTTTATCTCCAACCATCTTTTTGAACTATGTTCTACAATTTTTTTTTCACAATATTTGATCTCATTAGCTACTTTTCCTAGGGAAAAGATTCACCCTTCCACTTCCTGAACATTTTCTGATTGATTGGTTTCATTAAGTTGTAATTTTTGTTTGTGAAGTTTGTTTCAAGTCAGTTTCTGAAGTGGGAGCAGTGCAGTTCAATATGGGAAGCATACTGCGCTCACAGGGTGACTTTCTCTTTGATGGCTTCGTACACAATTACTATTCTTTTCTGCAAATGCCTTTTGATTTGTACTGTTTCCTGGTTTCATCTCCATTAGATTTCTGTGGACTTTTTCAAATATGTTCTTTCTTTATGAAGGAAAATTTGCTATAAGCCACTTTTTCCTCCTCTTGTTCTCAGTGACTAGCATCTACTTTCCCAACAAGTCCCCCATTGTCTCTGGCAATGTCTGTAGTGTCCTGCACTAATGCCACTGACAGTACCCTCAAGGCCAAATTCCTTGACCTCCTGCACTATCAGAAGGCCAGGAGCACCAGGCCTTTGTAGGACTTTCCAAAGGGGTCACAGGCCCCTGAACACTCTGCTTCATCTGGGCACGTCAACATAATCCCACAAGGCAGCCCAGCATGGTTTGCAGCTTCTTGCCACCCCAGACAGTCTCCAGGCTCCCACACACTTGCAGCAAGAACTCAGAGCTGGTCACAGAAATGGGGAAGCAGCTTGGAAAAAGTCCTCATCACCCACTGGACATGGCAGATACCCACACCTCTCACCCCTGAGGATACTTCTAGAAGGGATCACAACACAACATCTAGAACTTATTTACAGCTCATCTTAGCATATTCACACCAGCAGGAAGACTAGAACTTCTGCTACCCAGTGCTGCCCTCAGGGAGGATCCCACAAGACAGGACTGAGTTGCCTTCCTCAGAGAAGACCACTGCACCATCCTACTAATGGTCCTCATGTAGCATTGTAAGTCACTAGTTTCTCTCCGAGGTCACCTGGCTGCCAGACGTCCTGCACCTGGCACTGAGCACAGGGATACGAGATAGCTATGAACACAGCTCCAGCTCCACAACGAACAGCTAAGCCAGTTCAAGACAGTATTGCTCCCCTTCTGCACAAGCAGCACAGCACTGAGCTGGGTTCCTGCCCACTTCTGTGGATCCTGTTGGAACAGGCTTCATCATGGGGAAAAGAAGCCCTCTACTTTAAGACAATACTCCTCCACTTCAACAAAGCAGAGCCATTAGCTCTTTCCCTCTCTGACTCCTCCAAATCTCTGCTCATTCTAGGGAGACGCTTCTGACTCATGCTGGACAGACAAATACATACCAAGGGGTGACTGAATGATGAAGCTTCATCCAATAATGCTCTTCATGCAGGTGCCATGTACACAGTTCTCCAAAAGTATTCCTAGAGACCTACTCCTTTGGAGGCTTCCTTGTTCAGATCCATAAAAAATGCTTGGGTTTGCCTTCTGACAGTTGGTCCTTAATATCCGTACTGCTTTTGCCAAGTTTGATTTATGTTCTAACATCAAAGTCTCCAATCCTTGAAAACTAAAGTAGAAGTTACATAGCTACTCTGCTGACAATTTCACCAACTCATTTTGAGTGAAAGCTTTGGGCAGGGTATTCAAAAAAATTATTATGAAACAAACTTTTGTGTAACTTGTTGAAACTACTCAGCAAAGGCCCCGATCTAAAAGGTGCACCTGAAAAATAGTGACTTCCTGAGGGAAACTAAATCAGAGCATTATCATCTCTTGTAGATCCTTGTTTAGCATTCATGTTTTGTACTGGGCAAACACAAGACAGAACTTGTGAAAGAACTAAACATCCATTGGTCTCTAATGAAGCTCTAAGATTTCTTTCCAAATATCATACTGTATGTTGCTGTCTCAGTACTGACATCTTAAAGGTCTTTTCCAACCAAAACAATTCTATGATTCTATGATAATTTCCAGTGATAATAAACGTAATTCCAACTCACCATAAGACATAATTTATAACATAAAATAATTGCAAGCTACAGCAAGACAGAATTAAAATTATTTTCCCCCTGTTAATGGCTACATCTTAACAGACAGGGTAAGAAACATAGACACCAGTTCTAATTCAAACTGCTGAGAGGCACAGGAGATACTTGTATTCCCTACAAAGAAGAAAAGGATAGAATTCTGGTAATTTATAAAAGACACCCACATTTTCATAAGATTGAGCCTAAACAATTTAAAAAAGAAAAAGCAGCATGCTATGATGGACTACAGGCTTGTCCTGTCATGCATGAAGGTGCTGATCTGTTTTTCACACAGTGGGAATGCAAAGAAGGGTCCAACATCTCTTGTGATGATCCCCAGTGTGATTAGAGCACTTCCCCTGCTCTGCAGGGTTGGAAACTTTGACAAGGAATATATATCACTGAAGGAAGTTTATTCTCTAGGGCCCAAATTGCTCTAGTAGACAGGTAATGGCACAGGGTGGTGTAACCACAGAGTGCAATTCTGAGTCAGTCTGAGTGAAACTGAAAGTCATGTTATTCTTTGGATATAGCCTAGAAATAAATAAAAGCAAACAGATTTTATTATCATAGCCTCAATGTCGTACTCGGTAATGTTTTTACTCTTGGCAGCAGTGAATGCCAAGGTGAGGGGTCTGAATATTACCAATGCTTGCATGAAGCTGGCAGGAAGAGCCACCTAGATTACTTAATGATGTGTGCTTTCCAGTTAATGAGCCATTTCTCAATTTTGTCTATTTAATAGAGGGAAAAAAAGTTACTTTGAGAAGTGCATTTGTCATGAGGGGATGAGTGGTTTTGATGCTTACTATTATAAAAATGTAGTATTAGAGGTAAATACTTACATACATATGCAGTCTAAAATGTATTTCTTCTCTTTTACTGAGCATAGTGTTAACATGACACAGACCATTACGTTAATATATTAAACTTTTTTTTTAATAACATATGCTGTCTTTGAAGTTACACAAAAGGAATGTTGTAACATAATTAATGAACTTTGCCTTAGGTGTGCTAAAAAAATGTGTAAGTAGTGTAAGGTACTGCTGATTTCTTCCTTATGGTAGCTAAGTTGCATTTACTGTGAAGAAAAACAGAATATCCTTGTAATACTGAATAACAATTCTCAGGTGACTGCTTCTTAGTGAAATATTCTAGAATTTGCTTTACCTGACTTATCTCTTTGATAACACCTGCTTAGTCCACAAGCACAATTAAATATATAGCAAGCACATATGTGTGTTTATAATATATTGAATTTCATATATACACATGCCTCGATATATTATATAACAATAGGTATGTGTATATTTTCCCCTACAAGCCTATTGCTAACAGTTTTTTTCAGGGTGTTGCAATTTCTTTAAAGTTCTGCTTGTTTCGTATGCTGCATTATTGTGAGAAACTAAATCACTTCCCATTTTGAAGATAATAAATACAACCTGCTTTTAGGGCTAAGCACCCCAAAGATGCAAAGATTTGTTCTCAGTATGAAGTACCATTGACAGACACCCTTACATGTGGTTTTAATTCTGTGTAAGCTTCTAGGCAGTGTTTAATACAACATCATTTTTGTATTTTACTAGTAAGGCAGAAGCTCAGTGATCTAGATAGTGCAGCAAGATATTGCCAATAGGTGTTAAACAAAACAAAACTATAACATACTTTACTATTAAATGACCTGGTTAGTGTCTCAAAACATTTTTTCTTATTTTGGAATAGCTACAATTTAATAAAATGGAAACCAGACTGTTAACACAGCTGTTGCCAGGGCAAGAAACAAGACTGCAAGTCAGGAGGTTGGGGTTTACTGCCTGGGTGTGCTACCAAGTTGCTAGTGAGGTTGAACAGCTAATTATGGTCACAACAAGACAATGAATGAGAAATCCTGGGGATGGGGAAGTGCTAAGGTGTGGTAACTATCAATGCTGCAGCAGGAAGGAAAGCACTTCTTCCAGAAGGGGGAAAAAAAAAAAAAGATTTTTTTTAAAGAAAAGATTTTTTAAAAAAGGAGGGGGGGGGGCAGAAAAAAAGAAAACAAGTTCATTTAAAAGGCAGTTCCCATCATTCATATTTTTGTGGCCAATGCCACGGCAAGCTTGCCCATTTAAGAGTATGTGAAGCAATAGCCAGTGTGGTCTGGTAAAAAGCTAAGAAAGTATGTGAGAGCTACCAGCTTTGTGCTACATCAAATCTGAAGGAATCATATAAAGCCCTTAAAAATGCAATGATTTATTCTTCAAATTATGGCAGTTTATAATTGTGTTACTGAATTGAGACTAAAAGCAGATGGGAGACCTTATTGGACCACAGATTTAATTCCATTACTTGAATTTTCTGATTCACTAGGACACCAGAGCACTCCATCCAACTGAATACAGCATTTCTTGGAAAATTTTCTCTTGTGGTAGAAGCAACCAAGGGAACCCAAAACTGAATTGAATATCTCCACTTGTACAATTTGGGTGATTTTCTGTCAATTTTAATCCTCATAAGTGCTTGAGTAAAGCAGGAATGTGCATGTTGGTATACTGTTCCCCAGTAATGCCTGCTAACTGCTTCCTATATTGACAAACACGTATTTGCTTTTTATTTGCTAATATAAATTACTATGACAGCAAGTCTTTTTTCTCATAAGTGAGAAATAAGGACTTGTTCCCAGCTTTTCTTTACCTACTTGTCTAAGCAGAAGATTAACAAAATCTCATTCATATGTCAATTAGCATATATTTATCAGAGGCAATTTTGCACAGCTCACAGTCCAAAGATCAGTCTTCACTTATTTTGGAAAGAATGCCAACTAGCCTTAGTAATTTAAGTTGTCCTAATACTACACAGATTTTTCCATTTTATTGGGCTCACAGAGCATTGATGATGATCTTTATTACTATAATAATCTTTCAGAAAAAAACCCACATTTTTCTCTGGACTCTGCAGCAGCAGTTTCAGGTAGTATTTGTCATCATTATAAAGTTTTCATGTTTTAGGAGAATTACCACCTCCTATAACAGATTGTGTAGGATTGAATTCATGCAGAATTCACAAAGACAAATAAAATCCAAAACAAACAAACAAACAACTTTCTTGCCTCGGGTTATACATTTTACTTCACCAAGGTGCAAAAATCAGCAAAACACAGCTACAGTCCCTCACAGAGTGCTTGACACAGTGGTATTTGTATGAATGATTATGCAAAGAAACAAAAGCAAGTAGATGTCTCAGCCACATCTAACATAAAACGTTACAACAGTACAACCAGGTCTTCCTTCACTAAAGCTTTCATCTATTCTTATTTTCCAGCCTGCCTTACTCTACCAGAAAGCAGTACATTTCCCAGAAACCTTGTTCTTCCGATAAACACTCTGAAGTGTTATTATCCTGGCAGGATTCCACCTTTTGAGGAGGAACACATGAGATTTTATTTACCAAGCTCAGGGTAAAGGGCACTTGTAAGGGAGTCAGTAGAACTGGCTCTGTACTTAGCTCTCTAATTACAATCAATTTTTGAAATAGTTTTTTTCCTGGCAGACAGGCAATACCTTTGGTGTGGAATTCTTGAGAGAAGAGATTGCCTCTGCAACTATACCACGCACGTGTGTGTAAATAAATTAAGATTTCACTTACATAACAATCATACTTCACTTCACTGGATTTGGGAAGCTCTTCCTGTAGGCTCCTGATAACCTTCTGTAGGCTCCTGATAACCTTCTCTCAGCTGGCATGTTAGCAATATTCCTTTTAGTCAAAGGACACTGGTAAGAAATAAAATAAAAAGTAGTATTACATTCATATTTCTTTGTCTGTACAACTCTTCAGATAAATCAAGTGTTAAACATTATTTTTATAAAGTCTATAATCTCAAAGCTTCAGGCATGTAGTGAGATCAAGTTCTGCTACTGTCTGTCAACATCCCTTGCCTAATAAAGTATCTCAAGCCAGCTCAAATTCCATTTAAACTGTTTTTATTGCTCCCTAAATATAGTTTTACTAACCTGCTTTTTAAATTACAATTGCCCACTGGCCTGCCTGTTAGTGATGAAAATCTTCCATCTATTATTCAGAACAGAATTGTGCAAGTATTATTATTAACAAGGGAGAAGAAACTGTTTCAACAGTGCCATTTAACCTTCCCCTCCATAATATATGGTTAGCTAATGACTGGCAGCTTAAAGAATAATGGAATGGTTAATATTTGAGGCCATCCTTCCTGTCTTCTGCCTATCACAAGTAATAGAATCATTTAAATTAAATATTTTATGTGATTAAACCACATTTCAGATGATATAATGAAATACCAGTATTGCTGGTTGAATGCATCTGTCATTTCTAAGGTTAGGCTTAAATCCATCTGCTCTCTGAGGACTCAGTTTTGCCCTAAATTACACCTGGGTAATTCCACTGCTGTGAATCTTATGATAGGAGGTATATTAGGGATTAATTAATTTAGAATTCACACCAAAGAATAACACAAACAATAAAAGCAGTAGTCTTAATAACCACCAACTAGGAGGTTGGTCAAGGACCAGCCATCGAAATGAAAACTTCAAAAGAAGTTCTGCAATAACCATGGTTCTGAATTCACTTGCATCAAATGTGAAAATGGATCTCTCTGACTTCTCAATGAAGTCATCACTTCTGTGAAAATGGTGAACTTGCAGCAATATATCCAGAGTACCAGGAGCACACAATACTCTCTTCAAAAATGCTGTAACAGAAATTCTGGTTTTGAAATAGAACTGTTTCCTTTGCAAACATGCCAAAGACACCAAAAGCTTCCAGTCTCTAAGGAAACGTTTTACTAGGAGACAGAAATCTCATTTCAGAAGAGAACTCTTCTAATAAAATGCCAGACCTTCTGGGCTGTCTTCTAGCCAAAGACTTCTAGTGGCTTCCCAGCTTGAACAGCCTCAAGACAGCTCCACCTGAGTTTCCAGGGAAGTCTTGTTCTCATTTCTGAAGCCTGATCTTGTGTTTACTCCGCATTTCACTCTGGCTCCCTACTGCCTTTAGAAACCTCCCAGACTGCAACTCTGCTACAAGCTCCCTCCTTGCCTGACCTTTCCTGTATTTCTGGAGATTTTCCCAGCTGAACGTCCTCAGCTGCTCTGAGCAACATCTCTCACTCCTCAGAGCTTTCCACCTGCAGATAATCAGACAACTTCCTTCCCTGACTGACTAGCTGCTCCTTCCCAGCATCGTCTCATGTATGTCCTGAGCCAACAAATATAACAGCTTTATTATTTATCATGCCCTCCAGTACTGGAAGCCTGAATCAATTGTCTCAGTTGGAAAGCTTTGCTTCTGACCCCCCACTTACATTATTATACTCGGGGCTGTTCTGTAACACCCATGGTAATCTTTGATCAAAGATAGTATGTGCTGATCTTCCATTTATTACCTGCTAAATTCCCACTTATGTTTGGTTGGCAGCTGGTAGTTTCATGGAATTGTGCACAGATTACCTGGGCAAGTTTATGTATCACAACGTCATCAACAGAAGGAGCATTCCTACAGTTCCCACATCTGTCAGCAGTGGCAGAGAGCGGGCAAGGTTTGTTCTTTGGCTTCCAGAACAAGGTTAAAATCTGACCTGGAAAGAACTGAATGCTAGAAGTCTATGAAGTACTTGGTGGCCATTTTTAGAAGTTTCTGAGGAGGAGGTCTTCCTCAAAAAAGGTGAAAATGCTCTTCTAGCTAGCTCAAAAAAGTAAAAAAAAAAAAAAAAGTTTTCTAAAATTCTTTTGAAAATAAAAACCTTTTTGTTTTCTTCCAATTACCTCACTTGTTTGTTTTATTTCAAGCTTGTAAGAGGCTTACACTGTCACACACTAAACATATCATTATGTATCTTTTATAAGAAAAAGCTTCTTCAAGTGGCTTCTACTTTGACTACAGTGAATATAATATAATAGATCATTTTTCTGTTCTCCATTAAATTTCATGGAAATCACAGTAGGGTAGTTAATCACACAAATATATACATATATACACACACACACATATATGGAAAGCAGAGAGATGCCGGTTTCCTTTCAGCTATTTTATGGGCTGCGCTGTCATAGGTGTTTTGCCTAATGTAAATTTGATGGTTTATTAATGTGATGGTGCTTAATATTACCTCTCCCTCTCTCCTGGTGTACCTCAGCTTCTTTGCTTCAAATTATAAGATATCCTGTAGCTCAATATCCATAATATATGAGCTCAACTGTGACATGATGACAGCATTGCACAGAGTCCTAGAGTTGACAGTATGCTAAGAAGAGGTTTTCTTCTTCCTTCCCGTGGGGCACTTTCCTATCTCAGCGTGCAAGCAAGTGCTGACAAGATGGTTTATATGTACTGACACCAAGCACAGTTAGCTACCTAAAAGAAAATTAAATCTCACACTGAGAAAGGACCCACTATCAGTTAAGCTTGCAATGAGCTGTAACTGTGCCAAATACCATCAGTAAGAGACAATTTTTGTTTTTTTATTGTTGTTCAATACAAAAGATTCCCTCTCTAAGCAATGCATGCCCCTGAAGAAAAGATTAGGATTATACAACGTAGTCAGTAATTCCCAGTTTTCTCATGTAGAGGCATAAAGTTCAGAGCAAAGGCATTCAACTGCTTGGGGAGGGAAGGAGGTAGAGTGGTGGTAAGAATGAAAAGGGCAGCAGTATCCTGGTAAATCAAGCAACTGGTGTTGAGTAAGTGGAATCTGAACAACTGAAGGAAACTCCAGAACTAAATCGGATTTGCAGACCAGAATCCAGCAACAAAGAGGAACTCCATTTCACTGCATCTTCCCACCCTGCAGAACACACTTTTATTCCTCATCAGTAGAGGCAAACTTTTCAAACACTTTACTGAAAGCTTTCTCCCTGATTGGAATGTTAGGCTTTGTAATTCGTGACATTGTGAAGATGTATCAAGATTTCTCCTTCAACACAGGGAATGTACAAGAAAAACTTAAAAATATCTTCCAGCCTCATTCAGAATGATTTGGTATACAAAAGAAAAATCTTCTGCTTTGAATCTGATGACAAGCAGAAAATAAACAAGAGACTCTCTCCTCGTGGGCTAGTGCCCCACCTGCACTGAGACAGAGGCTTTGCTAAAACTAGTATATCAGCATATTTAGTTGGTAGCAAAGCTCCTCAAATCAAATCAAATGTAATGTCTTCCAACTAAAGTGATAATTTTTTGGCTCATTCTCCTTTTCCAGATTGTTATTTTTGAAAGTCAAAAGGGACAGATTAGGATTTCACAGATTTTACAGAATTATATTTTTCATCAGGAAGTGACACAAAGCAGCATTTGCAGTTGACACCTAACAAAAGCTTTTATTTCATTTCAATTTTTTTTTCAAAACGATGCTATGCCATCTTTTGACATTTCTAAAATGATTCAGAAATTTTCCAACAGAAATTCTAGCATTTGCTGTATGAAAATTCTATAAGGGAAAACTCTTGTTTCTTAAAAAAAATGTATCTTTTAAGAAATTTCATGGGGAAGGCTACTTGTAAAGACATTCTAGTTCTACTGAGATCAGTACTGAAATCCCTAGAAAATGCAGCCAGAAGCCCGAATTACATCATATTGAACTTGTCTAAACTACATTTTAAAATTTATTTCATTATACTGGTGCACATGCTTCTGTGCACCCATTTAAATAATTTTAAATTTTATTTATATTGATTTAGTATCAGTTGAGTCCCTCTCAACTTAAGGGAAGTCAATACAGGGCAGGTTTAATCCACTTGATGGCTCCCAGAACGTGAGTTTAATAAAATCAATTTAGTGCCCAAACTTGATTAATCAGTGCAATCTCACAAGTAGCCAAACCATCAGAATTAGAGGAAGTGGCACTATTTTATTGTCTGAAAATACACTAGTAGAAAAAAGAAAGAGAATAAAAGAGGTAAGGCTCCAAGATCCAACTGCACACATGCATGCTACGCTGTGATGCACCAAAAGTCAACCATTAATTGCTATCACCAGACGTCTACCTGGATCTGCCCCAGAGGCCTGAAGTCATGCGTTCATAGGAAAATGCTGTATCTGTAATTAACCCCTGATTAACAAAGCTTTGGATGACTTTTCTAAAAATGAAAGAGTGAATGGTACTTCAAAACTGTGCAAAGGCATCTTATGAACAAACTAAAAGAAAGGCACAGAAGTCCAAAACGTTTCCACTCTGAATTTAACACTCTGGCTCAGACAGGGGAGTTTCCTGATTATAAACCAAAACAAAATCATCAGGAAAAGCATAATAACATACTAACAGACTTTCAAATGACACAATAGGCAATAATGTTTGATTCAACACAACTGCTTGTAAGTTGGTGGTTGAGCCCTTGGCCCTGGTTTTCTCATACAAAACAAGGCTGACAAGGGAATGTGTAACATGCTAAATAAGCATGTCTCACACATTGCTTGAATTTGTTCATCACTGACTTCCTTCGGGATAAAAGAAATATTGTCAAAATGATAATGATGCTGTAAACATTTTGGCCACTTCAAGCATTTTCTGAATGCCAGATAAATTCAGAACAATTTTTAGCAGGAGGCTTGCCAGAGCATCAGCTGAAGCCTTCATTATAGCTATTCATGCCTATAATAAAGGTTGCATCAGCAATTCCATTATAAATGCTCTTTCAGAGGGTTTGACAATTTGGCTGCAAAAAGTATTTTTGGCTGAAGCTTGGCATAGAAATTGTCTTAGATATAATTTTTAAAGTTAGTTTTAAAACATTCATCTGTTTTCCGCATAAAGATGGAAGAAACAAAGACGTTTTAGCTGGTTCAAGTGGTTCTTTTTTTGTCCTACATAAAGAAAAAGCCTTAAGTTTTTTATTTTGAAGTACAAATTATGTCAAGAAAAAGAAAAACCAGGAGCCACATGCACTCTAGTCTTGTCAACAACTAGCTACATGTGCGTATTTACACTAAGATATATGCTAATTACATGTAGCCTGGTTAACTGTGGCATGATCTGGATGTCAAGGAATAAATGATAGTGAAGAAATTCCATGGAGGAATGGTGACACAGAAAATCACTCCAGCTTTTCACCTTCCCAAGAAAGGGTGACATGGATAAAATCACCAGCCTGAGGTCAAGTAGTGTGCTTCTAGAAAACAGGGTGTAATGGGATGGTTGTTTTATAAATGGAGTCACAAAGGAAAAACTTGACAAATCATTCAGGTTTAATTTAACCACAGAATTAGTGAAGTGACTTAGGAAATCAATCACTTTGATGGCACTGATTTTTCATAGTGTCTACAAGACCCACAACCTTTCACGGAGGTTTATTTTTCACCCTGCTATTCTTAGGTAGAAAAATACCATCTACTTTTTTAAAGACAGGGGCTAAATAGATTCCAACAGGTTTATCCCAATGATGAGCTCAAAAGTTGGTAAGTGGATGAAAGCCCACAAAATGCCAGAATCCCTACCCTATGTCATAACAGAGAGAAGGGCAACACCAATTTGGTTCAAACTTAAAATCTACTAATGCCACACACAGACTAACTCGTAAAGAAAAGAGGAATGGACATTAGAAACTCAGTAGACCGAGATATTTGTTCTGGAAATTGGACCTAACGAGGTAGCTGAAGCATTGCAGAGATGATCCATTCAAACTAGAATGCTCCATTTGGGTTCCTGAAGGTTTCTCAGAGAACAGGGTCACACAGGATGGGAGGACTGAAAAGGGCAAGGTTCCTTTTTACTGTCTTCTAATACTTGGTCATCTATCAATACTTCACTGTTCACATCAAAAACCTAGATGGCATTACCACCAGGACTGCTTTGATTAAATCTTCTTAACTTTGGTTAACTTCTTCAACATGAGATTTGGGCTATTAGTCAACCTTCCAACATGAGCCCTTTTTTTTTGGCAGGTAAATTTTATGTGTTGTCCATGATTTTCCAGGAAATTAATTTTTGAAGTTAGAACCAGAAATAGAAGCTGTCCCTGCTACTCATTTCTCTTCCCTTTTTAAGCAAATATGCTCAAGCCTGTCTTCAAGAAGTTCCTGATCTCTAGTAACAATGGGAAGAATAATAGCACTAATCTACATCACCCAATTTCTGCTCTCTGCAAAATAAAGAGATCCTTCCCTATGCAAACCTCTTTCACTGGGGAAACAAGAAAACTCTACACTGTCAAGACTTGCAGGAATAAAACAGAGATAGTAATTAGTTTCCTTACTGTAACTTATAAAGACTGTTCAGTGTTTGTAAATATGGGAACAAGGATGTTTAGGTTTCCCTCTCTGAAATCCCAGTGTTTAGAGTGACCTCTGCCAGGGCCACCTAAATTAGTACAAGAGAGCCAGGTACAGGACAGACTACACTGCGGATAAAATGTCGCACAGTCTTTGTCTGCAAAAAATAATAATAACAAATCATAGAATCCCAGACTTGTTGGGGTTGGAAGGGACCTTAAAGATCATCCAGTTCCAACCCCCCTTCCATCAGCAGGGACATCTTCCACTGGACCAGGTTGCTCAAAGCCTCATCCAACCTGGCCTTGAACACTTCCAGGGAGGGGGCAGCCACAGCTTCTCTGGGCAACCTGGGCCAGTGTCTGACCACCCTCACAGGGAAGAATTTCTTCCTAATATCTCATCTAAACCTCCCCTCTTTCAGCTTAAAGCCATTTCCCCTTGTTCTGTCACTCCCTGCCTTTGCAAAAAGTCCCTCCCCAGCTTTCTTGTAGCCCCTTCAGGTACTGGAAGGCCGTTATAAGATCTCCCTGGAGCGTTCTCTTCTCCAGTACGGTTATTGGCCTTTTGGGCTGCAAGCGCACATTGCCGGCTCATGTTCAGCTTCTCATCCATCACCACTCCCAAGTCCTTCTCTTCTGAGCTGGCCTCAAGCCACTCATCGTCCAGCCTGTATTTATGTTTGGGATTGCCATGACCCAGGTGCAGGACCTTGCATTTGGCCTTGTTGAGCTTCATGAGGTTGGCACAGGCCCACCTCTCAAGCCTGGCAAGGTCCCTCTGGATGGCATCCCGTCCCTCCAGTGTGTTGTACAAACCACTCAGCTTGGTGTCATCAGCAAACTTGCTGAGGGTGCACTCAATCCCACTGTCCATGTCTCCAACAAAGATGTTGAAGAGCACTGGTCCCAATACCAACCCCTGAGGGACATCATTTGTCACTGGTTTCCACCCAGACTTTGAGCTGTTGACCACAACTCTTTGAGTGCAACCATCCAGCCAGTTCCTTATCCACTGAGTGGTCCATTCATCAAACCCACGTTTCCAATTTAGGGACAAGGATGTCGTGCAGGACAGTATCAAACGCCTGGCACAAGTCCAGGTAGATGACATCAGTTGCTTTAGCTTTGTCCACCAATGTTGTGACCCCATCATAAAAGGCCACCAGATTTGTAAGGCATGATTTACCTTTGGTGAAGCCATGTTGGTTGTCATCAATCATCTCATTCTCCATGTGCCTTAGCATAGTTTTTATGAGCCTGGCTAATTCTTGCCCCAGGATCCTTTTCCCCTTCTGAGACAGGTGTATCCCATCTTTTGCCAGTAACCCCAGTGCCACGTAAACATCCCCATGGTCAAAGAAACCAAAACTCTGCCTGTGGCACCAGCCTCTAAGCCATGTGTTGATCAGATGTGTCTTCCTGCTCCTATCAGCAAACCTCCCTGCCACTAAAGAGATTGAGGAAAAAATTACCTGTGCACCTGAACCAGCAACCCTAATGACCTGAAGCCCTTTTTAATCGCTTGTGGACTTTTCTCTGTAATCTCATCACTACCAGCTTGGATGACCAAAAGCGGGGAGTAGTCTGAGGGCCGCACCAGGCCAGGGAGGTTCTTACTGATAACCCTATCCCGGGCCCTAGGGAGGCAGCAGATTTCCCTGTGGGAGGGATCTGGTCAACATATGGGGCCCTCAGTTCCCCTCAGGAGGGAATCACCCACCACAAGTACCTTCCTTTTTTTCTTGGGTGAACTAGTCCTGAGCTGTGGGGGTGACTGACTCACCCTGGATGTCTTCCCAGGTGGACCTGCCTTTCCATCCTCACTCTCCTGGCTCTCAATTTCCAAGGCCCCATACGGGTTTTGCAGCGGTAACTGGGGGGGCAAGAGAGGCCGGCAGGAGATTCACCTGCCCGCCTCAGCCTCCCCGAGGAGGGACCTGTTTCCATTCCCCACTGTCTCTTGGGTCCCCTCCTCTTACTCGGTGTCAAGAGGAGAGGGAACCCTGTGCTTCAGGTGGGGCCTGGTGCCTTTGCCTCAGGGATGGGAGGGCCTGAGCCCACCAGTGTGTCTCCCTCTCACACTCCCTTATATCCTCAGCCTTTCAACCTCCTCTGTCAGCTCGGCCACTGTGCTGAGCAGATCATTCACCTGTTCACAGCGAATACAGGTGCTGTCCCTGCACCTCTCCATTCCAAGTGAGAGGCTCCAGCACTCCCTGCAGCCAGGGGCCTGCACAGCTGCACCTTTACCTTCGACCTCTGTCTGGGTCGCCACATTTCTTTACCCGCAGCTTTTGGCCGGGTGACAACCACGGCTGTTCCTGCCTGTGCAGCTATCGGCTCAAGCTCCTGCGACACCCGAGCTATTGTTGTTTTGCCCAAGTGCCGCGGGGGCGGTTCAGCTCTGGAGGGGGATCGCAGAGCCTGACGGCAGCAGCGCCCTTCCCTGCTCGCCCCGCCCGCGCAAACGGCCGCCCCGCGCCCTGTTTGCCGCTCGCGCTCCCTCAGGGCCGTGTAAATCGCCCGCGCTTGCCCCTGGCACCGCCCCCGCCCCGTCAGTGCCGCTCCCGCGATCGGCCGCGCCTGAGGGGACTCGGCGCCACGTCCGCGGTCCCCCCCTCCCCCTCAGCACCTGCTCAGCAACTGCGCTCCTCGCTGCCGCTATGAAGCTTCATAGAATCTCACACTGGGTGCATTTTACCAGTCTCCTTACTCCCTGTTACTCTGCCTAGGGAAGAAGGAAATCTCCTAAAAATGTGGATTATTTTGTTTTCCTAGGATGATTATTTAGACCAAGATAGAACAATATGGACATATTTATTGTCCCTCTGTTGCATAACCTCGCACACAGAGGTGGATCAGGGTTCCGTGTTCCTTGATGGGTAGGTATGATACCCAGCTCCCTTGCTAACGATCCAGCATTTCACTGGGCTCGTCTGACACCTTTACAGGCGGTTAAATCATCCTTTCTGTCCCGGGATGGCTGATATAACTGCATCTCCCAGGCAGGGATATATTCTCCCCTGTCACAGTCACAGTCTCTATAGGTCTGCAAGGAGTGGGAGAAGCTCTAGTCCACGCAGTGAAAATGAACGTACATTATATGGTAGTGGGAAATTATACAACTTCACGCATGATGTATTCCAGTTTGGATACGCTAAGCTTTCAATAAATACAGCTGTCATCAGCAGAGGGGTTCCTACTGGAAAATAAAACTTCTTCACAAAGTGAATTTAATCTGGGTGCAATTAGCTTTTACAGAAAATGTACATTAAAGCCTTGCAAGTGTTAGAGAATGAACATCTGTTCTCAGGAGACAGCAAATGCTGTAAAGAAATTGACCTTTAAGTTCTTTGCTAGCGAAGATTTGTATTTGTTCATACATTCACTGAGTAGCACGGGGCTGCATCTGCATTTTCTGGACACACACAGAGTGCATCTATCTTCCCTGATTGTCCCCGAGAAACTGCTGCCCCTCAGTTCTGCACAGGAAGTCGCTAGCTAAGAATTACAGCGCGATTCGACCTTTCTTTTCCAAGATGTAGTAAATCACTTTCAATTACCGAAAAAAGGAAGCTGCTTGACAGATGGCTTCAAAGTGCTATCCTTCATGGTTCATTACCAGGATCTTGTAAACAGGAATAAGCTTTTCTTACCTGCCTGGGAAGATGCTGCTGAATGTCTTATTTCTGGAGATGCTGATTACAAGATAGTGCTATTTTGTGATATTGAACTTCCAGAAACTCTTTTCCTCTTACCAAATCAGTTAAGGTGAGACTATTTTGAAATTACATCTGGGTACAGAATTTTAATACTCTCACATTTCTAAATGTCAATCTGCCCTTCCACAATATCTACTGTGGTCCAGATACTTTGTCACACAAAGAATAAACGCAGAATGATCTCACTGGAACCACTCTAAGCAAAGGGCAGAAGAACTTCCATTTCGAGACATGACCTGAAGTTCTCACAATCCAGTCCTCAGTTCCTCTGCAATAACAACTGCTACACTGGGCCTTAGAATCAGCACACTTTTTGCCTAAAGCTTGATGTTGCAATCAGAATGGTTGCTAGAATATCCTGTCTTTTCTTTCTTTATTTTTTTAGCAGATTGAATATGCTTTACAAGAAAAATTGAAAGTGGAAGTATCCAATATTAATGATACATTACCACTCTGATCAGCATTTTCAATGTGTGTTTGCAGTGATTAAACACTAAATTTTTATAGAATTTTTTCCCACACAACAGGTCTGAGAAGTAAAAGAAATTTAAATTCAGATGCTCAACTCTCAAATTTATAGCAGGCTTCTTGGACACAGTGTGTGAGAGTGAGGAAAAAAAAGAATCAGTTTAAAGTACTTGATAGAGTTTTAGCTACCTGATTCAGGTAAACTGCTGTATAGGACAGACATTTTGTTCTGAAGGCTATAAAAGTTGCTACGAATCTTCCTCAGATGAGAGATTATAAGCACTCTCCATCATCAGAATTTTTTTCTGAGTAAATAAATACAGGACAGGACAATGAAAAGCTAAAACTGCCTATCATTACACTTTTTTGTCATTCATGGCAGCTGTCTTTTATTTGTAAACAGAAATATAAATGCATAAATATTGTAGTTGGTATTACACAACTTGGTATTTCATTAGTGTTTTAATTGAAAAGATTGATTTTTTACAGTAAATCCAATTTTTAAATGGCATCCAAGTGCTGCACTATAAACCTTACACAAAAGCCTAAAATTTATGAGGTTGTGGTTGGAACTCATAAACACCAAAGTTTTGAGGAAATACTTTTTTAATAGTATATATTTTTAAAATCCTTAAAAAAAAAGTATCTGTGTAAGAGAGATGCAAAAGTTTGAGATTTTTTAAAAGAATTTCTACTGGTAGAGTAAGAAATGTAAGACAGAAAAGTCTGTCTTAAAATTCAAAAGACTCCATTTCCTTTAATTCTTTTATCCATGCCAGTATTGTAACCCTTCTCCAGGAAAATATACGTTCATTTAATAATATGATATTATTTATCATACACAAAACTCTAAAACAAAACACATGCACACACAAACAATCAAGAAGTAGTGTTGTGGAGAAAAAAAACAAGCAGAGGGGTTTTTTGTTTTGCTTTTTATCATCCACAGGTTTTCAATTTTAAAAAAATACACAGGCTGTCAACGTACATTTACTGTCCACTGGGAAACAGCAACAACCATGGGGAAGGCACTTAGTATTCTGTGATCATTTTTCCCACCAAAAGCAAGCAAGTACTCTTGCAAGGTCCTGTGCAGCTCAAGAACTGTCCTGGCCAAAGTGCACTGGAAGCCCTTGCCCTGGCATGGACCCCACAGCAATCTTCAGAACCTGAACGACAATTTTATGTTGGCCACGTGCTCTCCTCTGGTCAGGCAAACCAGAAAATCTTCAGCAGTCCAAATGCAGGTGCTGCAGCATTTAACACTGGATGAATGACTGAACAGCCAACATTATTTATTTTACCTTGAATGTGATTTAATTTTAGCATTCTCTCTAAATTAGCAGCACTTTTCAAAGCTGATGTAGTGATATTTTACTGATAACGTATGACTGAATTAGAGACATCTTCATGATGAACGCTTGTGTTTGCAGCTGGTAGACACGGAACAGCTGGGGATTAGATACTAAAAAAACACAGGATACTGCTTGCAATTTATATGTTTGGCTGATTAAGTAAACGTTTAAAGTGAAAGCAGTGAAAGAGTTAACAATGTTTTCTTTGAGAAAAAAAATACACTTTTAGCTGCTATTAATTCAGTTTATCAAATAGAAATGAAGGGGAGGATGACACTATGATCCCAGAATGTATTTGGAACAGGGAGCTGGTGAACAGAGTAAGGACATGGGCAGGAAGGGCTTTTTCTGTGTCAAATGAGTCTGGTTCTACCCTAATCAGAACACGCAGCTGAATTAAAAGGAGCCATCCTGAAAAAAAATTACAACTATATGCATTTTTTGACTTCTCTATTTGAGCCCAGCACGTGCATTTAAAGTCAAAACTCTTGTTCAAATCTGAACTCCTGTTCTGCTCTTCCTACGCCCTTCTTCCAGCCATGCCTATCCGCAGATGCAAGATACTTGAATTAATTAAGTACTTCTGCTTTTAATCAAGTTTTTCTTTCAGCTTTGTTGGCTAGTAACACACAAAGGCACTACACTTCATTTGGTTTACTAAATGTTGCTGCACACAACTCTAAACAGCCACAGACAGCTTCAGAGACTCCTCCCAACCTTCAGTTTAAGCATAAAACTGCATGATAGACTATAGCATTTTGATTTCCCAGCTTCTGAGCATCACCATAATCTACAGACAGCCCAGCTGACTACTACAGGCTAACTTAAACAGGAGAGGACTACTGAGTGGTGGCAGAACATTGCCCTTTCTGACTGTGCCAGAATTGGGCAAATCACTGCAAAATCCAGAGGCAAAGCTCAAAGCTTGTGACTTTCAAGTTGTTTGCTGGGAAGAATGTGCCCTGGGAACAGCATATGGGCTCTTGTGTGGAAAAAAGGTTAGATTACACTGAAAACATGTAGTTCTCTGGTTTTCACAAAAGGCTGATTTTTTAAACTAAAATGCAAATATGTGGAGCATTACAGAAACCCTCTTGCATTTCTGGGTTGGGATCTTAAGAGCAAACATTGCACTGGGCTGTTGGGACAGGCACCCAGGACACTTTTGCCAGACAGAAGGGAGCATGGCATAAGGTCCAGGCTGGATACGCAGCCTGACCTACAGAGAATCCCGATGCAGCACTGCAATAGCCCAATTCAATTATAAAATCCTGTCTATAAGATTCTACCTATAAATACTTGAGATTTTTCAGGAAAAAATCAAAGCATTTTCTTCAGGAAAAGAGGAAATTATTTTAATTGTATAAAATATTTATTGGCCCAAGTTCTTCATTCCTACACCTCATACTCCAGAAAAATTCTTGTGTTACGGATAATTAAGTCTGTTATGTCATTTTCCCAAGAAAGCTTTTTGCTTATGCAAGTGAAACAGCAAGCACTGTTGCAGCTACAAAATCCAACTTCCAGTAACACAAGAGCAGTGCTAGGAAAAGCATAGCCGAGTTGTGGGAGTCTTCTCTGATCCTAAGCATCCCAGAAACTGTGGAAACTAAAAGCATGTATGAATAAAGACTGAATCTCCTCTGCTATTAACACCTCCCCTCTGCAGTGCTGTGCTCTTAGAAAATTCGATCGTCTCTGTTTAGATCATTGCTTCAGACTTTCTGTTGCCTTTCTTGTGACCTGCATTATGATTTGTGTTTGTTTTTATTGGAATGGAGGGCAGCAGAATACATGGATGAAAATTAAATTGGGAGCTTGCCAAGAATTAAGTATTTTTCATGTTCTTCTTCCTCTTTGGGGGCTATAAAACAGAGTAGTAGGGACAGGACCACCAGACTCATTTTTACATGTGATCGACAGTGTACCTGAACGGCTGTCTGCAGAAGGTGGAAAGCCAGTTTATTATTCTGTTGCACCACCTAACCCCTGCTGTGATGTCAATGAAAGCATCACAAAGCCATTCTACTGAAATAGGGATCGTTTTGGTAAAATAGTATTGCTTGTATCCATGTGGAGAATACTGATGCTTAAAAGACAAAATAAGAACAGAAACCCATAGCTGCTTTTATAGAAAAGTTCAATTTTTAAGGAACTGCTTCTTAAAGGAACAAAGAGCAGGTTGCTTTTCTGGTTGTTTTAAAAGGATCACTTTCTCCCTCCAACCCTTTTTCCCTCCAACCAGATAAATCCTCTTGGCTCTTGCACAGTGTACTGCCCAGAGACACAGGATAACGGGGACTGCACTCAATCACTCACTGCAGGGACTCCCTCATCCCTTTTCCTTCTGAGGACTGGAAGGATGGTCAGTGGATCTGCTGCTAATTTAGAAAGATTAACCACTCCTTAAAAGAAGCAGGTGCTAAATCACATATAGAGAAGCAGCCTACACACTCCAGTTCTCAAGTACCAGCTTTCCTGCTTGTGCTCACCTTCTGGCCCTTGTACTGGATGTAGCAAGGCCTGTACTAAAAGAAATAACAGCTTATCCATAGAACTCTACTGACTAAAATCAGACTAGATATAGCAATAAGAATACCAGGTATATTTCTCATTGTTTTTGTGCTAAACCAATACTATATGTAGGAAAATGTCTTAAAAATCTGTGTATCATTTAAACCAAAAGCAATTTCAAATTCTAGCTGGAATGATAGAGTGACTGCCACAGGATTTTTTCTGATTACCAGATAAAAAAGAGCTTTCAAACAAAGACATATGTAAATAATGTGAAGAAAGTAAAACATCAGCATGTAATTTTCATTAGTGAATTGTCCAGAGGCACTAAACTATCACCCACAAACAGTGTCAACGTGTGGCACGCAGTGCTTATGTTCACTTCTTAAAGACTGTAAGACACTACTAAAAATAAAATTTGTCTTGAAGAAAATACAGTTTACTCACTGCCCCCCAGACAGGAGACTAGATCCTTCAAAGACTCTAGGAACATACAACAGCTATAGCCAGGAAAACAAGTGTGTTCATAGGAACACTCCAGAATCACTCCACCACATCACAAATTCAGTTCTCTGTTGTCTAATGGAATATGTTTGACTGTGGCTGCTCTGTTTTTTTCAACAATCTCCTTGAGCTCAATACAAACATTTTAAGCAGAAGATACACAACATTTGGACCATCTAACTTTAAGGGCACTTATACCAATTGTGTATTTCCTTCCTAATTGGGTTCCTGCATATAGAGTTATGACACCAATAAATGCAATGTCTTACTCTTACTACATTTACCACGTAGCCCTCAGAGACCCCATATAAGGCCAGACTCCCATTGCACTAGGTGCTGAACAACACAGCCTAGAACAGTATCAATCCTACTCATTTCCTTAAGTCCTAAATTCACTGCATCCAGGCCCTGAGTTAATTTTTTATACATTTGTCCTGCCTTCATACCATTAATACAAATGTGAATTACAGCTTGTTGTATGCTTATGATCTTTAGTTTAATCCTGCTTGTCTCTCAAAAAGCAAATCTGACAATGGAGATATGGGATAAAAATGTCCTTAAAATTCTGCATATATAGCCCTTCTCCCAAGAAAATTTTCCACAAAGGCTTTTGAGCAGGAGCCCACCGAGCAGAGCATGGCTTACGTTACTCTGAGAAGTGGGAAAGTGACAGATGTTGAAGACATTTCTGAACAACACAGTTGGGTCCACAGATAGACACCACTGTATCTGATTAGGCAGACAGCTCCATCCATCTATTTGTACGATAGTCAGGAGGTCTCTAATTGTTCTGCAGATCACTTAACAATTAATGATGCTGTTGCCCTTGGACAAATCATGCTACAGATCGATATTTTCTGGCAAAGTCAAAGCACTCAGTAGACGTAATGATACTGAAGTTACTCTACTAATAGAGCCCACAAGCAAGGGTGGGAGTGGGAAATTTCTTGGACGTGAATTTATTTCTGTCACAAACAAAAATTATTTCTATTGTTGAAGTGAGTCAGAAAAACCTGAATTGGAGATAAAACAAATGTCAGCACAGATATCTATCTTTCCTTGAACTCACAGTAACTATTACTATGTTACTTCACATAAGCATTATCTCAACTGTATCATATTTTCTCTTGCAAGTTCTCATGTCAAATAACCACAACCCTTTACAAACTCTATTTCACAAAAATAAGCCTATATAAAATTTTGCATCAAATCAGAGGCAAGGTTGTCAAAAGGAGAGGCTGCTGAGCAGACTAATGAGTCAACAGAAGTGGGAGTCTTAAAACTAGACTGGAATGATCCTGCATGGGTCAAAAGAAGGAGGGCTACAGAGGGTAAGAGAGCCTGGGTTAAATTGCCTCCTTATTTTCCCAGTACATGTGTCTTATGAATATTGCTGCTGTGTAACAGCTTTGTTTTAAGAGATAATCCCCATGCTGTAAGCATTCCAATTCTTCATTGGAAACACTGGCTTCTCTCATCTCTACAAACAAAGTAGGTCTGTACAAAGCACTCTGGAACTAAAGTGACCAGACTAGTAGCCCACAGTAAGCTCAGGAGAGAGAGTAAGGTATTTCACATTACCAGGGCTGCTATTGTCTAGTGAAATCTGGTTTAGGGCACTGGGTAAGATTTGGTATAGTCAAAGCCAATGGTAAAGTTTCAGCTGATTACACTACAGTGAGGATTTTTATCCATTATTTCCCCAGTATGAAAAATGGTCTCCAATTTCCTGGTTGGAACACACTTGAAAACAAAACTAAAATAAATTTTAATCCAATTAAAAAAACCCAAAACCAACCTGTGAAGTTAAAAACTTTACAATAAAAAGGAGGGGGGTTTTTTACTGCTTGCATGACTCAAAACGGTTATTATATCTAAAAAATCACTGCAAGTGAAGACTGGCTTGGATTTCTATTACAACTTTAAATTATAGCTTTTGAGTGCCTCAGGATAATTTTAATTGGGAAAGAACTGTAGTTTGAAAATCAATTATTTTCAGTAACAGTCTGTTTCATTTCTTCACCAACTACCCATAGAGCTATCTGTGTAAAACAAATCTTATCATCTCAGTATCAACTACTTGGGAGCATCTCAGTAAACAAAACAGTATCTTTCTTACTTGGGACTATCTGTTTAACCACGAATTCTCCAGCTGTGTGATTCTCTGAGCTTCACTGGGATTATGTCAACACCTAATGTGGCTGTGAAAACCTGCCTGGGGGGAAGACTGTCCTTTAGGAAACCTATGGGAGATCAATGCAGAGATAGGAAAATTAATTTTCAAGGTAACCTAAGGATGCAGGGACAGTCTTGGGAGCTCTAATCACACTCATTAAATACTCCACATATGTATTTAACCTAGGAATAGTCTAACAAAGGATTTCTAAAAATATTTAAAAGTCTCATCTTTGTAAAACTCTGCAGGAACATACTGAGAGGGGTACTGAATAGCCTTCAAGAAATATGCTAAATTACCTAACCACCTTCCTTCTCTGGATGTTTTTTCATACTGCCCTTTCAGCCACAAGAAGTCCGCAACAGAAGCTGTATTTGGAATCACACCCTTTCTAAAAGATTTCTCACTACAAAAGCAGATGCCAAAGGAATAATGGAAGGGACATTAAGAGCCATGTAAGCCATCTCTCTGCCCTACCAGATGATCAGTGAAAGCTTCAAAATGACTGTCAAACCCATTCTTAATCACTGCAGGCTCCCCACACTCCTGCCTTTCTCAGCTCTAATTAGGACTTGCTCATGCATCCCCCTCTATTTTCAGCAAACTTTAATTTTGCTGAGACTTTTCAGGATTTGACAAAAAAATCTTCACAAACTTGGCCTGTCCTTCTCCTTGGAGCCATGATGTTCAGATCTGCAACAGCAGTTTAGAGGCCATCACTGCACACCTCAACAAGGTGCTGCAAGCAAAGAGCAGGGAGCGAGAAGAAAAGCTCCAAGTCCTCCCCACCACCCTTTCCACTGCCTGGGCAGTCTCCTGCTCACAAAACCACTCCCCTAAAAGCAAGGGGTGGAGGAGGGAAAGTCATGAAGGGGGGCCATGTGTGCATCCCGCAGTTACACGCCCCTGTTATTCTGGCCAAAGAGTTTGCCTGGTCTGGATACCAAAAAGAAGCTGATTGAGAGAGCAGTCTCCTTTTTCTATGCTTTTACTGTTGCTCATACAATCACTCATTTTGTTTTTGTTTAAGCCCACCCTTGTTCCAGTGTTTAATTAACCTTAACTTTCGGAAGTTTTTCCTGATGTTTAAGATAAATCTCAATGCATTTTAAGTTTATTGATTCTTTTCCTCTCCATATCCAATCCAATCTTCTTTGCCATGTTGAAGCTACCTTTTATGTGTCACTCCTTTATCTCCTCTTTTCTGTGAGAAGTAGCTTCAAAAGTCTTCCCCTAGAGGGCTTATTTTGGAGCTCTCTAAACGTTCTTTTATGTCTCCTATGGATTCTCCTCGGTTTGCACAAATCTTTTTCTTGCAGCGCAGCGTCCTGACTCTGCCCAGGTACTCCAGATGAGATCCTGCCCATGCTGAGCAGAGCCAAGGGACCACTGCCCACCTCTTGTGAGGGTACTGCCTACCCTATGGATCCCAATACAACTGCTTGCTTGAGAACAGCCTGCCTTTGTTCTTTGTGAATGCTCTAACTCCCAGACCTCTTCTGAAGAACTTGGAAATTCAGCTCTGTTATCTTCATATCTGTTATTGGTAAAATCTTAAGTTACTGATTTAGAATTAGAAACAAATCTACATTTTATAATTTCCTCTGCTTAACCTGTATTTTTCATTTGTTTCTACCAATTGAGGATTTTAAAAGCTTTAATTTAAAATTTTCCGTATTTTCATGCTACAGTTGCTGATTTTATTTCAGACTCAAACTACAAATGATCTTATCATTCTAAGATATTTTAGGCATTGTGGGAACATTATTATATTATGTGATTTACACAATTCAGATACCTTTGTACTTGCAGGAAAAGTCAGCTAGCTGCACTTGTCCGTATTCATTCTTCAGGAGCCTATGACATCTAGAATTATGCACATAAATTTTGTTTGCTATATACTAAATTATACTTCTCTTTCATCCACATTCACTTTCTCTTAAGCACATTAAATAACAAGAGAATACAGAATTACAAATTAAGTTCAAGAAAGAGTATGAAGTCAGCGTAATTTTTTTCTGCAGTTCACACTTTTTTGATGTACACTTTCTACTTTACAGCTTTTTTGGTAAAACGTGATTTGGAAGCAATTAAAAAGGCAGAGAAGCTGTTAATGGAGGCTGACTTATCAGTTAACAAAACACGAAATGAATTTTTGACTCAAATAGATCTTTAAACATGACCAACGTGCATTCCTAACAACAATACTGATTTCTATGGACTTTCATGGATTTGGTTCTGATTTATTCCACAATGGTAACTCTCAGGTTTCTCCTGGTGGACACTGGCACATCACATCAGAGTATAAACTGAGTCAGAATGCACACAGCTCCATGTTTTAGTTTCAAGAGTGTAAACATACTGCAAGAATGTAACAGTGATTTTGAAGAGTGCAGGCCACTATATATATATATATTTAATAATAATATCTCTAAGAAAAGGTAACTGCTGGAGTTACTGTTTATTCTTGCTGGACATATATAAGCTTTCTCAGGCACTTTGTCCAAGCACAAGCCCGAGGCTGGTGTAGATCAACAACTTGCCAAAGCACCAACTGAACCAGGAGGTTCTAGGTCCTGAGAACCCTGGTTATTATACACTTGACTAAGTCACTGGACAGCTGGGAACTCAGCACGAGTTTCAGACAAGGGCAAAAGAATCCAGCTAGGATTGGTGTCCACATACTGAGAATGAGAATGACAGCATTGCCATCTTCCTCTGAGGTAAGAGAAAGATTATGAGTGGGAAATCTCTATTGGAGTGTAACATTAAAATTGATAACAGCAAAAACCCACAGGCCTATTCCAAACGTTGGAATGAATCCAAGCAGAATTTGCAAAGGAAACTTGCAATAACTCTCAAGCACTCTGCAATATGTCTTAAGTGTTTGATTAAAAACATTACAGTCATTACTGTTTCTCATTTTGAGAATAAATTGAGAGATCCTGCAAGTACAGAAAATGAAATTTTTCCCTCACATAAAGTAAGTCCAAGGAATTCGGGAAACTCATTTTCTAACAGGGGTTTTAACCAGGAAGATAATATATCTGTTTTGTTTTCTGTTAACAATCAATGTTTCATTGGTTTATCGCTGCCTGTACAGGGCATGCTGGGTCAAAAGCTATTCAGGGAGAGTGATTGGCTCTGTGGCTCATAACACGAGACAGATTCTTTCATTTTCAGGTCTCTTGGGTACATTTTGATCCAGGTTGCTGGTGAATAAAAAAATCACCTTCCAATATATATGAGACTAATTCTCAGCTGACAAGGATTTATATCACGTAAATAAAACCCATCAAAACTGGGTTGGCAAACCTGCTGGCAGTTTCAAATGAAAGCCAAGAATTAATTGGACGTAGAGACAAACAATTTTTCTATTCTGAAGACAAATTCCTGCAAGTCAAGGTTGAGTTACATTTAACATTGCCTAGAGAATTTTAATTTCTGGGAGTGCTTGCCTGGGACTTACAATAAAAACCAGGGAGAATATCCTAGAGTTCTACTTTATTGAGAGTTTTATAGGATGTCCATCACCATGGTAGTTGGTTGATATATGAGAGCCATGGGGATGTGATATATGTGATTCAGATGGACAATTACTCATAATAATGACTCTCCCAGTTTATATGCACATAGAAGCAACACTCCTCCCCTTGTTACAGCAAAACATCTTTTCCTGAATTTGTCCCAGTCAGAGGAAAACAATCAAATGATGTGTTTGTTTTACTATCCGGCAGTTCTGTGGAGAGATCTACCTAAATAAAACTAGTAACTTGTCAGATCTTTTTAAAAGGAGAGTATTTGTAATTTATTTAGGGGTTAAGTTCACCTCAGTAGACCTCTAGTTTAAAATTTTGCCCTTCCAGATAACTAGGAATGAAGTCACACTGAGATAGCTGTTTATTTGTTCCAAAACCAAATTCAAGCTATTTAAGATCAACAAGGGAGTGCATCCCAAAGCCCATGAACCCTTACAGAACAACCTCTGCAAATGGTATATTCTCCTTTAAACTCTTGCAATCTTGCAAACCTTCTTTGTATTTGGAAACAGATCATAGAATCACAGACTGGTTTGGGTTGGAAGGGACCTTAAAGATCATCCAGTTCCAACCCCCCTGCCATGAGCAGGGACACCTTCCACTAGACCAGGTTGCTCAAAGCCTCATCCAACCTGGCCTTAAAACACCTGTAGTAGAATACAGTGTTCAGCAGGCATACTGTCCTGGTTTTTGCTAGGAAAGAGTTATTTTTGCTCTTAGTATTTAGAACAGCTATGTTTTAGTTTCAGTGTTGAACTTGTTATGAGAGTAATGTTGCTAAAAGTACTAACGTTATGAGTTGGTGCTGGAGCTCAAGGCCACCATGTTTGGCTGGTTCACAGCTGCATTAGGACTGGGAGGGAGAAATGTAGTGAATAGCAAACCCCAAACTGGCATTTGGATGTGCCAGTGAAATATTCCAGATCATGTCACGTTATGTCAGTACATTAAGAGTCTCCTTCTCTGGAGACATTCAAGACCCGCCTGGACGCCTTCCTGTGTGAACTCATCTAGGTGTTCCTGCTCCGGCAGGGGGATTGGACTAGATGACCTTTCAAGGTCCCTTCCAATCCCTAATATTCTGTGATTCTGTGATTCTGTGACTGGAAGATGAGGGTGTTCTCTTGGGGATCGCTCTTCCGGGGTTTCGGTTTGGGGAACTGTCTGGGCTCCAGGCTCACTGGCTGCAACTGCACTGTGTATCACTCATTTGTATATTCTGTTATCACTGTTGTTATCATTATCATTTTATTTTAATTAGCAAATAGTTTTTATCTCAACCTGTGAGTTTCCTTGCCCTTTTCTTTCCAATTCTCTCCCCTACACCCTGGGGGGCGGGGGCAGGGTGAGAAAGCAGGCTGTGTTTAGCTGCAAACTAAAAGGGTGAAGCTTTTTAGCCTGTTACTCTATATACCACTTAGGTTTTCATTTCTTCTTCTACAGTAAAGGAAATTCTTATTCTACTTCTTCAACTTTGTATTGCATTAAATTTTGGAAGTTGTGCATCTTTTCTTTTCTCCTATATCACTGATTCTCTTTGCATCAAGAATCTCAGGTAACATGTCCAAATCACCCTAATCTCTTGTGTTTATTGCCTTAACATGCTGTTACTGCCTTATACAAATTCAGTAGTTGAAAAACAGGTGTGCTGGAACCATTGCTGTTTTTCCAAAAAGATTCAGTATCCTGGTTTTGCTCACTTGACTCTTGAATCCACCTGTTTTCTTTCAAAAAAAGTGGTACCTTTCAATAAGTGAAAACCAGTAATTTTATTCTTATTTCCCTCCATGTACTATCAGCCTAGAAGAACTGACCAGAAATAGAAGCTTCAACTGCCTCTTGAAGGACACAGAAAATCCTCAAAACTGATTCGAAATTTGAAAACACCCAGTACTCCTCAGAATAGAGGAGCATCTCATTGTGTCCATGCTGGGCAGCAAGTAGGTATTTATAAACCCATTGTGCCCAAAGATGAGAGCAACAGTAATATTTAATACATTGTGTGTGATAGTAAGAATCAGGTGTGTTGCTCCTCCTTTTCAAAGGTAATCTATTATTACCTTTGGATAGTGGGGGAAGGAAAGAAATGGGTACAAACTGAACAGGGATCTTTCACCATCAAAACACAGGATGACAGAAGAAGCAAAAGCAGGAATGAAATTACTAAATAGCTTTATAGAATTCCCCTGACAAAGAAACAGAGCACAGGACACTACAATGCATGCAGCTGAACAGAAAATATAATACAAGTTTAAAAGAAATGTACCTGCTCACAATACAGCCATCAATGCAGCCAGCAGTTTTAATCATCTGATTAGGAGTCCATGAGTATAATCACTCATGTAGCACAGGTTAACAGAGGCTCCTGAAAACAGCTCCAGGTCTGTAACTTTACATCAACTAATAATTCAAACGATCCACCTACTTTATTAAAGTTGACTCATTGGCAAGGCTGCAGCTTCTGCTAATGAGGATAGAAGGTAAAAAAGAGAGAAAATTATCTGAAGAGAAATGAGAATCACGGAGGCCAGGAGGAAGGAGGGAGAAAGGAAAGCAAGACGCTGGTTAGAGTACAAAGCAAAAATCTACCATGAAGAGAAATGAAACTCCCTGTCTGGGAGAAAAGCAGTTCAGCTTTATGAACAGCTGCCTCACAGAGGGTCAGGTGTATGGGCAATTAAAATTAAACAAGTTTATTTTAATATGCCTTAGTAACTGTGATTGATCTCCCAGAGTTGCTGTTGACTGTATATCAAGAAACAATTTAGGATCCAGTTTAAAACAAAGTTTATAATCCTCATTTAATGGATTTGAGTACCTCAGGCAGTACAGTGTTGTAAAAATGATTAAAATGTGCCCAGTCTCTGTGTAATCAATAAAGCTTCCTACTGTAAGACTGGTTCAATTCCAGGGACTCCTCAGCATGCTCGGCCATGCTGTGTCTGTGGAATTTCAAATAAGTCATCTATCATTATTTCTACACGCAGGATTCATTAGACACCTCAACCTTCAGCTTATTAGCACTGAAGTCAGCCAAACAATCGAATTAAAGGTCACCTTTTAACAAATACATTGATAGACCAAAACATATATCAAAACCTTAACAGATATATGTCAAAATATAGTAGCGGGGATGGATAAAAGATTGATGGAAACATTCAAGATGTGAACTCCAAAGTGCCTACAAAAGGAAATTGGGAGAATTCATTCTGGTTTACCAGATTTAAGTCTAATACGGCAGGTTAAGAGATAGATCATGCATCTTACTAGACAGGAGAAGGAAACCCCACTTCTCTCTGGCCGTCAAAACTCTTACACTACTGAAATCCTGAACTTTTAAAATTCTAAGAAATTTTACTTTAAATCTTTAAGATATAAAGGACAAGAAGCAGCTGAGAACTCCAGGTCTTTTTCCATTTAAACAGGCTCAGATAAAAATGTGATAACCAGGTTTATAAATTCTGTATCTAGAGAAGTCTACTTCCTTTTGGTCCTATCCTTAAAAATCTTCCTCAGTGCTCTTCATTGAAAAAGGGAAAGAATAGCTCTACCAGCTAAATCCAAGGTCTTCAGCAGTTACAACGAATGTTGGTGAAGAATATTGAGATAATGGCTGACATGCAGGAATATTGCTTTGAATTGTTTCTAGACTTGAGCAAATTACATCACAGACTTGATTCCCATTTGTACTTGATAGCTTTGCATACAGTTCCCTGCCATAAATTCATCACTTTTAGAAAATAAACCTTCATTACTTGTGAGGAAGCCTGTGAGGAACCACTTTACCTACTAGTCTCACTTGTGGGCCTTTAAGTTCTTGTAATGGAAGAACCAATGAATGCTCATTGCCTTTTCACCCTCCTCTCTATGCTACTCATGGTCTTCCCTCACCCTCTTTTTCCAGGCTGAAGAGTGATGATGCACTCATCCATGTTGGTTAACAGATGTTCCATGTATTTGATGAGCTCTGCAATCCACATCTGAATATTTCTCCAACTCACATTATTTCTATGAAATAAAGGGACCAGAACTGCATGCAAAGTTTAAGAAGCAGACACAGCATGGATTTATACCATCATGTAATAATCTCTGTTTTGCTTTTTCTTATTTCTTTATAAATCCCAACATCAATTTGCATAATTAGAATAAAGCAAAGCACTGGACTTAATGAGAAAGTTCAAGTGTTAACACAAATTCAAATGCTCAGATTCATTCCAAATGGCTACACTGGACTGTCAACTTCTGAATCACAAGCATAGATACTACTGGATAATAATTCCTACTCCTTATTCTTGCCTTTAAAATATTAAATCTCCAAATAGCAAACAAATGGTTGTGAGCATCTAGGTGATGAGGAAAAGATGTAGTCTTATTGAAGACAAAGGGACTGCCAAACTTTTAAAAGTCAAATTATAATCAATTTTTTTGGAGGACTAGCACAAAAATAAATGTTTTATTGATAAAGCAACTTATAATACTGCTAGATCAAAAGTTAACTTGTTCTTCCAAAAATCTGCTTTTTTGTTGTTTCAAAAATCAAGACAGTTTATTTGGAATCAGGTTTTGCCACCACTTGATTTACAACTTTTTATAGGCGAAAATAGCAACAAGTAAATTCTTAACTATTAAATAACCTATTACATGGATAAAGAGCAAAAGGAAGAACACTACTGAAATCAGGGTAAAGGAAACATGAAGCATGAATATTGAAGAAAAATGCCTTCTGACACAGTGCCATTAGGACCAGAAAAATAAAACAACTAAACAAACAAAAAAACCCAACAAAGCCCAATTTCAATTTTCAAAGAAAATGTAACTAGTACCAACATTGTCTTTGGTATTTTATTAGTCACCATTACTAATATTTTTCTGTTGAAAAAATAAATTGGAAAAAAACCCTAATAAGCCACACCTGGAGTTCAGCCCAGCAGCTTTTTGCATTATGCTGCCTCTCCAGAAATACGAAGTGGCTGTGCTCAGGGCAAGAATCCGGATGCACATGAAGGAAGACCACAAATTCTCCTCTATATGACTTATTTTATTCTACCACTATATGTCTGTCTGTCTTTTTGTTTTTGATGGAGAAATAAAAATGAACTCTTCACGTGTGACTGTAGGCCGGAATACTTCATAAAGAAAAAATGTATCTTGGACTAAAAAGCACTTGTGTGTCCTTCCTATTTTGTCTGCTTTGAAAATGGTGTGATTTTTCATTACATAAAGCAAAGTTTCTGACATGAAGATGAAGGATCTTTCAAATCAAGCAATCAAAAAATGAATTATCTCTCTGTGCATCTCTTGGCACCCCAAGCACTCTGATGTTCTCGGGTTTAATCTGATTTTTCACTTCATCCTAGATTTGTCACAGACCAAGCTATTCTTCTAACCAAAGATATTGAAAGCTCAGAGATATTATCTTGTTTACTGTGCCACAACTTTTGTTTTCCACAGCTGTACATTTCTCTTTACCAGACCTGGCTCTCTAATGTTCTTTTATCAGGCTGTTCATCACATGGTATTGTCTGGAGTCACAGGCAAAAAGCTCTGGTTTCTTTGATTATTTTGTAACAACGAAATGGATCCTGCTGTGAAACACAGAGAAGGAGATGTTTTCAAGATCTCATATCTTCAACCTGTAGGAGATCTGGTTCAATATTTCTCTATAATTACTGTAATCTATGTAAAATCACACGTAAAAAGCAATAAGATAGAACACAAAGAGGAAAAAAAGATTGAAATATGAAAAAGTGGCTGGCCTGGATAAGCAACCGATCTCATGCTAGCCCAGTTAGGCAGCTTTAACAGTAAGTGAGGTTTTTGAGGCGCTGAAGGAAAAGCTGAAGTTCGCAGTCAAGTGTAAGATTCTTTCAGAAAAATCTAGCTTGAGGGAAGGAATTTATCTTCAATTTCCTATTCATTCTTTATTCCTTTACTCCAAGTTTTGGCTGCCATTATTACACAGATCTCCAGGAATAACTGAGATTTCACCAACTCATTAATGATAATCCTCTGTGAGAAGAGAGAGCAATTTCTGACCCATCCCATAATCAGTTTTATATGGGCTAGCTTCCTCTGTTCCATGAAAGGATAAGAGCTGTATCAGACGCCACAAAGACCCTTGAAACTTATTCTAAGATCAGTATCATCATTGGAAAATTTACCCTCAAAAACATTTTAGTAGTCGTTAACATTTAACATTTAGTCCTGTTCAAAGGACAGCAAACCTTTAGAGATTACGATCTATGCTTTCCTGAAATGGTGTCACAGATACGTCCCCTTCCCTTAAAGCCATCTGAGAAATTCTCTAATCTTCACAATATCCAGAGTTATTCTGAGATAAGTATGTTTTTTTTCCATCAGTCTCTCGTGTATCTCACTGTATATTTTTCTCTACTATTTTCATCTCCTAAACTCCATGTATGTCTGCCTCCCTAGTTCTTCTAATTGTGTTAATTATACATTAAAATAAAAAGACATTACAGTGTTCTTTGCATGCAAAATCATTCTTACGTTCAAAATTAAAAGGTAATTACATTTGGCAATTTAATTTGCTTTAGTATAATCATGGAAATTGAGTCATGAATTTAGGTTTCAATAGTTCCTTTCTCTCCACTGAAGCTTTCTCCTGATGGAATGTTGCTACAAACATCCTGAAAGGAATCCTTGTATTTGCTGTAATTTTGTACTGGAGACAATGTTGGGTATCCTCCACTAATTTTCTTCCTTTTTTATTTCCTTCTACTGGAAGAAATTAATCTTCAAACACCTGTGCTTCTTTGCATCCCTGTTCAGCTATTAAATAGTGTGTCTTGGCCTGCAGCTTCCCTTTTGTGTACTTCATTCACTCCCGATAAACAGCAATAGCTACACTTCTAATATTATTTGGTTTTAGCTTATATTACTGCTCTGGTACAAGAGGGAATGTTACATGCTATTTAGATAAACTGTAACATTGGCCAATCAGTGACTGAATATATACAAGTATCTATCAAACCTTAAGGCATTGAATACTATTTTTGGCCTAAACCTGAATGTTCCCTATTGTGTTTAGTAGGAGGAAAAGCCTCCTCTGTAGAAACATGACATGCACTTCAGTGAGCACCATGTCCAGCCAATGCTTTCCTACATATCAGTTTAGTGAGTTAAACTGTGGTGGTTTGGGTGGATTCACCCTTTTTGCTTGCAGCTTGCAGCCAAACACAGCCTGCTCTCTCACCCTCCCCTCCCACTCAGGGAGTAGGGGAGAGAATTGGAAAGAAAAGGGCAAGGAGACTCACGGGTTAAGATAAAAACTATTTACTAATTAAAATGAAATGATAATGATAACAACAGTGATAACAGAATATACAAATGAGTGATGCACAGTGCAATTGCTCACCACCCGCTGACCAATGCCCAGCCTGTGCCAGACAGTCCTGAAACCAAAACCCCAGAAGAGCGATCCCCGAGAGAACACCCCCGTCTTCCAGTCATGTACTGACATGACATGACATGATCTGGAATATTTCATTGGCACATCCAAATGCCAGTTTGGGTTTTGCTGTTCACTGCACTTCTCCCTCCCAGTCCTAATGCAGCTGTGAACCAGGCAAACACGGTGGCCTTGAGCTCCAGCAGCAACTCATAACATCAGTACTTTTATCAACATTCCTCTCATAACAAGTCTTACACTGAAACTAAAACACACTAATTCTAACTGCTAAGAGGAAAAATAACTATCCTGGCAAAACCAGGACAGCAAGTTATGGCCTTATGGAGCCAAAGAAAAGAAAGAAATCAGTTCAGTAAATATAGAGCTAATACCAATCTATTTCTTGCTTAATAAACTGAAAATCTGTTGGTAAGGCAAAGCCTCTTAACTCATCTACCTGGCAAACTCAGGCTTTTTTTAAATGAAGGAGCTGTCTCACTTGCAAGGATACTTGTAAGAAACTTGCCAACCCTATGGGAAGTCTGTTCATTCTTTTATTATCACAACTTTGGAGAAGTGCTGGTTTAAATGTCTCTCTTTCAGAAGTGCAGCTGTATTGCTCAGTTACACACTGGAATGAACCCTTCAGCGCTGCAGTGCTCTGCTGAAGTGCGAGCTCTTCGCTTACTATTGGCAGTGAAAAGAGTCTGTACTGACAAATCGCAGGGTTGTTTATTTTAATTAAATATATCTTTTGAAGTAATTAGCGTTGAATGGAGGAAATACTCACTGGTACTCATGTACCAAAAAACCTTGCAATAACAGTTTTTATTTCTACAGCACCTTCCAATTGGAAGTGGTTAACTAGCTAGTTAATTAAAATAATTGATGTTTCATATAATCCAAATGAGATGGATGTATTTTTCTTTACTTCTCATTATACAGACAAGATTTCACACTAGTGTTTTTTACCTACATAAAATTTTCACTTGTTTTATTTCCAGAAAAAACATTCCTTTCATAAAAAAAAATTAAATACCACCCCAATAAACAAGTTTAAACTGAAAAAACCCTGAAAACTCTTAGATTTCTGTCATCTAAGTCTTTCTTCTTTAGCTACTTCTCTAGCATGCAGGCATTAGCATTTGTAAGAGCATTAAAAATCCAGGTTGGCCACTAGCCACTTGAAAAATCAGTTCAAATCAGAGCTCACAGCTATGACAACTTATTTTATTTGTTCAGATGCAGATGGTGCTGTGAAGTTCCCTGAGACTATTAAGTCCAGTTGCAAAAGGGTAATATTACACCTGTTTGAAACCAGATAGTCTCCCCTGAAGGACAGTTCTTATAACAAAACCACGAGACTTCCCAGCCTTTGCCTGTGAGCTCCTCTGACATCTCACTCAGTTTGGTCTGAAAGTTGGCAGGCCACGCTGCTTAGTGGCACTGGAGAACATTGTGGGGTTCTGGGTGCTGAGCTACACCTTCATCCTCCCCACTATGCTGTGACAAGCTCATCAAAGGGAGAACCTTACTGTGAACAACCACCCATTGTGTCCCCTGGCCAGGGCTCCAGTGACAGCTGAGGGCAGGACTGACCCAGGTGAGAGCAGAGGTTTGAGCTCTGGCCAGGACGCTGCCCACGAGCTGAGCCAGGTCCATTTGACTGCAAGTCCTGCAGCTGCTGGAGGGACACGTCTGTTCAGAGGCAGCTGGATGGTTACAGGCAATAAATAAATAACTTCCAATTAACTTTGCAGTGAGGACACCTAAATCACAACAAACAATACCAAGAATCTTAAATAACAGAACCAGCTACAGAGCTGCTTTTTAGGATCTGAAGACATGTACCTGCATGAGCCATGACCAGCAAGCCTGTACCTAAATGGGAGGTGAAAAACTAAGAACATACAAGTTACTTTTCATTCCAACAGAAATAAGGGAAACAAAACATTATTTTGGTTCAGCAAAGGCAGCAATGTAAATCCCAAAGGTGAAGGCATTGCAGCAGTACTACAAAACATGAAAGATGGGTTTTCTAAAAGGCAACCAACTACTCTGACGACACCCATTCGTAGCAGACAGGCTCTAGATACCCTTGGGTGCAGCCTGTATGCCACCTTCTACTTCTGCCTACAAAAGCATTTTTAGGAATTTTCTTGGAAGAAAGAGATAAAAGCAGAACTTGGTTTCAGGAATGCTTCTGGTTTCAAGCTATTTTCATTCACTTTTCCATTTTCAGACATCTGTTAAAACCCATGTCTAACAATAGCCATAAAGGACAATATTGTTGACTCACAAGACGGTCCTTCTGTAAGCTGGAGTTTTTACACATAACACTGTATTAACTCAGTGGACATTTTTCTACCTTAAGAGTTTGTACAATTAAAATGGGTTCTCCAATACAACAAATACTAATGGTTTAGGAGCAATTCCCTTAACAGATAATAAAGACAATTCTGTGAGGAATTAAAGCAAAATGAAACCAAAAGTATGCTTCAGATAATGAAGAACAACTTAATTATACTCATTTTACTTGGGAAAAAAATAGGTACCAAATATCATTAAGTTCTTACATGAAAGATATGAAGACAACTGATACATAGTGAATTAAATTTCAGATTAGAATAAGCTATTTTATATACCAAGCCTAAATCTACTGAACAATTTAATGGGTTAATTTATAAAGTAATTAAATGTAATAAAACCAGTTGTTTATACCATCATGAAATCAAGACCGTCTACACCATTTAACTCCAGTTTCCATTTTCCAGTGTAACAGAAAATTACATATATTGAAACAATAAAAAAAATAAGCAAGAGCATTACAACATATTTGTCCAGTACTAACCTAACATTTTTTCATCTAACTCATCAATTATTGATTTCTCCAGTTAAAGTAGTTATTTCACTGAATTAACACGGAAAATATTGCAGGTGCTGACTCATCATGATTCTTCTTGCAGAGTCTCTACTCGGAGCTCATTGCCACGCTCTGCTGAGAGCTCCAAGTAGCAAACACTTCTCAAAGGCAGATTTTACAAAGCAGCAGCGAGGGAGGAACACTGCAGTTGTATGTAAGAAATCACCTCCAAAGACAGTGGGGAAATGGAAAAATGTTACATGTGTGTATGGCAGCAATTCTCAAACTTTTTCAGCTTGTTTCAGTGCTTCCCCCTCGCCCTTTTCCAGAGGAGGCACAGAGCTGTACCTCTGTGCCACAGACCTGGAGACAACCAGGTCACTTCTCATGGCAGAGAACAGGTTCCTGAACCACAGACCATCAGCACCACGAACCACAAAGTTTACCAAAGTTACTCCAGCTCTCCATGGTTCCTGAGACCAAAGGCTGAACATCTTTGGGACAGCAGAACCAACTTCCTCTGAGCTTAAGAATTCCAGTTAGTCACACCAGGACGTGGTTTTACTTGCATGTCTAGAAATACTGTAACAGCTGCTCTCCAGGGAGGAGGTGGTTAACGGGAGCATGATTCCAGCTACCAGGGATTAAATACTTTCCATTGTCATGCTATTCATTTTGCTGAGGCCAGTCAATAGGCCATGAAAGTGATGCTGAAAGCCCCCACCACTTAGAGTGGCTTTGTAGCAGTTAAAATGAGTCTCTTATGAATGAGCAGAGTCCAAAGAAAGTTTTGTGGATAATTTGCATAATTAACAGTGTAAAAAAACTCAGCTATTCCCCCTCTGAGACCTGATAGCTGGCAGGAAATTACAAGCCTCGCTGGAGAAGAGGGTTAGATTTTTCTGTGAACGTTTCCAAGTGGGCTGCTGCTAAGGGACACAATAAAAGCTAAAACCTTGGGCTCAAGATTGGAAGCAATTTTGAAGCAACTGGTGCTTGCATGGTTGCTGGGAGTCAAAAGTCAATGATGCCAGAAAAGCATTCTGGATATTGGCTGACAGAGGGAACTCTTGCTTATAAATCTGATTTATTATGACTTTGACTGAGTTCTGGCTGAATTCTTTCATGTCAATGAGCAGCAAAAGATTTTCCACCAGTGAACAAGGGTTGGCACCCAAGCTAAGTGGCAAGAGCAAGAAGCAGGCTAAGCTTCCAGGCCAGTCACCTCTGCCTACCAGCCCTCAGAGCAGGCAGGCAGCCTGAACTGTGATGTTCAGACCTATCTCTAATGACAAAAGGCTTCAGCAGAAAATGAAGAAGACTGCCACATGATGGAGAAAAGCATCTTGAAACTGGGACCACTCAATCATTAGATCAAACTCTTACTTCAAGGCCTTGAAGCTCATTCTTGCAGCTAGCACTCTAAAGCTAAAGGCTTTGTGAATTAAACTTTTCACACATATGGCAGAGACTACTGGACTGTCTGAGCTTCATTTCTCTGATTATCTCTTGTAGAGTCTAAGAAAATGCATTTTGTGATGGTTGGAACAGTAGTAGCATTGTGATCAAGGAAAGAGTACCAAATTGGGATGAACTGAGGTTTTGTCAGAAAAAGCTAATACCTACTTCACACTTTCACAAGTCAAATGTAAATTAATGCACTTGAAATCTGCCTACACACAGCTTCAAACCACATGAGTACATGCACACACGTGCAAGTACACACAGCACATAGGACTGGACCCTTTTGTAGATGGAGATACTATTGATCAAGTCTCAGAGGTAAATAAAAGCATTATCAAACCCTTTTTCCACAGAATGACCGACACAACATAATGGTTCAACGGCTGGAAAGAACACGAGTGAATCGAGACCACGCTGCCCCTTTGGATACTTTCTTTACAAGAAGAAATACTGTACTTTGCTGCAAAACCTAAATTATTTCTCCACAAAGTACAGATTGATTTTTTGGATTATCAGTAGGTGAAAAAGTCCTACACAGTGGATGATTTACCCTCTCAATGATGCAACAGTTATCCAAAAGAATTATGTTGATTATTCTGTATCATCATCTGTAGTTCCTAGATTTGAGATACGGGTATTAAAGAATTACAGTACTGTTTTAAAGAAGCTGATTAAGCAAATATTTGTACTACTAACTTGAATGCCCACCTTTGAAGCATCATGCATTCTAACTCTACCCACTGCTACCCACAGCAGCTGACCTTTCAGTTCCACATCTCTGGCTGTGCTTTGGGTTGGCTTTAAACTGTGAGCAACACTGGGTTTTGGGTACCTTTTTTTCCAGATTAATACAATTTGGGTTTTTTCCCCTCAGTTGAGCAAGCTCTTTCACCCTAACACCTTAACTCAGTTACAGAGGGAACACTTCCAGCCAAGGGGAAAGTTACACTCTGCAGGTGAGTATTTAGATATATGTATTTTATATTTGCTTTGTTTTGTTTTCAGTTCTAGCTGGCTGAAGTAGCCTAGCAGAGTGCAACAGCCACTGGAGCCAGGAAAGGAAGGGAGCAGCCCTGTGAACAGGGAGCAGAAATGCTCCTTTCAGCAGTAGTGAACAATGCAGTCGGCTCAGGCACAACACAATTTCACCCAAGGATAAAATATCACAAGTCAGCTTTGTCTGGGCTCACAGGAGCCATGTATATTTACACTGGTTGAGGATTTATCTTCATAAATTCATACTTTTAAGAGCATAAAAAACCTCAAGGGCATATACTATGATGGGAAGCAGTACCTCTTTTGTTCCTCAAGAAAATCATGGCCCTTTGCTCAAGAACAGCTTTTGTCAACAGCTACGTGCACTGCTCAGTAATCAAACAATTCTGAAATGGTTGTCAAAAAAGAACTCTCCTGCACAGGATGCTGGTAAAGATCTGATTTTTACACTGCTATCATATTTTCCTTTCACCTGAAGTTTGCTACTTCCCCTTTTTGAGAAGCAAGGGAACACTGTTGATGCTGTAGTAAACATAACTAGCATTTAGATAAATAGCAGGGAACACATGATCTCTGCTCATCTTAAAAATGCAGACTAGTGGTTTATGTGCTAGCTGAAAACTTGGCTTCAAATTGTTCAGGTCAGTAATTCTACAAGGGTAGTTTATTTTAAATATATCTATGTGTTCTTAAATCATCTTATTCCATTGAACCCTGCGCTGACTTGGAGGAACTCATTCACTGAGACACTCACCTGCAAGTCATGCACAGTCTGACACTGCACTTAAGCTTCCTCTGACACTGCACTTAAGCTTCCACCAAGAAAGTACTCCCACTGCCGTCCCTCCTCTGCTATTCTGCCTTCCTTCCTTTTGCTCTTTGACTCTATGCTATATGATCCCATCCTGCTCCTTACAGCCCACCTCCTTCCCCTTACATCAGCTTCAGTTTGTCACATCTCTTACAAAGCTGGCTCAATTTGCTAAGCCTGCAGGCAAAAAGTCACAGAAAAATTCCTTTTTTTCCCTCCCATGTTATTTTAGCTTCCTGGCAGCTTAGTGAGTTGAAAAGGCTGACAAAGGGGTGTGCTAAGAGGCAAAGCTCATGCAATCGAAGTGCCCAGAGGAAGTGGATAGTAACTGAGGGGGGAGTGTGTGCAGAAACAGAAAGAATGTAGTGTTGGGAATGCTTCCTTTGGCAACAATGAGGTGTAAATGGGCTCAGAGATCGAGTCTCCATACTTTGAAGCAAGGAGAGATTTGCCATCTTGTTTGGCTCAGTCTACAGCAGAGCCAGGCATTAATCATTTGGCCTTGGCTGCTGAGTTTTGTGTTTTAGCCATAGAAAGTCCTCTCTGCCTCGCAATTGTGTGTTCCACACCACCCCTTTACCGTGTAATCGAAAGACAAGGACACGTATGTCCACCTTGAATAAGGAAAAGGAAACAATGAATGCTTCTTGCACTTTCAGCACAGGGTTTTCTTCAAATAAAAGGCACTAAGTGGCATTCACTAGACTTCAGGCCAGTGTAATGACTTCAGCAAATATGAGAAAGGAGATTAAAAAAAAAGCACAAGTTTTACTGGTTTCAATGGAATATGTTCCAAAGTTACTCCTCAAGGATGCACAGAAGGAACATGAGATAAAATGATGTTGTTAAAAATGAGACAGCACAGTGAACGACGTATTTCACATTTCTCAGAGCAGTTACAAGCAGGCAGGCTTGGTGCAAGGCTTTTTATAATCTTACACAGATACAAAAGCAGTCTGACTTTGCTGCCCCTTGCATTCTGCTGGCTTGTGTGGCTGCCTCAGCTGCACATTTGTCTCCCACTGTTTCCAGGACCTCCTACGTGGACAAGCTGATTGAATAGCTCCCCGCAGCTCTGACCTACTACCCTGCCTCGGAATGAACAACTGGATGTAGCGTGACAAGACAGTATTACAGAAGACTCTTCACAACCTCAAAGCCACGAGGGTCTATCCTCATCACAATCTAGATCTTAACCCTCTGATGTACTCAAAGTCGTGGGCTCAGACAGTGTTCATCAGGGACATCACTGGAGTTCCCCAGCACAGCCCGAGCCAGGGCACAGACAGACCATATTCCAACATCGCCTGAGGAACCTCAGCAGTTCGGGACAACTGAAACGTGGAAATTGCAAGTTGTTTTCCACATTCTTTTTTTCTATTTCTCTGAATTGTTTTTTATACTTACAGTTATCTGCTGTAGCCCCCTTTATCAGCCAGACAAAAAGAATTAAGGCAGCGTGTATCTGCCATCTGTTTGCAGATCAATGAAAGGGAAGCTAAAATGCCTAAGCATTCAACTCCTTGTATCTAGGGTGGGGGGTTTTGTGGTTTTGGAGTTTTTTTTAAATTGCTGCACATAAAATACAAGGATAGACTTTCTAATAAATGAAAAGGTATTAATTGTCTTTTCTATTTGCATCAGATATGTGTAAGTGCTATTTACATACAGTAAACCTCTAGGACAAGATTCCAATTTGATGAAAGTACACGTTGGAAAAACAGGTCAGGGACCTCTCCGAGAGCTGGTCATGGCTCCCACAAGTTCTGACCAACCCCTGATGCTAATAAAGCAGATTGCAACGGTCTGTCACATGCAGGAAGTACAGGCAGCACAGCATAAGCCATTTGAGACTGTTCTCTGCTGTCCTCCAAAGGCTGGAACAATGATAATAAGGACATGTAGAAAGGTTCAACACCAATGAAAAGTTCTCTTCATACACTAACACCTTTAAACAGCGTGAGTTTTAACATTAACAACAGACCACAGAGTCACAGAATCGTAGGGGTTGGAAGGGACCTCAGGAGATCACCCAGTCCAACCTCCCTGCCAAAGCAGGTTCCCTACAGCAGGTTGCACAGGAAAGTGTCCAGGTGGGTTTTGAACATCTCCAGAGAAGGAGACTCCACAGCCTCTCTGGGCAGCCTGTCCCAGGGCTCTGGCACCCTCACAGTAAAGAAGTTTTTCCTTAAGTTTGTCTGTAACTTCTGGTGGTCCAGTTTTTGCCCATTGCCTCTTGTTCTGTCACTGGGTACTACTGAAAAGAGCCCAGCCCCATCCACTTGGCCCCCACACTTCAGGTATTTATAGACATTGATAAGGTCCCCTCTCAGTCTTCTCCAGGCTGAAGAGTCCCAGCTCTCTCAGTCTTTCCTCATACAGGAGATGCTCCTGATCCCTCATCATCTTTGTGGCCCTCCTCTAGACTCTCTCTAGAAGTTCCCTGTCCCTCTTGAACTGGGGAGCCCAGAACTGGACACAGTGTTCCAGATGTGGCCTCACCAGGGCAGAGTAGAGGGGGAGGAGAACCTCCCTTGACCTGCTGGCCATGCTCTTTCTAAGGCACCCCAGGATACTGTTGGCCTTCCTGGCCACAAGGGCACATTCTTTATTCCAGCTTTCTATGCTTTACCAAACAAACCAAACTTAATATTCTCTGTATGTAATTACCAACCTGTATTTTCATGTACATTATAAAAAGGAGCAAATTCATTCTCATACAACATATAGTAAATGTAGTTGAAAAACAAGCATCACATCACCGGTCAGTCTCACCTCAGTGCCAGGCAAGATCATGGAGCAGACACTCCTTGAAACTATGCTAAGGCACATGGAGAATGTGACTGGTGACAACCAGCATGGCTTCACCAAGGGCAAATTGTGCCTGACCAATCTGGTGACCTTTTATGATGGGGTGACAACATTAGTGGACAAGGCTAAAGCAACTGATGTCATCTACCTGGACTTGTGCCAGGCGTTTGATACTGTCCTGCACGACATCCTTGTCTCCAAATTGGAAACGTGGGTTTGATGGATGGACCACTCGGTGGATAAGGAACTGGCTGGATGGTCACACTCAAAGAGTTGTGGTCAACAGCTCAAAGTCTGAGTGGAAACTGTTGATGAGTGGTGTCCCTCACGGGTTGGTATTGGAGCTGGTGCTCTTCAACATCTTTGTCAGAGACATGGACAGTGGGATTGAGTGCACCCTCGGCAAGTTTGCCGATGACACCAAGCTGTGTGGTTTGTACAACATGCTGGAGGGAAAGGATGCCATCCAGAGGGACCTTGCAAGGCTTGAGAGGTGGGCCTGTGCCAACCTCATTTCAACAAGGCCAAATGCAAGGTCCTGCACCTGGGTCGGTGTGACCCCCCGCCTCACCCCTCATTTTGGCTCTGTTTGGCATCTGCATCAGCCGTTTCCAAGCACGAGAGATCAACCCAGCATACAACTCAGGCAGAACATGCAACCAAAACACCTTGAAACTATGAGTTTGTTAAAACTATCACAAAGGAGGGGTCAGAAAAATCTAACAGGAAAATTCCAAAAGAAAATCAATATATGCAGTTCATAGCAAGAGCTAGCAGGATACTCGTGCCTAGTGTCAGCACCTGGATTTGTTATCCTGCCCTAATTATGTCCGGTATCTTCTGTGTGAACTGAGTGCCTTAACATGCTTTTAGAGATTTTTCCACATTTTGTCCTGGAGCTAATTGTTGAAGGCAGTAAGTCTCTGCAAACAGCCTTGCTGAATTATTGAGGCTATGCTGTTGGGAAAACAACACACTGATCAGTTGTTTATTCCATCTGGTCTAAGAAACAGAGTCAAATGCATTCAGGTGCAGAGAGCACTTTTATAAACCATGTTACTCTTTTTTTTCCCCCCACTGGAACTTGCTAACATGGCTTAATGAAAAACAGCAGAACTTGACCCTCTATCATGAACATGAAGTCCAGAAGCTGCTGACACTGGAAATCATCTGTTGTGTCTATGTACTTTAGCAGATTAAAATTAAGATATTAATGTGAAAAAGAAGTTGTAATACTCCTGAATGTTTCTGGTAAACCTTTATCATTGATGCACACAGAAAAAACCATGTCTGTATTTCACTGTTAACAGACACTATATGAGATTCCTCTAACTGACAGATCTTTTACAAATGTAAGTTAAAGGGACAAGAAAATTATATTTCTAGTATCAAAATTAAAGAGTTTGCTTTATCTGTTTGTGATAGTTTAATTGGGGCTAGTCCTTGCCTAGCAGCCAACGCAGCCGTTCACCCACTGCTCCCCCAACCCCACGGGATAGGGGAGAGGATTGGGGGGCAAGGATAAGGAGGTTTGTAGGTTGAGATACGAACAGTTTAATAATAGAAATAAAAGAAAACTTTAAAAAACCCTAAACAACTAATATTAAAATAGCAGTGATAATGATAACAGTAACAAGATATGCAAATGAGTGATACCCAGTGCAACTGCTCACCACCCACCGACCAAGCCCGGCCCGTTCCCAGATAACAACCCTGGAAGAGCAACAAACCGAACTGAAACCGCAATCCTGGAGCAGTGAGAGCCCAAGCAAAAACCAGAGAGTCAGCCCCCTTTCTGGTCAGCCCTGAATAACATACAAAACATGACATGACATGATCTGGAATATCTCATTGGCACATCCAAATGCCAGTTTGGGGTTTGCTGTTCACTGCACTTCTCCCTCCCAGCCCTAATGCAGCTGTGAACCAGCCAGACACAGTGGCCTTGAGCTCCAGAAGCAACTAATAACGTTGGTACTTTTATTAACATTTCTCTCATAACAAGTCTTACACTGAAACTAAAACACAGCTATTCTAACTGCTAAGAAGAAAAATAACTGTCCTAGAAAACCAGGACACTGCTGTAGCACCAACACAAACTTTTAGGATACTTGTGTGGTGATAATTTCCACAGCAGTAGCTCTATCAATGCTCTGAGCAACCTTTCCAGTCTCTTGAGAGAGCTTTCCCACTCTGACCGTGTTAGCAAAGAGTTGGAGTCTTTTCAGCAGAAGAAAGCACAGACAACAAACCTGCTGGACAAAGGTCCTCATTACTGATGCAGTATGAATCAGGAATACTACAAAAACTGCCTTCTGTTACAAATATTTTTTCCAATATCCTAGAAGCAGAGCTTCAAAAAAAACCTGAAGGTGACCATGTGTGGGAAAACTATGTTTAATACTAGCAGCTTCTTGAACTAGAGTGCTTCAAATAAAAGGACAATTCAGTATCTTTTAAAATCTTACAATAAGGGATTAAAATTTCCTAGATTCATAAGTAAATTGTTACTTAAGTTCATGTAAGAGCTTAGAAACCTAATCTAATAAAGAAATACACACTGTGGTATTAAAGACAAAATTCACCTTTCTTAACATTACCTATCTATAAATGTGTATCTGAGCTCTCTTTGGTTAGCAGAGAGACACAGACAGACACTGGGATTTCTTGAGCACAATTCTGCTTCACAGACTGAGACCATTTACTATAAAGGGAAGGTAGATGAGAAGCTCAAATATAGATATAATACATGCCTACATCTAGGCAGTTGAATCCTATCTTAATGTTGTAAAAAGCTTTTGAAAGAGGCTGTATAATCAAGATTTTTTTGCTTTAGCATTCATACCACTTTGAGATTTCATGGTTTGCTTCGATATAAAATCAGAACTGGATGTTGGAGGAAAAACTTTCAGATATTCAAAGAAAGGAATTTTAATTATTATAAAAAATTTGTTAGCACAGGTTTGGATTAAAAACAGGTTGAAGGCCATAAACAAAGACTGTGGCTGAACACCAGGTGGGGAACAAAACAGGACATGGTATTTGGAACTGCCATCATACCTAGTCATGATTAATTTTGTCACTAGGTAGCTAGAAATGAAAGTGTTCAAGGCCAGGTTGGATGAGGCTTTGAGCAACCTGGTCTAGTGGAAGGTGTCCCTGCTGATGGCAGGGGGATTGGAACTGGATGAGCTTTAAGGTCCCTTCCAACCCAAACCCTTCTGTGATTCTGTGATAAATAAGAAGCAATTCTGTTTCAACAGATCTGCTCAGAATATTAAGTTTCAATGAAACTGAAATACTAATATGGATTAAAAAAACATTATCAGGGTAGCAAAAAAATAGGCAAGAGTTCCCCCAGGAAAATAAAATTCAGACTGGAATAAATGCAAGATAATAGCTGGAGAATGAAGATCCAAAATAAGGATATTCAAGAGAAGGGAAAATTTGGAAATCAGTAATTTTGAAATAAACCTAGGGGTGATAGTGGAAAAATAATTAGACCTCTATTCACAACATGATGTCTACGTCTGAAAGGTTAATGTAATTTTGTGTTGCATAGACATCCACATTATATAAACCACAAAGAACTAATAGCCTCCTCTTTACAGCCTGACTACACCTGGCATATTGCCCTGGAGTCTAAGAAACTCATTATTATGATTTAGAAGAGTAACTTATGACACTTAATCTCAATATTTTTTAACAACTAGGTTCAGATGACATTTCTCAAACAATTTTATGAGGATTGTGTCAACTTTAATAAGCTGTACACTAGACAAAACGGAGCGACTGTATGATCCGTAATGACTAACCATGTTTTCCACTGATTTTAGTCTGGTTTGAAAGTTTTCCAGGCCTCATTCAAACTTCCAATTAACATTTCTATAAGGTAAAAAAATCTAGAGACTGCATCACCTCACCTTCTGAAGACACTGGCTAGGTACTGGTCAAATGAAAAATCCACTACCTCCCCATACAGCCAGTCTGCCCCTTTCCTCCACGCATCCAGCAAACCGGTGACTTCCAGGCTCCGACGCTACAAACTTCAAAGGTATTTTTAAAGCACGCTGACATTCAGTGCATTCACATATCGGTTAGGCAGAGTTGACAGAAGGAACTTGACAGTTTGGAAATTATTTATTTTTTAAATTACAGTTAAGAGTGAAGATTATTTATAAATAAAGCAACCATCTACATAAAAAGGATGCAAATTACGACCTTTCTCACAGAAATACTCTCTCATGTGGATGCCATTGCTAGCATCATCATCGTATTTTTGCCGACAAGTGAGGATCAAGAATGCAATAAATCATTAATGGTAGAAGAGGAAGCTGAGAAAAAAAACTTTCTGTTGGTTTCAAATTCTATTAAAATTATTTCAGACTTTCAAAGTGCAACAGAACCAAAACAAATGCAGAACAAAGGCTTTTCTTTGCCTTCCCCATTGGTGACTGACAACTTTTCCCATTCTGCTGTTCTTAATAGATACAAACAAGGAGAAATCTCTGCTGAAGCTGTGGAGCTGTTACTTGAAACCATACCTAGGACACAGAAATCACTAGCTCTTTGTTGATTTATTTCTCCTTAGCTACTTGGCAAAAGTTTGATGTGACTCACTGTTACAGTCATGAAAATACTCAACAAATACAGTCTGTTGAAAAGTTTGTGCTTCCCCCCACCCCACCTCCCTCTGAAAAATTCTTCATCCATGTTGTCAGAATCAACTTTCTTTTTTTCCCCAGTCTATTTCAAGAAACACAGGGCCAAATGGCTGACTGTATTATTATTATTTCCGCATTGCTCTGCCTCTGCTAGCAATTCAACCACTGTAGTCAGTACTTCAAGCTCTTGCTCACGTCTCTGAGAATGTCTGACATTGATATTATCCATTGGGAACTAAATAGTAAAATCTGAAATGGTCTTTCAAAATAATTTGAAGTGAGACTTGACAAGTTCATAAGCTCAGGGTGCTTGTTTGTCAGAATTTGAATCCCTGGGGACAGGCTTGCTGTAAATTTCAACATGTCATCGATTTTCTCTCCGCAGAAATGAAGCTTCTGTTTGGATTTTGCCTCCTGCTTCCCACACACATTTGAAAAGTAGAAGATTGTAATTTTCTAGCTTAAGAGAAGTTCTATAAATACAACTCAACATTCAGTTTTAGAGAAGAAAATGTGTCTGGAAGAACTATGTTCGCAAGTGTTCTGCTACTGCGAGTAAATCTTGCTGAGAAAATGGCACCAAACCTTGTATTTTCTGTAGCTTGCCAATGTGTCATCAGAAGCCATTTCAGCAAGGGACTGTTCCATGAAAAATGAATGTGCTACACAGTCAAGCTCAAAAGAATTTGTCAAACCAGCAGTTGATTTGCTAGATAAGCCAATGTTGATGTAAAGCAAAACAAACATTTTTTATCCCTGCTACTTTTAATGAAGTAGGATATTACACTGCACTACACAAGAGATATAAAGTAGTAAATGCTCTCAGCTACGTGACTCCAATAGCACTGTACTCACCACAATACCAGCTACTTTCTGGCCAACACAAGCCATCTCCTGTGCCATCAGCTAACAGACACATCTTCATTTCCCACAGAGCAGCACAGCTCCAGTTCAGAAATATTTTTCCAATATTCCTTCACTGAACATAACCTACAAGCTAAAATCTCAACTGCTTTTTAAAATGTTAAATGCTATCAATGATACTAAAAAATACAGTGCTGCTGCAAAAAAAAATCCAAACCCACTTCCTTAACCAGGAAATACTGTCCCTAATGAGCATGTTGTTCTTAACAGTGCATTTATTTGAGGAAACTGAGCTGGCTAATGGCACAAAATGTAAGGGATGATATTTAGTAAAGAAGATTGTGTGACACAAGTGAATGTCCTTAATTGAATGCTTACTTTCACATTTTTATGAGAGAATCAGGAGAGGGTTTTTTTCTCTTATTCCTTTCTGCCTTTAAAAACCTGTGGTAGAAGCTGAAAAGAGGTTTCCTTCAGAAGAGTATTCAGAAGATGTATTTTATTAGCAAACTCCAGATCCTGGATATTTTGTGGTATTTTCTCAATAGAATTCCATAATCAGGGCTCCTGTTCATCCCCATTACTGTTTGAAAGACTATCCTGCTTCTAAATTACTAAAGTCTTTCAATTAAATGTCTTAATACCATGAACTGATTCAGATGAAAATGAAGTGATGAAACATAAAGCAGTAGATATATTGGTACTGCTGTTGATCAATACCAAGAGGTGTTTCTCCAGGCTTTTCTAGTGGGCTACCTTGGGTGTCAAGTTTTCCTGAGGGGGGAAAAAAAATAAATTAAAAAAAAGAGAAAAAAAACCCCAAAATATTTCCATTCCAACTACTGACCTTAGAAGTAACAGTGCACTAGTGACACAATTTGTATAAGCATGTCTGAAAAAAATAAAAATGTTTTACTGAACACCAAGTCTTTCTGTTGATTTCAAGCATGTCGGTTCTTTTTATCTGGTTAAAAAATTACACTTGATTCAAGAGACATTTTGTTATTGCTTCCCAAAAGCGGTTTAAACAAGGAAGAAATTCAAAGCAGACAAGACTTTGAATCCTAATGGAAACAAGAGCAGAATGCCAAGTGTCAGGAGAGGGAGGAGTAGGGCAGGGGCTGACATGTTTGAGTGCAAGCAGGTAGCTTTGCACGGAGCATGCATCTTTTTAATGCACACTGTAGATAGAAATGCAGCCCTGTGGAAAAGGGCAGAACAAAACCCATGCATGTTGTATTATTGGGAAAGCCCTTTCACAAGATAAATTATACCATTTTTTAATTTAAAAAAAAAAAAAAAGGACTGTGAAAATCTGGACTCCCAATGTAAAACTTAATTGGTTTGCATTTAAAAAGCTCTGGTTTTCTCAGTCAGAAGAATACCCAAAGGTAGATGCATTCCTTTAGTCTGCTAAAGGCTCATTTTCACATATGGTGCTGCAAACCTTTCTGTGATAAGTTAGCTTTAATTCTTTGTTAGTGTAATCATTTCCATATACAGAATATGGAAAGTTGGGTTGCTGAAGTGCGTGAGCATTGCACAGCCCATTGAATGCTGATTACCTCTGCTGCCCAGAGATAGCCAAACCAAGAGGAATCAGTATGCAGGTGTCAATCAGGCACACACACCTCCTCACTCACCGAATCAGAGACACATCTGCGTCTGCCTACACCGCTGGGTACCACCCGAGCTGCAAAGGACTCAACAGTTGATACCCTGAAGTGAATCAACAGCTCCCTAACAGCTCGCAAATATTCTGGAGGAGAAATCTTGTCAAGACAATTATCGACTGAGATCTCTTCAGATTGTTTTTGGCATCGATTTATTAAATGAGTGAGTTTGGAGTTCGTCTCCAGCAGGATGTTTCCAAGCAAAATTTTGTGTCTAACTGAAAGCAGATGCTTCAGAGCATTATTTCAGAAGAAAGCTCTCTTTTTGTTTTTATTTTATGGCAGGAATTTGGTGTTTGTTGATTGGAACTCAGACAGTTTCCTACAAGAGATGTAGGAAAATTAAAACATCCAGATTTCATAATTCAAAAAGTGACTTTCTGCTTAGCATATTTTTCCCTTGACGTTATGGAGTAGTCCTTGCAGGAGATCTGGGCAGCAGGGTGCTGTCATGGGCTCCCTTCTGGCCTGGTCCTGTTCAGCACTTCCAAGTTAACAGAAAATCCCACAGCCAACCAGCAATCAATAGAACACACCACCTCCTTTTTTCCACTGAGCCCTTCACCAAGTCCCTTTGTAAGTCAGGACAGTGGTTGGCAAAGCTTTCACTGATGTGGAAATAATATGGACAAAACCTGAGCTAACAGGGTAAGTCTACCTGAGTAATTTTTCCTCTACTATCCTGACTCAGATTAGTGACTCCTATCATCTTGACACTACACAGATGCTCTTCCACCTCTCTGTTTCAGCATTTCTACCCGTTGTTCACACACACATACCCACAATAAACACAGCGCAGTGCAAGTGGAGGCAGTGTTGTTCCTTTTGCTCTCTGATATGAGAGGAAACCTTCAGCTCAAAATAAAAACATGTGACAGCCTGAGAATACTCCAGCATAAGTAAAAAATCCTTCCAATTTATCAACTTGCATCAGCATTGAAAAGCCAGCATTAAGGCTTCAAACCATAGGCTTTTCTCATTAACAGCTGTCAACAGTGTAGGCAAAAATATCCTCTGTTCTTTCCTATGGAAATCCTTTCCACAAAAGCCTAAACATTTCTTACGTAGTTCTAGTAGCTTTCTGCTGCCTCATCTCTCAGAGGAAAAACTGAAGTCTCTTCTCTTCCTCTCCCATTCAAAGTCTCCTTCTTACTTTTCCTCTCCATTGCTTCTCCCACCCGGCCACACCCCATCCTCAAATGTTCCAGGTTAGATGCATGCAGAGCCAGCTTCACAGTCCGTGTTTGATTTTACACCCCATCACGGCTGTGAAGCATGGCTTAGTAAATATACACAAACTTACACATCCTATGTGGTCTTCTAGCTGTGAGGGCTTGTCCTGAAACAAGACATTATGAACTGGATATACAAAGGACTATTAACTAAGGGAACTTAGGAGAAACTTCTATGTGTACAGTAGAAAAGCAGTAAGTGGAACTGACTGACAGAGCAGCTAGAGGAGTTCAGTCTCTGAGTGATTTTAGAAATGAGTGACATAAAAAGGATGACATAATTGCATAAAAGAGAAGAGGGGAGCACAAATGAAAGAATGGCAAACAGACACACAGAACACAGAAGGGCTGTGCTATCTTGTAGCTTCCAAGATGTTCCACATAATCATTTATTATTAGCAATAATCGACTTCAGTGCAACAAAAGCACAATGAGACTTTTCCAGACAAGTAAAATACACATGCACTGCTGGGTATCAGCACAAAAGAAATGTAATTACTTCAGGGAAGTTATGGCTTGGCAGCTGATGAAAAGAAAGAAAAGAGGAAAGAGCTAGTCTTTGCATACTTTTCTTAGGCCTCTATAGTGCAAATACCTCACACAAACAATGCTACCTATCCTAAGTGACCACCCGAGGGATAAGGTAATTTAGTCACCTTACAGAGATCAGTGCTTAATTAAAGGTCAAACTAAATTGTTCTTGACAACCTTAGCAGTATTTTCAAGTTTGTTCCTGTGCCACAAAGTTGCTATTGGTTGTGCCTCCCCTGGGCTTTACCACTTTTCAGTCACCTGCTGCTAACCATTCAATCATCATATTTCTCTGCTGAATTCTACATTAATTGATACACCTTCTTACATCATCACATTTTAATAACACAACTCAAATATCAAATTTTTATTATTAGCCTAGCAATAGAAAAGAAAATGAGAATAGAAAAAAACCCCCTATACTTCTTGAAAAACAGAGCATGGTACATATGTTTGCTCATAATATGGACATCAATCACTGTACCCTATGAGTACTTATTAGCACAGTTATTCTCATAGAAAATTATGTTGCTTTTGCTGAAGTATGATTTAGCTTTTAAGTCACATTTGGCTAAATATTGTACAGGGAAATAACATTCTTTGCACTATAGCCTAAAGATATATATGGCACTACAATAACAGCCTCAAAAATTAATCCTACAAACAAACCTTCCATTAGCATGAAATCTGTACATTCTGAAATATGAATAGTAGGTATTGATGTTAAAGATTGCAAAAATAGTAAACAAGTTTACCAATAACATACGAGAATGTTTATAAACAGACTTTAAGTTTATAAATATGTTAGTTTTCAGAGTCAAATCCAAATACTTGCAGCAATTCTAGAGGCCTCAGCATATATTTTGGAAACGTGGCACTTTAACACTTATAAACAAACCTATATTTATCCTTTCTATTTTTCTACTCTACTTCTACATTTTAACTCCCAACACTTTGAACAGGATATTGATGCATAAAAACCTAGGACTGTATTTAAATAATTCCAAGCATATAAACAGATTAATTCTTTTAAAGAAGAAAATAAAACTTTGAGAATGGCAACATTTTAAAGTTCTCAGAATCACAGAATGTCAGGGATTGGAAGGGACCTCGAAAGATCATCCAGTCCAATCCCCCTGCCAGAGCAGGAACACCTAGATGAGTTCACACAGGAAGGCATCCAGGTGGGTCTTGAATGTCTCCAGAGAAGGAGACTCCACAGCCTCCCTGGGCAGCCTGTCCCAGTGCTCTGTTACCCTCACCGTAAAGAAGTTCTTTCTCAAATTTAAGTGGAACCTCCTGTTTTCCAGCTTACACCCATTGCCCCTTGTCCTATCATTGGACACCACTGTGAAGAGCCTGGCCCCATCCTCCTGACACTCACCCTTCATATATTTATAAACATTAATAAGGTCCCCCCTCAGCCTCCTCTTCTCCAAGCTAAAGAGACCCAGCTCCCTCAGCCTTTCCTCATAAGGGAGATGCTCCACTCCCTTGATCATTTTGGTGGCTCTGTGCTGGACTCTCTCAAGCAGTTGAAAGTTAAAGTTGAATCATAAATAATTATTGACAGTCAAGAATACCTCATTGGCTCTATGTTAAGTTTTAAATAGCACACGAATGCACTTTACATGAACTCGGCTGGAAGTCTCAGAGGATACAATCTATAGCGCAGAGCTGCAGCTGAACGGGGGGGTCTCCCTGACAGCTTTGTCTGACCCTGTTCTCCATGCAGTAAATAATCAAGTGAACCTTGCCATCGAATCCTGTTAAATGAATGTCACATTAACCTTTGGACTTTGATAATTCACTTTTATATCAATAAATATATTATTACATCTCTCTTATGAATGAAGTGCATAACTCTGACTCTCTACCTGTGACAATCAAATACTATGTCACTTCCTTGTGTTGAATAGAACCTGCCGCCACACAGAGTAACATCCAGGCTCTTTGAATGCTAAACAGGAAAGAGGACAGACCAAAGTGGTCTGCAAATGCCAGTTTTACATTGGTTTTGTATTACTTCTGACTTGAATTCTCTGCATTTTGGAAATGCCCAATGTCATCGCCCCGCTGTGCCTCAGCAGAGAAAAAGTACAGGGCGTCCCTGGGCACATCACATACTGATCTCAGCATCATAGTTCAACAGATAGATACTGAATGTAATCCTTAACAACAAAAATCAATATGGTTTGACTGCTCCAATGCCCAGGTTAATGAATATTTATCCTTCCCTACTGACTTTTCTAATTTTAGTCTATTTTGGTTTTTAAACGAACAAGAAACCTGCTTGTTCAGGAGTCTTTGGTAATTTAGATACAGCGCTTTTTAAACAGGTACAGAAAAGCTCTGCACCTGTACTCACACACTATATTCGTATGCACTTGTTCAGCAAAACAGATAGAAGAATGAGAAATTATTTCAGTTGCATTCAGATATGGAACTTGGTCATGGGTGGATTGGTGTCTGTTGCTAAAACATAACAATTCAAGATATGGCATTCTATGCCATTGTGAGAGAAAATGAAATAATGCCATATCTTAAAATATATTTTTTTATTATTTTGCCTTGTTTAAAGGGTTATTTCAGAGTTCATTTTGGGGAACATATGGGGGAGAGTTTGCAGATCTATTTCACCAGTCGTTCTATATAAAAATATAGAGTAACTGTATAACAAGGTACAGAAAAAATAATCAAAAATGATACCCAAAATGGTCTGGTGGCTAGGGGAGCTACTCCAGCAATCAGTGTTGCAGTTCATTTTGCTGCACTGCCCCATGGCATACATTTCACCATATCATTTCACATCATTCAAGCAGAGCTTAAATGATTTCTTAAAATTATTTCTATCAAAATCACTGTCACTAGAAGGCCTTTCTGGGAAGGAACTCAGCTATCCACAGTGCTGAGCAATTCCAGGGAGGATCCTGAGGGAGAAGGGGAATCAGAACACCCACGCCTTCAGAAGACCA